>OX451741.1:870415276-871123187 GCA_948472305.1 Vicia faba | reverse complement strand
CGGTAAAGTGTTCATGTTGTCACCGCAAAAATTACTCTTGTATCACTTCCCATCCAGTCAATATTGAGATATTTGATTTACTGTCCTTTGTCGCACCATCATCATCAAACCTGAGTTTTTTACAGTGAGTGTAAACTTCACCCATTCGTATTGGGCTATCAAGTTTCACCTTAATATAACATTGAAATATTTATAATACTTTAACTTTTAACGAAAAAATTTTCTATGGATCAAAGCCATAATTCCATGTTGTTGTCTCCTTTCACAGATAATTGTTCCATATCCATTTCCAAAATCAATTTAATTTTAATTATTATTAAGTTATTTGGAAACAGTAAATGTCGAACATATTGTTATTTAATTAGATTCAGGGAAACTTGCTAAGGTTTTGAATGATTATTTAAATTGAAAAATTAAAATTAAACATCTATGTTAACAAGTACATAAAATAATTAAAGTGAAACTTTGAAATCCAAGAATTATTAACAAGTACCTACAATAAATAAGAGAAATTGTAAATTTCAAACTTTTTAAAGAGAATAGAGCAATGGAAGTTATAATTAAGTAAGTTCACATGATATTTTATAGTGGATAATTAAGAATTTAAGAAAGATATGGGTGAATTTTATTGCAAACATCGAAATGACAAAATAAAATGAAGGGTTTATTTATTATTAATATATTTTGGTATACATTTATGAATGCATGCATTATTACACATCACACAATGACAATCATTTAAAAGAAAAAACATCACTTTGCCAATTTAAATTCAGTGTCACAGTTGTTCGTAGTAGGATCTATGTAATTAAAATCGGACTAGATCAGATCGGTCGGTTCAATTGGTTGATTCAAGAACCAGAATCTTAACCCGTTAGTTTGGACTTGAAAATTATTATGTAGCAGAACCGAAATTTAAATTGAAAAACCGATCAAAAACCGATTAAAAATCCAAAAATTGGGGGTTTTAGGCGATTTTTAAGGTCGGGGCTGGATTTTAACTTTTGATTTATAAAATATGTTAAAAAATTTCGTTTTGAATCAATATAATGTATGATTTAATTTCATTTTTTCTTCTCCAAAAACTTTAGTACACATTATCGTAGAAAAATCAAAATAAAACTATTTTAAATTCTTATATTATTCTCTATTCATTTGATTGAAAGAAAGTGAATTTTATATAATAATATATAATAGATAAATACGATAAAATACAGTTCAACGCATATAAAATAATCAGAAAATATTATAAACAAACAATTGATTAAAATTATTAGATTATTAATTATTATTATTATTATTATTAAAATTAAAGTTTTAAACTTATCTATTTACCTATTAAAAATATAAAAGATTATAAAAAATATTAAAAAGATTATTAAGTATTAATTAATAAAAAATTATCAATATATTATTTTATTATTTAAAAAATATAATTTATTTTTTCTATATTCTTATTCTTATATATAAAAAAAATGTATTTATATACAACTGGTTTAACCCGAGTTCAATCCCAGTCAAACCTTAAAACTCTAAATTTATAGGTATACTTATTTGATGTCTAGTCTGATTTTAATTATTTTGATAGGAACACAGTTTATCAAAGTTAGTTTTTGTACAATTGTTAGAAAAACACAATTTTATTTCTGATAGATATAGTTGTTTAGTTTTTTCTTGTCGTTTACAATATAGCTCAGGAATTGCTTTAAGATGACTATCATATATTGTACTGTTGATGAGAGCTACTCCATAAGTGACTGTGTTATCTGAGATAATTTTGGCGACTATAATAATTGGATTTAGAATTGTCATCTTCTTGAAATTATTAACACGATTGAGATAAGTTATATAATCACTTTCATTATGTGAGCATGTGCCATGAAGTTTCCATTCCTGTGTCCAAAATTTATAATTATCTTCTTTTAAATATAAGTTTGGCTAATACAAATCTAGATCAACCTTGAGATTTCTAGAATATCATCCTAAAAAGATTTATGTTCTAGTGTTACCTAATGAGATATTCATGCGTTCACACGAGTATCAATATGATACGCGCATTTATTCTTAAAATATAATAATAATAAAATGAATTTTTTTTAAAAAGATAATAAATCGTTGTCTATAATTCTTCCAATATATAAAAATATTTGATATTTCATATTCTCGTTAATATTCTATATTTTTATCAATAACTTCATGTTCCTGTTAATATTCAATATTTTGATCAAGCAACTTCATGTTCTCGTTAATATTCAATATTTTGATCAGCAACTTCATGTTCCATTAATATTTATAATTTTTATAAGTAACTTCATGTTCCCGTAAAATTCATTATTTTGATCACTAACTTCATGTTTCTGTTAACATTCAATATTTTGATCAGTAACTTCAGGTTTCCATTAATATTCAATATTTTTATCAGTAACTTCATGTTCCCGTTAATATTCAATATTTTAATCAATAATTTCATGTTTCCGATAATATTTAATATTTTGACATGCGTGTTCGCACGAATTTGTATAATGTTATGTGTGCGTACATGCATTTGTTTCCAAAATATAATTAAAATAAAAATAATTAAATCGTTCAACTAATAGAATTTAAATTTTAAACATAACACATTTATTTAAATAGTATTTTTTCCATATATATATAAATATTTTTAAAAATGTTTTAAGAACAATATTTTGATCAACAATACTTTTGTTTAGAATAATATTTGAATGATAAATATAAATTTTTTTGTATAAAAAAATATTTTGATCAATCATAGATTATTTTTCTTATATATAAATATTAATTTTATTTTTCCATTATTTGTAACTCGTGTATATTATTTATGAGTTTTTGTATACGTCGCATAAAAAATAATATTATTTAGACATAAATATTTATATGTATTTTATTTTATTTCTGCATATTTCTCTTTAAAAAGGATATTAGGTTGACATAACTATTAGAAATAGAAGTAAGATGATAATTATTCACTATAAATATGTTTTGGTAAAGTAGTATTAAGATATAGATAGGCCAAGTATCAAATATTAATTAATGGCTACTGATACTAAACATACATTTCTAATCCTAACAAAATACAGTTATTGCAAAACTAAAATCAAATATATATTTACAAATATAAGTTATCAATGCGGATTAATATATTTTCTAAAAGACACCTTTCTTGAAAGGACATGAATCATGCAAGAGTTTCATAACCATCTTCACCTGCCATTTGAGTACTTTAGAATCACATTAGCATGGAATATAATAATAATAATACCATAGAACAAAATCCCTTATCATAAAAAACATGCAAACATATTTTATTGAAGACCAAAATGCACTTTTGTGATTACTTCAAATATTAAAAGGATTTATATTCTGAAGCCAAAAAATAGTTACATTTTGTCTTTGACTCTATTTAAGGTTCTATATTTTAGGTGAAAATAAAAATTAGCACTTAAAAATAGAAGTCTTGATCAGATGACAAATTAAAGCTTTAACACAAACAAAACATCCCATCCTAGCACTCACACACAACACTTCCCAACTTGGCTTTAACGATTAAGGAGTAATTGCACTTGGAAAAAAATTGTGGGGTGTTTATCACTTCGCAACTTTCTTTTCAAAAATTTTAAATTTCCTCCCATCTGTTGAGAGATAGAAAACCTTTCGATTTAAAAAAAAACAGTGTTGCGGGGTGAATATCACCTCGCAAGTGCGTTATTTAGCGAGGTGAATAACACCTGGCATAATCACCTGGCTAATTTGATGTTTTCTTGTAGTGAAATCATTTATGGGGCATTATAAGGAGCACATTTTGTTTTTACCAGTTGAGACCGTGGTTTCAAATATCTAGTTTATGGATAAACAATCTTCCTCATTTTCTCTTTGCGGTAAAGTTTCATGTTGTCACCGCAAAAATTCCTCTTGTATCACTTCCCATCCAGTCAATATTGAGATATTTGATTTACTGTCCTTTGTCGCACCATCATCATCAAACCTGAGTTTTTTACAGTGAGTGTAAACTTCACCCATTCGTATTGGGCTATCAAGTTTCACCTTAATATAACATTGAAATATTATAATACTTTAACTTTTAACGAAAAAAATTTCTATGGTTCAAAGCCATAATTCCATGTTGTTGTCTCCTTTCACAGATAATTGTTCATATCCATTTCAATATATATATATATATATATATATATATATATATATATATATATATATATATATATATATATATATATATATATATATATATATATATATATATATATATATATATATATATATATATATATATATATATATATATATATATATATATTCCAAAATCAATTTAATTTTAATTATTATTAAGTTATTTGGAAAACAATAAATGTCGAACATATTGTTATTTAATTAGATTCAGGGAAACTTGTTAAAGGTTTTGAATGATTATTTAAATTGAAAAATTAAAATTAAACATCTATGTTAACAAGTACATAAAATAATTAAAGTGAAACTTTGAAATCCAAGATATATTAACAAGTACCTACAATAAATAAGAGAAATTGTAAATTTCAAACTTTTTAAAAGAGAATAGAGCAATGGAAGTTATAATTAAGTAAGTTCACATGATATTTATAGTGGATAATTAAGAATTTAAGAAAGATATGGGTGAATTTTATTGCAAACATCGAAATGACAAAATAAAATGAAGGGTTTATTTATTATTAATATATTTTGGTATACATTTATGAATGCATGCATTATTACACATCACACAATGACAATCATTTAAAAGAAAAACATCACTTTGCCAATTTAAATTCAGTGTCACAGTTGTTCGTAGTAGGATCTATGTAATTAAAATCGGACTAGATCAGATCGGTCGGTTCAATTGGTTGATTCAAGAACCAGAATCTTAACCCGTTAGTTTGGACTTGAAAATTATTATGTAGCAGAACCGAAATTTAAATTGAAAAACCGATCAAAAACCGATTAAAAATCCAAAAATTGGGGTTTTAGGCGATTTTTAAGGTCGGGCTGGATTTTACTTTTGATTTATAAAAATATGTTAAAAAATTTCGTTTTGAATCAATATAATGTATGATTTAATTTCATTTTTTCTTCTCCAAAAACTTTAGTACACATTATCGTAGAAAAATCAAAATAAAAACTGTTTTAAATTCTTATATTATTCTCTATTCATTTGATGAAAGAAAGTGAATTTTATATAATAATATATAATAGATAAATACGATAAAATACAGTTCAACGCATATAAAATAATCAGAAAATATTATAAACAAACAATTGATAAAATTATTAGATTAATTATTATTATTATTATTATTAAAATTAAAGTTTTAAACTTATCTATTTAACCTATTAAAAATATAAAAGATTATAAAAATATTAAAAAGATTATTAAGTATTAATTAATAAAAAATTATCAATATATTATTTTATTATTTAAAAAATATAATTATTTTTCTATATTCTTATTCTTATATATAAAAAAAATGTATTTATATACAACTGGTTTAACCCGAGTTCAATCCCAGTCAAACCTTAAAACTCTAAATTTATAGGTATACTTATTTGATGTCTAGTCTGATTTTAATTATTTTGATAGGAACACAGTTTATCAAAGTTAGTTTTTGTACGTTGTTAGAAAAACACAATTTTATTTCTGATAGATATAGTTGTTTAGTTTTTTCTTGTCGTTTACAATATAGCTCAGGAATTGCTTTAAGATGACTATCATATATTGTACTGTTGATGAGAGCTACTCCATAAGTGACGGTGTTATCTGAGATAATTTTGGCGACTATAATAATTGGATTTAGAATTGTCATCTTCTTGAAATTATTAACACGATTGAGATAAGCTATATAATCACTTTCATTATGTGAGCATGTGCCATGAAGTTTCCATTCCTGTTTCCAAAATTTATAATTATCTTCTTTTAAATATAAGTTTGGCTAATACAAATCTAGATCAACCTTGAAATTTCTAGAATATCATCCTAAAAAGATTTATGTTCTAGTGTTACCTAATGAGATATTCATGCGTTCACACGAGTATCAATATGATACGCGCATTTATTCTTAAAATATAATAATAAAAAAATGAATTTTTTTTAAAAAGATAATAAATCGTTGTCTATAATTCTTCCAATATATAAAAATATTTGATATTTCATATTCTCGTTAATATTCTATATTTTTATCAATAACTTCATGTTCCTGTTAATATTCAATATTTTGATCAGCAACTTCATGTTCTCGTTAATATTCAATATTTTGATCAGCAACTTCATGTTCCATTAATATTTATAATTTTTATAAGTAACTTCATGTTCCCGTAAAATTCATTATTTTGATCACTAACTTCATGTTTCTGTTAACATTCAATATTTTGATCAATAACTTCAGGTTTCCATTAATATTCAATATTTTTATCAGTAACTTCATGTTCCCGTTAATATTCAATATTTTAATCAATAATTTCATGTTTCCGATAATATTTAATATTTTGACATGCGTGTTCGCACGAATTTGTATAATGTTATGTGTGCGTACATGCATTTGTTTCCAAAATATAATTAAAATAAAAATAATTAAATCGTTCAACTAATAGAATTTAAATTTTAAACATAACACATTTATTTAAATAGTATTTTTTCCATATATATATAAATATTTTTAAAAATGTTTTAAGAACAATATTTTGATCAACAATACTTTTGTTTAGAATAATATTTGAATGATAAATATAAATTTTTTTGTATAAAAAAATATTTTGATCAATCATAGATTATTTTTCTTATATATAAATATTAATTTTATTTTTCCATTATTTGTAACTCGTGTATATTATTTATGAGTTTTTGTATACGTCGCATAAAAAATAATATTATTTAGACATAAATATTTATATGTATTTTATTTTATTTCTGCATATTTCTCTTTAAAAAGGATATTAGGTTGACATAACTATTAGAAATAGAAGTAAGATGATAATTATTCACTATAAATATGTTTTGGTAAAGTAGTATTAAGATATAGATAGGCCAAGTATCAAATATTAATTAATGGCTACTGATACTAAACATACATTTCTAATCCTAACAAAATACAGTTATTGCAAAACTAAAATCAAATATATATTTACAAATATAAGTTATCAATGCGGATTAATATATTTTCTAAAAGACACCTTTCTTGAAAGGACATGAATCATGCAAGAGTTTCATAACCATCTTCACCTGCCATTTGAGTACTTTAGAATCACATTAGCATGGAATATAATAATAATAATACCATAGAACAAAATCCCTTATCATAAAAAACATGCAAACATATTTTATTGAAGACCAAAATGCACTTTTGTGATTACTTCAAATATTAAAAGGATTTATATTCTGAAGCCAAAAAATAGTTACATTTTGTCTTTGACTCTATTTAAGGTTCTATATTTTAGGTGAAAATAAAAATTAGCACTTAAAAATAGAAGTCTTGATCAGATGACAAATTAAAGCTTTAACACAAACAAAACATCCCATCCTAGCACTCACACACAACACTTCCCAACTTGGCTTTAACGATTAAGGAGTAATTGCACTTGGAAAAAAATTGTGGGGTGTTTATCACTTCGCAACTTTCTTTTCAAAAATTTTAAATTTCCTCCCATCTGTTGAGAGATAGAAAACCTTTCGATTTAAAAAAAACAGTGTTGCGGGGTGAATATCACCTCGCAAGTGCGTTATTTAGCGAGGTGAATAACACCTGGCATAATCACCTGGCTAATTTGATGTTTTCTTGTAGTGAAATCATTTATGGGGCATTATAAGGAGCACATTTTGTTTTTACCAGTTGAGACCGTGGTTTCAAATATCTAGTTTATGGATAAACAATCTTCCTCATTTTCTCTTTGCGGTAAAGTTTCATGTTGTCACCGCAAAAATTCCTCTTGTATCACTTCCCATCCAGTCAATATTGAGATATTTGATTTACTGTCCTTTGTCGCACCATCATCATCAAACCTGAGTTTTTTACAGTGAGTGTAAACTTCACCCATTCGTATTGGGCTATCAAGTTTCACCTTAATATAACATTGAAATATTATAATACTTTAACTTTTAACGAAAAAAATTTCTATGGTTCAAAGCCATAATTCCATGTTGTTGTCTCCTTTCACAGATAATTGTTCATATCCATTTCAATATATATATATATATATATATATATATATATATATATATATATATATATATATATATATATATATATATATATATATATATATATATATATATATATATATATATATATATATTCCAAAATCAATTTAATTTTAATTATTATTAAGTTATTTGGAAAACAATAAATGTCGAACATATTGTTATTTAATTAGATTCAGGGAAACTTGTTAAAGGTTTTGAATGATTATTTAAATTGAAAAATTAAAATTAAACATCTATGTTAACAAGTACATAAAATAATTAAAGTGAAACTTTGAAATCCAAGATATATTAACAAGTACCTACAATAAATAAGAGAAATTGTAAATTTCAAACTTTTTAAAAGAGAATAGAGCAATGGAAGTTATAATTAAGTAAGTTCACATGATATTTATAGTGGATAATTAAGAATTTAAGAAAGATATGGGTGAATTTTATTGCAAACATCGAAATGACAAAATAAAATGAAGGGTTTATTTATTATTAATATATTTTGGTATACATTTATGAATGCATGCATTATTACACATCACACAATGACAATCATTTAAAAGAAAAACATCACTTTGCCAATTTAAATTCAGTGTCACAGTTGTTCGTAGTAGGATCTATGTAATTAAAATCGGACTAGATCAGATCGGTCGGTTCAATTGGTTGATTCAAGAACCAGAATCTTAACCCGTTAGTTTGGACTTGAAAATTATTATGTAGCAGAACCGAAATTTAAATTGAAAAACCGATCAAAAACCGATTAAAAATCCAAAAATTGGGGTTTTAGGCGATTTTTAAGGTCGGGCTGGATTTTACTTTTGATTTATAAAAATATGTTAAAAAATTTCGTTTTGAATCAATATAATGTATGATTTAATTTCATTTTTTCTTCTCCAAAAACTTTAGTACACATTATCGTAGAAAAATCAAAATAAAAACTGTTTTAAATTCTTATATTATTCTCTATTCATTTGATGAAAGAAAGTGAATTTTATATAATAATATATAATAGATAAATACGATAAAATACAGTTCAACGCATATAAAATAATCAGAAAATATTATAAACAAACAATTGATAAAATTATTAGATTAATTATTATTATTATTATTATTAAAATTAAAGTTTTAAACTTATCTATTTAACCTATTAAAAATATAAAAGATTATAAAAATATTAAAAAGATTATTAAGTATTAATTAATAAAAAATTATCAATATATTATTTTATTATTTAAAAAATATAATTATTTTTCTATATTCTTATTCTTATATATAAAAAAAATGTATTTATATACAACTGGTTTAACCCGAGTTCAATCCCAGTCAAACCTTAAAACTCTAAATTTATAGGTATACTTATTTGATGTCTAGTCTGATTTTAATTATTTTGATAGGAACACAGTTTATCAAAGTTAGTTTTTGTACGTTGTTAGAAAAACACAATTTTATTTCTGATAGATATAGTTGTTTAGTTTTTTCTTGTCGTTTACAATATAGCTCAGGAATTGCTTTAAGATGACTATCATATATTGTACTGTTGATGAGAGCTACTCCATAAGTGACGGTGTTATCTGAGATAATTTTGGCGACTATAATAATTGGATTTAGAATTGTCATCTTCTTGAAATTATTAACACGATTGAGATAAGCTATATAATCACTTTCATTATGTGAGCATGTGCCATGAAGTTTCCATTCCTGTTTCCAAAATTTATAATTATCTTCTTTTAAATATAAGTTTGGCTAATACAAATCTAGATCAACCTTGAAATTTCTAGAATATCATCCTAAAAAGATTTATGTTCTAGTGTTACCTAATGAGATATTCATGCGTTCACACGAGTATCAATATGATACGCGCATTTATTCTTAAAATATAATAATAAAAAAATGAATTTTTTTTAAAAAGATAATAAATCGTTGTCTATAATTCTTCCAATATATAAAAATATTTGATATTTCATATTCTCGTTAATATTCTATATTTTTATCAATAACTTCATGTTCCTGTTAATATTCAATATTTTGATCAGCAACTTCATGTTCTCGTTAATATTCAATATTTTGATCAGCAACTTCATGTTCCATTAATATTTATAATTTTTATAAGTAACTTCATGTTCCCGTAAAATTCATTATTTTGATCACTAACTTCATGTTTCTGTTAACATTCAATATTTTGATCAGTAACTTCAGGTTTCCATTAATATTCAATATTTTTATCAGTAACTTCATGTTCCCGTTAATATTCAATATTTTAATCAATAATTTCATGTTTCCGATAATATTTAATATTTTGACATGCGTGTTCGCACTAATTTGTATAATGTTATGTGTGCGTACATGCATTTGTTTCCAAAATATAATTAAAATAAAAATAATTAAATCGTTCAACTAATAGAATTTAAATTTTAAACATAACACATTTATTTAAATAGTATTTTTTCCATATATATATAAATATTTTTAAAAATGTTTTAAGAACAATATTTTGATCAACAATACTTTTGTTTAGAATAATATTTGAATGATAAATATAAATTTTTTTGTATAAAAAAATATTTTGATCAATCATAGATTATTTTTCTTATATATAAATATTAATTTTATTTTTCAATTATTTGTAACTCGTGTATATTTTTTATGAGTTTTTGTATACGTCGCATAAAAAATAATATTATTTAGACATAAATATTTATATGTATTTTATTTTATTTCTGCATATTTCTCTTTAAAAAGGATATTAGGTTGACATAACTATTAGAAATAGAAGTAAGATGATAATTATTCACTATAAATATGTTTTGGTAAAGTAGTAGTAAGACATAGATAGGCCAAGTATCAAATATTAATTAATGGCTACTGATACTAAACATACATTTCTAATCCTAACAAAATACAGTTATTGCAAAACTAAAATCAAATATATATTTACAAATATAAGTTATCAATGCGGATTAATATATTTTCTAAAAGACACCTTTCTTGAAAGGACCTGAATCATGCAAGAGTTTCATAACCATCTTCACCTGCCAATTGAGTACTTTAGAATCACATTAGCATGGAATATAATAATAATAATAATACCATAGAACAAAATCCCTTATCATAAAAAACATGCAAACATATTTTATTGAAGACCAAAATGCACTTTTGTGATTACTTCAAATATTAAAAGGATTTATATTCTGAAGCCAAAAAATAGTTACATTTTGTATTTGAATCTATTTAAGGTTCTATATTTTAGGTGAAAATAAAAATTAGCACTTAAAAATAGAACTCTTGATCAGATGACAAATTAAACCTTTAACACAAACAAAACATCCCATCCTAGCACTCACACACAACACTTCCCAACTTGGCTTTAACGATTAAGGACTTGGAAAAAAATTGCGGGGTGTTTATCACTTCGCAACTTTCTTTTCAAAAATTTTAAATTTCCTCCCATCTGTTGAGAGATGGAAAACCTTTCGATTTAAAAAAAACAGTGTTGCGGGGTGAATATCACCTCGCAAGTGCGTTATTTAGCGAGGTGAATAACACCTAGCATAATCACCTGGCTAATTTGATGTTTTCTTGTAGTGAAATCATTTATGGGGCATTATAAGGAGCACATTTTGTTTTTACCAGTTGAGACAGTGGTTTCAAATATCTAGTTTATGGATAAACAATCTTTCTCATTTGCTCTTTGCTTTAAAGTTTCATGTTGTCACTGCTAATATTCCTCTTGTATCACTTCCCATCCGGTCAATATTGAGATATTTGATTTACTGTCCTTTGTCGCACCATCATCATCAAACCTGAGTTTTTTACAGTGAGTGTAAACTTCACCCATTCGTATTGGGCTATCAAGTTTCACCTTAATATAACATTGAAATATTATAATACTTTAACTTTTAACAAATTTGTTTTTATATGGTTCAAAGCCGTAATTCCATGTTGTTGTCTCCTTTCACAGATAATTGTTCATATCCATTTCAATATATATATATATATATATATATATATATATTCCAAAATAAATTTAATTTTAATTATTATAAAGTAATTTGGAAAACAGTAAATGTCGAACATATTGTTATTTAATTAGATTAAGGGAAACTTGTTAGAGGTTTTAAATTATTATTTAAATTGAAAAATTAAAATTAAACATCTATGTTAACAAGTACATAAAATAATTAAAGAGAAACAAGCCAAGATATATTAACAAGTACCTAAAATAAATAAGAGAAATTGTAAAAATCAAACTTTTTAAAAGAGAATAGAGCAATGGAAGTTATAATTAAGTAAGTTCACGTGATATTTATAGTGGATAATTAAGAATTTAAGAAAGATATGGGTGAATTTTATTGCAAACATCGAAATGACAAAATAAAATGAAGGGTTTATTTATTATTAATATATTTTGGTATACATTTATGAATGCATGCATTATTACACATCACACAATGACAATCATTTAAAAGAAAAACATCACTTTGGCAATTTAAATTCAGTGTCACAGTTGTTCATAGTAGGATCTTTGTAATTAAAATTTGACCAGATCGGATCGGTCGGTTCAATTGGTTGGATCAGGAAACAAAATCTTAATCGGTTAGTTTGGACTTGAAAATTGTTATGTAGCAGAACCAAAATTTAAATTGAAAAACCGATCAAAAATTGGTTAAAAATCAAAAAATTGGGGTTTTAGGCGATTTTTAAGATCGGACCGGATTTTACTTTTTATTTATAAAAATATGATAAAAAATTTCGTTTTGAATCAAAATAATATATGATTTTGACCAAAAAGTCAAAGTTTGACTTTTCAGTATACATTTGACTTTTGATTAGTTGACTGAATAATTCATTTGTCAATCCAATAGACTTGTAATATTTTGAACCATGTCATTATATCAAAGTGATGCAATTGGACTCTTGAGATCATGCCTTAACCCAATTGATCATTTGCTAGGTCAAAAACCCGAAATTGCCCTTTTCCAATCAAAACCCTAATTTTGACAATGTTGCCCTTTTGATGATTTGATCAAATTTCTTGAGGAATTGTGGTCCAAACTTGACCAACTGATACATATGAGTCTAAAATGTTGATGTGGATAAAAAATTATGAAGTTTGACTGTAAATTGGCCATGGTTGACTTTTCCCCCAATATAGTTGATTTTTAGGTCAATGTCCAATTGAATGATCAAAAGTGTGATCCAAGGTTTGAAACTTGACATGAGTGAACTTGGGGGTCCATAATGGTCCATGAAAGTCATATGAAGCATTGATAGTTCAAAAATCCTTGTGAAATTTCAAACCCTAATTTTCAGTCATTAGTGCTTGAGGGGATACCTTGAGCTGATCAACCCAAATGCAGTCTGGATCCAAAGGAGATCTTGTGAGAAAATTCTTGATAAGTAGCTGGGAAAATTTTGGGGTACAATAGCTGCCCCCTGTTCAATCTTCTTAAGCCTGAAGAGTTAGACTGGCGAGTTTTGCCATTCGTGACTCGAAGGTGGAAGATGATTGGACACTAGAGTGCCCAGAAATTTGCACTCGGTGATGTGATGGTAGAGGGAATGGGCTTAAAGATGCCATTTGGAGAGGTCATAGAAAGTTGTAGGAGATGGGCTTGAAGATTCCATCCAAGAGTGATTGTTGAATTTGTAATTTGTAAGCTAAAAGAATGAGTATTAGAACGGCGTCCGTGTTTGGGGCGTATCTGAACTGTATTTGAGAAGTTGAAATTGAATGAGTATCAGGATGGCATCCGTGTATGGAGTGTATCTGAACTGTATCTGAGAGTTGAATTTGAATAAGTATCAGAATGGCATCCGTGTCTGGAGCATATCTGAATTGTATCTGAGAAGTGAGTCTGAATGAGTATCAGAATGGCATCCGTGTCTGGAGCGTATCCGAACTATATCTGAGAGTTGAATCTGAATGAGTATTAGAATGGCATCCGCGTCTGGAGCGTATTTGAACTGTATCTGAGAGTTGAATCTGAATGAGTATCAGAATGGCATCCGTGTCTGGAGCGTATCTGAACTGTATCTGAGACTTTGAACATTGTTAATGGTAGTTGTTTGATTAATCTTATCCTGAAAAAGATAAAATGTTAGCTCATATTCAATGTTATGTTGTATGAAATGCATAGTACAATGCATTCGTGTTATCAATGTTTATGATATATGGATGCAATGTGTGCGTATATGAGCTAGTTTGTCGCGCTGTTGTTGGACTGGGGAAAATAAATCCCTGACTGCTGCTGAGGATATGGAGTATAAGTCTTCACATATTGAAGTCTAAGTGTTGATGAATTTCAGCTTAGAGAAATAAACCCTGTTGTAAGCTAAATGTCGTATACTTCTTGTAAAATTCCATTGGGGAATCCTGAGAAATGTGACGATTTCAACCGGGGAGTGATAATTGGGAGTTTTGTTCCGCTGGGGATTAAATGATGTACTATGGGGATTTCTTAGGTAATAGCCTAGAGGCTTTTCCTTATCCATTCAACCCATCAGTAATTGTCTTTTTTCATTTTTTTTATTTGTAAACAGTAATTATATTCAAATGCATATGTTCAATAATGAATCATTGGACGTTTTTGCAGACAAAACACAAGTGTAAAGAAAAACAATTTTTTTTTGCACTTTCAAAGAGATATCTTTGTATTGACTTTGAGTAATATTTTTTGTACAAGGAGACAAACATTCTAGTAAGAGAATGTCTTCGTAAAACAAAAATGAAAATTTTGATACAAATAAAAGATAGCTATGTGTAAAAATCCCATGGGGTTTCCATTCTGCTATAGCCTTCGCATCTCCGAGCGTCTTGTCTATTTGTTGCCTTGTCCGAAGCTGATTGAATTGATCAGAACTGCTGAATTTGTTAGTTGAAACCAAAGGTTGTCCGTGAAGTGATCCAACGGGACATAGTCATACGCTTTAATTCCCTAACTTTTGCCTGGACAGCCCTTTTGGGTTTTCAGTCCACCGGGAAACCCCTTTTTGCCCAAGTCGCCCTTTCGGGTTTTCAACTTGCCGGGTGTACATATTTTTTTTGTTTTATCCCTAATTTTTGCTTGAACCCTTTTGGTTCGCCGGGATTCCCTTGTTTTGCCTAGGTATGTCAACCTAGCGGGTCTCTTATGCGTAGTATCTTTTGACTATGTTCGCGTTCGCAGGGTGCGGCAGGTCATCGCCATCCATGGTGGTCAAGATCATTTCCTCACCAGATAAAATGTTTTTGATTACAAATGGTCCTTCATAGGTAGGAGTCCATTTTCCCTTAGGATCACCTTGCGGCAGTATGATGCGTTTGATCACCAGATCTCCAACTGGATACACTTGGCGTCTTACCTTTTTGTTGAAAGCCTTGATCATCCGTTTTTGATACATTTGACCATGGCAAACAGCAGTAAGTCTCTTCTCATCAATCAGGTTCAGTTGATCAAGTCGAGTCTGGATCCAGTCGTTTTCGTTCAACCCTGCATCCTTCATAATCCTCAGAGAGGGGATCTGGACCCCGATAAGAAAAACAGCTTCCATGCCGTAAACCAGAGAATAGGGTGTTTCCCCGGTTGATGTGTGAGCCGTGGTACGATACCCGTGGAGAGCGAATGGTAACATCTCATGCCAGTCTTTGTATGTGACTTTCATTTTCTGTATGATCTTTTTAATATTCTTATTTGCAGCTTCGACAGCACCATTCATCTTTGGCCGATAGGGAGAAGAATTGTGATGCTGAATCTTAAATTGCTCGCACAATGCAGTGATCATAGTGTTGTTGAGATTTGTACCGTTGTCAGTGATGATCCTTTCTGGGATACCGTATCGGAAAATGAGATTTTGCTTGATGAAGCGGGAAACAACATTCTTGGTAACGGAAGTGAAGGAAGCTTCCTCCATCCATTTTGTAAAATAGTCAATGGCCACTAAGATGAAGCGATGTCCATTGGAGGCTGTCAGGTTGATTTCCCCAATCATAATAATCCCCCACATAGCAAAGGGCCAAGGAGCCGTTAAGACATTCAGAGGAACCGGAGGTACGTGCACCTTGTCGGCATAAATCTGACACTTATGGAAGGTTCGAGAGTGTTGATAGCAATCTGCTTCCATGGTGGACCAGTAATAGCCTTCACGTAGGATTTTCTTTGCCATCGTATGCCCACTGGAGTGGATGCCAAAAGTGACTTCATGTAATTCAACCATTATCCTTTCAGCTTCAACCCTAACTATGCACTGAAGTAACACAAAGTCATGATTGCATTTGTACAGGATGCCATTACTAAGGAAAAAATTAGCAGAGAATCTCCTCAAGAACTTCTTATCATTGATTAAAGCTCCTTCTGGATACTCTTGAGTCTCGAGATACTTCTTGACTTCGTGAAACCAAGGCTGGTCCACTACTTCTTGAGTGTTAATCTCGTGACAGTGCGCTGGTTCCTCCATTTGTTCGATGGTGATCTAGGGAGCCTTGTTATCCCAATTAAGTTTAAACATAGATGACATTGTGGCTAGAGCGTCTGCTAGCTGATTTTCTTCTCGCAGGAAATGCTCGAAGATAATCTTCTCGAAATGTGGTAGCAATGTCAAAACACGTTCTTTGTAAGG
Source organism: Vicia faba (assembly GCA_948472305.1). Lineage (NCBI taxonomy): Eukaryota > Viridiplantae > Streptophyta > Magnoliopsida > Fabales > Fabaceae > Vicia > Vicia faba. The sequence continues at coordinate 871,106,365 of OX451741.1, read as the reverse complement.
GATAAGGTTTGGGTGTTTGGTGTCCCATTCCCCTTTGATCTAGCTGATAACCAAAGCTGAGTCTCCGAATACATCCAAGGATTTGATTCCCAAGTCTATGGCAGCTTTGAGACCGAAGATGCATGCTTCATATTCCGCCATGTTGTTTGTACAATTGAAGTAAAGTCTTGCGGTAAATGGAGCATGACACCATTCCGGAGATATGAGTATAGCACCAATACCATTTCCGAGTGCATTAGATGCCCCAACAAAGAACAGGGTCCATCGGGATCCTTGTTCAGGTCCATCATATGGCTTGAATTCTTCATAATTGTCTAATGTCATGATGTCTTCATCCGGGAATTCGAACTTCATGGACTGGTAGTCTTCTACAGCTTGGTGAGCAAGGTGATCAGCTAGAACACTCCCCTTTATCTCTTTCTGGGTAGTATACTGTATGTCATATTCCGTCAGAATCATCTGCCACCTCGCTATTCTCCCAGAAAGAGCAGGCTTCTCGAAGATGTATTTTATCGGATCCATTTTAGATATCTATAAGGTAGTATGAGTCAGCATATACTGTCTTAGCCAGCGAGAAGCCCATGCCAGAGCACATCAAGTTTTCTTGAGCAGTGAATATCTGGTTTCACAGTCGGTAAACTTTTTGCTCAGGTAGTAAATAGCATGCTATTTTCGGCCAGACTCGTCATGCTTCCCCAATACACACCCCATTGAGTTTTCTAAAACAGTCAGATACATGATCAACGGTCTTCCCTCGACTGGTGGCATCAACACAAGAGGCTCTTGTAAGTATTCCTTGATTTTGTCAAAAGCAACTTGGCATTCATCATTCCATTTGTATACTTGATCTTTCTTCAATAGTTTGAAGATTGGCTCATAAGTCACTGTCAGGTGAGAAATGAATCTGGAAATATAGTTCAAACGTCCCAAGAATCCTCTGACTTCCTTTTCAGTGCGAGGAGCAGGCATCTCTTGTATTGCTTTAACTTTGGCAGGATCTACTTCAATACCTTTGTTTCTAACGATAAAGCCTAGGAGTTTACCAGACCGTACCCCAAATGTACATTTGTTTGGATTCAACCTCAACTTGTACTTCTTCAGTCTCTCAAACAATTTTTGTAAGCGATCAAGATGCTCTTACTCTGTTTGAGACCTGGCTATCATATCGTCCACGTAGACCTCTATTTCGTGATGTATCATGTCGTGAAATAGGGCTACCATGGCACGCTGATAGGTTTCCCCAACATTCTTTAGTCCGAATGGCATTACCTTATAGCAGAAAGTTCCCCACTGTGTGACAAAGATTGTTTTCTCCATGTCCTCAGGCGCCATTTTGATTTGGTTGTAACCTGAGAATCCTTCCATGAAGGAAAACACTTTGTGTTGTGCCATATTTTCCACTAGGATATCAATATGGGGGAGTGGAAAGTCATCCTTAGGGTTTGCCCTATTCAAATCTCTATAGTCTACACACATTCGCACCTTGCCGTCCTTTTTGGGCACGGGAACAACATTGGCAACCCATTGAGGATAAAAGGTGACAGCCAAGAATCCAGCGTTGAATTGCTTCATGACCTCTGCTTTAATCTTTTTTGACATATCCAGCCTCATTCGACGAACCTTTTGCTTTACTGGCGGACAATCCTCTCTTGTAGGCAGACGATGTACCACAATATCTTCATCAAGTCCTGGCATGTCTTCATTTGACCAGGCAAGGACTTCGATGTAATCGTGTAACAACTAAATCAGACGCTTCTTGATACTGGGTTCCAGATTGGCACCCACCTTGACCTCTTTTTTGTCCTCTTTGGTACCTAGATTATCATATCCACGGGTTCCTCGTGAGGATGAATAGTTCTCTCTTCTTGTTATAGAAGTCTGGCAAGTTCCCCTGCTACTTCACAATATTCCTCACCTTCGTCTTCAGCTTGGTAGATTAGATTCTCAGAGTCACAAAAGTCCATAGCAGTATCGTTATCCATGGGATCCCGAATGGATGTATACCTGCATTGTCAGTATGGGTATGTGTAAGGGTATAACTATCTTTGAAAGAAAGTAAAATGTAAAAGAAAAACAATGAGCACAAAAGTTTGTATGTGAAAACGGCCATGATTCATTGATGTCATATGAAAAATGAGATGATAACCCTTACAAATGGACCATTGTGCCTCGGGTAAGACACAAGGTTTTAAGAGTGCAAATTATTTTGAATATTACAGATCCAACAAAATGTAAAGACAAATTACTGAGGGATAAAAGTGATCGGGACGAAGTCTCTAGCCTCCCAATTGTTGAGCCCTTCATTGACAGTCGGGAAGATCCAATCCTCCAGGTTGCAGCCATCTTCACCATCTTCTACCGCGTTGACTTCACGGTTGCTGATCTTCAAAGGTGGCCCTCCAACACAGGCACGACGTACAACCTTTTGAGCATTTAAAGTGAAACCTAGGCCAAACTTGTCAGACTTATATGGGATATCTGGGAGTTGTCCCCAGATAGTACATCCAGAGTGGAGGCCTTGTAATCTTGGGAACAGCCATGGTCACTGCCACATCTTGAGGGACCTCTTCAAAGTGTTGAAATGGAGTTTCAATGAATTCACCGTCTAATTCCACATATCTGAAGGAATTGAGATGGATGATCATGTATTCTTCCTCTCCATGAACGGTGATAATCTTCCCTTGAACTGGATATTTCAACATTTGGTGCAGTGTAGAAGTAACAGCGCCAACATTGTGGATCCATGATCGGCCTAGCAGACAGGAGTATGAAGGGCGGATGTACATCACATAAAAAGTTGAATTGAAGGTTTGGGTTCCAACCTTTATGGGAATGTCTACCTCCCCATGTACCATCCTTTTCGAGCCATCAAAAGCCCTTACTACTATGTTGTTTGGCTTTAAAGTCAACCCCTCACAGTTGAGTCTATCGAGAGCCTTTTTGGGTAATACATTAAGAGATGAGCCAGTGTCCACCAAAACATGCGCCAGAGTTGTGCCCCTACATTCCACTGAGACATGCAATGCCTCATTATGCTTCTTTCCCCTCAGTGTTAGATCAGCATATGAAAAACCTAAATCATTGTCCGCAGTTAGGCTGGCTACGCAGTCTTGAAATTGATCGGCAGATGTCTCTTGAGGTACATGGGATGTTTTTAAGAACTTCACCAAGGCCTTTGCATGTGCCTCGAAACATAGTAGCCATGCCAGCATAGAGATTTTAGAGGGAGTTTGCCTCAGTTGTTCAACTACATCGTAGTCGCTTCTCTTTATAATTTTAGGATCTCCTCCATTTCTTTCTTGGAGGTCTCAGGGATAGTTAATGACTGAGCCTTCATCCGGACAGGCTCAATCATAACACCTTTTCCTCGAGTCTCGGTTAATTCGGCAGCAGGAGTGTCAGTCCAAATGATTACAGGGGTTGTAACAACTTTTTCAATTGGAGTATTTGCAGAGATGATTATGGGTGTGGGAGTAACCTTTGGAGCATCCACAAGGATGATTACAGGTCCAGAAACTTCTTTTGGGGGAGCAATTTCTGGAGAAAAGGTCCTACCACTTCGGGTAATTTTGCTAGTTTCTACAATGTTATTGATGTCGGAGTTGACTTTCTCGGAGCTTGAATCTTCGGCGGCTGGCCAGTCCTGCTTGATACCATGGTAATAGACATCCCCTCCATAATTCCATGGTATGGTTTTGTCTGATGAGTATGGGACTGGTCCAGGCATTTTGATTATTAAAGGAGCTGCTTTCAGAACTGATGTAATTCTAACGGGTCTTTTGGTGGAGACCCTGGATGAATTGGCGGAAATGGTAATGATAGAAACATCTTCAAAAGGGATAGGTGAAACATGAGTCTTTTCAAACAAAATTTCTTTGTTATCTATTTGGCACTGAATTCCTATTTGCAACAAAGGACAGCTGGTTGGGGAGGAAAAACTGAGATGGAAAATCTCACCACATCTTGGGAACACACTGGAATTCAAAAATTCCATTTTAATAGTCAAAAGTGGGGTCATGAGTTCATAAATTGAAGTAAAAAACAATCCTTCTTCAATGGCATTGGTATTGTGGCCATGTCTGGGCATAGGGGCAGAAATGACATTTGGCTTTTCAGGCGCACCGAACTCAATTTATTTTGCTTCAATAAGGTCTTGTATTTTGTTCTTTAGATCCCAACAGTTATTAGTATCGTGACCAGGACTTTCAGAGTGATATGCGCAACAGGCATTGGGATGATAATGAGGAGATGTTGTATTGGGGTTTTTCGGAGCTTCTTTCAAGGTTATCAAGTTGGATCTTAGTAGATGCGGTAATACTTGAGACGGGGTCATGTTGATTCTGGTGAACTGCCTGACCGGCCTTTCCATCCTTGGTTGATTATTTTTTTGCCGATTAGACGCATGCTTAGGGATCATAACAGCCCCCACCATTGGTCGACATTCGGCCCTATCTTGGTTTCTCTGCGGGTATACGGCAATCACCTCTTTCTTTCTGATAAAGGGCTTCCTTACAGTTGTAGAAGAAGATGTGTCTTTTTGAATCTTTCCATTCTTTATATTGACTTCTATCCTCTCCTCGGTCAGTATTAGTTCAGTAAAGCCTGTAGATGAACTTCCGATTAAATGATTGAAGAAGGGACTAGACAACGTACCCAAGAACATGTCCACCAATTCTCTCTCAGATATAGGGGGTTGAACTCTTCCATCCAAATCTCTCCATTTTTGTGCATAGTCCTTGAAACCTTCATTGGAAACCATAGCCATACTCTAGAGTTAAGTACGGGTAGGCGCCAGATCAACATTGTACTGATATTTTTTGTAGAAAGCTGCAGCAAGATCTTCCCAATTGTGAATGTTAGCTCTTTCTAGTTGGTAAAACCAGTCAAGTTGAGTTCCAGACAGACTGTCTTGGAAGAAGTGCACCCATAATTCTTTATCAGCGGTATGGGGTTGAATTTTCCTCACATATGACCGAAGATGCATTTTAGGGCATGAAATTCTGTCATATTTAGCGAATATAGGTGCTTTGAATTTTGGAGGAATCACAATCCCCGACACTAAACCCAATTCCTCAAAATCCAAGCCAGGCACCTTTTGGATTTCCATTGCGCTCAATCGCTCTTCGAGATGTTTATACCTGTCATCAGCTGGAGGGCATTGTTCTTCATAGTAGTCTTCTTCTTCCTCTTCCTCTTCTGGTTCAGACGAGACAACTGTTTCCTTGCCTTTACCATCTTGGTTGTCTCTTTCACCGGATGTTGCTGCAAAGTCCAAAGTCCTTCTTGTCTGCCCATGAAATCCTCTTCCCATGTTTAAGACTCCAGTTACCTTCTTAGTTTTCTTTTTCCTCTCTTCAGCCAACAAAGTCTTCAATTCTTCTTGTCCCTTGGCTAAGGTCAAAAGCAACTGTTGAAACTGTGTATTCTGAGCTTGGAGATCCTTCACTGTTTGCTCGAGATCCATCTTACTGAAATAAACTGTAGAGATATGAGGTGGACTTGTTGCAAAAGACCTGCTTATGTTATGATGAATGGTATATGCATATGCAATGTTTTCAAGTTTCAAAGACTCAAATTTGTTTTAGACAAAAAGGAAACACACTTTATATTAATAAGATAAAGTTTGAGTACATCAATTCCACTTGGGAAAAATAATACAAAAACTCTAAGATAGAAAAGTAGTACGTATCCTCTTTGGCGCAATGTAGGCATTGAGAGTCTGCTCCTCATGAAGTAGCCTAGTGAGTTCCAAAACCTTCTTCTCGCTTGCGTAGAATTGGGCTTCGAACGTATCTCGCTATCCCTTGCATTGTATCCAAACCCTTTGTAGGTCTTCAAGATATGTGGGCATGTCAGGATGTAGGATAGTGTATGGAACATCTCCCTCCATGACAGGCTCAATGATTACTGGGAGAATGGAGGGGTAAGGAATCATAAGACTCTGAGTGTGAGTTCGTACCCATTTGAGGTAAGGCTCAAGAGGTATGGAATTTTTGTGCCCCAAAGTCTTGTTATCCACCTTTTTTAATATCCTCCAAGCTCGGATAAATCTCTGGCGAAGACCTTGATCATCGTTGTCGTAGTCAAATACCAAACCTTGAATCAGCATCTCGTGCGGGAAATCCCTTCGGGCGTAACCAAACTGTCTTAAGGCCAGGAAAGGGTTGTAGGTGATTCCTCCCCTAATGCCAAGTAAAGGGAAATTATGGAATTCTCCACAACGGTCGACAATGATAACATTCTCCTTGGATCGGGAGCACCAATGAATATCTGAATGTTTGAGCGTCATCAACCTTTATGACCACCTCGAACCTTGCTCGTTCTTTAATACAGATTGGGGAAGATGAGAAATAAACCATCTTTCCAAGAGAGGAGTGAAACACATAAGAACGCCTTTTTTCCTCATTGTACGAGTGTTAAAAGAGTGTAGGATATCTCCTAGCAATGTAGGCACCGGGTTACGGGATATGAAGATTTTGACGGCGTTGACATCTATGAGTTGGTCAGGATTTGGGAACAAAACCATCCCATAGATGAGGACAGCCACAATTTCCTCAAAGGCTTGCAAGTCTAAGGAATTCCAATAGCTTTGGGGTTTCTTAAACAGGAACTTTGCTAGGAAACCTTTGACACCACTCCTTGTTTCCCAATGAGTTGTGATATCAGATGAGTGCAAGTGTAGAGCTTGAGCAATCTCTTCTGGCTTTGGGTCTCTTTCCATACCGTTGAAAGGTATTTGATTGAGAATGGGAATCCTCAAGAGTTGGGAGAATTCTTCCAAAGTAGGCATAAGTTGATAGTCGGGAAAGGTGAAGAAATGGTGTTAAGGATCAAAGAACTGAAAGAGCATCTTCATCATGTCCTCATCTGTTTGGAGGTGACCAAGTTGAGTAGGCGACCATGTCTCTCGGTGAATGGAGAGTTTTCAGGGATCCTTGAAACTAGCTCCTTAAGTTGTGGAGGTATTCTCACAAGGTTGACTTGAATAGTTTTCCTACGAAGTGAATCCATATCCTACAAAACAAGAACAAAGATGAATCGCAAAATCCTTGAAATGGTTAGTGGATGTATATGATGTTCATGATGTTTATGATGTTATGTACAATTATGCATATACAAACAAAGCAAACAAGTCCTTAGATTTAGGCTTGCATGGAGTTTTATAGGTAAGTACCCTCTTGAAGTTTAGTTGGCTCAAACCTGTCCTAGTAATAGTAATCGGGTTCTAAGGAGCTCAATATCACTGGTTTGTTTCCTTGGTCATTGTTTCAGCACAAGCCTCTTTAATGGCGACCGAAATATTCCAAGAAACCAAACCTCAATGAGTGTAGTATCGAGTATCTACCAACTTCAGACTTCACCAAAGTCGGTCATCTCACTACATCCTAAAGGCCAAGTTGGTCAAGTAAAGGTTCTAGAAGTTCATTAGTGCTTCATGACATCACTCAGCGGCCTCGTAGATTTTATGGAGATCTACAACTTTCATGTTGGAAGTTTCCTTTGAATCACTTTGCATCATGGTAAAAATTTGGCTCAAAGTTGTGAAAAAATAAGGAATTTTCTATACTTAGAAAAATTTCTAAGTTAAGAAATTTCAACTTTTGAAACTAAAATCTTGAATTCTTGATTTCTTGGTGAACAAGTTTCATGTTTTGACATGTTTTGATGAATTATGATCTTTGGCATTTGATTTTGACCAAAAAGTCAAAGTTTGACTTTTCAGTATACAGTTGACTTTTGATTAGTTGACTAAAAAATTCATCTGTCAATCCAATGGACTTGTAATATTTTGAACCATGTAATTAGGTCAAAGTGATGCAATTGGACTCTTGAGATCATGCCTTAACCCAATTGATCATTTTCTAGGTCAAAAACTAGAAATTTCCCGTTCCCAGTCAAAACCCTAATTTTGACCATGTTGCCCTTTTGATGATTTGATCAAATTTCTTGAGGAATTATGGTCCAAACTTGACCAACTGATACATATGAGTCTAAAATGTTGATGTGGATAAAAAATTATGAATTTTGACTGTAAATTGGCCATGGTTGACTTTTTCTCCAATACAACTGATTTTTAGGTCAACTGTCCAATTGACTTATTAAAAGTGTGATCCAAGGTTTGAAACTTGACATGAGTGATATTGGGGGTCCATAATGGTCCATGAAAGTCATATGAAGAATTGATAGTTCAAAAATCCTTGTGCAATTTCAAACCCTAATTTTCATTCATCAGTGTTTGAGGGGATACCTTGTGCTGATCAACCCAAATGTAGTCTTGATCCAAAGGAGATCTTGTGAGGAAATTCCTTATAAGTAGGAGGGAAAATGTAGGGGTACAACAGATTGAAATACTGATTTCAATAAGGCAGATGAAAACCATATCGTCAAAACATCAACTGAGGATCTTGTGCTGACTTCATTGGGGAAATATCATACAAACTTCACTAAGGGAGATAGTGCCTCATCGTTGAGATATCAACTGGAGACCTCGTGCTGACTTCATTGGGGAAGACAACACCACATCGTCGAAGGGAAAACAAGATACCTTTTTCAATATTAAGAGTGACTATTGCACCAATTTCTCTGGGGGAAAAATATGAAACCTCATGGGGATAACAACTTGAGGAGTTAAGAAGTCAAACATTACAGCAAGAAATCAAACTTATGGGGATTTTAAATCAAACCTAGCACTTGGCGGGAGAAAACCTAAAAAGTTGACAAATGTCTCAACATTTCTTAAATAAAACATTGCCCTTGCCTGACTATCGAGCAATCAAACAAAATGCAACTACTGTCAAAAGGAGATGCTTAACAAATGAGTCCAATATCAGCATGTACGGGGAGACAAGAATTTTCCCAAATAAGTGAAGCCTTCATTGGGGAACTTTGGATAGCATCTTAATATCATGCAAACCTGAGATTAAAATGAACCAAGACATGACTGGGGAAAACGGGATCACAAACCCAATACCACACCTTATGCGTCAATTGGTATCATCTCCAACCATCTGAAAAACACAAGAAGATCATACGCATACCAGAAAAAGTGACATGGGATAACCTTCCTGGGGAATCAATAAGTTAACATTACAACAAGAAGTCAAAATTATGGGGATTTTAAATCAAACCTAGCACTTGACGGGTGAAAACCCGAAAAGTTGACAATTGTCTCAACACTTCTTAGAAAAGATAATGCCCTTGTCTAGCTACTTAGTGAGCATATAACAACAATAATGTCGTAACTGGAGGGGGAAATACTCTACAAGAGATTTCATATCAATTCTAAATACACAAAAGGGAGAAAAAACTTCATCAAATGAGCAATGGCTTCATAGCTCTTTTTAAACTCCATTTGATCACCACCTGGCTGGGTAAAGAATCACACTTAATTGGAGAAGCCTGCAACAAGACCGAAAAAGTGGGATTATAAACCCAACACCATAAAAAAACCTGTAGGAAACCCTTTAATTGGTCCACAACTGTTAGAGGAAGTCAGATACACATCTACAAAACAGATCACAAGAAACAATCCTGCTTGAGGAAAATTCTTGTCTTGGGTTAAACATAGCAGCTATCTTGACGAAATCTGGATATGCCCTTGGAAACCAATATGGTGTCCCAAGCTTACCGTGCTGATCAAGGTTACTTTCATAACTTGCCTTTGTCTGCATGCTTTTAAGATAACCTTTCTGGTCAAATGGATTCTAGAGATTTGTAGAATCTCGACGTAATTGCCCTATATTGGCTGAATGTTGCATCCTCTTTGCTCTGCAACTCTTCTCGGCAACATTCCTTTTGCTGATACTAATATGTAAACATTCATGATGTCAAGCAGTTATTTTACAAGCAGAAAATGTTTATTCTAAGAATGAAAATTCTAATGCAACAATTATGTAAGTCTTGAAGATTTTATTTGAAAACATGTCGTAAAACCTTGTGAACGAATCACTCTCCAGTATGCGACATGGATTTTTTGTATGAAAGATAACAAAAGCGTATGATACCAATCATAATAATTTAGAAAAATTAATGGGAGTCAGGAACCACTATCTCATTGGAGTATGCTTTCGAAATAAACCCTTTTTCAATTAGGACTTTTGAGGGTTGTAACGCGGTCTGGTTCACGGTTTTAGAAAAAAGTTTTAAGGCTAAAAAATATTTGGTGCCCACCCCCTTCGTGATGTTTTTCAGTCCTAAGTTAAATTAACTTGACACAAACATTCATCTCTTAAAAGAAATTTCAAGATGGTTGAGAAATCAAACAAGGTTTTCTTTGGACATGTAAGTCACTCATTCCTGCTTCTTTTGGGTTTCTTGTCACACGAATCTGTTCTTTGATGAGGATTTCACAATGTAATCCTTTATCGCATTTCATAATTTCCATTTCTTCCTTGCTTTCTGGACAAATTCCTTTTGACTTTGACTCTAAAAGGCAGCGGGATGCCCTGACTTTTTCCTAAGAGACTTATTTTTTCAAGTTCCTACTTGGTGGGGATTTTTGTCTCTTTATTTTTCATCGTCATCATTTTTTAATTCATATCATCTTTTTCTTTTTTCTTTTTGAACATGTCGCGTGACTTCGAGTCGTTTGTGACTTGTTGGAAGAATTGTGACAGCCCTATTTCTGGGTAGATGAAAGATAACCATTGTTGTATCGTCATCTGTTGATCTCCTGGTGTGCGAGAGATAGCCATTAAGATATCGTCAATTGACACACCCTCCTGATAAGTGAAGATTAACCATTGCGGTTTTGACTTTACTCAACCTTTCGAGGGATAACTATTGTTGTATGCTTAGATGCGCACTCTTAATGAGATCTGAATACTCAATCAGATTAATTGAACACTACCCTTCCCCCAGGTTAAAATGATGTTTTTTTCTGAATAGAAAAAGAAACTCCTACTTCAAGGCTCAGAGGGGTTAACGAGGGTTTCACTCCCTTATATCTCTGGTGTTTGAGGATTTGAAGCAATGCCTGTACATCGTCAATAGGGTTTTATCCAAAAGCATACAACTAGAAAATTTGCATTTTAATATCATAATCCTCCCTCCAATCTCTGCCTAGGAGAGAGAATGGGTAACAAGTTGGTATCATAAAGCAATTTAAAATTGAAAAACAAATATGATTGAAACGAATGAATTTCTTCAAGACAAACATACTCGTTGTATTAAGATTAAACATTCAAATGCAAACAAGTTCTTACATGCAAACAGTGCAATGATAAACAAGAAAAATTACAAATGAGAAAGCAGTAAGAATGCTAACAAACTAAGATGACTCTCTTATCTGGACTTGTGCTGAAGGAAACATTCCCCAAACTTTGGAACTACCACCAACAAAGATTCATTCATGCTCTGCTAAGGAATTGTTTTGAATATTAGGGCCAATGTCCTTAAATGACAAGATACCGCTTCGGACCAACCTCTGAACTTCGACCTTCAAAGCATAACAATCTTTTAAATCGTTCCCAGGAGCATCCTGATGAAAGGTGTTGTACCCCAAAATATTCCCCCCCATTTTCACGCAAGACATACTCCTAGAGATCCTCAATTGCTCAAGTTGACAAAGGATTGACCAGACAAATCCTCCTCTTAAGACAATAAGCCTCAAACTAGGGTTTCACTCCTCATCAATATGGTTGATTTCCAAGGGTCCCAAATGGTTTCCATTATCCTAATATGTCCTCAGAATCATCCATTTCAAGTTTCATGCCTTGCATAACAAGTTTGCTCAGTCAACTGCTCAAGTGCCTGAAAATCAACTATACTAGGTCAAAAGTCAATTGTGGCCCAAATGTAGTAAAACTTCAAGATTCTTTGTCAACATAAATATTTTGAAGCATTATCCATAAATTGATCAAGGGTTGATCATGACTCCTCAAGAAATGCTCCTAACTCATCAAAAGTAAAAAATGGCAATTTAGGTTTTCTATAGGAAAAGTCAACCAAACTTTGACCAGACATAACTTTCTCATACTTTATCAAATTTTTTCCAACCAAGGATCATTTTTAAGAGAATACAATTCCCTAAAACTCATATTCATCCCTCAAGTTCAAGAAATTCACTCATGAAAAGATGTAAAATAAGACATTATAGGTCCTTTTCAAAAGTCAACAAAAACACCTTTTGGGTCAAAGCTCCCTACATGAACATGGAAGATCCAATTAAGATGAAACTAAAAAGGTTGTTTAGAGGACATCCTAAGATTTATACAAAGTCCAAGAACACCCTCTTAGGGTTAAAATTGAGAGAGATATACATTGTCAAAGTTGGTCATTTTTGGAAATTTGTATTTTTTCCAAATGGGCCTAACTTTTTATACTTGAAACACATTCCTAGCCTGGTCCACGACCCAAACACCTTTCCATGCATCATTGGATTTATTTATTTAATTTATTTTGATTTTAATCCTTTAAAAATAAAATTAAATCAAATAAATGATATAAAAAAAATGAAGATTTGTTTTGATTTGATTTCGCATTGAATTACAATCCAAATATGCTGTATAATACCAAGAAAAACTGTGCAAGATTGAAAAGAGAGGAAATCTCCACATATGGAAAGATTGAAGCAAAAAATTGAAAAGGAATTATTTGTTAGATTCTTGCCATACATAATGACCTAATTTGATTCACATATTTATACACAAGCACTCTCAACCCTAAGGACAAGTTTTTTACACGCACGACTTGCCTCCAAAGCAAGAAACGAGTTCCAACTTTTGTCAAAAAAGTGCAAGACCTATCTTCTTCCATAGGCCAGTTCAAGGAGTTTTGAGTCTTCATTAATCATCCACGCATACTCAGGAAGCTTTTCCCATTGTTTCAAAGCCTTGAAGCTTCAAGAATCTCCATCTACACATCACGGTTTTCACTCCCTTAATTCAAAATCTTTTTCAGGGTTTTATGTGTTTTACCTTCGATTTGCTTGCATAAACGTGTTCATAATCATGTTTGTGATCTTTTGAATAGCCTGGTTTTGATTTTTAGTACAGGAACAAGCCTGCGCCATAGCTAGGGTTTATGAGCTCAAAGTTGGGGTTTCTCTGTCCAGGGAAATTGAAGGGGATCATGGGCACCAATAGACTCAGGGCAAAATTCTTGGTTGATCTATGCTTTTAGTTTTCGTTAATATGGATTATTTTGTGTTGTAGAAATCTTCAGGGTTATAGCTATGGACAAAAACTGTCACTATAGCCTTTAGCGACAACTTTGTCCGTAGGTAAAAGGCTGGTATAAAAAACAACGGTTGCAGGAAGAAGGCAATTAGGTGGCAGCATCCCATTGGAGAGTTTGAATTTCGTGCGTGTTTATGGGCATAACACTTTGTTTTGATTATAATTTATTCATTTAATTATATAAATGAATAACATTCCACTGCAGATGGTTAACGGGAAAGGCGTACAATGCAAACATCCTGGGTTCGATCCCAGGCGTATGCATTTTGTATTTTCTCAGTATTTTCCACAGGATCTAGCGCGCAGCATCCAAAGGGGAGTATCATGCAACTCCTAGATCCAGCCATCAGGTCATCACCAATCCAGATCCAATGGTCCAGCAAAGGCAGTCCATGGTGCGCACCACAAAAATCAGCATCACTGGATTCATACGCAGGCAGATGGGCCATCAGCTTTGGGCTTTGTCAAATTCCAGCAATACACCTCCCAGTTTTGCTCATCACATCAGGCCCACTTTAATTCTTTTTTAATTTCTTTTATTTGTTTTAATTATATGTTTTAATTATTTTTACAAAAATAATCATTATTTTTTAACTAAATTATAAAATCAAGATAAACATGAAATATTAGAACTAGATTTTTTATCATTAAAAATTAATTTCTTTTTCATAATTTAAATTAACTAGAGACTAGGTTTTAATTGCAATTAAATTTCTTTTCTCAAATAAAAACACAAAAACATTAGACTTAGGTTTTTTTTCATAAAAATATTTAATTTCATTAATTAATTAGGTTAATTAGGATAATTTAAATTCCTTTTTCATAATTAAAATTAATTAGAAATTAGGTTAATTTGAAAAATTAATTACTTTCTCAAAACCCAAAAAATATTTTTCTTTATTCACTAATTAGATGTATTTGAATTTAATTGTTAGTTCCCCGTATGCAATCTTGTCGCGCATATTCTTTTTCCATTATTTTTTTAAATTATTGTAATTGCTTCGAGATTGTAATAGTTTTAGTTAGGTTATTTACTGTCGTTCCCTATTTACTGTTTAATCCCTAAAGTTTTTGGTCATGTAATCCCCATTCCCCGAAGCCTTGTAATAATTAGATTTACTTTTCCGCTTTTACTTTCTGCAAATATATAAACTGTTTAGATGTATGCATAGGATTGTATGCAAAAGATTAATAATTTGAAACAGTAGAAAACCATAATTGTGCAAAGATAAATAACTGAAAAACAATCACACGCACATGCGCACCCCTGGGGTATCACCACTCCGGTTGCCTTCGGTAAACGATCATGAAGTATAGGGAGTTTTAGTGGTTGCCCTCTAGTCCTAAAAGATAAAAAATGCCCCATTAAAATGTTGCGTCGAAAAGAGCTTTAGGACTCTAGGGTAACTAATAAGGTTTCCTAACCATTGCTTTAATGACCGTACGTCCCTTTCGATAGTCACTCAAAACATCCAACGGCTAGGGTTACCTACTCATTAATAGTATGATAACACGGTCTAAAGGATAGGAGGAAAAGAACGCCTTTTTTCGAGTAGGTAGATAGCTATTAGGTACTTGCTCAAATAAATTTTTACCCCACACTTTCAAATATACCTTTCAAACAAAGTTTTCAAAAACACTTTATCACAATCTTGAGAACTAATACAAGAGTTACCATAAAGTGAATCGCCGCACTAAGGCAATTTTCAAAGCTTTTCAAAACACACAAACACAAACAATTTTAGAAAATGAGCAAGTGCCTAAGAGCCCATGGAAAACAATGGATGGAAAGGGTGCTAACACCTTCCCTTTCCACAACCTACCCCCTTACTCAGAACTCTCGAAAAAAAGGTATTTTTCTGTTCTTTTCACCCTTTCCTTTATTTGGATAAAAGAAAAGTTGGTGGCGAATCTTGCTTACCATGACATTTTAAATCACAAATGCAAACCAGTATTAACAATCGGTTCTGCCACCGTATCACAGAACTGGCGACTCTGCTAGGGAATATAAAAGTGGGGTTTACCTTAGGGTCTAGATAATTTTAAATTTCTTTTCTTCTGTTTGCTTTGATTTCTTTACTTTTAAATGTTTGTTGGGGTATTCTTGTAAAGATCCTATACCCGGATTTGGGGCACCTTATTAGGTAAGTAGCAATAAACCATGGAAGCTGTACGGCGTAGACCGATACGGACGAAGTGGTGACTACGTTAGTGCAATACCTTGGATTGTACTAATGTTCCTTGAGTAAGTTAAGGATAACATTAGGCTTCCTCATAGTGTCACTAAGCGCTAACTGACCTTTAGAACCTTTAATTGACTCATCCTAGCCATTAGGAAGTAGTGAGATAACTGGCTTTGGTTCTGACCGAATATTGGTTGATAATCGATACTACACTCATTGAGGCTGGACTTTCAGGAATTTTTGGCCGCAATACTTCGGTGCAGAGCTGAAACAATTTCTGAAGGGAAGGTCAGTGATATTGAGCTCCTTAGAACCCGATTACTATTAATAGGACAGGTTGAGCCAACTGAACATTCAAGAGGGTACTTACCTATGGAATCCATGCAAGCCTAAACCTAAGGCTACTGGTGTGACTTGTTTGCTTTCTTTGCCTAACAATTTGAACTCATTGCAGGGCTTTGTTTGTATTCCTTGCAGGACCTTGTTTGTATAAATCCAATAATTTGGTTTCTTAACCTGCATTTTTGCTTAACGCATAACATACACATCATAACATCATCCCATAGCATCTCCTTAACCATTTCAAGGATCTCAAAGGTTTGTGATGCAGGTTATGATGAACTAGACGTCTAGCAAGGGGAAAAGGGGATTTATTTTCCTCTAGCCAACGCCATCAAAAGACCAAAGTGACAACTTGAGTCAGGGGATATGACCCACTTGATATGGTGAGCTTGACTCTCGTAGAAGGACCTTCAACAATACGAAGTTCATCAATCAAAGCCGCAAAGTTCAACGCCTAACATTTTTCTCGTTTACCTCGCGAGATCCTTGAAAACATTGCATACATATATCATACATTGCATAACAGGTCTTCCAATATAGGTTTCTCATCTTTTCGCTATTTATTTCAGCAAAAGAAATGGCTCTTGAACAAACAATCAAAGATCTTCAGGCTCAAAATGTCTAGTTTCAACAAATGTTCCTGACTCTGACCCAGGGGCAAGAAGACCTGAAAGCTCTGATCGTTAAAAAGAAGGCTAAGAGGGCAAAGAAACCAATTTGTGTTTCGAATGTGGGAAGAAGAAGGCCAGCTAACCGAGCTCTAGATTTTGCAACCCCATCAAAGGGGGGGAGATAATCAAGAGGAAGAAGATGAGGAATCAGATGAAGTAGACAAAAATCCAATGTTTGAAGAAGATGAATCTGATTATGATGAGGAGCAATATCCTCCTGCTGATGAAAAATACAAACAGTTGGAGGATTGGCTCAATGCCATGGAGATCCAAAGGGTGTCGGGTCTGGATTTCGAAGAGTTAGGTTTTGTTCTGGGGGTGGTCATCCCACCTAAGTTAAAGGTCCCCATCTTCACAAAATATGAAGGTGTTTCCTGTCCCAAGCTTCACTTGAGGTCATATGTCAGAAAGATCCAGCCTCACACTGCCGACCGGAAGTTATGGGTCCATTACTTCCAAGAAAGTTTGGCTGGAACTCAACTGGATTGGTTCTATCAGCTAGAAAGAACTAACATTCATACCTGGGAAGACTTGGCTACTGCTTTCTACAAGAAGTACCAATACAACACCGATCTAGCGCCGACTCGAGTGCAACTACAGAATATGTCCATGGGCTCAAGAGAAGGGTTCAAGGAATATGCAAAAAAATGGAGGGATCTAGATGGAAGAGTAAAACCTCCTCTGACTGATCATGAAATGGTAGACATGTTCATGGGCACTCTGACAGGCGCATTCTTCAATTTGCTGATCGGGAGTTCCTCATCCGGGTTCACAAAGATGGTTCTGACTGGAGAGAGGATCGAAAGTGGTATCAGGAGCGGTAAGATCCCGATGGCTGTATCTTCTAATGCTGAGAAGAATACATTTGGTTGTAAGAGGGAAGCCAATGTTGTGCACGGCCAGAAGGGTCGTAATAAGGCAGACTACCACCAATCCGTGGGGACAGTGCTGGTCTCAAATTCAGCACGTGTGCAACAACAACAACAACGGGGTAATCAGCAAAGGAAAGACGAGCCAAAGAGACAGTTTACCCAAATCAACATGCCATTGTCATAAGCATTACAATACAAGTTGAAGGTGAATCTAATTACGGTGATAGGCCCTCATCCAAACCCTAAGGCTTCCTCTCCTAACTATAATCCTGATGCAAGGTGTGCTTATCATTCTGGAAGTCAGGGGCACGATACCAATGATTGTTGGGTGCTGAAATACAAGATTCAGAATATGATTGACACCAAGGAGATTTAGTTCGACCCTCCTGAGACTCCCAACGTGATCACTGCTCCCATGTCAAATCATGGCTAGGATTGAAAGCATTATTGTTCATTTGAATTCTCAAGTTGTATTTTCTTTGTTTATTTAAACAATTATTGTCATGTCAAAACTTTGTTGTTTCATTAATGAATTACACATGTTTGTCTTGAATTAATTTTTTTTTCATTATGCTTAAACTGCTTTATACTTCCTTTTTGTGATGTTCAACTCTTGATTAAAAGCTGTAAGCCTTTAGAGGGAGGATGACGAAAATGATACCACAATCTCTACAATATGCTTTTGAACGCACCTTGCTGACAATGTATAGGCGTTGTTTCAAATCCTAAACAGTGGAGTTATAAGGAAGATAATCCCTAGTTAACCCCTTTGAGCCTAAGAAGTAGGAGTTTTCCTTTTCATACAAATAAAAACCCTTAATCATAACCTGGGGCAAGGTAGTTTCCTCAGTTAATTCAGATGTGCATTCAATCGCTAACTATCCCTTCATACATGACAAATAGTGTAGAAGATGCTCTCCAAAAGATGGTGATGGTTCCGCATAATCATCAAGGCAGGAAGGCATTATTTATCACAATAAAAGCCCATTAAGTCAAAACCTATGAAGGAGACTTAATTAAAAAAACAGGGGCATCTCGCTGACTGTAATCACAAAAGAAACAGTTCAGGAAAAAGTATGGATATCGAAATAAAAAAAAGAGGTTACTACAAATCCTCGACAAATAAAAAAAAGGTTACAAAAATGACTGCCTTCTCAAACAAACGTTCAATTTCTGAACCATCACCAAGTATCAGAGCAAAGATTCCAAACTCAATTGGGATCTAAACTCACAATTAACTGAGCATTGGACTGAAGAATATCACGAAGAACGGGTGGGTACAAATAAACTTTGAGCCTTTATCCTTTGTTTCTTAAACCGTGAACCAGCCCACGTTACAACCCTTAAAAGTCATAGTTGAAGCATGGTTTAGTTTGAGAGCATAATGTTACAAAGGTATACTGACTCCTATAGGACTTGCTATGAATCCTGAGTTGATATCACATTCTTGCAAATTTTGTTTTACTACACAAAACACATTTTTAAAAAAAAAATTCAAGACAGACATGAGTTTTGCATTCTTTAAATAACATTGTTTGCACATGTTTGATTGTTCAAATGGAAGATAAATTCACACAATGAATATTTAGTGAACAAAAACCTTCTCAATGAAAAGGATCACCTCAATTGGAAAAACACTTACAACCAAAGGGGAACGGCATGATCGTTGTTCATCATCTGGGGCAGTCAAGTTAAGATTCAAGGAATCTCTAAAAAATGCCAAATAGCCAAGGACAGACCACCATCTGAATCACTTGGGGCATTGGACATGAATCCCAGTAACGAATCCTGTACAAACATCTTCTGGCAGTGTGGAAACACTCACTACTATTGACAGTTACAATTCTCCACACCCGATGAATGTGGACATAGGAAAATACTATGCATGAACAAGGACCTGATAGGTCGACTGGCCTAGGCAAAAATAAGGGAATCTCGGCGAACCAAAAGGGTTCGGGCAAAATTAGGGATAAAAACAAAAAAATTGTACACCCGGCGAGTCAAAAACCTGAAAGGGTGGCTTAAGCAAAAAAGGGTATCCCGGTGGACTGAAAATTTGAAAAGATAATCCAGGCAAAAGTTAGGGATTAAAGCGTACGACTACGTCCCATCATCTCGTCACTTGTTTAGTTAGTAGAAGGTTTATCATCCTGATCAGCATTTTCCAAGCACCCCAGGAATTAGGATACCATTCAACCATCCACAAAGTCTCCATAGGTATTTTCTCCAGCAGGTACAGAGGCAGGGGCGTCTTACACAAGGTTGCTGCTATATCCTCAGTTTATAGCCTAGTGATGTCAAGTGTTCTTGTATCCCCGGCAGAACAGGAATTTCCAACTACTGCTCCGACACCAGGTTTTCCCCAGTGAAGTCGTCAAACTTCTCAGGATTCCCCAATAGGATTTCATAAAATCCTCAGGCAGTGCACAGAGCTTTCCTTCCCCAAAAAAGTTTATTCCTCTAGCAGCAGAAGATCATCTCCCAACAGTTCAGCTTTAATAAAATCCGAAGACCTACATTCTTCATCGCCAGCTGCAATCAGGGATTTATTTTCCCTAATTCAACAACGCTGCATTAGAACAACGAATACATTCATATATCACATTCATACATCATTCTACAAATGTCATAACATATGCAGTACAAATGCATACGACACAATATCATTTATTTTGAGAACATCATTACATGATGCATTTCATACATCATGACATTGCATACAACTAACGCTTGACTTTTTCAGGAAAGATCAATCGACAGATATTTATCATCAACAATTTCTAAAAGATCCAAGATTAGCTCCTAAAACTAAAATAGAGTAATTATATGCGCGACCAAATACAACTTTACATGGGCTCTCCATGAAGCAATCTTACGCGGGTTCCTTCTCCTTCTGAAATACAGCTTTACACGGGCTCAACGTGAAGCAATCTTACAGGGGTTTCTTCTGACTTCCTTTTGAAGTTTTATACGGACTCATCCCAAAGTAACCCTACCCAGATTCCTTCTAAAGTTTTACACGGACTCATCCCGAAGTAACCCTACCCAGGTTCCTTCTGAAGTTTTACACAAACTTATCCCGAAGTAACCCTACCCAGGTTCCTTCTGAAGTTTTACACTGACTCATCGCGAAGTAACCCTACCCAGGTTCCTTCTAAAGTTTTACACGAACTTATCCCAAAGTAGCCCTACCCAGGTTCCTTCTGAATTTTTACACGGACTTATCCCGAAGTAACCCTACCCAGGTTCCTTCTGAAGTTTTACACATACTTATACTGAAGCAACCCTACCCAGGTTCCTTCTCGGTTCATATGCAGTTTTAACCGAACTCATCATGAAGCAACCCTGCCCAGATTCCTTCTCGGTTCATATACATTTTTACCCGAACCCATCATCAAGCAACCCTACCCAGGTTCCTTCTTACAATTTCCCGATGTAGTTTTACCATGACTCATCCTGAAGCCGCCCTACCTAGGCTCCTTCTCATATATCTCTCTAAGTAACCCTACCCAGGTTCCTTCTCTTAGACTTCCAGATGACGTCTTACCAGAACTCATCCTGAAACAGCCCTACACAGGTTTCTTCTGATACGTTTCCAGGTAGTAGTTAATCTCATTCTCCCCAGCAAAGCTCCCTCAGAGAGCCGACACCTATATTCCCCAGCCGAATTTTATAATCTCAAGCGGTTCAATAAAGTTTTCTCTCGAGCAGAGTTTATTTCTATGAATGCAAAAGATCAATCCCCAACATAGTTTATTTCTCTAGCTACGGAAGTTCATTCCCCACAGAGTTCTCCTCAAGCAAGAGAACAACTAAATCAACAAGATGCGTCTAACAAAGGGCTATTCTAGGATTTTCCTCACAAATATGTCCTCACAAGATTTTACCTGGGTCAGATAGGTCGACACTAAGATCTCTCTGATTACCACTCTAGTGGAAGATATTCCAAGACTTTCGTCTGGGTCAGTTGAATCGCTACTAAGATTCTCCTGATTACTATGTGAGTCGAAGTTGACCCAAGATCTCTCTGCTTACTATGCCGGTAGAAGAGACTCCAAGACTTTCGTCTGGGTCAGTTGAATCGCTACTAAGATTTTCCTGAGTACTATGCCAGTCAAATTTAACCCTAGATCTCTATGCTTACTATGCCGGTAGAAGAGATTCCAAGACTTTCGTCTGGGTCAGTTGAATCGCTACTAAGATTATCCTGATTACTATTCCAGTCAAAGTTAACCTAAGATTTTCCCTGGGTCAGACAAGTCGACACTAAGATCTCTCTGGTTACTATGTCAGTGGAAGATATACCAAGACTTTTGTTTGGGTCAGTTGAATCGCTACTAAGATCCTCCTGATTACTATGCTAGTCGAAGTTAATTCTCAGGACATTCCCAGGTTTAGTCAAATCGATGCTAAGATTTCTACCCCGTTTGAAGACAACTTGATATTTTCTCGGATCAGTCAAATCAATACTAATATTTCTATTCCAGTTAAAGAAGCTATGAAGCCCGGAAACTGACCGAATAATAGTCAATCAACAATGCAAGACACTGTGAAGCCCGGATCCTGTCTGGATAACAGTTTAATCTCATGTCCCTAGTAAGTCGCTGTGAATCCTGGAATACGACCAGATAGCAGTCAGCCTTATCATCCTCAACAAGTCATTGTGAAACCTGGATCCTGACCAGATAGCAGTTCACTTCCGTCTCTTCAATCAAGAGAAGACTCTCAATAGAGTAACGAACAACTGAAGCTCCTAGACTCTATTCCCCAAGACAGAGACCAACATTCCTTAGTGAAGTCCTCCCTAACAACAGGAAAAGTATGTCCCGCCTAGGAATATCTCACGAAATCATCATTGTTCTGGATGGCATCTTTAAGCCCATCTTCGATGACTACCCGTCACATTATCTGGATGGCATCTTTAAGCCCATCTCCGATGATATTTTGTCATCTTATCCAAATGGCATATATAAGCCCATTCTCGACGTCATCAACCATCAGTATTACTTCATGCAAGTGCAAATTTCTAGGCACTCTAGTGTTCAATCATCTTCCGCCCTCAGATCACAAAAGGCAGACAAGCCAATCTAAATCCTCAGGTTTAAGAAGATTGAACAGGGGCAGCTGTTGTACCCCAAAATTTTCCCTCCCATTTTCACACAATACATACTCCTATAGGTCCTCAATTGCTCAAGTTGACTAAGGATTGACCAGACAAATCCTCCTCTTAAGACAATAAACCTCAAAATAGGGTTTCACTACTCATCAATATGGTTGAGCTCCAAGGGTCCCAAATGGTTTCCATTGTCCTAATATGTCCTCAAGATCATCCTTGCAAAGTTTCATGCCTTGCATAACAAGTTTGCTCAGTCAACTGCTCAAGTGCTTGAAAATCAACTATACTAGGTCAAAAGTCAATTGTGGCCCAAATGCAGTCAAACTTCAAGATTCTTGATCAACATCAAAATTTTGAAGTATTATCCATCATTTGATCAAGGGTTGATCATGATTCCTCAAGAAATGCTCCTAACTCATCAAAAGTCAAAAATGGCAATTTAGGGTTTCTATCAAAAAAGTAAACCAAACTTTGACCAGGCATAAATTTCTAATACTTTATCAGAAATTTTCCAACCAAGGCTCATTTTGAAGAGAATCCAATTCCCTACAACTCATCTTCAGCCCTCAAGTTCAAGAAATACACTCATGAAAAGATGTAAAACCAGACATTATAGGTCCTTTTCAAAAGTCAACAAAAACACCTTTTGGGTCAAAGCCCCTTACATGAACATGAAAGATCCAATTAAGATGAAACCAAAAAGGTTGTTTGCAGGACATCCTAAGATTTCTAAAAAGTCTAAGAACACCCTATTAGGGTTAAAATTGAGAAAGATATGCATTGTCAAAGTTGGCCATTTTTGGAAATTTTCATAAAGTCAACAATGCCCAAATTTGCATTTTTTCCAAATGGGCCTAACTTTTTATACTTGAAACACACTCCTAGCCTGGTCCAGACCCAAACACCTTTCCATGCATCATTGGCTTTATTTATTTAATTTATTTTGATTTCAATCCTTTAAAAATCAAATTAAATCAAATAAATGATATAAAAATAATGAAGATTTGTTTTGATTTGACTTCACATTGACTTACAATCCAAATATGCTGTATAATACCAAGAAAAATCGTGTAAGATTGAAAAGAGAGGAAATATCCACATATGGAAAGATTGGAAGCAAAAAATTGAAAAGGAATTATTTATTGGATTCTTGCCATACATAGTGACCTAATTTGATTCACATATTTATACACAAGCATTCTCAACCCTAAGAACAAGTTTTTTACACGCACGACCTGCCTCCAAAGTAAGAAACGAGTTCCAAATTTTGTCAAAACAGTGCAAGACCTATCTTCTTCCACAGGCTAGTTCAAGGAGTTTTGAGTCTTCAGTAATCATCCACGAATACTCAGGAAGCTTTTCCCATTGTTTCCAAGCCTTGAAGCTTCACGAATATCCATCTACACATCACGGTTTGCACTCCCTTAATTCAAAATCGTTTTTAGGGTTTTATGTGTTTTACCTTCGATTTGCTTGCATAAACATGTTCATAATCATGTTTGTGATATTTTGGATAGCCTGGATTTGATTTTTAGTACAGGAACAAGCATGCGCCATAGCTAGGGTTTATGAGCTCAAAGTTGGGGTTTCTCCGTCGAGGAAAAATTGAAGGGGATCAAGGGCACCAATAGACTCAGGGCAAAATTATAGGTTGATCTATGCTTTTAGTTTTGGTTAATATGGCTTATTTTGTGTTGTAGAAATCTGCAGGGTTATGAATATGGACGAAAACTGTCACTATCGCCTTTAGCGACAACTTTGTCCTTAGGTAAAAGGCTGGTAACAAAAACAACGGTTGCAGGAAGAAGGTAATTAGGTGGCAGCATCCCATTGGAGAGTTTGAATTTGACGCTTGTTTCTGGGCATAACACTTTGTTTTGCTTATAATTTATTCGTTTAATTATATAAATGAATAACATTCCAGCATAGATGGTTAACGGGCAAGACGTGCAATGCAAACGTCCTGGGTTCGATCCCAGGTGTATGCATTTTGTATTTTCTCAATATTTTCCACAGGATCTAGCGTGCAGCATCCAAAGGGGAGTATTATGAAACTTCTAGATCCAGCCATCAGGTCATCATTAATCCAGATCCAATGGTCCAGCAAAGGCAGTCCATGGTGCACACCACGGAAATCAGCATCACTGGATTCACACGCAGGCAGATGGGCCATTAGCTTTGGGCTTTGTCAAATTCCAACAATACATCCCCCAGTTTTGCTTATCACATCAGGCCCACTTTAATTCTTTTTTAATTTCTTTTATTTGTTTTAATTATTTTTACAAAAAAAAATCATTATTTTTTAACTAAATTATAAAATCAAGAAAAACATGAAATATTAGAACTAGATTTTTTATCATTAAAAATTAATTTCTTTTTCATAATTTAAATTAACTAGAGACTAGGTTTTAATTTCAATTAAATTACTTTTCTCAAATAAAAACACAAAAACATTAGAATTAGGTTTTTTTTCATAAAAATATTTAATTTCATTAATTAATTAGGTTAATTAGGATAATTTAAATTCCTTTTTCATAATTAAAATTAATTAGAAATTAGGTTAATTTGCAAAATTAATTACTTTCTCAAAACCCAAAAAATATTTTTCTTTATTCACTAATTAGATGTCTTTGAATTTAATTGTTAATTCCCCATATTTAATTTTATCGCGCGTATTCTTTGTCCATTATTTTTTCTAAATTATTGTAATTGCTTCGAGATTGTAATAGTTTTAATTAGGTTATTTACTCTCGTTCCCTATTTACTGTTTAATCCCCAAAGTTTTTGGTTATGTAATCCCCATTCCCCAAAGCCTTGTAATAATTTGATTTACTTTTCCGCTTTTACTTTCTGCAAATATATAAACTGTTTAGATGTATGCTTAGGATTGTATGCAAAAGATCAATAATTTGAAACAGTAGAAAACCATAATTGTGCAAAGATAAATAATTGAAAAACAATCACACGCACATGCGCACCCCTAGGGTATCACCACTCTGGTTGCCTTCGGAAAACGGTCATGAAGTATAGGGAGTTTTAGTGGTTTCCCTCTAGTCCTAAATGATCAAAAATGACCCATTTGAATGTTGCCTCAGAAAGATCTTTAGGACTCTAGGGTAACTACTAAGGTTTCCTAACCATTGCTTCAATTACCGTACGTCCCTTTCGATAGTCACTCAAAACATCCAACGGCTAGGGTTACCTACTCACTAATAGTAGGATAACACAGTCTAAAGGATAGGAGGAAAATAATTCCTTTTTTTCGAGTAGGTAGATAGTTATTAGATACTTGCTCAAATAAATTTTTACACCACACTTTCAAATATACCTTTTAAACAAAGTTTTCAAAAACACTTTATCACACTCTTGAGGACTGATACAAGAGTTACAATAAAGTGAATCTCCGCACTAAGGCAATTTCCAAAGCTTTTCCAAACACACAAACACAAGCAATTTTAGAAAATGAGCAAGAACCTAAGAGCCCATGGAAAACCATGGATGGAAAGAGTGCTAACACCTTCCCTTTCCATAATCTACCCCTTACTCAAAACTCTCGAAAAAATGTCTTTTTCTGTTCTTTTCACCCTTTCCTTAATTTGGGTAAAAGAAAAGTTGGTGGAGACTCTTGCTTCCCGCGACATTTGCAAACACAAACGCAAACCAGTATTAACAGTCGATTCTGCC
Source organism: Vicia faba (assembly GCA_948472305.1). NCBI lineage: Eukaryota > Viridiplantae > Streptophyta > Magnoliopsida > Fabales > Fabaceae > Vicia > Vicia faba. The sequence goes on along the minus strand of OX451741.1, from coordinate 871,080,319 downwards.
ACCGTATCATAAAAGGCACATGAATAATCAGAGCTTCAGTAGTAACTATTGTCTGTTGAGGCTGAGCAATTGGTGGTTGATTCTGAGCTACCACCAAAGATTCTATCAGAGCAGTGAGATTGGGCATACCGGACTTCAGAGTCAAAATTTCCTCACGTAGTTCACGATTCTCTTATTCTAAATTGTCAATCTTCCTTCTGAAATTAGCTTGAGTATTGTACCGGTGAGACAACTTGCTAAACAAAGTAAATAAGCTCAGTAAGACACCTGGATATGCATAACAAATGCAAGAAATATATGCAATATGATGCATGATATGCAATTCATATGATTGTTTAAAAGTTTTAAAACCAAGTTTTCAAAGAACTTTGGAACATTGTAAACGAATTGAAAACATCAATTAAAAGACATAATTGGGATAACTGAAAAACTCATTTCATTAATATTGGGAGGATTACATTGGATTTACAAGACTTCACTAATCTTAAACAGAAGAAAGAGAAAGCTAAATCCTCAGGTCCAAATGAACTGAATCCAATTAAGATCCAACACCGTGTTGTAAAATCTTCTTGAGCTTGAATTTGGAATTCTAAAGGAAAATAAATCATCTTGCACTCTTCTCTTCTACTTTGCTGATAATCCGGAAAATAAATCACCGATACAAAGGAATTAGGAACTAGATCAAGAGCGTGGAGAAATCCATCTTCAAGATAGCTAGGAGAATTTGAAGTCCCAAGGACTAGATACCAAGGATTAAGGCTTTCTCAATTCTTCTTGAAATTCTGGCTACAGATACTCAATGTCACGTTCAATGTTATGACACCGTATCTGACTTTCTATAAGACAGTAAATACAAAAACAGTAAAGAACACAGTCAATTGTTTACCCAGTTTAGTGTGCAACAACACCTACTCTGGGGGCTACCAAGCCAGGGAGGAAATCCACTATAAGAGATATTAATTCAGGAATAAACCAACCAGTTTATCTCCTTCACTTAAGACCTACCCAATGCAACTTCAATCTAAGTACAACTTAAACCTGAGTTCCTACTCACTCCCCCTCAATCACAGCAGTGATACTTAAAACAATTTGACTAATGAATTGATGAAGACACTCTTCAAAACATACACTTGATTATGCTTCACAGCTTTTTAATCAAGCAACACAAACACTCTTGCTTCACAGCTTTGAGTGATACATAAACCTAACTTGACTTTGCTTCAAAGCTTTAGTCAAGAGACACAAAAACACTCTTGCTTCAAAGCTTTGAGTGATACACAACCCTTACAATTAAAACCTATTCCAAGTCACTTATCACAATGATAATTGCTTGGATTACAATAGTTAAAACTATACAGCTTCTAAATGATCTTCTGTCAAAAAGGGAATACATTCAAAATAGCAGCCCTGTTGAATATATAGCAGCTGCATCTTCAGTTAGGGTTTCCACAAAAAGCTAGGGTTAATTCCGTTTGTCCTTAAGACTAGGTCATAGGAATATATCAACCAGGTTGGGGTTGAGCTAGGTTAACCCAAAGAAAACGCAAGATTCTGTTCTGGAAAGACTGAGTCATTTTCCTGAAAAAACTCAGAATTAACCAAACTGCATATCTGTTAGTTCAGAACAGGATGTCTTAACATTTGTTATGACATCTGAATTCCTGTTTACTGATTTTGGTAAATGTGATCATTTTGCAAAATGCTCAGATACACACTCATAAACATCAGTACCTGTATGACAATATTTTTCTGCAAAGGTACCTAATAAATCTGTACCTAATAAACTAGAATGTTATGACATCAGTCATGAAATTCATACACCTGGTTTTACCAAAAATGCATGCCAATACCTAAACAACTACAAACTCCCCCTTTGGCAGATTTTTGGCTAAAGCCCTTAAGCAATCAGAGATAGATAGCAGCAGAATAAATATGACTGCAGAAAAATGGACTGTCAAATAAAGTCTACCAAAATATATCTCCCCCTCTTTAGCCACAAATGGGCCAAAGATACATGTTCTTAAAGATTATACAGTCATCCAGAAAAAGTAACACAACAAGACAAAAAACTGAACACACTTTGCAAACTCCACCAGGGACCAGCAACACCACCAACCAGCAACTTCACCAACCTTTAAGTATTGTCATCAGACTCAGAAGATTCGGGCTTCTTTGACATTTCTTGGTTCCATTTTGGACACGAAACAAGAGTTTGAGATGATTTCTCTAGATCTTGTAATGACTCCACTGTTGGGATCTCCTATGATGAGCTCTTTTGGATGATCCTTCTGAATTCTGATGGAAGGGATCTTGCTAGCTTCCTTTGATTCAGATTCTGTTGAGGTGGTGTTGGGTAGATCAATCTGTTGGGTTGAAGTCTCAAAGAATGTCTCAACATTACAAGGGACATCTATTTCCTTATGATAATCATCAATTATAACATTTATTGATTCCATCATGGCTTTGGTCCTGGAATTGAATACTCTATAAGCTCTGCTGTTTGAGGAGTATCCTAGAAATATGCCTTCATCACTTTTAGGGTCCAGTTTTCTTCTTTGTTCACGATCTGCCAGAATATAGCATTTGCTGCCAAACACATGGAAGTACTTCACAATTGGTTTTCTTCCTTTCCAGAGTTCATATATGGTGGATGAGGTTCCCTTTCTCAAGGTGACCCTGTTATGGACATAGCAGGCTGTATTCATAGCTTCAGCCCAAAAATACATAGGAAGTCTTTTGGCATGTATCATTGCTCTGGCAGATTCCTGTATGGTCTTGTTTTTTCTTTCCACAACTCCATTTTGCTGAGGAGTTATAGGAGAAGAAAATTCATGACTAATTCCTTCCGAGGAACAAAAATCATCAAACTTGCTGTTTTCAAATTCATTGCCATGATCACTTCTGATTCTGACAATACACCCTTCCTTTTCTCTTTGAATTCTTTTGCACAATTCTTTAAAAACTTCAAATACATCAGATTTTTCCCTAATGAAGTTAATCCATGTGAATCTGGAAAAATCATCCACAACCACATAGGCATATCTTTTTCCACCAAGACTCTCCACTTGCATTGGTCCCATCAGATCCATATGAAGAAGTTCTAGAACCTTAGAGGTGGTCAGATGTCTTGACTTTGGATGTGACATCCTAGTCTGCTTACCAACCTGACATTCACCACAAACTCTTCCTTCATCAATTTGCAGTCTTGGAATCCCTCTAACTGCCTCCATGGAGATAATCCTTTTCATACCTCTTAGATGAAGATGGCCAAGTTTTTGGTGCCACAGTTTCACCTCTTTTTCTTCTTTTGCAATGGAACACACAGAGGAGAAATTAGTGTTCTCAGGCTCCCACAAGTAACAGTTGTCTTTAGATCTGACTCCTTTCATTACAATTTCTTGTTTTTCATTAATTACAAGACATTCAGATTTAGAGAAATTGACCTTGAATCCTAGATCACACAATTGACTGATACTAATGAGATTAGCAGTCAGCCCTTTTACCAGCAGTACTTCACTCAGACTTGGAACTCCAGGGAAGTCCAAATTACCAACTCCTTTGATTTCACCTTTAGCACCATCTCCAAAGGTCACAAAACTGGTGGTGTGAGGTTTAACATTATTGAGGAGGTTCTTGATTCCAGTCATGTGTCTGGAACACCCACTGTCAAAGTACCAGTCTTCCTTTGCAGAGACCCTCAGGGAAGTGTGGGCTATCAGGGAAGTAGCCTTTTTCTTCCATTTAGGAGCATGTGGTACCTTTTTAGACTTAGGTTTGACACCTGAGTTCTGATTAGGGTATCCATGCAATCTGAAGCAGAAAGGCTTTATGTGGCCATATCTCCCACAATGATGACATCTCCATCTTTGGTACCTTTTCTTCATATGTCTCTGTTCCTGATGTTAAGAGTTGTGTTGAGACATCTGTTTTGACATTTGCTTATCAGGCCTGATCTTCTTATCTGTACCAGAGTTCTTTGCTTCCACAAATCCTAGTCCAGATTTGTTTCCCACATTTTGTCCAACCTGAAGGATCTCTTCCAATTTGTCTGTTCCATTAGTCAGCATCTTGACAGATTTAGTCATTTGATTTAGTTGTGAGTTTAGCAATTGAACTTCTCCTTCTAGATGACTTATAGTTTCAAGGTTTGCCCTTTTTTCAGCCTCCAGCTTTATGATGAGTTTTGATTGTTTCTCATTCTGCACACAGACTTCAGCACTTCTGATACACAATTTCTTGTAAGTATCAGCCAGTTCTTCAAATGTCACTTCTTCATCACTAGTGTCACTTTCAGAAGTACAAACACCAGTTAGAGCAGTAACTAGTTTGGTAGATTCTTCTTCAGAATTACTTTCTGAATCACAGTCAGACCAAGTAACAGTCATTCCTTTCTTTTGTTTCTTAAGAAAGGTTGGACATTCAGCTCGAATATGCCCATATCCTTCACAACCATGGCATTGAATTCCTCTGCCATGGTTTCCCTTCTCTTCTGACCTTGGTCTTCTGCTGGAACTGTCAATGTCAGAGGGAATGTTATGAACATTAGACCTTGACTTTGGATCTATTCTTTTGATGAGTTTGTTGAACTGTCTTCCAAGCATGGCTATAGCTTCTGAAATATTTTCTTCTTCATCCTCCTTGTTTTCAACATCAGTGTTGGATACAAGTGCTATGCTCTTGTTCTTCTTGTCACCATTATCAGTGATCCCCATCTCAAAAGTCTGAAGAGACCCAATAAGTTCATCCACTTTCAACTTGCTGATGTCCTGGGCTTCCTCTATGGCAGTTACCTTCATTGCAAATCTTTTAGGCAAGGATCTGAGAATCTTTCTCACCAGTTTTTCTTCTGACATCTTTTCTCCCAGTGCTCCTGAGGTGTTGGCAATCTCCAAGATGTTCATGTGAAACTCATGAATGGTTTCATCTTCCATCATTTTTAGATTCTCAAACTTGGTAGTCAACATCTGAAGCCTTGACATTTTTACTTTGGAAGTGCCCTCATGAGTAGTTTTGAGAGTGTCCCAAACTTCCTTGGCCAGTTCATATTGATGTACTAATCTGAAAATGTTTCTATCAATTCCATTGAACAAGGCATTTAAAGCTTTGGAATTTCCCAGGGCTAACTCATCTTCTTCTTTACTCCAGTCTTCCTCAGGCTTCAGACTGATTGTCCCATCTTTCTCAGTTATGGTGGGATGGTTCCATCCTTTGTCAGCAGCTCTCCAAGCCTTTTTGTCCAGAGATTTTAAGAAGGCAATCATACGAGGTTTCCAGTAGTCATAATTTGTTCCATCCAGAATGGGTGGTCTATTTCCAAAAACTCCTTCTTTGTCCATAGTGCCAGAAAGTGATATCCCTAGATCTCACCCAGTAATACAGGCAGGGTGCCTGCTCTGATGCCAATTGAAATTCTGGCTACAGATACTCAATGTCACGTTCAATGTTATGACACCGTATCTGACTTTCTATAAGACAGTAAATACAAAAACAGTAAAGAACACAGTCAATTGTTTACCCAGTTTAGTGTGCAACAACACCTACTCTGGGGGCTACCAAGCCAGGGAGGAAATCCACTATAAGAGATATTAATTCAGGAATAAACCAACCAGTTTATCTCCTTCACTTAAGACCTACCCAATGCAACTTCAATCTAAGTACAACTTAAACCTGAGTTCCTACTCACTCCCCCTCAATCACAGCAGTGATACTTAAAACAATTTGACTAATGAATTGATGAAGACACTCTTCAAAACATACACTTGATTATGCTTCACAGCTTTTTAATCAAGCAACACAAACACTCTTGCTTCACAGCTTTGAGTGATACATAAACCTAACTTGACTTTGCTTCAAAGCTTTAGTCAAGAGACACAAAAACACTCTTGCTTCAAAGCTTTGAGTGATACACAACCCTTACAATTAAAACCTATTCCAAGTCACTTATCACAATGATAATTGCTTGGATTACAATAGTTAAAACTATACAGCTTCTAAATGATCTTCTGTCAAAAAGGGAATACATTCAAAATAGCAGCCCTGTTGAATATATAGCAGCTGCATCTTCAGTTAGGGTTTCCACAAAAAGCTAGGGTTAATTCCGTTTGTCCTTAAGACTAGGTCATAGGAATATATCAACCAGGTTGGGGTTGAGCTAGGTTAACCCAAAGAAAACGCAAGATTCTGTTCTGGAAAGACTGAGTCATTTTCCTGAAAAAACTCAGAATTAACCAAACTGCATATCTGTTAGTTCAGAACAGGATGTCTTAACATTTGTTATGACATCTGAATTCCTGTTTACTGATTTTGGTAAATGTGATCATTTTGCAAAATGCTCAGATACACACTCATAAACATCAGTACCTGTATGACAATATTTTTCTGCAAAGGTACCTAATAAATCTGTACCTAATAAACTAGAATGTTATGACATCAGTCATGAAATTCATACACCTGGTTTTACCAAAAATGCATGCCAATACCTAAACAACTACAAACTCCCCCTTTGGCAGATTTTTGGCTAAAGCCCTTAAGCAATCAGAGATAGATAGCAGCAGAATAAATATGATTGCAGAAAAATGGACTGTCAAATAAAGTCTACCAAAATATATCTCCCCCTCTTTAGCCACAAATGGGCCAAAGATACATGTTCTTAAAGATTATACAGTCATCCAGAAAAAGTAACACAACAAGACAAAAAACTGAACACACTTTGCAAACTCCACCAGGGACCAGCAACACCACCAACCAGCAACTTCACCAACCTTTAAGTATTGTCATCAGACTCAGAAGATTCGGGCTTCTTTGACATTTCTTGGTTCCATTTTGGACACGAAACAAGAGTTTGAGATGATTTCTCTAGATCTTGTAATGACTCCACTGTTGGGATCTCCTATGATGAGCTCTTTTGGATGATCCTTCTGAATTCTGATGGAAGGGATCTTGCTAGCTTCCTTTGATTCAGATTCTGTTGAGGTGGTGTTGGGTAGATCAATCTGTTGGGTTGAAGTCTCAAAGAATGTCTCAACATTACAAGGGACATCTATTTCCTTATGATAATCATCAATTATAACATTTATTGATTCCATCATGGCTTTGGTCCTGGAATTGAATACTCTATAAGCTCTGCTGTTTGAGGAGTATCCTAGAAATATGCCTTCATCACTTTTAGGGTCCAGTTTTCTTCTTTGTTCACGATCTGCCAGAATATAGCATTTGCTGCCAAACACATGGAAGTACTTCACAATTGGTTTTCTTCCTTTCCAGAGTTCATATATGGTGGATGAGGTTCCCTTTCTCAAGGTGACCCTGTTATGGACATAGCAGGCTGTATTCATAGCTTCAGCCCAAAAATACATAGGAAGTCTTTTGGCATGTATCATTGCTCTGGCAGATTCCTGTATGGTCTTGTTTTTTCTTTCCACAACTCCATTTTGCTGAGGAGTTATAGGAGAAGAAAATTCATGACTAATTCCTTCCGAGGAACAAAAATCATCAAACTTGCTGTTTTCAAATTCATTGCCATGATCACTTCTGATTCTGACAATACACCCTTCCTTTTCTCTTTGAATTCTTTTGCACAATTCTTTAAAAACTTCAAATACATCAGATTTTTCCCTAATGAAGTTAATCCATGTGAATCTGGAAAAATCATCCACAACCACATAGGCATATCTTTTTCCACCAAGACTCTCCACTTGCATTGGTCCCATCAGATCCATATGAAGAAGTTCTAGAACCTTAGAGGTGGTCAGATGTCTTGACTTTGGATGTGACATCCTAGTCTGCTTACCAACCTGACATTCACCACAAACTCTTCCTTCATCAATTTGCAGTCTTGGAATCCCTCTAACTGCCTCCATGGAGATAATCCTTTTCATACCTCTTAGATGAAGATGGCCAAGTTTTTGGTGCCACAGTTTCACCTCTTTTTCTTCTTTTGCAATGGAACACACAGAGGAGAAATTAGTGTTCTCAGGCTCCCACAAGTAACAGTTGTCTTTAGATCTGACTCCTTTCATTACAATTTCTTGTTTTTCATTAATTACAAGACATTCAGATTTAGAGAAATTGACCTTGAATCCTAGATCACACAATTGACTGATACTAATGAGATTAGCAGTCAGCCCTTTTACCAGCAGTACTTCACTCAGACTTGGAACTCCAGGGAAGTCCAAATTACCAACTCCTTTGATTTCACCTTTAGCACCATCTCCAAAGGTCACAAAACTGGTGGTGTGAGGTTTAACATTATTGAGGAGGTTCTTGATTCCAGTCATGTGTCTGGAACACCCACTGTCAAAGTACCAGTCTTCCTTTGCAGAGACCCTCAGGGAAGTGTGGGCTATCAGGGAAGTAGCCTTTTTCTTCCATTTAGGAGCATGTGGTACCTTTTTAGACTTAGGTTTGACACCTGAGTTCTGATTAGGGTATCCATGCAATCTGAAGCAGAAAGGCTTTATGTGGCCATATCTCCCACAATGATGACATCTCCATCTTTGGTACCTTTTCTTCATATGTCTCTGTTCCTGATGTTAAGAGTTGTGTTGAGACATCTGTTTTGACATTTGCTTATCAGGCCTGATCTTCTTATCTGTACCAGAGTTCTTTGCTTCCACAAATCCTAGTCCAGATTTGTTTCCCACATTTTGTCCAACCTGAAGGATCTCTTCCAATTTTTCTGTTCCATTAGTCAGCATCTTGACAGATTTAGTCATTTGATTTAGTTGTGAGTTTAGCAATTGAACTTCTCCTTCTAGATGACTTATAGTTTCAAGGTTTGCCCTTTTTTCAGCCTCCAGCTTTATGATGAGTTTTGATTGTTTCTCATTCTGCACACAGACTTCAGCACTTCTGATACACAATTTCTTGTAAGTATCAGCCAGTTCTTCAAATGTCACTTCTTCATCACTAGTGTCACTTTCAGAAGTACAAACACCAGTTAGAGCAGTAACTAGTTTGGTAGATTCTTCTTCAGAATTACTTTCTGAATCACAGTCAGACCAAGTAACAGTCATTCCTTTCTTTTGTTTCTTAAGAAAGGTTGGACATTCAGCTCGAATATGCCCATATCCTTCACAACCATGGCATTGAATTCCTCTGCCATGGTTTCCCTTCTCTTCTGACCTTGGTCTTCTGCTGGAACTGTCAATGTCAGAGGGAATGTTATGAACATTAGACCTTGACTTTGGATCTATTCTTTTGATGAGTTTGTTGAACTGTCTTCCAAGCATGGCTATAGCTTCTGAAATATTTTCTTCTTCATCCTCCTTGTTTTCAACATCAGTGTTGGATACAAGTGCTATGCTCTTGTTCTTCTTGTCACCATTATCAGTGATCCCCATCTCAAAAGTCTGAAGAGACCCAATAAGTTCATCCACTTTCAACTTGCTGATGTCCTGGGCTTCCTCTATGGCAGTTACCTTCATTGCAAATCTTTTAGGCAAGGATCTGAGAATCTTTCTCACCAGTTTTTCTTCTGACATCTTTTCTCCCAGTGCTCCTGAGGTGTTGGCAATCTCCAAGATGTTCATGTGAAACTCATGAATGGTTTCATCTTCCATCATTTTTAGATTCTCAAACTTGGTAGTCAACATCTGAAGCCTTGACATTTTTACTTTGGAAGTGCCCTCATGAGTAGTTTTGAGAGTGTCCCAAACTTCCTTGGCCAGTTCATATTGATGTACTAATCTGAAAATGTTTCTATCAATTCCATTGAACAAGGCATTTAAAGCTTTGGAATTTCCCAGGGCTAACTCATCTTCTTCTTTACTCCAGTCTTCCTCAGGCTTCAGACTGATTGTCCCATCTTTCTCAGTTATGGTGGGATGGTTCCATCCTTTGTCAGCAGCTCTCCAAGCCTTTTTGTCCAGAGATTTTAAGAAGGCAATCATACGAGGTTTCCAGTAGTCATAATTTGTTCCATCCAGAATGGGTGGTCTATTTCCAAAAACTCCTTCTTTGTCCATAGTGCCAGAAAGTGATATCCCTAGATCTCACCCAGTAATACAGGCAGGGTGCCTGCTCTGATGCCAATTGAAATTCTGGCTACAGATACTCAATGTCACGTTCAATGTTATGACACCGTATCTGACTTTCTATAAGACAGTAAATACAAAAACAGTAAAGAACACAATCAATTGTTTACCCAGTTCAGTGTGCAACAACACCTACTCTGGGGGCTACCAAGCCAGGGAGGAAATCCACTATAAGAGATATTAATTCAGGAATAAACCAACCAGTTTATCTCCTTCACTTAAGACCTACCCAATGCAACTTCAATCTAAGTACAACTTAAACCTGAGTTCCTACTCACCCCCCCTCAATCACAGCAGTGATACTTAAAACAATTTGACTAATGAATTGATGAAGACACTCTTCAAAACATACACTTGATTATGCTTCACAGCTTTTTAATCAAGCAACACAAACACTCTTGCTTCACAGCTTTGAGTGATACATAAACCTAACTTGACTTTACTTCAAAGCTTTAGTCAAGAGACACAAAAACACTCTTGCTTCAAAGCTTTGAGTGATACACAACCCTTACAATTAAAACATATTCCAAGTCACTTATCACAATGATAATTGCTTGGATTACAATAGTTAAAACTATACAGCTTCTAAATGATCTTCTGTCAAAAAGGGAATACATTCAAAACAGCAGCCCTGTTGAATATATAGCAGCTGCATCTTCAGTTAGGGTTTCCACAAAAAGCTAGGGTTAATTCTGTTTGTCCTTAAGACTAGGTCACATGAATATATCAACCAGGTTGGGGTTGAGCTAGGTTAACCCAAAGAAAACGCAGGATTCTGTTCTGGAAAGACTGAGTCATTTTCCTGAAAAAACTCAGAATTAACCAAACTGCATACCTGTTAGTTCAGAACAGGATGTCTTAACATTTGTTATGACATCTGAATTCCTGTTTACTGATTTTGGTAAATGTGATCATTTTGCAAAATGCTCAGATACACACTCATAAACATCAGTACCTGTATGACAATATTTTTCTGCAAAGGTACCTAATAAATCTGTACCTAATAAACTAGAATGTTATGACATCAGTCATGACATTCATACACCTGGTTTTACCAAAAATGCATGCCAATACCTAAACAACTACACTTCTGAATCAGGAATCTTGACATTGTACTGTTTAGTACTCTTTCCAAAATCCATAATTACAAAAACTTGTGATGTTTGCAAGCAAAAGTCTTAAGTTCCTTAAATTTTTGTTAAAACAATGCTCATGGGTGCATGGATGCATGATGCAACAATTACACACAAGATCACAAGCATAGGGTTCATAGGTTCAACGTCACGAGCATGAGGTCGAAGGTATTACCCATAAGGTATGATCTAAAAGTTTATCAGCTGCCGAACAAGGTTCTAGAGGTTCCCAGATTCTACATCCTTCCTTCGGATATTACTAACTTCTTGATTAACTCGGTAATTAGTAATATTCTCAAGAAAAACTCGTCCGAGCGTAGTATCGCGTGACAACTATTTCTGGATTACTCCATCATAGCTCCCGCATTATACCTAAAAGGCCAAGATGGGATAGGTATTCTACGGTCCTCAGCTTCAGCAGGCTCCCGGGTCGAAAGCAGTACATCTTCTCGATTACCTGGTAAACGACACTACAGTCAAAGGGGCCTCCACTGAGTGGAGGATCTGATGCCTCCTTTTTTGGGATTACTCCCTCAAAGTTAACATGACTATATCGCCCATCCTATCTTAATGTTTTCCCAAGTCCGGGTATAGGACTCATGAGTAATCACCAAGCACCCTGGAAACCAGGAAAAATCTAGACAAGCATATATATAAAATATAACATATAAACAATAATAGCACATATACAGATATAAATAAAGATACGCTCAACCCACTTAAGGATGGAACAGCTAGAGGTCAATCTTTCCCAGTGAAGTCTCCATTTTTTTCTGTAGCAGTAGAAATGTTTAAGACTAAGCCATTGGATTGACTTGACTCATACATATCAAAATAAAAATTGCCACTGGGCTTTATTGTTTCCAAAGGAATGGGAAAAGAGCGAATAACCCAAAAATAAGGGGAACGATTCTAGGTAAGGGGGTTGGTTATGTAAAGGGAAGGTATTAGCACCCTAAACATCTATGGTACTCTGCAGGAACCTCTTTATAAAAATTGTATATTTTAGCTATAAAATATTGTATAAAAATAGATGGTGTAGGTGAGAAAAGAAATATTTTTTTATGATTTTTGCACCCGCCGCAGTTGCGAACCTTTAGTGCCTACGTACCACCTTCCGTGCAATAGGGGATCGGAGTACACGTAGTTCCTCTTTAAAAGTTTTCAAAACACAAGTGTGTTGGTTAATTCTATGATATAAGACATCATCGTCATTGTCCATATGGAAAATATACCTACTACCCACAATCATGAGAAAGGAAAATTTGCATCATCTCAAAGTAGAGGATATGGCTTGGATTTAAAAATCAACAATGCCTTACTCAACATCCAAGTGGAAAATATCTCACTTTACTATATATTGTAGAAGTATAGCTGTTTGCATCACTACAAGGATTGACAAGAGTCCAATCTTTTGAGAAAATTGTTAAAGATAAGAGCCAAAATGGCAAAATGGTTTGAATGAGATTGATTGACTTTTAGTCTTCTCACAAAAATGTCAAGGTCTTATTAAGTTGATTGAAGTTTATTTATGAATTTTTTTTGAAAATACATGGACCTAAGTCCAGGTTTATTATGAAAGTGGTTCGAGTTTAGAAATAGCAAGAGTTTTCAAAAGCAGAGAGAAGATTTTTGAAATTAAAGAAGATGGAGGAGAAGAAGGGACTATCCTAAAGCATAAGGTAAAAACTAGGGAGAAGAACCATCTAAACAACAAGAAGCCAACATTTGACATTATGACTCAAGATAGAATTCCTATTCTTTGGATTGAAACCAAGCAAGCAAAGATACTAGACCTCTTGAGAGAACCAAACTTCAAAGGTATTAAGTCTTCACAAAAATTAGGCAGAGTAACGGCTGTATACAGATGAATTCCAGATTACAAACAAAGTATGTAATCATAATAACCTGCAAATAAAACAAACAAACAACCCAATGTCTTGAGGTAAACCCCAAGAACTCCAGACAAAATATTAATTAAGGTCACAAGGTCTCTAACATAGGTCAATGTCTCTAATCCTAAGTCTAAGAAGTCCAATACTCGATAATGCCAAGGATAGTAACCAAATAGTCCAAGTATCATTAATGTTTGTTATGGTTCATGTTGATTATTAAGTATCTTTAAAAAGAAAAGAAAAGATCAAGTGAGCAAAATAAAAATGACATAAAAGTAAATGTTCAAGTGAGCAAAGATGAAAATAGAGTGAAATATAAATGCTAAAGAAAATGGTACATAAATTAAAAGGCATAAGATAAAAGCATAAAATAAAGTCAATTGTTAGAAGTTAATGGTTAGTTGGATGACCATCTTGAAACTTGCATTTGGAACTCGTTAGAGGATTGGTAGAACCAAAGCCTCTCAATAACAAGTTGCATTTGCTTTTTGTCAAGTATATCATCCATTTAATAATCCTCAAGGCAACATTTAATGATCAACGATGTTTATGTGATCTGCGTTGACCAAAACTGATGAAGATCCATTGGAGGATTGGTAGAACCAAAGCCTCCTAACAATGAATCTCAAGGTTATTGGATCAAAGGGTTCAAATTAACATACTTGGGCTTGTAAACATAAGTTTGGGCCACGAATGATCATTTACTCGACTCAGGACAAAATTTAGCACTATATTAAGCAATCTATGTACTTCATGTTTGGATAAATGATATAGAGATCATTATCCCATAACATGTAGCACAAATAAAAAATAAAGGGATAAGATGAAGAGGGAGGGGAATGATAAGCTAATTTGGATCACTACCTCAAATTTCTTTCATCTTTAAATTCAATCACTCATCTAAATGGATTAAAGTACTAAACATATCATTAATCCAAAGCACCAAAAATGAATTAAATAATTCATTCTTTGGTAGATTGGAATCAATGAACATTTATCCAACTTCATCTACACCCAAAGTCCATTGAATTTAAAGAGAAAACAGACATTTAAAATTACAATCCAAATCAATAATCAAAAGGAGTTAGTAGAAAAAGAGAGATGGATCAAAACAGCTCCAAAACAAGATAGAAAATGAATTTTTGTTCTGTTACAATTGATTGCACTGCTGATGCAATCAATTGCACCAATGCTTTTTTTCAAAAACACGTGAAATTTTGTTGTGACAGTCGATTGAACTATTACAACAATTGATTGCACCCTGTTAAAATCAGAAAAACAATATTTCAAAAGGCCAAATTCTTGTTCAAACTTTCCATCAAACACCTTATGATCATGGATCCAATTAAGCATGAAAGTTCCATTAAATTATGAGAAAATAGCACCAATGGAATCACAAAACAATGCTCAATGAATCAAACCCAAAAATGAACAAGAGATCACATTGTGAAAGATGAAAAATCCAACTTACCAAAGGTAGATCTAGAGAATTATCAAAACAACTTCAAGAATTTGCTTCAATTCAACCTCAATAATCAATTGCCCAAGCATGGATATAGAGAATTGATGAAGAATAAGTGTTTGGATGAAGGTTTAGCTCAAAGATTAGTAAGCTTTAATGCAAAGCTTACTAAGTTTTTTAAAAAATGGAGCTTTGAGTGAATTTGGTAGATGGAGAGAATTGAGAGATTTTTTTAGCAAAATGAGTTTGGTTATCAAAAGCTTGTGATTTAAATGGAATGAGGGCTCTATTTATAGAGTTTAGGCTTGGGATTAGTGGTAGTTTGGTAATTGATTCTTGGAGCCAAAAATTGAATTAATTATATATCTTTCAAAAAATGAAAAATTGGAGCCAAAATTTGAATTAATGATATATCTTTCAAAAAATGAAAAATTGGCACCAAAATTTGAATTAATGATATATATTTCAAAAGATGAAAAATTGGCGCCAAAATTGACAAGCTTGAAATTGCTGATTTTTTCAAATTTTCACATTGTGCAATCGATTGCATTATTGTTTTTTTTCCAAAAATGGCACAAAATACACTTTGTGCAATCGATTGCACTCTAAGAGAAATTGATTGCATCAGTGAAAAAATGAATTTATTTTATTTTTATTTTATTTGCAAATAGAGATTTTAGGGAAATAATACCGGAAAACCTTATTTGTCAGATGCTTTGACTCGGTACATACAAAACAAAAATATTCAAAGACAAATATTTTTTGTATTTTGATCAGAAGTTTGTCAGCAACACATATACAAATTACACAACTAAGGTGCTTGGAGATTCCTCAAGAGCAAACTTAAAGATAAGAGATAAAAAAAGAGGAAAAACCAACCCTAATGTGATTTTATTGCATTGAATTGCTATGATATGATGAAAGAATCTTAGGGGGGAAAATTGGGGTACAACAGAGAGGATCCAACATCCACCAACACATGGGCTAAAGTGGTTCCTTTACACTCGATAGACACATGCAGAGCTTTGTTGTGATTTTTCCCGGCTGCGGTCAAATCTACATCCAAAAATTTCAAACCATTATCAGCAGTCAAATTGGGTACACAGTTTTCAAATTGGTCGGCCGTAGTTTCTTGAGGGACATGTTCCTTTTTCATGAATTTCATCAATGCCTGAGCATGCGCAATAGAGCATAGCAACAAAGACAACATAGAAATCTTTGAGCGTGCTTGCCCCAAGTGTTCCACTATCTTGTAGTCACTTTTTCGGATAATTTTTAAAATCTCCTCCATCTCTTGGGTTGATGGGTCCTCAATGGTAATATCTTTTGTGGTAAAATCAAACTTTTTAAAAGAGAATAGAGCAATGGAAATTATAATTAAGTAAGTTCACATGATATTTATAGTGGATAATTAAGAATTTAAGAAAGATATGGGTGAATTTTATTGCAAACATCGAAATGACAAAATAAAATGAAGGGTTTATTTATTATTAATATATTTTGGTATACATTTATGAATGCATGCATTATTACACATCACACAATGAAAATCATTTAAAAGAAAAACATCACTTTAGCAATTTAAATTCAATGTCACAGTTGTTCGTAGTAGGATCTATGTAATTAAAATCGGACCAGATCGGATCGGTCGGTTCAATTGGTTGGATCAGGAACCAGAATCTTAACCGGTTAGTTTGGACTTGAAAATTGTTATGTAGCAGAACCGAAATTTAAATTGAAAAACAGATCAAAAACCAGTTAAAAATAAAAAAATTGGGGTTTTAGGCGATTTTTAAGATCGGACCGGATTTTACTTTTGATTTACAAAAATATGATAAAAATTTTCGTTTTGAATCAAAATAATATATGATTTTGACCAAAAAGTCAAAGTTTGACTTTTCAGTATACAATTGACTTTTGATCAGTTGATTGAAAAATTTATCTGTCAATCCAATGGACTTGTAATATTTTGAACCATGTCATTAGATCAAAGTGATGCAATTGGACTCTTGAGATGATGCCTTAACCCAATTGATCATTTGCTAGGTTAAAAACCCGAAATTTCCCTTTTCCAGTAAAAACCCTAATTTTGACAATGTTGCCCTTTTGATGATTTGATCAAATTTCTTGAGGAATTGTGGTCCAAACTTGACCAACTGATACATATGAGTCTAAAATGTTGATGTGGATAAAAAATTATGAAGTTTGACTGTAAATTGGCCATGGTTGACTTTTCCCTCAATATAGTTGATTTTTAGGTCAACTGTCCAATTGACTTATCAAAAGTGTGATCGAAGGTTTGAAACTTGACATGAGTGATCTTGGGGGTCCATAATGGTCCATGAAATTCATATGAAGCATTGATAGTTCAAAAATCCTTGTGCAATTTCAAACCCTAATTTTCAATCATCAATGCTTAAGGGGATACCTTGAGCTGATCAACCTAAATGTAGTCTTGATCCAAAGGATATCTTGTGAGAAAATTCTTGATAAGTAGGAGGGGAAATTTTGGGGTACAACAGCTGCCCCTGTTCAATCTTCTTAAGCCTGAAGAGTTAGACTGGCGAGTTTTTCCATTCGTGACTCGAAGGTGGAAGATGATTGGACACTAGAGCGCCCATAAATTTGCACTCGGCAATGTGATGGTAGAGGGAATGAGCTTAAAGATGCCATTTGGAGAGGTCATAGAAAGCTGTAGGAGATGGGCTTGAAGATTCCATCCAAGAGTGATTGTTGAATTCGTAATTTGTAAGCTAAAAGAATGAGTATTAGAACGACGTCCGTGTTTGGGGCATATCTGAATTGTATTTGAGAAGTTGAAATTGAATGAGTATCAGGATGGCCTCCGTGTATGAAGCGTATATGAACTGTATCTGAGAGTTGAATCTGAATGAGTATCAGAATGGCATCCGTGTCTGGAGCATATCTGAACTGTATTTGAGAAGTGAGTCTGAATGAGTATCAGAATGGCATCCGTGTCTGGAGCGTATCCGAACTATATCTGAGAGTTGAATCTGAATGAGTATCAGAATGGCATCTGTGTCTGGAGCATATCTGAGCTGTATCTGAGAGTTGAATCTGAATGAGTATCAGAATGGCATCCGTGTCTGGAGCGTATCTGAACTGTATCTGAGACTTTGAACATTGTTAATGTTAGCTGTTTGATTAATCTTATCCTGAAAAAGATAAAATGTTAGCTCATATTCAATGTTATGTTGTATGAAATGCATAGTACAATGCATTCGTGTTATTAATGTTTATGATATATGGATGCAATGTATGCGTATATGAGCTAGTTTGTCGTGCCGATGTTGGACTGGGGAAAATAAATCCCTGACTGCTGCTGAGGATATGGAGTATAAGTCTTCATGTATTTAAGTCTAAGTGTTGATAAATTTATGCTTAGAGAAATAAACCCTGTTGTAAGGGAAATGTCGTATACTGCTTGTAAAATTCCATTGGGGAATCCTGAGAAATGTGACGATTTCTACTGGGGAGTGATAATTGGGAGTTTTGTTCCGCTGAGGATTAAACGATGTACTATGGGGATTTCTTAGGTAATAGCCTAGAGGATTTTCCTTATCCATTCAACCCATCAGTAATTGTCTTTTTCATTTTGTTTATTTGTAAACAGTAATTATATTCAAATGCATATGTTCAACAATGAATCATTGGACGTTTTTGCAGACAAAACACAAGTGTAAAGAAAAACAGATTTTTTTTTGCACTTTCAAAGAGATATCTTTGCATTGACTTTGAGTAATATTTTTTGTACAAGGAGACAAACATTCTATTAAGAGAATGCCATCGTAAAACAAAAATGAAAATTTTGATACAAAGAAAAGATAACTATGTGTAAAAATCCCATGGGGTTTCCATTCTGCTATAGCCTTCGCATCTCCGAGCGTCTTGTCTATTTGTTGCCTTGTCTGAAGCTGATTGAATTGATCAGAACCGCTGAATTTGTTAGTTGAAACCAAAGTTTCTCCGTGAAGTGATCCAACGGGACATAGTCATATGCTTTAATTCCCTAACTTTTGCTTGGACCACCCTTTCGGGTTTTCAGTCCACCGGGAAACCCCTTTTTGCCCAAGTCGCCCTTTCGGGTTTTCAACTTGCCGGGTGTACAATTTTTTTTTGTTTTATCCCTAATTTTTGCTCGAACCCTTTTGGTTCGCTGGGATTCCCTTGTTTTTCCTAGGTATGTCAACCTAGCGGGTCTCTTATGCGTAGTATCTTTTGACTATGTCCGCGTTTGCAAGGTGCGGCAGGTCATCGCCATCCATGGTGGTCAAGATCATTTCCCCACCAGAGAAAATTTTTTTGATTACAAATGGTCCTTCATAGGTAGGAGTCCATTTTACCCTAGGATCACCTTGCGGCAGTATGATGCGTTTGATCACCAGATCTCCAACTTGATACACTTGGCGTCTGACCTTTTTGTTGAAAGCCTTGATCATTTGTTTTTGATACATTTGACCATGGCAAACAACAGTAAGTCTCTTCTCATCAATCAGGTTCAGTTGATCAAGTCGAGTCTGGATCCAGTCGTCTTAGTTCAACCCTGCATCCTTCATAATCCTTAGAGAGGGGATCTGTGTTAGACGGTGTGGCAAGTGATCGAGAGGGGGGGTGGGTGAATAGATCACCTATTTTTTTTCAATGGTTTAATATTGTTTTATCAAAGAGAGTTGAAAGCAGTGAAAATCAATGTCCTGAATAAATTTTGTCTACTTTGAACCGACTACTAGAAAGATTGACATGTGAAAACTTTGTTGGATTTTTATTAAATGGAATGGATGAATATATAACTCAGAATCTTGACGTTTCAATGCACTTATCATAAAACAGAATTTCCAATGAATTTAGAAATATAATAGGAATTTTGTCAAACAAGTGGCGTATGCTTGTATAATGATTTAATAGTGGTGGTTTGGTGAAAATGTTTGAGCCACTATGTTTATCATTAGACTGTAAAACTTAGCACGCCAATTGAATTACAAAATTATAGAATATGTAAAACTGTAAAGAGAAAGAAAAGAGAGAACGATACACAAGCAGTTTGGTAAGGAAGTTCCCCACTATCGTCCTCGCGTGTGGGTACGTCTCCCTTTCAATTTCACAATCGAAACTGAGAACTTTTATATCAATATGCTGAATGTTTGATAGCAAGGTTACACTACACAGAAAGACAGAAATCCCTATGATCTTCTTCTTCTTGTAAGAACCACCACTTGATAAGATTTGTATCAAGATTCCCTGCAAAGTCACCGAACGATCCTCCGCTTCCACGACCTGTTTGTTCAAAATCCTTCCGATTTCCAAACCCCTCGCTATGGCTGAATCTGACTCGCGTGACTGTGACTGACAAAACCCTCAAGAATACACTCGTTCTTGAAGGACAAACCCTCTAGTTTATTTCTTGAAGCTTCCTCTTCAACCTTCAACTCAGCTAGACTTCTTCAATACTCAGCTGAACGTTATCTTAAACTGCTTGATTCAATTCAACAAGGAAGTTTAATTTTCTTTGTTGTTCTTGAATGTAAGGTGGTTGAGAAGATGATGAATATGAAGGAATCAAAAGCTTCTAGTTTCTCACAATTTTTTTGCACACAATCTTCTATGCTGCAATCTCATTTCTGAACCAAATGCTTGCTTATATTTATAACAGAAAACGGTTAGTCAAAAAAATAAAGTGCATGAGTCGATGCATGTTGGTCATGTGTCGACTCATGTTAGTTACATGTAATAGGATGAGTCGATGCATTATGTTTTGAGTCGATACAAAAACCTGTTATAGCGTTTTACAGAACCAACACTTTTATACCCGTCGACACATAATGCGTATGTGTCGATACATACTGATTGTAAATTTAAATTTTGAATTTAAAACATAGTATGCGTCGATGTTGTACCCCAAAATTTTCCCTCTCATTTTATCAAGATTTCCCCTCACAAGACTCTTTGGACTCCAGACAGAATTAGGGTTTGCTCTGCTCAAGACATCTCCTTGCACTGATGACCTGAAATTAGGATTTGAGTTTGCATAGGGATTTTTGGACTTCCAATGCTCAAAGTGACTTTAATACTTCATGTTGGACTTATAAGATTTCCCATACCAAGTTTCAAGCTTTGAATCAAATTTTTGCCCAGTCAATTGAACAGTTGACCTAGAAATCAGCTATATTGGGGAAAAAGTCAATTGTGGCAAGTTTACAGTCAAACCTCATAATTTTTGATCCAGAACAACATTATGGACTCCTATGAACCATTTGATCAAGTTTGGACACAACTCCTCAAGAAATTTGATCAGATCATCAAAAGGGTAAAATGGTCATTTTTAGGGTTTTGACTGCACAAGGGCAATTTCTGATTTTTCACCTAGCCAATGGAAAATTGGGTTCAAGCATGAATTCAAGGATTCAATGGCATCATCTTGACCTAATCACAAGGTTCAAAAGATCTCAAATGCATTGGATTGACAGATGAATTTTCCAGTCAACTGATCAAAAATCAACTATACACTGAAAAGTCAAACTTTGACTTTTTGGTCAAAATCAAATGCCAAGGGTCATTTTTCATCAAGATGTGTCAAAACATGAAACTTGTTCACCAAGAAACCTAATTTTGCAAATTAGGGTTTAAAATGGAAAATTTTCATAACTTAGAAATTTTCTAAGTTATGAAAATTTCTTATTTTTTCCCCAACTTTGCCCAACATTTTCACCATGATGCAATTGGATTCAAACAAAACTTCCAACATGAAAGTTGTAGTCCTCCACAAAATCTATAACTTTGATTCACAAATTTTTCCCAAAATATTCTTGGATCTCAAGTTATGATTTTGTGAACAAGGGTCCATGAAACTTTTAACTTAGTGAAATTTTGCCCTAGTTTAGGCAGGATTTTGACCTATCTCCATGGAAATTTTTCATATAGTTCCCCTTGGAATCTAAAAATTCATTTAAAATATGGATTGTAGAGCATGTTACAATATTTCCAAAATGTCCAAGAACTCTCCAAGATCATTTGTGGTTAGGGAGAATCGAAGGTTTGAATTTGTCAAAATATCACTTTGGTCCATGGCATTTTTCATGTTGCTACAACTTGCAATTTCTGTCCAGCATTGCTTGTACTTGTTTACAGGTCCTTAAACCCTTCCAAACTCAAAAATTGAATGCAAACACAATGTATTAAGGCATTGTTCTGATCAATGAAGCATTATACAAAGGATTAATCTAAAAATGGCAAAAAGTTAACAATTCCATTTTGATAAAGGTTGCTTTATGCAATTTTGTTTCTCTTGAGCATTGCACCAAGCCTTTTGCAGCAAACAACATCCACAAATATCAGGGAAAGTACACCAACTATGTGCATGCTTGGAGCTAGCCTGTACAGGCCTGGCCTTGGTCACTTGTCACTTTTACTTCAAAACCAAGTCAACTTGCAAAAACCACATAACTTTGCAATCTGATAAAACCAAAGTTTGTCAACATTTCAAACAACTTTTACACAATACACTAAGCCAGAAACACGAGTTTACAAGTCCTCAAACCTTCCAAAACACCAAAATTACATTTTCTTGCAAAACAGGGCAGGTTCTGCATTTTGATCTCCAAAACAAAATCTACTCGTGCGTTTTGCTTGCAATCAGTTCCAACATATTCCATACAACCTACCTAAACTATCCCAACCATTCCCAAGTCACTTTAACTCCAATTACACACTTCACCATTTCTGAATTTTGAGTTTGCAGGTTGAGTTCCATAGAGTGATTCAAGCAAGTTCAAAGCCAGCTAAGCATTGGGAAAACTCAAAGGAACTTCAAACAAGCTCACAAGCATCTCATGCCTCACTGAAAACCCCTGCATTGCCATACTCGAGCTTGACTGAAATAGGTAAAGTTCAAACTTCTATCTCTCTATCTAGGAAACATTAGGCTTAGGTTTGTGAATAAAAAATGTAGTACTCATTGCCCTTGAGTTGTACATATGCATAGATTTCATTTAAGTTAACTAAGTTGGGAGAATTTGAATGATGAACTTTCTGAAAAAGCTAGGTTAGAAATTAGGGCCAGAGAAATTATCTCTGGTCTTTGAGAGTTAGATTAAGTTTTTTATATGGTTAGAATCTTATGATCATGCTCTATAACTTTCATGTTACAATTTTTGTTTTTAAGCACAAATGCAGGATTTCCAGTTTTGAATACAAGGCGCGCGTTTTTCTTGTTACAAGGTTGAAGATGAAGGCCATCTGGGCTGGGCCTGGCTATTCCATGCTATTTTCACCCTTGATCCTACTTCCTACACCCCTTTGGCCCATTGTTTTTATATTTTCATATTTTTTCATTTCTTTTTTAGTTTCTGACTTTTATTTATTTTTCTAAATATTAAAAATTACCAAAAAATATTTTCTAAATTTTCACATTTTATTTTATTATTTTTATTATTTTTTTGACATAGAAATATTTACTCTAAATATATACTTTAATTTTCTTAAAATAAATTCATAAACAATACAAAAAATATTATATTTTTATTTTTATTATTTATATACTTAAATAATATTTTTCTCACATATTTTCATTTTCAACATTTTGTATATATTTTATTTTATTTTCTTGTACATAAATAAATAATTATAATACACATATTTTTTCTTTATACAAAACTAGGGTTTCCACCCTTAATAAAAATAATCATTAATATTTTCTTATTTTTAATGCATTAAATAGTTTATTTTTACATACATAAAAATAATACAAAAACATTTTTGCATATTTACATTTAATTTCATATTTAAATATTGTCTATTTATTCATTTATGCAAAATATCCCCTATTCATAAATATTGTCTATTTGTGCAAAATATCCCCTATTCATAATTGTATCCCCCTCCCCATATCAATGTTGTAATAGTCATAGATTTATTTTTACGCACTTTATTGCTTTCAAATATGCCATGATAGCAAAACTAGGGTTTGTATGCAAAAATCCAAAATTAAACAAATAGCTTGACCTAATACAAGACAAAAATGCATGAAAATTGACAACACAATGCACACAAGCACCCCTAGGGTTTCATCCACTTGTTGCCTTAAAAATGGCCATGGTATGCATGCTAGGTGTCTTGGCAAAACAAAATCAAAACAAAAGATCATAGTCCCTCGATGACGCTATCTTGGTTGCCTATACATAAATGATCCAGTCCCTCAAAAAATTTGCTAAAGATACTTAGCACAATTGCTATCATGGTCATATGATGGCCCGCGCCTGTCCCGTTTAACATCCAAACACAAGGTTGTTTACCAAATTCAATGGTAAAACAACAATGTCAAAGGGTTAAAAATGTAGGAAAGACTTTTGAGTAGGTAGGTAGATGCTCCTAGTTACTTGATCAAACTTGCAAACATCCTTGCTATTTTCAAAAACACATCACAACACAATTTCAAAATATTTCCCAAAACAAACTTTCAAACATTAAAACATTTTTCCAAAGACAATACACCTTTGTATACATTCAAACAAGAATCATTAAAAAGGTTGCCACAACGATGTCCTCTTTTCAAAATACTTTCAAAACCACACACAAAAGCACCATTTCAAACAATTGAAAAGCAAAAGCAAGTGATCTAAAAGAAGTAACTAAGAGCCCATGGAAACCCATGGATGAAAAGGGTGCTAGCACCTTCCCTTTTCATAATCTACCCACCGAACCCAAGAAAACATCTCAAAGGTCTTTCCTGTGCTTTTTGACCTTTCCTTTGGATAAATAAAAAGTCGGTGGCGACTCTTGCTAAACCGAAACATTTGCGAACACAAACGCAAAACCTCAAGTCAGTTCTCCCACCGCATCACAGAACTGGTGACTCTGCTGGGGATTTATCTAAAAGTGGGGTTACCTTAGGGTTTTAGATCACCTTTACATGCTTATATTGATTGACTTGATTGCTTTACATTTGGTTCTATTGTTTGGGTTTGAAATCCTCTACCCGGATTTGGGAAACATTCATAGGTAAATAGCAATACATTGTGGAAACTGTGCGGGGTATACCAACATGGTTGAAGCAATAGCTATATTAGTGCGACATATTTGTGGGTACCGGTAGCCTTTGAGTTAATCAAAGAGAATACGGGGCCGCTGAGTGATGTCATGAAGCACTAATGGAATTTTAGAACCTTTACTTGACCATCTTGGCCTTTTTAAGGGTAGTGAGATGATCTACTTTGGTGCAGTCTGAAGTTGGTAGATACTCAATACTACACTCATTGAGAGTTGTTTTATTGGAATATTTCGGTCACCAGTTAAGTGGCTAAACTGAAACAATGAACACAGAAAATAATCCAGTGATATTGAGCTCCTTAGAACCCGGTTACTATTTATAGGGCAGGTTGAGCCAACTAAACTTCAAGAGGGTACTTACCTATGAAACCCCATGCAAGCCTGAAACTATGATCTTGTGTGATTTGTTTGTACATATATATTTGTGCATAACATCATAAACATCATGAAGCATCATGTGCATCCACTAACCATTTCAAGGATTTGGATCTTCATCTTTGTTCATGTTTTATAGGTAATGGAATCACTTCGCAGGAAAATAATTCAAGTCAACCTTGTGAGAATTCCTCCTCAACTCAAGGAGCTAGCTTCAAGGATTCCTGAGAATTCTCCATTTACCGAGAGGCATGGTCGTCTTCTAAACTTAGTCAACACCAACACTGAGGAAGACATGGTGAAAGTTCTCTTCCAGTTCTTTGACCCCCTACACCACTGCTTCATATTTCCTGATTACCAGCTTGTGCCTACTTTGGAGGAATTTTTTCAACTCCTGAGGATTCCTATTCTTCATCAACTACCCTACAACGGTACTGATGTATCTGCGATCGACCTAATGTCTAACGGTATCTTAACTGCAAGCGCACAGCCTATCGCGGTAGTAATAAAAGATTGTCAAATCCACAGGGACTTTGTAATCACTCTAGTGCGGGAAAGTAATGCTAGTTTAGCTAAGGCGGAAATTGTCACGTTTGGTTTTGGGAAGGTTAAGGAAGGTAAACTAATTGATTTTAAAGTAATTATAAAATGAAATGGTCGGTATGCAATAGAGTCGACCTAAAGGATCTAATCAGACCTAGGCATATAAGGATGGTCAACTTGGTTTATCTGTAGAATTAATTAGTTTAAAAACCCTCAACTCACACTTTCATGGTCTTATCTCGGATTATACGTCTAAAGCCCTATACCTGCTTTCGCTAGCCTATAAGTGTTTAGAAGTATTTTTTGGAAACTTAATTAATTCTAATTTGGTTTAAAGCGCTTTCACTGTATTTAAATCAAATGCCTAACTTTAGCTATCCGGTTAAAAACCTCACACTTTCGTGGTCTCGATCTAACCTATTTACTCTTCTTACTTTCGTAACAAAGGTTTTATTTTTAAGCATAAAAAGTTATAACCATAGTTAAGTTGATTAAGGTTTTAGCCTAAGTTTGATCAGATGCCTAATGTCTCTTACTATCCCATACCGACGCTAAAGGTTTAGCTAGCCATGGAAATTATAATGAACGTACTGGAAATAAAAACAAACAAATATAGATTGGACATTATAAATAATAAATTAAACATGCATTAATTAATTAAAAGGTATGTAATACAATTGTAAAATAGAAACCTGAAAATAAAGCCAATACTTCAATCCCTCTTCCACAAATCGGAAACTCGGACTTGGTATCGGTAATATGACAAATTCTGAGGCTTGAATAATAAATCCTAAACTATAATAATAATTTCCTGATGTTGGAAATTATTATTTGGGCAATGAAATTAAAAGAACGGAAATAAACGAATGCAGAAAAATAACAACTAAAACAATAATGGTTTTGATTTCGGCAGAGCTTCCGCACGAGTAAACTGTAAAAATGCTTTGTACCTCTAACGTTGAATGTTGAGGTATTTATAGAGGAATGAATTTGGCAGTTGGCTTGAAGACTTGTAACGAAGCTTTCCTTAAAAATCTCCACAAATGTAGGAACGTGGGTAGTTGAGGAAGAAGTGGTGAACATGGGGTTTGACTGGAGAGAAATAAGGAGTTTGAAAACTCCTTCTGTTTTGCTTTGCCACGATCTGCACTTTCAAATAACTGGTATGCGCATTACGGTCGTCACTGAGGCGTTACGAGCAGGTTTGGTGTTTCTCCGTGTTACGGTCGTGGCAGATGTGTTACGGTCGTAACACGCTTCATGATGGCTTACGGTCGTGGCAGATGTGTTACGACCGTCACAGCTACAAAATCTGTAATTCTTGACAGATTTATCTTTTTTCTTCTATTCTTTTGATGCTTTCTTGCATTGTTTCATGTTTTCTTCAGTTTTGATCTGAGTTAGGAATACCTGCAAAAAGTAATAACAAACTCGAAATATTCGGGAGTTAATCGGGTCAAAATAATACAGAACGGGTAAATTTCATGGAAAATAAACGATACAATTTCGTGTTATCAAATTCCCCCATACTTAAACCTTTTCTTGGCCTCAAGCAAAATAATCAATTAAAAATATCGGACAAGTTTTTATAAACGCACATAACTAGTATACCTTTCGTTTTCAAATAATTACAAGAAATCCTAAGTTAGTTCGGCCGAGAAAATCGAATGAAACAACAACGATACGTAAATGATACAAGCAACAAGCTAGTCGACGACTATCCGTTTTAAACGAAACGTCCAATTATACTGTTATAATTTAACTCAAGGTTTCTCGTTCATATTTCACCCGGTTTTGTTCTTGCGCAATCACATTAAGCCCATTATACTTGCACGCATGTAGTGGAATAGCCGGTTAGTGGTTCTGATCAAAACATGACGGTTTCTGGCACAATTATGTGGCAACCTCTTTTATCCAATTGCAAGATGCGGGGGATCAAACCGTAGTCTGCCCTACCGAGTTCAGTACCAGATGCTTCTGAACCACCTAGACAATGGATTCTCATGTTACTTAGTAGAAGCTTTTGCATCCGTTGGATTAAACGATCGGGTGAGGATCGCCCAATTTAATTGGTGCAATACCTATTTCCTTAAAGCATGTAACATTCTTTTTAAATCAATTTGCAAGATCATCCACTTATGTTCATCGACTTTCCACGTGGTTTGTGTTAAGACTGGTGCCGACTGCTAATATAAACTACTAGGGGCTAATTTAAGACTTAAAACTCAAAGTATCGGTATAACGAAAATGGAGACGATTCACGTAAGTAGGGAGTCGAAGGTTTCATAATCGTATAGTTCTCGTTGGATCGCTCTCGGCCTTCTAACTAAGATTTCAGTTAAAGTAGGTAACTAACGGTTATGCGAATATAAAAGGCGAAAAATTTTGGTATGGCTAAATAAAACGGGGAGAAAATGAAATAACGAAATATAACTGAAATAGAAATGAAATTACTCGTTCTGAAATTAAGAATGTAGTGCTCCTCCCACACTATATCAAACATTGTCTCAATGTTATGATATAACAGCGAGGTTAAATGAAAAATACATCGAAAAAACAAGGAAAACAACAAGAAAAGGAAAAACTACTGGCGACCACGGCGGCTTCGGGTTCGTGACCGTCTGGAAGGAGTAGCTTCAGAGTCAGTGCTCGGGGGTCCAAGAGATGTAACATCCATCCTTAAAGCATTAAGCTCGCATAACACTTCATCAAGCCTTTCATTCGTCAAGCGTTGACCACTCAAGATTTGGGCATTTTGCGCGAGTAAGGCGTCGAAACGCTCCTGATGCTTTCTTTCAAGAGCTACAGCCATCTGATTTTGCTGATGGAGGGCTCTGAGGACGTCCTCCATAGTAAAAGGAGGTGGTGCAGAAGAGGACGACTCAGGAATGTCAGGCACGGGAACAGCTCGATCCAGTTCTTCCTGCATCTCATCAGCGGGGCCGACATGAGGTTCTTCTTGAGCAGCAATAGGGCCTTCAGGGTCTTCAAGGTTAAATAGCCAGTTGGCTCGGTTCTGAGGGTCGATTCGGTCCTTGCAAGGCAAAACAATGTTAGTGTAAACTCGGTTCTGTATCACTGGATGGAATTTTCCGTCGTCCCGCTCGTGGATGAGGTGGGCTGATTTGCAATGATCCAAAGTAAGCAGGACCGGTGGTCGGGATGGCAGATGAGCAAGGGTGTCACCATGGTTTAGTGCTAAAGCAAGAGAAGTGACAAGCCCTCCGAAATAGAAAGGTTTGCCGCCTCTGGTGCAGATGGAGTGAATATGGGCCAGGAGGAAAGTTGCGGCATTAATTTTCTGACCCGAGAATGCACAATGCATGAAAAATAACTCCTTGGAGTTGAGCTTGTGGTTACTATCCCTTGCAAAGATGGTGTTGGATAAGATGCGGTGGAAGTAGCGAATGGCGGGGTTGTGGATTTGGGTAGCATTGAGGTGATCGTATGAGTTAGCCCGATTATTGGTCAAGCTATGCCAAAGGTTGAAGGATTCCTCATGAAAGGTGTCAGGCACACGTAGGTGAGCGCCTTCATCAGTACAAAAGTCTAGTAGGCGACCGAATGCATTCTGAGAGAAATCGTATTCGGTGCTGAAAATGCGGAACCTTACCACACCGGTAAGTTGATTTCTTGGGCCATTTGGAGTGATGTAGAAAAATGAACTGAGGAACTCAAGGGTGAGATTCTCGTACGTTGGTTGGGGCTGGCTACATAGGGTCCAAAGGTTGACATTCTGTAGGAGGTGTTGGACACTTTCAAGTAACCCGAGGTCTCGGAGGCAGTCAATGTCGACGAACCTCGTGGGATGGATGCCTCGGCGTTGGAACTTCAGGAACCGCGTGCGCTGAGTTTAACCTGCTTCGCCATCGCGTAGGGTAATGCCAGGAATGGGTTGGAGATTGTTCGCCATTTGCATGCAAGAGTGTTTGAGTGAGAATGGTTGTGGTTGGTGAATGAGAGAATGAGAAGATGATACGGGTAATGGATGTATATATAGTGGAAGGAGATAGTGGGAAGTTTGAAAACTGATAGGGATTAGTGGTGGGTTGAATGGGGTTAATGGGTAGTTAATGGAGGAAGTGGGATGGTTGGGGAGTTATGGAAGAAGAAGAGAGAAAGGTTGAGGGAAGAAGAAAAGGGAACGTTTTGCTAACAGGGTTACTGATGTAGCCCGTGTTACGGTCGTAACACGAAGCTGACGAGCGTAACACGCTGAAAGGCGCATGACGGTCGTGGGGGGGGGGGGGGGTGGATTACGATCGTGGCAACTACAAATTTTGCAAATTTTTACAGAACATAACACAATTACAAAGTATATATTTTTATAGCATGCAGAACATCTCAGGCATTCCAACATAAACACAACATTAATTTATTCAACATATAATCCAATATATATAATTCGCAATAGAGTAGAAAACCATAAAACATTGTAAGCAGCATAATGATTGTAATTTGAAAATGCAGTAATTTAACAAAAAATTGAAACTACCTAGAAACAAAGCAGAATGGAAAAAATCTAAAAACTAAGAATTGAAAAACTGAAAACTGAAAAACTAAGAAACTAAAAACTGCTTCATCCAATATTTTCTTTTAATATCTCTAAAGCTTGGGTGATGTTATAGAATTGCTCCACCGTGATGTCAGTTAAACCAATAAGATCCAAACGCATAGTCTTCAACTCATTCTTTATTCCATCAATGTCAGTTTTATAAGCATCCAAAGTGGTCAGAATGGTGTTTAATTGTGTAGTATTTTCTCCTTGGTTTATATCAGGGGCTACTTGTGCTTCAGCCATATTTGTAAAGTCATGGTAACCAGGAGGAGTTTCAGGATCTGTTTCGTTTTCAGACATGAAATTATTAGCAACAAAATATGATTGTGGTGTTTCTGGTGTCGAAGGATGGTCGGGTGGATTCAATTCGTACAACCAATTTTCACGGTTATGGACACTTACTCGGGCATGGTTCAGAAGGGTAAAAAGAGTAACAACTTCGTTTCTGATCAGGTAATCATAAGGTGCAGGGCCTAAATTTCCTATTATCATGTTGTTGAAACAGAAATCAATATTCATAGGCCTAATTGATCCAAATGGTGCACAGTTATTAAGTTGGTAACGAGGTCCAAGAGCATGTGCAATCATTGTAACTAATCCTCCCACACTGACAGGAACATTAGGGTCCTCACTAATGCGGGTAAAGGTCTTCATCAGGAGTGGGACAGCATTGACAGGGCGTCCTAGATTCATACAATAAAGCAGAGATAATTCATCCTTGGATACAACATTTTGATTTTGTTCTTTTCCAAACAGAGTGTGGGCAAGAATCCTATGGAAATAACGGATGGCTGGGTTATGTATCTCATTGTTATCCATACTTTCTGGGTCAGGGTGATAGTTTTCGATTAAAGTACCCCAGAAGTAATCCAGCTCAAAATCCAATAAATCGGCCTCAGGGGTAGTAAAAGCTAAGGGTCCGCTGGGGAATCCTAATAAAGCAGCTAAGTCCCTATGGTTATAGGTGAACTCAATACCAAAAAGTCTGAAGGTAATGATTCCTTTTTGGGCTCCGACACCGTGTTCAGGGATGTAAACTAGAGAACTCAAGAACTCAAGGGTAAGCTCTCGGTAAGTGATAAACCTATTTTTCAGGTGGGCTTTCTCCCATCCCAACTGGTTAAACATGTAGTAAACATTGTCAGTAATGCCTAAAGAGTCCATAGTGGGTTCATCATGATACAGGGTTAAACTGATGTCTCACTGAGACAAAGCCTCAAATCTTCTTCGTTGGTTTCTACCTCTAAAGGTGGTTTCCATAAAATTCTATGGAGGAGCCATAGAAAAAACAAAGTAGGGAAACAGAGTAGAGGAAAAAGTAAAGAGAAAAAGACTGTTCAGAAATCCTGTGGCAAGTAAAATTGTTTTGAAATCAGCAGCAGTTTTATAAAAGTTTTAAAAAAAATGAAAAATACTTATATAGCAAGCAAAAACAAATAATACAAACAAAATAGCAGGCAAAAACAAATAAAATGGGTTGCCTCCCATGAAGCGCTGTTTTTAACGTCATAAGCCTGACGAATAGGAGTGCAAGCACTCATGGTGGTTCTCTCGAGAATGACTCCTCGGTTGAAACTTTTAGTAATCATCGTTTTCCATGGCCACTTATCAAGCCATCTCACATATCCCTCACCTTTTCTTTTCTTTCTTCTGTGGGGTGGTTCATTCTTCTGAACTTGTGGTGGTGGTTCTGGATCTATCCTAAGTATCAACTTTTCAAGTTTGGGGTTAGTGATTTCATCCACCACCTCAAAGGTTAACCTTACCTTCTTAACAGTAATTATATCCCTAGTTTCACGGTCCTCTAATTTTCTCTTTTTATGCAAGACTTCCAACAAGGGTGCATTAGTGTGGATATTTTCCAATACCTCCACATACGTTTTAGATTCGGAGTCTATCTGAGCTTCCATAAAACTTTTCGAGAAAGGAAACAGTGGGGTATATGGATGAGGAACAACAATAGGTGCTCCCTTTTCTACCTCTTCTACGACCTCCCTTTTAGATGGTGTTGGAGGATTTTTCTCAATCTTTACTCTTTTCTCGTCTGAACTCTCCTCATCCACATCATCACTTTCCTCAACTTCATTATCGCTCTCCTCAACCTCATTATCGTTCTCCTTAGGATTTTCAACTTGTTTTTCACTAATGGTTGTTACAACATCCAATTTTTCCTCAGGGAAGGGTCCTAGAGGGTTTTGTTCAAGCTGGGAGATTTGGGTCTCTAAGGCTATGTTGTGGGTCGCGAGCGAGTCAACCGCAGTGGTCAGTTGCCGAAGGTTTTCACTGTTTTGAAGACTTTGTTTTCTAAACTCTTCGTTATGGACAGTTTGTGTCTCTACAAAGTGCTCCATGAGAGATACTAACCTAGAGTAAGTTAGCGTCGCATCGGAATCCTCCATTGATGTTTCAAAGTTGAAATCATGCGATTCTTCTGATTCTTCAAATTGAGTTAGAGTCGCATTTTGTGTTTCCGTAAAGCGCTTTGTCATCATTGATATTTCATTAAAATTTTCCATTAATGTTTCGAGGTCGGATTTATAGGATACTTGCGTCTCCTCGAAATATTGGGTGTAGTGATTGTAGGGGAAATTTGGTTGAGGATAAGTTTGGTTGGAATTATAATATTCTTGTGATTCCTCAAAATTTTGGGATTGATAGTTGGAAAGGTAATTCGGGTGAGAATGAGTTTGTGAGGCATTGAAATTCTCCAATAGTATTTCGAGGTCGGATTTATGGGATCCTTGTGATTCCTCAAAATACTCAGAGTGGGGGTTGTAGAAAATTTTTGGGTGATACATAGTAATTGGGACAAGATTCGTAGATGCAAAGACTCGTTTTGAGAACGAGTGTTTGGCATACAACAGAGGGAAATATAAAAAGTTGCCTTAGTCTAGACAGCGTTGTTTTCAGAATACACTAGTGACTAAACTAAAGTCCCCGGCAACGGCGCCAAAAACTTGATGTGTCTGCGATCGACCTAATGTCTAACGGTATCTTAACTGCAAGCGCACAGCCTATCGCAGTAGTAATAAAAGATTGTCAAATCCACAGGGACTTTGTAATCACTCTAGTGCGGGAAAGTAATGCTAGTTTAGCTAAGGCGGAAATTGTCACGTTTGGTTTTGGGAAGGTTAAGGAAGGTAAACTAATTGATTTTAAAGTAATTATAAAATGAAATGGTCGGTATGCAATAGAGTCGACCTAAAGGATCTAATCGGACCTAGGCATATAAGGATGGTCAACTTGGTTTATCTGTAGAATTAATTAGTTTAAAAACCCTCAACTCACACTTTCATGGTCTTATCTCGGATTATACGTCTAAAGCCCTATACCTGCTTTCGCTAGCCTATAAGTGTTTAGAAGTATTTTTTGGAAACTTAATTAATTCTAATTTGGTTTAAAGCGCTTTCACTGTATTTAAATCAAATGCCTAACTTTAGCTATCCGGTTAAAAACCTCACACTTTCGTGGTCTCGATCTAACCTATTTACTCTTCTTACTTTCGTAACAAAGGTTTTATTTTTAAGCATAAAAAGTTATAACCATAGTTAAGTTGATTAAGGTTTTAGCCTAAGTTTGATCAGATGCCTAATGTCTCTTACTATCCCATACCGACGCTAAAGGTTTAGCTAGCCATGGAAATTATAATGAACGTACTGGAAATAAAAACAAACAAATATAGATTGGACATTATAAATAATAAATTAAACATGCATTAATTAATTAAAAGGTATGTAATACAATTGCAAAATAGAAACCTGAAAATAAAGCCAATACTTCAATCCCTCTTCCACAAATCGGAAACTCGGACTTGGTATCGGTAATATGACAAATTCTGAGGCTTGAATAATAAATCCTAAACTATAATAATAATTTCCTGATGTTGGAAATTATTATTTGGGCAATGAAATTAAAAGAACGGAAATAAACGAATGCAGAAAAATAACAACTAAAACAATAATGGTTTTGATTTCGGCAGAGCTTCCGCACGAGTAAACTGTAAAAATGCTTTGTACCTCTAACGTTGAATGTTGAGGTATTTATAGAGGAATGAATTTGGCAGTTGGCTTGAAGACTTGTAACGAAGCTTTCCTTAAAAATCTCCACAAATGTAGGAACGTGGGTAGTTGAGGAAGAAGTAGTGAACATGGGGTTTGACTGGAGAGAAATAAGGAGTTTGAAAACTCCTTCTGTTTTGCTTTGCCACGATCTGCACTTTCAAATAACTGGTATGCGCATTACAGTCGTCACTGAGGCGTTACGAGCAGGTTTGGTGTTTCTCCGTGTTACGGTCGTGGCAGATGTGTTACGGTCGTAACACGCTTCATGATGGCTTACGGTCGTGGCAGATGTGTTACGACCGTCACAGCTACAAAATCTGTAATTCTTGACAGATTTATCTTTTTTCTTCTATTCTTTTGATGCTTTCTTGCATTGTTTCATGTTTTCTTCTGTTTTGAGCTGAGTTATGAATACCTGCAAAAAGTAATGACAAACTCGAAATATTCGGGAGTTAATCGGGTCAAAATAATACAGAACGGGTAAATATCATGGAAAATAAACGATACAATTTCGTGTTATCAGGTATGGAAAGAGATCCAAAGCCTGAAGATGTTGCTCAAGCCCTACACTTACAACCATCGGATATCATAAGTCATTGGGAAACTAGAAGTGGTGTCAAGGGTTTCTTGGCAAAGTTTCTGTTTGAGAAAGCCCAAGAATGTTGGAATTCCTTAGACTTACAAGCTTTTGAGGAGATTGTGGCTCTTCTCATCTATGGGTTGGTCTTGTTCCCAAACCCTGACCAACTTATAGATGTAGGTGCTGTCAAGATTTTCATGGCTCGCAACCCGGTGCCTACATTGCTTGGGGATATCCTCCACTCATTTCACACATGAACAATGAGGAAAAGAGGTGTTCTCATGTGCTGTACTCCTCTACTAGCAAGGTGGTTTATTTCTCACCTTCCCCAATCAGTCTTGAAGAATGAGTAAGGTTTGAGGTGGTCACAACGATTGATGACTCTTACACATTCAGATGTTTATTGGTGTTCTCGATCCAGAGAAAATGTTATCATCATTGATCGTTGTGGGGAATTCCCTAATGTCCCACTACTTGGAATTAGGGGAGGAATTACCTACAACCCCTGCTTAGCTCTGAGACATTTTGGGTATGCCCGAAGGGATGGCCCCCATGACATGCTGATTCCAGACTTGGTTTTCGACTTCGACAACAACGATCAAGGACTTAGACAAAGGTTTATCCGAGCTTGGAGAATGCCCAACAAGGTGGACAGTAAGACCTTGGGACACAAGAATTCCATCCCTCTTGAGCCTTACCTCAAGTGGGTACGAACCCGCGCACAAAGTCTTGTGATGCCTTACCCCTACATACTTTCTGTGATCAAAGAGCATGTCTTGGAAGGAGAGGTTCCATACACCCTCCTACATCCTGACATGCCAGCAACACTGGAAGATTTGCAAAGGAGTTGGATACACCTCAAGGGAGAACGCGATACTTTTGAAGCCCAATTCTACGCCAGTAAGAAGAAGGTTTTGGAACATACTCGCTAACTTCACGAAGAGCAGACTCTCAACACCTACATCACACCAAAGAGGATGCGCAACGTCTTTTTACATTAGAATTTTGTATTATTTTGCCCATGGGGCATTTATGTACTAACAAATTCTTCTTATTAATATGACGTGTGTTCTTTTTGTTTGCAACAAATTTGAATTTCTGAATCCTTGAATGCATTACATGAATAAAACATCATTCATCATATGCATAAGCAGGTCTTCACACCAGGTTTCCTTATCTCTCTGCTATTTATTTTAGCAAGATGGATATAGAGCATACAGTCAAAGACTTACAAGCGCAGAATTCACAGTTCCAACAGCTACTCATGACCTTGGCAAAGGGTCGGGAGGAGCTCAAAGGTCTGCTGGAAAAGGAAAAGGAGAAAAAGAAAAAGAAGAGGGTTGGTGTGGCTACCATGGGTAGAAGATTTGAGAACCAAGCTAGAAGGGTCCTGGATTTCCCCTCAACATCTGATGAAGGGGTAGGAAAGAGTAAAGGAACTGCAGTGCAATCTGAGTCTGAGGAAGAAGAAGATGAAGAGGATGAAGACTATTCTGAGCAGCAGTACCTGCCTGCAGACGACAAATACAAGAATCTGGAAGAGCGTCTGGCAGCTATGGAGGTACAAAGAGTTCCTGGGCTGGATTTCGAAGAGTTAGGGTTGGTTGCTGGGATTGTCATTCCCCCTAAGTTTAAGGTGCCTCTTTTTGCAAAATATGATGGTTTGTCTTGTCCAAAGATGCACCTGCGTCTTATGTCAGAAAGATCCAACCTCATTCTTCTGATAAGGATTTACGGGTTCATTTCTTCCAGGACAGTCTTTCGGGGACGCAATTAGATTGGTTCTACTAGCTAGAGAGGTCTGACGTGCACAATTGGGAGGATTTGGCTGCCGCCTTCTACAGACAATATCAATATAATGCAGATTTAGCACCAACCCGTACTCAATTAGAGAGTATGGGCATGGTCTCAAATGAAGGTTTCAAAGAGTATGCCCAGAAATGGATAGACTTGGAGGGACGAGTGCAACCACCTCTATCTGAGAGGGAGCTGGTAGATATGTTCTTGGGTACACTATTAGGCCCCTTTTTCAATCACCTGATTGGATGTTCGTCTGTGGGGTTCACCGAGTTGATTCTGACTGGTGAGAGAGTTGAAGAAGGCATCAAGAGTGGAAAAATTCAAAAGGATGCATCTACTTCCGATGCTATCAAAAAGACCTTTCCAGCAAAGAAAGAAGTCTCAGCTGTCTACTCCCAGAGAAGTCAAGGAAGAGTCGAGCGCCGGCCAGCGGTGGGGGCTGTAATGATTCAGAAGTCTGCAGCTGATCAGCCTAGAAACAATCAACCTAGAACCAACCAAGCAAGGGTGGAAAGGCCCGCACGACAATTCACCCGGATCAATATGACACTCGCTCAGGTTCTCCCTCATCTGTTAAAGTTAAACCTTGCAAGTTTGAATGAAGCGCCGAAGAATCCGAATACATCTTCTCCTTACTACCATTCAAATGCTAAATGTGCTTATCATTCAGACAGCCTGGGGCACGACACCAACAATTGTTGGGCCCTCAAAAATAAGATTCAGGATTTAATAGATGCTAAAGAAGTGGAATTCGACGCCCCTGAAACGCATAACGTGATCTCTGCTCCAATGCCAAAACATGGTCACAATGCCCATGTTGTTGAAGAAGATCTTTTTGTTGCTGCTATTGATGATTTGATGACTCTGCTACCGATAATCAAGCTGAATTTGTTGAAGGCTAGGATTTTCCCAGGATGTGAAGAAGATTGCTGCCTTTGTTCATCCTTACCAACCGACTGTCCGTTGTTGAAGTTAGGCATCCAGCACCTAATGGATAATCAAGAGATACTTTTTGAAAAGACTCCTGTTATACCGACTCCTGTTAATGATGTTTCGATAATTACCATATCTGCTAATCTTTACAAGGCCTCTAAAAGACCTGTTAAGATTACATCTGATCCTAAGATTGTACCTTTGAAGATAACTATGCTGGGGCCTATCTCGTACAAGTCCAACAAATCAATACCTTTGAACTATGGGGGAGAGATCTTTTACCATGGTGTTAAACAAATTGAATCGACCGAAGAGAGTTCTGATGAAGAGACTTCCGACATTAGAAACATTGTCGGAACGAGTAAAATCACCCGCAGTGGAAGAATTTTCTCTCCGGAGATTGCGCCACCAAAGGCAATCTTCGGACCCTCAACCGCTCCTGAAGTTACCCCTGTGCCAGTCAACATATCTGCGAGAACTCCAGTTATTGAAGAAGTTGTGACTCCTGAAGTTGTCCCATCTGCTGCTACTAATGATATAGGGAAGGGGATCCAAGAAGAGCCTGTTAGGACGAGGGCTCAGCCGTTGATCATCCCTGAAACCTCTCAAAAAGAAATGGAAGAGATTTTGAAAATTATCAAGAAAAGCGATTATAATGTTGTGGAGCAACTGGGTCAAACCCCCTAAAAAATCTCTATGCTGGCCTTGCTGCTTTGTTCAGAAGCTCATGCCAAAGCTTTGATCAAATTCTTGAAGACGGCCCATGTGCCCCAGGAAACCTCCGCGGACCAGTTCCAGGAATGTGTAGCTAGTCTAACAGCAGACAACGGTCTAGGGTTCTCCGACGCCTATCTAACAATCAAAGGGAGGAAACATAATGACGCTCTGCATGTCTCCGTGGAATGCAGAGGGACTACTCTGGCACATGTTCTGGTAGACACTGGTTCTTCGCTGAATGTCTTACCAAAGAAGGAATTGGATAGGCTAGATTGTGAAGGTTTAACTTTGAAGCCCAGCAACATCATTGTCAGAGCCTTTGACGGTTCTAAACAGATGGTCCACGTGGAGGTGGACATCCCGATTAAAGTAGGGACTAAAACCTTCAATTCCACATTCTATGTCATGGACATCCGTCCCTCCTATTCTTGCTTGTTAGGAAAACCCTGGATTCATCATGCTGGAGCCGTTACATCTACTCTGCATCAGAAGCTTAAGTACCCTGTCCAGGGGAAAATTGTGACAGTTCACGGTGAAGAGGAATACATGATAAGCCATCTTAATTCTTTCCGCTATGTGGAATTGGATGGTGAATTCATCGAAACCCCCTTTCAGCATTTTGAGGAAGTAGCTCAGGAGATTGCAGCTGTGCCTTCTATACCCTTGATTACCCGACCTCCGCCTCAGATGTCGTCACTCAAAGATGCAAAGGCTGTGATTGAAGAAGGAGGAAGCACAATTTGGGGGCAACCTCTTGATTTTCCTTTCAAATCTGATAAATTCGGCTTGGGTTTCACTGCTGCTAGTCAGAAGGCTGTGCGTCGCTCCCGGGCTAGAGAATCACCAGTGAAGATCACCCATCATGGAGTTAATTCTTTGGAGGATGGTGAAGAGGAGAGAAATCTAGAAGACTGGATTTTCCCTACCGTTGAAGGAGGATTGAGCAATTGGGAGGCAAAGGACTTTATTCCTATTACTATCATCAATCAGTAATTTATCTTTTAAACATTTCTGTTGGTTTGTAATAATTCCTAAACAATTCGTACACTTTTAACCTTGTACCTTACCCGAGGTACATAGGTCCATTTGTAAGGGTTTGATTTTTCATCTTCATATGCCATTTTAATGAATCATGGACGTTTTCATATATAAACTTTTGTGTTCATTTTATTTCTTTTTACATTTTATTTGTTTAAAGGTGGCTATCCCTTACACGCACACACACACTCACCAATGCAGGTAC
The DNA here is from genome assembly GCA_948472305.1 of Vicia faba. Classification (NCBI taxonomy): domain Eukaryota; kingdom Viridiplantae; phylum Streptophyta; class Magnoliopsida; order Fabales; family Fabaceae; genus Vicia; species Vicia faba. The sequence continues at coordinate 871,040,923 of OX451741.1, read as the reverse complement.
CCATCCATTCCGGATTCCATGGGTAACGATTCTGCTATGGCCTTCAGTGAATCTGAAGATCTGGTCAATCATGCCGAATACGAAGGTGATGAAGACTGTGAAGTGCCTGGAGAGTTGGCTAGACTACTACAACAGGAAGAATGGGCTATTCTACCTCACAAGGAGTTTCTAGAGACAATCAACTGTGGAACATAGGAGGACAGAAAAGAAGTTAGAGTGGGTGCCAACCTAGAGCCAAGTGTCAAGGAGCGCTTAGTTCAGCTGTTGAATGAATATGTTGAAATCTTCGCCTGGTCCTACGAAGAAATCCCGGGACTTGATACAGATATTGTGGTTCATCGTCTCCCTACGAGAGAAGACTGTCCACAATTCAAACAGAAAGTTCGCCGCATGAGGCCCGACATGTATGAAAAGATCAAAGCTGAAGTGATGAAGCAGTTCAATGCTGGATTTCTTGCAGTTACATCCTATCCACAATGGGTTGCTAACATTGTGCCCGTGCCTAAGAAGGACGACAAAGTCAGGATGTGCGTGGATTACAGAGACTTAAACAGGGCTATCCCTAAAGATGACTTTCCACTATCGCACATTGACATCTTGGTTGACAATACAGCTCAGCATAAGGTATTTTCTTTCATGGATGGATTTTCAGGGTACAACCAGATCAAAATGGCCCCTAATGACATGGAGAAAACTACTTTTGTTACACAGTGGGGTACATTCTGTTATAAAGTGATGCCATTCAGACTGAAGAATGTCGGGGAAACCTATCAGTGCGCCATGGTAGCTTTGTTTCATGATATTATACATCATGAGATAGATGTCTACGTAGACGACATGATAGCCTGTTCACAAACAGAAGAAGAACACCTCGACCATCTGCAAAAGCTGTTTGTCAGATTGAAGGAGTACAAGCTCAGACTGAACCCTAACAAGTGCACTTTCGGAGTCAGGTCCGGTAAACTCTTGGGTTTCATCATCAGTAACAAAGGCATTGAGGTTGATCCTGCCAAAGTCAAAGCTATACAAGAAATGCCTGCCGCTCGCACTGAGAAGGAGGTCAGAGATTTCTTGGGACGCCTAAACTACATTACAAGGTTCATTTCTCACCTAACATCTACCTGTGAACCAATCTTCAAGCTGTTGAAGAAAGATCAGGTGGTTAAATGGAATGATGACTGTCAACTTGCTTTCGATAAGATCAAGGAGTATTTGCTGGAACCTCCTATCTTGATGCCACCCGTCGAAGGAAGGCCGCTAATCATGTATCTGACTGTCCTGGAGAATTCAATGGGGTGCGTATTGGGCCAACATGACGAGTCTGGCCAAAAAGAGCATGCCATTTATTACCTTAGCAAAAAGTTTACCGACTGTGAGACCCGCTACTCACTTCTCTAGAAAACTTGTTGCGCTTTGGTATGGGCTTCTCGCCGGCTAAGGCAGTATATGTTGACTCATACCACTTTGTTGATTTCTAAGATGGATCCGATCAAGTATATCTTCGAGAAGCCTGCTCTATCCGGAAGAATCGCTAGATGGCAGATGATCCTCACTGAGTATGATATACAGTACACGACCCAAAAAGCTATAAAGGGGAGTGTGCTCGTCGATCATCTGGCCCATCAAGCTGTCGAAGATTACCAATCCATGAGGTTCGACTTCCCCGACGAGGATATCATGAATTTGGACAAAATTGAAGAGAACAGACCGTATGATGGACCTGAACAAGGATCCTGATTGACCCTGTACTTTGATGGTGCCTCCAATGCACTTGGAAACGGTATCGGCGCGGTACTTATTTCTCCAGAATGTTGCCATACACCTTTCACTACCAGACTCTACTTCAGCTGCACTAACAACATGGCCGAGTATGAAGCTTGTATCTTTGGTCTCAAGGATGCTATTGACTTGGGAATCAAATCTTTGATTGTGTTTGGGGACTCAGATTTGGTTATCAGTCAAATCAAAGGAGAGTGGGATACTAAACATCCAAACCTCATCCCTTACAAAGAACATGTTCTGACATTGTTACCACACTTCGAGCATATTACCTTCGAGCACTTCCCGCGAGAAGAGAATCAACTAGCAGATGCGCTAGCTACAATGTCATCCATGTTTAAACTTAACTGGGATAATGAGGCTCCCCAAATTACTGTTGAACGGATGGACGAACCTGCACATTATCACGAGATTAATACCGAAGAAGTAGTGGACCGACCGTGGTTTCATGACGTCAAAAGGTATCTCGAGACTCAAGAATACCCTGAAGGAGCTTCAATCAACGACAAAAAGTTCCTAAGGAGGTTCTCTGCAAAGTTCTTCCTGAGCAATGGTATCCTTTACAAGCGCAATCATGATTGCATTCTGCTCCGTTGTGTGGACAAAGTTGAAGCTGAGCAGATCATGGCTGAACTACGCAATGGTAAATTTGACACTCACTCAAGCGGACATACGATGGCTAAGAAGATTATACGGGCAGGCTATTACTGGTCTACCATGGAAGCTGACTACCATCAACATTCTCGTACTTGTCACAAATGTCAAATCTATGCGGACAAGGTACATATACCTCCAGTTCCTCTCAATGTCTTAACAGATCCTTGGCCATTCGCTATGTGGGGAATCGACATGATTGGAGAGATCAAGCCTACAACATCCAGTGGACACCGCTTCATCCTGGTGGCCATTGATTACTTTACCAAGTGGGTCAAAGCAGCTTCCTTCGCATCCGTTACAAAGAATGTTGTTGCCCGCTTCATTAAGCAGAACCTCATTTGCCGGTATGGTATCCCCGACAGGATCATTACTGACAACGGTACAAACCTGAACAACACCATGATCACCGCTTTGTGCATGCAGTTCCAGATTCAACATCACAATTCATCTCACTATCGGCCAAAGATGAACGGTGTTGTCAAAGCTACAAACAAAAATATCAAGAAGATCATACAAAAGATGACAGTCACCTACAAGGACTGGCATGAGATGTTACCGTTTGCTCTGCACGGGTACCGTACCACGGCACGTACATCAACTAGGGCAACACCATATTCTTTGGTATACGGCATGGAAGCTGTTTTACCTATCGAGGTTCAGATTCCCTCCTTGAGAATCATGAAAGATGCTGGTTTGAGTGAAGACGATTGGATTCAGACCCGGCTTGATCAACTTAACTTGATTGACGAAAAGTGACTTACTGTTGTTTGCCATGGTTAGGCGTATCAGAAACGGATGATCAAGGCATTCAACAAGAAAGTCATGCGCCAGGTATATCAAGTCGGGGACCTTGTAATAAAGCGGATCATCTTGCCGCAAAGTGATCCCAGGGGAAAATGGACTCCTACTTACGAAGGACCATTTGTGATCAAAAACATCTTTTCTTGTGGGGCAATGATATTAACCACCATGGACGGTGACGACCTGCCACACCCTGCGAATGCAGACATAGTCAAAAGATACTACGCATAAATGACCCGGTAAGTTGAAAACCCGAAAGGGCGACTTGGGCAAAAATTGGCATCCCGGTGAATCGAAAACCCGAAAGGTCGGTTCAGGAAAAAATTATGGATAAATAAAAAAAAATATGTACACCCGGCAAGTTGAAAACCTGAAAGGGCGACTTGGGCAAAAAAGGGTTTCTCGGTGGACTGAAAACCCGAAAGGGCGGTCCAGGCAAAAGTTAGGGAATTAAAGCGTATGACTATGTCTCGTCGGATCACTTTAAGGACAATCTCTTCACGGAAAAACTTCGGGCTTCTGATCAACTCAGTCATCTTCGGACGAAGCAACGAATGGACAAGATATCCAGAGTTACGAAGATTATAGTAGAATGGGAACCCCATGGAATTTTTACACATAGCCATCTTTCCTTGTATAAATTTTTCTCAATTTTTACGACAACATTCTCTTACTAGGATGTCTGTCTCCTTTGTACAAAACACTTACACAAAGTTAATACAAAGATACTTCAAAGTGCAGAAAACTATTTGCCTTTTCTTTTTCTTTTACACTTGTGTTTTTATTTGAAAACGTCCAATGATTTATTAAATGAGCATATGCATTTGGATATAATCACTGTTTACAAATAAACAAAATGTTAAAGAATAATTACTGACAGGTTGAAAGGATAGGAAAACATATTTAGGCTATTCCAAGAGAAATCCCCTGCACCACATCATCTAGGTCCCCAGTGGAGCTAAAACCTTGAAATATATATCCCCAGCGGAATTAAAATTCAAAATCCTCTCCAGGGTCGAATCTTCAAACTCCCAATCCCCTGCGGAGTTACATTTCAAACCTTTAATTCTCATCAGAGTTAAACCTTCAAACTCCCAATATCCAGCGGAGCAAAAACTTTGGGTCATAAATCCCCAGCAAAGATGAAACCTTCTTCCCCAACGGAGTCAAGTTTCCAACTACCAATCCACAACAGAAACCATCCAGTTTCCCCAGATTCCCCAGTAAGTTATCTTAAAATCTGAGAATCAACCAGATAACAGTTAACTTTTATCCCCAACTAAGGATAATTCCCCAGTAGATTCGCATACAACCCAAACTCCTGAACCTTTTTTCAAACAGGAATAAGCTTTCTCCCCAAAGAGTCTTGAACTTACTTTCCAGCAGGATAGCTACTCTCCAGCAGTATAACTATTCCCCACAGAGTTTTTTAATCCCAATAGAATGAAGTTTCTCATTCTTAACTCCTCAATTTGAAGTCTCCAGGGATTTATTTTCCCCTAGAAGATTGAAGATTCTCATTCCTGATTCCCCAGTGAAGTTGTCAGATTTTTTCCACCACTCCCCAGCGTGAGTTTGTCAGAATTTTTAATCCCCTGCAGATCGAAGATTCTCATTTCTCACTTCTCCAGTGAAGCCCCTAAGGTTTCAATTTCCCCAAGAGATCAAAGTTTCTCATTCTTGGTTCCCCGCAGAAACCATCAAAGTCTTCCTTATTCTCCAGCAGATCAAGGCTTTCTTTCGTCTAATCCCCAAAAGAGATTCGTCAGAGTTTCCCTATTCCCCAGCCGAGTAAGGATTCCCATGATATAATCTCCAGCCATAGTTCTCTGGATTCCCCAAGCAGGTTTCTCAAGCAGACTTAAAGGATCCCTATCCCCAAGAAGGTCATAAAGGATTCTCACATCCCCACAGAAGTTGTCAAAGTTCTTGTTAAATCCCACAAGTTGCCAAGGATTTTCTATCCCCAACAGTGGTCTAAGGATTTCTCATCCTCAGCAATCAAAGATTTTAAGTCTCCAACAGCGGTCTTGGATTTATTTTCCCAGGAAGCAGTCAAAGATTTCTTTATCTCCAACTATCAAGGATTTATTTTCCTTAGCAAGACAGCTAATCAGCTTACATGCACATACATTACATTCATATATCATAAACATTGATAAGACACATTTTTATTGCATCATACATTTCATGCAACATAACTTTGTGTTGTCAGCTAACATTTTACCCTTTTCAGGATAAGATTAAAAGCTATCTTTAACAAATATTCAAAGATTTCAGATACAGTACGAATACGCTCCAAGACATGGAAGTCATTCTGTCACTTATTCAGATCTCTTATTCAGATACGGTATGGATACACCCCAGACACGGATGCCATTCTGTCACTAATTCAGACTTCAACAATCAGAACATACTAGATACGCTCCAGACGCGGAAGCCATTCTATTTCTCATTCAGATTCAACTATCAATCCAAGTACAGAGATGCTCCAGACACGGAAGTCATTCTATCACTTTTTCAGATCTCAGTTACAGTACAGATACACCCCAGACACGGAAGTCATTCTGCTACTCATACAGATCTCAACTTCATATACAGTCCATATATGCTCCAGACACGGTAGACATTCTGTCACTCATTTGAATGTTATCCCCAACCCAGAGATGCTCTAGACACGGATGTCATTCTGTCATTTATTCAAATTTCAGATCCAGATACAATACAAATACACTCCATACTCGACAGTCATTCTGTTATTCATTCAAGAATCAAATACCGTTACAACTCGGATACGCTCCATACATGGACGCCATTCCATTGCTCATACAAATCCAATCTCCAGATCCAACTCAGATACGTTCCAGATACGGATACCATTCTGATGTTCATTCTCCTGATTTTCAACAAACATTCTTGGATGGTATCTTTAAGCCCATCTCCGATAAGATTCTACCATATCCAAATGGAATCTTTAAGCCCATCTCCAACAAGATGTTGTCACCTCTCCAAATGGCATCTTTAAGCCCATTCCCTCAACCACATTCCGACGAGTGCAAATTTACGGGCACTCTAGTGTCCAATCCTCTTTTACCTTCGAGTCACGAAAGGCAAACTCGCCAATCTAACTCTTCAGGTTCAAGAAGATTGAACAGGGGAAGTTGTTGTACCCCAAAATTTTCCCTCTCATTTTATCAAGATTTCCCCTCACAAGACTCTTTGGGCTCTAGACAGAATTAGGGTTTGCTCTGCTCAAGACATCTCTTGACACTGATGACCTGAAATTAGGGTTTGAGTTTGCACAGGGATTTTTGGACTTCCAATGCTCAAAGTAACTTTCATACTTCATGTTGGACTTATAATATTGCCCATACCAAGTTTCAAGCTTTGAATCAAATTTTTTCCCAGTCAATTAGACAGTTGACCTAGAAATCAACTTTATTGGGGAAAAAGTCAATTGTGGCCAGTTTACATTCAAACCTCATAATTTTTTATCCACATCAACATTATGGACTCCTATGAACAATTTTATCAAGTTTGGACCACAACTCCTCAAGAAATTTGATCAGATCATCAAAAGGGTAAAATTGTCATTTTTAGGGTTTTGACTGCTCAAGGGCAATTTCTGATTTATCACCTAGCCAATGGCAAATTTGTTCAAGCATGGATTCAAGGATTAAATGGAATCATCTTGACCTAATCACAAGGTTCAAAAGATCTCAAATGCATTGGATTGACAGATGAATTTTCCAGTCAACTGATTAAAAATCAACTATACACTGAAAAGTCAAACTTTGACTTTTTGGTCAAAGTCAAGTGCCAATGGTCATTTTTCATCAAGATGTGTCAAAACATGAAACTTGTTCACCAAGAAACCTAATTTTGCAAATTAGGGTTTAAAATGGAAAATTTTCATAACTTAGAAATTTTCTAAGTTAAGAAAATTTCTTATTTTTCCCCAACTTTGCCTAACATTTTCACCATGATGCAATTGGATTCAAACAAAACTTCAAACATTAAAGTTGTAGTCCTCCACAAAATCTACAACTTTTATTCACAAAGTTTTCCCAAAAGATGCTTGGATCTTAAGTTATGATTTTGTGAACAAGGGTCCATGAAACTTTTAACTTAGTGAAATTTTGCCCTAGTTTAGGCAGGATTTTGACCTATCTTCATGGCAATTTTTCACATAGTTCCCCTTGGAATATAAAAATGCATTTCAAATATGGATTGTAGAGCATTTACAAGATTTCTAAAATGTCCAAGAACTCTCCAAGATCATTTGTGGTTAGGGAGAATCGAAGGTTTGAATTTGGCAAAATATCACTTTGGTCCATGGCATTTTTCATGTTGCTACAAGTTGCAATTTCTGTCCAGCCTCTCTTGTACTTGTTTACAGGTCCTTAAACCCTTCCACACTCAAAAATTGAATGCAAACACAATTGATTAAGGCATTTTCTGATCAATGAAGAATTATACAAAGGATTAATCTAAAAATGGCAAAAAGTTAACAATGCCATTTTGATAAAGGTTGCTTTATGCAATTTTGTTTCTCTTGAGCATTGCACCAAGCCTTTTTCAGCAAACAACATCTACAAATATCAGGGAAAGTACACCAACTATGTGCATGCTTGGAGCTAGCCTGTATAGGTCTGGCCTTTGTCACTTCTCACTTTTGCTTCAAAATCAAGTCAACTTGTAAAAACCACATAACTTTGCAATCTGATAAAACCAAAGCTTATCAACATTTCAAACAACTTTTACACAATACGCTAAGCTATAAACACGTGTTTACAAGTCCTCAAACCTTCCAAAACACCAAAATCACATTTTCTTACAAAACAGGGCAGGTTCTGCATTTTGATCTCCAAAACAAAATCTACTTGTGCGTTTTGCTTGCAATCAGTTCCAACACATTCCATACAACCTACCTAAACTATCCCAACCATTCCCAAGTCACTGTAACTCCATTTACACATTTCACCATTTCTGAATTTTGAGTTTGCAGGTTGAGTTCCATAGAGAGATTCAAGCAAGTTCAAAGTCAGCTAAGCATTGGGAAAGCTCAAAGGAACTTCAAACAAGCTCACAAGCATCTCAGGCCTCGCTGAAAACCCCTGCATTGCCATACTCGAGCTTGAATGAAACAGGTAAAGTTCAAACTTCTATCTCTCTATCTAGGAAACATTAGGCTTAGTTTGTGAATAAAAAATGTAGTACTCATTGCCCTTGAGCTGTACATATGCATAGATTTCATTTAAGTTAACTGAGTTGGGAGAATTTGAATGATGAACTTTTTGAAAAAGCTAGGTTAGAAATTAGGGCCAGAGAAATTCTCTCTGGTCTTTGAGAGTTAGATTAAGTTTTTTATATGGTTAGAATCGTATGATCATGCTCTATCACTTTCATGTTACAAGTTTTTGTTTTTAAACACAAATGCAGGATTTCCAATTTTGAATACCAGGTGCGCGTTTTTCTTGTTACAACGTTGAAGATGAAGGCCATCTGGGTTGGGCCTGGCTATTCCATGCTATTTGCACCCTCCATCCTACTTCCTACACCCTCTTGGCCCATTGTTTTTATATTTTCATGTTTTTTCATTTCTTTTTTAGTTTCTGACTTTTATTTATTTTTCTAAATATTAAAAATTACCAAAAAATATTTTCATAAATTTTCACATTTTATTTTATTATTTTTATTATTTCTTTGACATAGAAATAATTACTCTAAATATATACTTTTATTTTCTTAAAATAAATTCATAAACAATACAAAAAATATTATATTTTTATTTTTATTATTTATATACTTAAATAATATTTTTCTCACATATTTTCATTTTCAACATTTTGTATATATTTTATTTTATTTTCTTGTACATAAATAAATAATTATAATACACATATTTTTTCTTAATACAAAACTAGGGTTTCCACCCTTAATAAAAATAATCATTAATATTTTCTTATTTTTGATGCATTAAATAGTTTATTTTTTACATACATAAAAATAATACAAAAACATTTTTGCATATTTACATTTAATTGCATAATTAAATATTGTTTATTTATTTATTTATACAAAGAATTCAATATGGTTGTAATAATTTTAGGGTTTTTATTTTGTGCAAAATATCCCCTATTCATAATTGTATCCCCCTCCCCATATCAATGTTGTAATAGTCGTAGATTTATTTTTACGCACTTTATTGCTTTCAAATATGCCATGATAGCAAAACTAGGGTTTGTATGCAAAAATCCAAAATCAAACAAATAGCTTGACCTAATACAAGACAAAAATGCATGAAAATTGACAACACAATGCACACAAGCACCCCTAGGGTTTCATCCACTTGTTGCCTTAAAAATGGTCATGGTATGCATGCTAGGTGTCTTGGCAAAACAAAATCAAAACAAAAGATCATAGTCCCTCGATGAGGCTATCTTGGTTGCCTATACATAAATGATCTAGTCCCTCAAAAAGTTTGCTAAAGATACTTAGCACAATTGCTATCATGGTCATATGATGACCCGCACCTGTCCCGTTTAACATCCAAACACAAGGTTGTTTACCAAATGCAATGGTAAAACAACAATGTCAAAGGGTTAAAAATGTAGGAAAGACTTTTGAGTAGGTAGGTAGATGCTCCTAGTTACTTGATCAAACTTGCAAACATCCTTGCTATTTTCAAAAACACATCACAACACAATTTCAAAACATTTCCCAAAATAAACTTTCAAACATTGAAACATTTTTCAAAAGACAATACACCTTTATATACATTCAAACAAGAATCATTACAAAGGTTGCCACAACGATGACCTCTTTTCAAAATACTTTCAAAACCACACACAAAAGCACCATTTCAAACAATTGAAAAGCAAAAGCAAGTGATCTAAAACAAGTAACTAAGAGCCCATGGAAAACTATGGATGAAAAGGGTGCTAGCACCTTCCCTTTTCATAATCTAACCCCCGAACCCAATAAAACATCTCCAAGGTCTTTCCTGTTCTTTTTTACCTTTCCTTTGGATAAATAAAAAGTCGGTGGCGACTCTTGCTAAACCGAAACATTTGCGAACACAAATGTAAAACCTAAAGTCAGTTCTCCCACTGCATCACAATCGACATATGATGTTATGTATCGATACATATAAGTTTCAAAACATTTTCTAGAATCATCAGAATGTTTTGTGTCGATGCATAATGCGTATGTGTCGATACATACAAGTATTACAGAGGCACAAAATATTATGTGTCGATGCATGAAATTTATGTATCAATGCATGCAGTTTTTAGATATATATTCTAGGATCATCAAAGAGTTATGTATCGACTCATAAGCTTTTGTATCGATACATAATAGTTTTGAGATATAAGTCCAGGGACTTCAGAAAGCTATGTATCGATACAAAACTTGATGTGTCGACACATAATGATGCATTATGAGAGAAATGTAATTTTGGCTTATTCAAACATGTTATATTATATTTGCAATCATTCAAAATAAATCTATGAAGGGGTTGCTCACAAACTCCCCCTTTTTGATGATGGAAAATATCTGATGATGTGTCGTGAATGAAAAAAGCTTGCTCCCCCTGAGTTTGTGTATCTTCTTCTTAGTGCCCCTGAGTTTGTGTATCTTCTTCTTAGTGCAAGCACAATCTTCACTGACAAACTCTTCTTCTCACCCTTTGACCATATAAAAAAGAGAATAAGCAACATTTTCAAGAAACTCAGCACATATGAAAATTTATTTACAATTTCAGGAGTTAATGGACTTGGCATTCACACAGAATGTCAGGCATAAAGTTATCAATAAGTGAGTAAATAGCAGAGTAAACATAAAGTAATCACGTTAAAAGTAATGCATTGGTAGATAAAAAGTTAGATTATATAAGCACAATTTATGTAAAAGAGATATACAAAGACATTTTCAGTGAACATTTAGATCAACTTATAGGTGATTGAGGGTGAAGATAGGAAGGATATTACCTCGTTTGATTTGATAAGAGAACACTCGTACTAAAGCTGAAAAAGCACATCTTAACAATATGGTGTGACATAGATATATTTCAATTACATATATGTTTAGGACAACACGTATGAGAGATCTAAAATCCCTAGCTCACGACGGATATTGAAGAAGAGGTCAGTTGCAAGTGGTTTTGTAAAGATGTCAGCAAGTTGATTTTTAGTATCAACATGCTCAAACGTAACATCCTCCTTTTCAACATGATCGTGTAGAAAGTGATTTCTAATTTCTATATGTTTAGTGCGTGAGTGTAAAACAGGATTCTTAGTGAGGTTTATAGCACTTGTATTGTCACATTTGATTGGAATATGTATTAATTGAATATCGTAGTCTTGCAATTGTTGCTTCAGCCATAAGATCTGAGCACAACAGCTACCGGCTGCAACGTATTCAGCTTCAGCAGTTGACAAAGCAACAGAAACTTGCTTTTTGCTATACCAACTTATTAAAGAGTTTGAAAACAAGTGACATGTTCCACTGGTGCTTTTCCTATCTGATTTGTAGCCAGCAAAATCAGAATCAGATTAACCTACTAAACTGCAACCGCTTCCCTTGGAATACCAGAGCCCATACTTAGGTGTATTATTGAGATACCTAAGTATACGCTTGACAGCTTTCAAGTGGGATTCCTTAGGATCCGATTGATATCGTGCACACATGCAAACACTAAACATGATGTTAGGCCTAGATGCTGTAAGATACAAGAGTGATCCGATCATACCTCTATATTTCTTGACATCGACATTCTTACCGTGTTAATCCTTGTCTAAATTTCCGTTGGTAGGCATGGGAGTATCAATTGGTTTAGAGTTGTTCATCCCAAATCGTTTAAGCAACTCTTGGAAATATTTTGTTTGACATATAATTGTGCCTTCATTGAGCTACTTTATTTGGAGACCGAGAAAGTAGTTTAGCTCCCCCATGAGGCTCATCTCAAATTAACCCTGCATGACTTTGGAAAATTCCTCGACCAAGTGTAGATTAGTTGAACCAAAAATAATGTCATCTACGTATATTTGAACTAAAAGGATGTGCTTTCCTTTACGTTTAATGAAAAGAGTAGTGTCCACTTGACCTCTTGAATAACCATGATCAAGTAGAAATTTACTAAGTCTTTCATACCAGACTCGAGGAGCCTGTTTAAGACCATATAAAGCTCGTTTTCATTTAAATACATGATCTGGATATTCGTTATTTTCAAAACTGAGAGGTTGTGAGACATACACTTCTTCATTTATGACTCCGTTAAGAAAGACACTCTTTACATCCATTTGATAAAGCTTAAAATCTTTTGCACACGCATAAGCGAACAAAAGACGTATAGCCTCAAGGCAAGCGACTGGAGCATAAGTCTCTTCATAATCAATGCCCTCCTCTTGGTTATACCCTTGTGCTACCAACCGTGCTTTATTTCGGGTTATCATTCCATTTTCATCAAGTTTATTTCTAAAAACCCATTTAGTGCCTATGATATGATGGTCTCGCGGACGAGGGACAAGTTCCCAAACGTCATTTCTTTTAAACTGATTTAGCTCATATTGCATGGCCATTAGCCAAAATTCATCAATCAAGGCCTCTTTAGCATTCTTAGGCTCTACTTGTGAAATGAAAGCAAAATGATAACAAAAATTACTTATCTTGGAGCGAGTCATTACTCCTTTTGAGATGTCTCCCAATATGTTGTCAATGGGATGGTCTTTAGAGGACTTCCAAGCTAGTGGAAGATCATTTGCTTCCATTTGCTCTTCTTCCTCATCTTTTGAAGGGCTTGTATCTTTTTCTTCCTTATCATCAATTGTTTTGGATGGAACATTTTCTTCAACAGTTTCTTTAAGTATATTTTCAGTAGATACACCTGCACCATCAAGAGAAATACCTTTTCCGACATGTTTCAGATCAGATTCATCAAAAGAGACATGAACTGACTCCTCAACTGTAAGTAGACGTTTATTGTATACCCTATTTGTTTTGCTTGATTGAGAGTATCCGAGAAAGATACCTTCATCTGCTTTTGCATCAAATTTTCCAAGATTTTCTTTTCCATTATTTAAGACAAAACATTTGCAACCGAATACATGAAGATGTGACAAGTTTGGCTTTCTTCCTTTCAAGATTTCATAAGGTGTTTTATCCAAAATTGGACGAATTAGTATTCTGTTTAAAACATAGCAGGCTGTGCTAATTACATCAGCCCAGAAATATTTTGGCAAACCACCTTCATTGAGCATTGTTCTTGCAAGCTCCTCTAAGACGCGATTTTTGCGCTCGACAACTCCATTCTGCTATGGAGTTCGAGGTGCTGAAAAATTATGCTCAATACCATGCTTGTCACAGTACTTATCAAAGAGATGGTTTAGAAATTCACCTTCATGATCGCTTCGAATTGCAATTATTTTCAATTCCATTCTATTTTGAGATAGTTTCGCAAAACTCTTAAAAGCAGAAAAAGTTTCATTTTTGCTATGAAGGAATATAGTCCAAGTAAATCTAGAGTAGTCGTCAACAATAACAAAACCATAATAATTTCCTCCTAAAATTTTTGTTCTAGAGGGTCCAAAAAGGTCCATATGGAGAAGCTCAAGGGGTCGTGAAGTGGAAATCATGTTTTTGGATTTAAAAGAGACCCTTGTTTGCTTTCCCATTTGGCACGCATCACATAGGTGATCCTTTGTAAATTTTATCTTTGGAAGACCTACTACTAGATCCTTGGATTCAACCTTTTTAAGAAAATCAAAGTTAACATGTGCTAAGCGTCTATGCCAAAGCCATGAATCATCATTCAAGGTGACTAGACACTTAGTGCTTGTTAAGGATACATAAAAAAGGTCAAGCATATAGATATTGTTTACTCTAATGCCCTTAAACACAATATCTTTTTCAATATTTTCAATTATGCAACAAGTATTTGTGAAGGTAACTTTATAACCTTTGTCACATAATTGACTAATACTGAGAAAATTGTGTTTAAGCCCCTCTACTAAATGGAGATTAGAAATAGTAGTGATAGAGGGATTACCTACACTACCTTTACTGAGTATAGCTCATTTGTTATTGTCTCCATAGGTAACACATCCTTTCTTCTTTGCCTTGAAGTCAATGAAGAGCGATATGTCACCAGTCATATACCTTGAACACCCGCTGTCTAAAAGCCATCTTCTATCCATGGGTGTGAGGCATTTTTCCTGCAATATCAAAAGAGAGGGGTAGGTACCCAATTTTTATTGGGTCCATGTGGGTAAGTGGTATCATGGTTGCCTTTAGGCCTCCATTGGTAAATGCCTTTAGGAACAAGGAACCTCATAAACTTGCATTTTTCAATGGTATGTCCAAAGTGACAACAATAATGGCATAAACCATGATGATGATGTATTGTTTTACTTTTGCTCATTGTATCCTTTGGTAATGTTTCAACAAAAGATTATTTTTAATACGGTGGATTTAATGTTTTCTTAAAAATTTTAGGATCAATTGCAAAAGTAACTTTGGGCTGTAAAGCTTTCTCTAATTTGGCATTAATAGTCCTAACCTCTTGCTGCCAAATATGACAAACTTCACATTCCCTTCTGGGAATACATCCTGTAACATCCTTATCTTTTGAACTTTCTGCAATACTAGCTTTTAGACTTTTTAAGTCTTTTTCAGCTTTATAGACTTTACTCTCGAGAAAGGAAAATATTTGTTTATCGGAGGATAATCTCTTAAAGGCATCTTCAGCTTTGTATTGCAGTTTTTCAAAAGCTAACTTTAGTTCAGAAAAGGTCATAGAAGAAAAGTTGTTAGGATATGCTTATCTTACTTGTTTGTTGTAGTTGTCTTTCTTGTTGTAGGATTGACTTTTTATATGTGCCATCAGACATAAATTTGCACTTTCATCACTACAACTTGAACTGTCATCGTCTGATGAATCGCTGTTGCTTTCCCATGAAATATAAGCTCTTCTTTGTTTGTTGAACTTCTTTGGTGGAGCTTTTTCTTTATCCTTTTTCATCTTTGGATAATCTGGTTTGTAGTGTCCAACTTTACCATAATTGTAATAAGGTCCTTTACCTCTTTGCTTTTTATTTTCTTCTTGCCTTGGATCTTTGGATTGTTTTCGAAAGCTTATGAGATTCTTATCGGAGTGCTTGATTTCATTCTTTCAGATAAATCTATTGTATCTCCGAACAAAAAGTCCCATTTCTTCATCATCAGAATCTTCATCACTAGTTGAGCCATTTTCATCTTGCTCTTTGGTTGAGGACTTAGAGCTAGAAGTCATTAGAGCTATTGACTTCTTCTCACCCTCCCTGTCTTTGTTCCTTTCTTTCTTACTCTTATTTTCGTATTTTTCAAGACTTTGCAATTCTTGTTGATGTTCTTCCAGCTTTCCAAACAGAGTTGTAATGGTAAGCGTAGTGAGGTCATTTGCTTCCTTGATAGCTGTTACTTTAGGTTACCATTCCCTGCTAAGACATCTCAGAATTTTATTAGTAGCAATTTCATTGGAAACCGGTTTTCCAAGTGCATTTAAACGACTCACAAGATGTACGAATCTCTTCTGCATGTCAGAGACATGTTCTCCTTAATTCATGCGAAAGAGCTCGAACTCTTGATTGAGTGTATTAATGCGGGATTGTTTAACTTCAGTTGTGCCTTCATGGGCAATTTCTAAAGCGTCCCACATTTCTTTAGCGGACGTGTAGTGAGACACCCTATAATACTCATCAGCACCAAGTGCTGAGATCATCATATTTCTGGCTCTCCAATCGCACGACCATTTCTTTTCATCCATTTCATTCCATTGATCCTCAGGTTTAGGTACTATTGCACCTGCATCATTCCTCATGGTGATTTGAAAAGGACCATTTTGAATGGCAGTCCATACATTCCTGTCAATGGAATTTATGTGTACACGCATGCAGTCTTTCCAGTAGCCATAGTTTTCACCATTGAAAACAGGAGCTCTATTATACGCCCCATTTGGTTCAAAGGCCATAGCGTTACTAGTAGATACAAAGCACCAGCTAACCGGCGCTCTGATACCACTTGTTAGACGGTGTGGCAAGTGATCGAGAGGGGGGGGGGGGGGGGGGGTGAATAGATCACCTCTTGTTTTTCAAGGATTTAATATTGTTTTATCAAAGAGAGTTAAAAGCAGCGAAAATCAATGTCCTGAATCAATTCTGTCTACTTTGAACCGACTACTAGAAAGATTGACATGTGAAAACTTTGCTGGATTTTTATTAAATGGAATGGATGAATATACAACTCAGAAATCTTGACGTTTCAATGCACTTATCATAAAACAGAATTTCCAATGAATTTAGAAATATAATAGGAATTTTGTCAAACAATTGGCGTATGCTTGTATAATGATTTAATAGTGGTGGTTTGGTGAAAATGTTTGAGCCACTATGTTTATCATTAGACTGTAAAACTTAGCACGCCAATTGAATTACAAAATTATAGAATATGTAAAACTTTAAATAGAATGAAAAGAGAGAATGATACACAAGCAGTTTAGTAAGGAAGTTCCCCACTGTCGTCCTCGCGTGTGGGTACGTCTCCCTCTCAATTTCACAATCGAAACTAAGAACTTTTATATCATTATGCTGAATGTTTGATAGCAAGGTTACACTACACAGAAAGACAGAAATCCCTATGATCTTTTCTTCTTGTAAGAACCACCACTTGATAAGAGTTGTATCAAGATTCCCTGCAAAGTCACCGAACGATCCTCCGCTTCCGCGACCTGTTTGTTCAAAATACTTCTGATTTCCAAACCCCTCGCTACGGCTGAATCTGACTCGCGTGACTGTGACTGATAAAACCCTCAAGAACACACCCGTTCTTGAAGGACAAACCCTCTGGTTTATTTCTTGAAGCTTCCTCTTCAACCTTCAACTCAGCTAGACTTCTTCAATACTCAGTTGAACGTTATCTCAAACTGCTTGATTCAATTCAACAAGGATGTTTGATTTTCTTTATTGTTCTTGAATGTAAGGTGGTTGAGAAGATGATGAAGATGAAGGAATCAAAAGCTTCTGGTTGCTCACGATTATTTTGCACACAATCTTCTATGCTGCAATCTTATTTCTAAACCAAATGCTTGCTTATATTTATAACAGAAAACGGCTAGTCAAAAAAAAGAAAGTGCATGAGTCGATGCATGTTGGTCATGTGTCGACTCATGTTAGTTACATGTAACAGGATGAGTCGATGCATTATGTTTTGAGTCGATACAAAAACCTGTTATAGCATTTTACAGAACCAACACTTTTATACTCGTCGACACATAATGCGTATGTGTCGATACATACTGATTATAAATTTAAATTTTGAATTTAAAACCTCGTATGCGTCGACACATGATATTATGTATCGATGCATATAAGTTTCAAAAAATTTTCCAGAATCATCAGAATGTTTTGTGTTGATACATAATGTGTATGTGTCGATACATACAAGTATTACAGAGGCACAAAATATTATGTGTCGATGCATGAAATTTATGTATCGATGCATGCAGTTTTTAGATATACATTCCAGGATCATCAAAGAGTTATGGATCGACTCATAAGCTTTTGTATCGATACATAATAGTTTTGAGATACAAGTCCAAGGACTTCAGAAAGCTATGTATCGATACAAAACTTGATGTGTCGACACATAATGATGCATTATGAGAGAAATGTAATTTTGGCTTATTCAAACATGTTATATTATATTTGCAATCATTCAAAATAAATCTATGAAGGGGTTGCTCACAATCTAGACCCCGATAGGAAAAATAGTTTCAACGCTGTAAACCAGAGAATAGGGTGTTTCCCCGGTTGATGTGCAAGCCGTGGTACGATACCCGTGGAGAGCGAATGGTAACATCTCATGTCAATCTTTGTATGTGACTGTCATTTTCTGTATGATCTTTTTAATGTTCTTATTTTCAGCTTCGACAACACCATTCATCTTTGGCTGATAGGGAGAAGAATTGTGATGCTGAATCTTGAATTGCTCGCACAATGCAGTGATCATAGTGTTGTTGAGATTTGTACCGTTGTCAGTGATGATCCTTTCCAGGACACCATACCGGCAAATGATATTTTGCTTGATGAAGCGGGAAACAACATTCTTGGTAACGGAAGCGAAGGAAGATTCCTCCACCCATTTTGTAAAATAGTCAATGGCCACTAAGATGAAGCGATGTCCATTGGAGGCTGTCAGGTTGATTTCCCCAATCATATCAATCCCCTACATAGCAAAGGTCCAAGGAGCCGTCAAGACATTCAGAGGAACCAGAGGTACGTGCACCTTGTCGGCATGAATCTGACACTTATGGCAGGTTCGAGAGTGTTGATAGCAATCTGCTTCCATGGTGGACCAGTAATAGCCTTCCCGTAGGATTTTCTTTGCCATCGTATGCCCACTGGAGTGGGTGCCAAAAGTTCCTTCATGTAATTCAGCCATGATCCTTTCAGCTTCAACCTTATCTACGCACCGAAGTAACACAAAGTCATGATTGCGTTTGTACAGCATGCCATTACTAAGGAAAAACTTAGTAGAGAATCTCCTCAAGAACTTCTTATCATTGATTGAAGCTCCTTCTGGATACTCTTGAGTCTCAAGATACTTCTTGACTTCATGAAACCATGGCTGGTCCACTACTTCTTCAGTGTTAATCTCGTGATAGTGTGTCGGTTCCTCCATTTGTTTGATGGTGATCTAGGGAGCCTCGTTATTCCAATTAAGTTTAAACATAGATGACATTGTGGCTAGAGCGTTTGCTAGCTGATTTTCTTCTCGCGGGAAATGCTCGAAGATAATCTTCTCAAAATGTGGTAGCAATGTCAAAACATGTTCTTTGTAAGGGATAAGGTTTAGGTGTTTGGTGTCCCATTCCCCTTTGATCTGGCTGATAACTAAAGCTGAGTCTCTGAATACATCCAAGGATTTGATTCCCAAAGTCTTGCGGTAAATGGAGTATGACACCCTTCCGGAGATATGAGTACAACACCAATACCATTGCCGAGTGCATTAGATGCCCCATCAAAGAATAGGGTCCATCGGGATCCTTGTTTAGGTCCGTCATATGGCTTGAATTCTTCAGAGTTGTCTAATGTCATGATGTCTTCATCCGGGAATTCTAACTTCATGGACTGGTAGTCTTCTACAACTTGGTGAGCAAGGTGATCAGCTAGCACACTTCCCTTTATCGCTTTCTGGGTAGTATATTGTATGTCATATTCCGTCAGAATCATCTGCCACCTCGCTATTCTCCAAGAAAGAGCAGGCTTCTCGAAGATGTATTTTATCGGATCCATTTTAGATATCTACAAGGTAGTATGAGTCAGCATATACTGTCTTAGCCAGTGAGCAGCCCATGCCAGAGCGCAACAAGTTTTCTCGAGCAGTGAATATCTGGTTTCACAGTCGGTAAAATTTTTGCTCAGGTAGTAAATAGCATGCTCTTTTCGGCCAGACTCGTCATGCTGCCCCAATACACACCCCATTGAGTTTTCTAAAACAGTCAGATACATAATCAACGGTCTTCCCTCGACTGGTGGCATCAACATAGGAGGCTCTTGTAAGTATTCCTTGATTTTGTCAAAAGCAACTTGGCATTCATCATTCCATTTGACTACTTGATCTTTCTTCAATAGTTTGAAGATTGGCTCATAAGTAGTTGTCAGGTGAGAAATGAATCTGGAAATATAGTTCAAACGTCCCAAGAATCCTCTGACTTCCTTTTCAGTGCGAGGAGCAGGAATCTCTTGTATTGCTTTAACTTTGGCAGGATCTACTTCAATAACTTTGTTGCTAACGATAAAGCCTAGGAGTTTACCAGACCGTACCCCAAATGTACATTTGTTTGGATTCAACCTCAGCTTGTACTTCTTCAGTCTCTCAAACAGTTTTTGTAAGTGATCAAGATGCTCTTCCTTTGTTTGAGACCTGGCTATCATATCGTCCAGGTAGACCTCTATTTCGTGATGTATCATGTCGTGAAATAGGACTACCATGGCACGCTGATAGGTTTCCCCAATGTTCTTTAGTCCGAATGGCATTACCTTATAGCAGAAAGTGCCCCACTGTGTGATAAAGGTTGTTTTCTCCATGTCCTCAGGCGCCATTTTGATTTGGTTGTAACCTGAGAATCCTTCCATGAAGGAAAAAACTTTGTGTTGTTCTGTATTTTCCACTAGGATATCAATATGGGGGAGTGGAAAATCATCCTTAGGGCTTTCCCTATTCAAATATCTGTAGTCTAGACACATTCGCACCTTGCTGTCCTTTTTGGGAACGGGAACAACATTAGCAACCCATTGGGGATAACAGGTGACAGCCAAGAATCCAGCGTTGAATTGCTTCATGACCTCTGCTTTAATATTTTTTGAAATATCCGGCCTCATTCGACGAATCTTTTTCTTTACTGGAGGACAATCCTCTCTTGTAGGCAGACGATGTACCACAATATCTTCATCAAGTCCTGGCATGTCTTTATACGACCAGGCAAAGACTTCGACGTAATTGTGTAATAACTGAATCAGACGCGTCTTGATACTGGGTTCCAGATTGGCACCCACCTTGACCTATTTTTTGTCCTCTTTGGTACCTAGATTGATCGTATCCACGGGTTCCTCGTGAGGCTGAATAGTTCTCTCTTCTTGTTGTAGCAGTCTGGCAAGTTCCCCTGGTACTTCACAATATTCCTCACCTTCGTCTTCGGCTTGGTAGATTAGATTCTCAGAGTCACAAAAGGCCATAGCAATATCGTTATCCATGGGATCCCGAATGGATGTATACCTGCATTGTGAGTGTGGGTATGTGTAAGGGTATAACTATCTTTGAAAGAAAGTAAAATGTAAAAGAAAAACAATGAGCACAAAAAATTGTATGCGAAAACAACCATGATTCATTGATGTCATATGAAAAATGAGATGATAACCGTTACAAATGGACCATTGTGCCTCGGGTAAGACACAAGGTTTTAAGAGTGCAAATTGTTTTGAATATTACAGATCCAACAAAATGTAAAGACAAATTACTGAGGGATAAAAGTGATCGGGATGAAGTCTCTAGCCTCCTAATTGTTAAGCCCTCCATTGACAGTCGGGAAGATCCAATCCTCCAGGTTGCAGCAATCTTCACCATCTTCTACCGCGTTGACTTCACGGTTGCTGATCTTCAAAGGTGGCCCTCCAGCACGGGCACAACGTACAACCTTTTGAGCATTTGAAGTGAAACCTAGGCCAAACTTGTCAGACTTATATGGGATATCTGGGAGTTGTCCCTAGATAGTGCACCCACCTTCTTCTACCACTTCTTTAGAATCCTTTAGTGACGACATCCGGAGTGGAGGCCTTGTAATCTTGGGAACAGCCTTGGTCACTGCCACATCTTGAGGGACCTCTTCAAAGTGTTGAAATGGAGTTTCAATGAATTCACCGTCTAATTCCACATATCTAAAGGAATTGAGATGGCTGATCATGTATTCTTACTCTCCATGAACGGTGATAATCTTCCCTTGAACTGGATACTTCAACATTTGGTGCAGCGTAGAAGTAACAACACCAGTATTGTGGATCCATGATCGGCCTAGCAGATAGGAGTATGAAGGGCGGATGTACATCACATAAAAAGTTGAATTGAAGGTTTGGGTTCCAACCTTTATGGGAATGTCTACCTCCTCATGTACCATCCTTTTCGTGCCGTCAAAAGCCCTTACTGCTATGTTGCTTGACTTTAAAGTTAACCCCTCACAGTCGAGTCTATCGAGAGCCTTTTTGGGTAATACATTCAGAGATGAGCCAGTGTCCACCAAAACATGCGCCAGAGTTGTGCCCCTACATTCCACTGAGACATGCAATGCCTCATTATGCTTCTTTCCCCTCAGTGTTAGATCAACATCTGAAAAACCTAAACCATTGTCCGCAGTAAGGCTGGCTACGCAGTCTTCAAATTGATCGGAAGATGTCTCTTGAGGTACATGGGCGGTTTTTAAGAACTTCACCAAGGATTTTGCATGTGCCTCAGAACATAGTAGCAATGCCAGCATAGATATTTTAGAGGGAGTTTTCCCCTGTTGTTCAACTACATCGTAGTCGCTTCTCTTTATAATTTTTAGGATCTCCTCCATTTCTTTCTTGGAGGTCTCAGGGATAGTTAATGACTGAGCCTTCATCTGGACAGGCTCAATCATACCACCTTTTCCTTGAGTCTCGGTTAATTCAGAAGCAGGAGTGTCAGTCGGAATGATTATAGGGGTTGTAACAACTTTGTCAATTAGAGTATTTGTAGAGATGATTATGGGTGTGGGAGTAACCTTTGGAGCAGCCACAAGGATGATTACGGGTCTAGAAACTGCTTTTGGGGGAGCAATTTCTGGAGAAAAGATCCTACCACTTTGGGTAATTTTGCTAGTTCCTGCAATGTTACTAATGTCGGAGTTGACTTTCTCGGAGCTTGAATCTTCGGAGGCTGTCCAGTCCTGCTTGATACCTTGGTAATAGACATCCCCTCCATAATTCCATGGTATGGTTTTGTCTGATGAGTATGGAACTGGTCAAGGCATTTTGATTATTAAAGGAGCTGCTTTCGGAACTGATGTAATTCTAACGGGTCTTTTGGTGGAGACCCTGGATGAATTGGCAGAAATGGTAATGATAGAAACATCTTCAAAAGGGATAGGTGAAACAGGAGTCTTTTCAAACAAAATTTATTTGTTATCTATTAGGTATTGAATTTCTATTTTCAACAAAGGACAACCGGTTGGGGAGGACAAACAGAGATGGCAAACCTTACCACATCCCGGGAACTCACTGGAATTCAAAAATTTCATTTTAATAGTCAAAAGTGGGGTCATGAGTTCATCAATTGAAGTAACAAACAATCCTTCTTCAATGGCATTGGTATTGTGGCCATGTCTGGGCATAGGGGTAGAAATGACATTTGGATTTTCAGGCGCATCGAACTCAATTTCTTTTGCTTCAATGAGGTCTTGTATTTTTTTCTTTAGATCCCAACAGTTATTAGTATCTTGACCAGGACTTTCAGAGTGATATGCGTAACGTGCATTGGGATGATAATGAGGAGATGTTGTATTGGGGTTTTTTGGAGCTTCTTTCAAGGTTACCAAGTTGGATCTTAGTAGATTTGGTAATACTTGAGATGGGGTCATGTTGATTCTGGTGAACTGCCTGACCGGCCTTTCCATCCTTGGTTGATTATTTCTTTGCTGATTAGACACAGGCTTAGGGATCATAACAGACCCCACCATTGGTCGGCGTTCAGCCCTATCTTGGTTTCTCTGCAGGTATACGACATCCACCTCTTTCTTTCTGATAAAGGGCTTCCTTACAGCTGTAGAAGAAGATGTGTCTTTTTGAATCTTTCCATTCTTTATACCGACTTTTATCCTCTCCCTGGTCAGTATTAGTTCAGTAAAGCCTGCAGATGAAATTCCGATTAAATGATTGAAGAAGGGACTAGACAAAGTACCCAAGAACATGTCCACCATTTCTCTCTCAGATAAAGGGGGTTGAACTCTTCCATCCAAATCTCTCCATTTTTGTGCATAGTCCTTGAAACCTTCATTGGAAACCATGGCCATACTCTGGAGTTAAGTACGGGTAGGCGCCAGATCAGCATTGTACTGATATTGTTTGTAGAAAGCTGCAACAAGATCTTCCCAATTGTGAATGTTAGCTCTTTCTACTTGGTAAAACTAGTCAAGTTGAGTTCCAGACAGACTGTCTTGGAAGAAGTGCACCCATAAGTCTTTATCAACGGTATGGGGTTGAATTTTCCTCACCTATGACCGGAGATGCATTTTAGGGCATGAAATTCCGTCATATTTAGCAAATTTAGGTGCTTTGTATTTTGGAGGAATCACAATCCCCGACACTAAACCCAATTCCTCAAAATCCAAGCCAGGCACCTTTTGGATTTCCATCGCGCTAAATTGCTCTTAGAGATATTTATATTTGTCATCAGTTGGAGGGTATTGCTCTTCAGAGTAGTCTTCTTCTTCCTCTTCCTCTTCTGGTTCAGAAGGGACAACTGTTTCCTTGCCTTTACCATCTTGGTTGTCTCTTTCACCGGATGTTGCTGCAAAGTCCAAAGTCCTTCTTGTCTTCCCATGAAATCTTCTTCCCATGTTTAAGACTCCGGTTACCTTCTTAGTTTTCTTTTTCCTCTCTTCAGCCAACAAAGTCTTCAATTCTTCTTGTCCCATGGCTAAGGTCAAAAGCAACTGTTGAAACTGTGTATTCTGAGCTTGGAGATCCTTCACTGTTTGCTCGAGATCCATCTTACTGAAATAAACAGTAGAGATATGAGGTGGACTTGTTACAAAAGACCTGCTTATGTTATGATGAATGGTATATGCATATACAATGTTTTCAAGGATTTCAAAGACTCAAATTTGTTTTAGACAAAAAGGAAACACACGTTATATTAATAAGATAAAGTTTGAGTACATCAATTCCCCTTGGTAAAAATAATACAAAAACTCTAAGATAGAAAAGTAGTACGCATCCTCTTTGGCGCAATGTAGGCATTGAGAGTCTGCTCCTCATGAAGTATCCTAGTGAGTTCCAAAACCTTCTTCTCGCTTGCGTAGAATTGGGCTTCGAACGTATCTCGCTCTCCCTTGAGTTGTATCCAATCCCTTTGTAGGTCTTCAAGATATGTGGGCATGTCAGGATGTAGGATAGTGTATGGAACATCTCCCTCCATGACAGGCTCAATTATTACTGGGAGAATGGAGGGGTAAGGCATCATAAGACTCTGAGCGTGAGTTCGTAACCATTTGAGGTAAGGCTCAAGAGGGATGGAATTTTTGTGCCCCAAAGTCTTGTTATCCACCTTGTTTAATATCCTCCAAGCTCGGATAAATCTCTGGCGAAGACCTTGATCGTCGTTGTCGTAATCAAATACCAAACCTTGAATCAACATCTCATGCAGGACATCCCTTCTGGCGTAACCAAACTGTCTTAAGGCCAGGCAACGGTTGTAGGTGATTCCTCCCCTAATTCCAAGTAAAGGGACATTAAGGAATTCTCCATAACGGTCGACAATGATAACATTCTCCTTAGATCGAGAGCACTAATGAATGTCTGAATGTTTGAGCGTCATCAACCTTTGTGACCACCTCGAACCTTGCTCATTCTTTAATACAGATTGGGGAAGATGAGAAATAAACCATCTTGCCAAGAGAGGATTGCAACACATAAGAACACCTCTTTTCCTCATTGTGCGAGTGTGAAAAGAGTGTAGGATATCTCCTAGAAATGTAGGCACCGGGTTGCGGGATATGAAGATTTTGACGGTGTTGACATCTATGAGTTGGTCAGGGTTTGGAAACAAAACCATCCCATAGATGAGGAGAGCCACAATTTCCTCAAAGGCTTGCAAGTCTAAGGAATTCCAACAGCTTTGGACTTTCTCAAATAGGAACTTTGCTAGGAAATCTTTGACACCACTCCTTGCTTCCCAATGAGTTGTGATATCAGATGAGTGCAAGTGTAGAGCTTGAGCAATCTCTTCTGACTTTGGGTCTCTTTCCATACCGTTGAAAGGTAGTTGATTGAGAATGGGAATCCTCAAGAGTTGGGAGAATTCTTCCAAAGTAGGCACAAGTTGATAGTCGGGAAAGGTGAAGCAATGGTGTTAAGGATCAAAGAACTGAAAGAGCACCTTCATCATGTCCTCATCTATTTGGAGGTGACCAAGTTGAGTAGGCGACCATGTCTCTCGGTGAATGGAGAGTTTTCAGGGATCCTTGAAACTAGCTCCTTAAGTTGTGGAGGGATTCTCACAAGGTTGACTTGGATAGTTTTCCTGCGAAGTGAATCCATATCCTACAAAACAAGAACAAAGAAGAATCCCAAAATCCTTGAAATGGTTAGTGGATGTATATGATGTTCATGATGTTCATGATGTTATGTACAAGTATGCATATACAAACATAGCAAACAAGTCCTTAGATTTAGGCTTGCATGGAGTTTTATAGGTAAGTACCCTCTTGAAGTTTAGTTGGCTCAAACCTGTCCTAGTAATAGTTTCCTTGGTCATTGTTTCAGCACAAGCCTCTTTAATGGAGATCTAAATATTCCAAGAAACCAAACCTCAATGAGTGTAGTATCAAGTATCTACCAACTTCGGACTTCATCAAAGTCAGTCATCTCACTACATCCTAAAGGCCAAGTTGGTCAAGTAAAGGTTCTAGAAATCCATTAGTGCTTCATGACATCACTCAGTGGCCCCGTATTCTCTTTGATTAACTCAAAGGCTACCGGTACCCACAAATATGTCGCACTAATGTAGCTATTGCTTAGACCATGTCGGTATACCCCACATAGTTTCCACAACATATTGCTACTTACCTATAATGTATCCCAAATCCGGGTAGAGGATTCAAACCCAAACAAAGAACCATAATGTAAAGCATACAAGTCAAACAATGTAAGAAAATAAATGTGATTTATCCCTAAGGTAACCCAACTTTTAGAATTTATCCCCAGCAGAGTCGCCAGTTTTGTGATGCGGTGGGAGAACTGACTTGAGGGTTTTGCGTTTGATCGCAAATGTTGCAGTTAGCAAGAGTCACCACCGACTTTTCTTTTATCCAAAAGTAAAGGTGAAAAAGCACAGGAAAGACCTTTGAGATTATTTCTTGAGTTCGAGGGGTAGATTATAAAAAGGGAAGGTATTAGCACCCTTTTTATCCATGGTTTTCTTTGGGCTCTTAGTTACTTGCTAGATCACTTGCTTTTGTTTAAAATTGTGCTTTGTGTGGTTTTTTGAAAGTATTTTGTAAAGAGGCCATTGTTTAGGCAATCTTTGTAATGATTCTCGTTTGTAATAATGTATACAAAGATGTTGATCTTTTGAAAATGTTTTCAATTTTGTAATATGTTTGAAAGTGTATGTGATTGTTTCTGAAAATAGCAAGGATGTTTGTTTTGAAATGGATCAAGTAATTAGGAGAAATATACCTACTCAAAAAGTCTTTCTTGTTCATTTTCTTTTCCTTTGATATTATTGTCTTACCATTGATTTAGTAAGCAACCCTATCTTTGGATGTAAACGGGAAGGGCGTGGGTCATCGTATAGCCATGATTAGCAATGTTGCAAGGTATCTTAGCATTCTTTTTTGAGGGACTAAGATCATTTTGTAAGGCAACTTTGAATAGTGTCATCGAGGGACTATGATCTTGTATTTGTTTGTTTTTGCTAAGATACCTTACATGCGTAATATGGCCATTTTTGTAAGGCAACCAAGTGGGATAACCCTAAGGGTTCTTGTGTGAAAAAGGTGTCATTTTCATGCTTATTTTTATCTTGGATTAGGGTTTTCTATTTGATTGTTTTTATCTTGTCATACAAACCCTAATTACTAGCATTGTATATATGAATGCGATAAATTGCGAGATTTAAAGTTACTACGCTATTACATTATTTGTGGGAGGGGGGGGGGGGGTATACAATTTATGAATGGGGATTGCAATAATATAAACCTAATTAATCTATTACAACCAAATTGAATTTGTACAAATAATTGAAACAAATAATATACAAGATGAATTAAATATGCAAGAAATGTAAATGCAAAGAAAAGATTTTGTTTTTTGGTTTCTTTAAAAAAATGGGTCTTGATGTTAATCTAATTTGATAAAGAAAATAATTAGTCAATTTTAATATCATTAAGAAAAAGATTCTTGAATAAAACCCTAATTCTACTTAAAAAGAAATGAGGTTTATAAAAAATATATTTTTTTTATTTTTATATTTTTTTGTCTTGAAAATAATATGGTGTTATAGAATATTCTTTGGTCTTTTTTATATTAAAAATATATTTTCATTAGTATAAAAATAAATAATATTTTTGTTTTAATTAAAACTTCACAAGAAAATTAATAAAAGTAAATAAAGTATGATAAATAAAATAATATTTTTATGTGGAAAAATAATTAAATTATGTCAAAATATAAATCCACATTTTTTATACATTTTATGATTTTTTGGTATTTTAGAAAATATATTTAAAAAGAAAAAGAAATAAATAAATGAATGAAAATAAAAATGGGCCAGGGAGGTATCATAAGTAATTAGAGGGTATAAGCTAGAAAAAAAACAATGTCAGGCCCAAAGGGCCCAGCTCCTGCCAAAAATATGTTAGGAAAACAGAAAATCGGAAAAAAAGCAAAAGGGGGGTTCACATTGGTTCGAACCCTCGCCCTTTAGGTAACGTATGCCTTAGTACGCGCGCGTTTGCCACTGGGGTGGCTGTTTCATACGGTCATATAATCAAAGCATAAATATATAAGGCAAATTGCTTCCTGAAGGCAACTTCATCTTCAACCTTGAGCCATGGCCGGACCACCTGTATCTTCCTCATTTCTCCACAAAAATGGAAACTCCAAACATGAAAGTTATGGTGTTTCTTCCCACTGATTTAAATATATAACTTATGTAAACTAAATGTCAAAGACAAAAACTAATTTTGCTGGCCCTAAATTGAAACCTAATTTTCTCAAAAATTTCAAATCCAAAATTCTCTATACACAGTCAATATAAATGAGAACTATGAACATGGTTAGCTTTAGAGCAAGGATATCTACATTTTGTTTTCACAAATCAGGACCAAATGATGCTTGTATGAAGAGATAGAAGATTAAGTTTTTACCTCTTGCAGCTGGAGTCGTGAATGGAGTTTGAGAAACTTTTGAGATGGCCTGAGGATCTGTTTAGCTTGCCTGGACCTCCTTGAATGTATCCCAACTCTTACTTGGCCTTGAATTTCCCTGAATCTCTCTACTCAAGTCAACCTGCAAGCTTGGTTTTTGAAAATGGTGGATAGTGATGGAGGAGTTACAGTGAGGAAACAAGGGTATGGATTGCTTTGATATGATGTTTAGAAGGTGTTTGAGTGATTAGCTTTCAAAACGCACGAGTGGAAATGAAGATCATGAGTTTTGGTTCAAAACTGTGTGTTAATGGTATTCTTGGACAGGTTTTTGGTTTTGGAATGTTTGAGGCAGTTTTAGGGAAATAAAATTCGTCTGTCCACTTGCCAATAGTGTATCTACTTATAAGAAAAAGGTTTTGAGACTTGTATCAACTCAGATTTCAAAAACTCATATGTTTTCCTTGGTTACTTGTTTTTGAAGCAAAGCTAGCAAGCATGGTTTCAAGGTGAAGTACAAAGCTTGTAGGGGGGATGAGACCTTTAAGAACACTTGCTCTGATTGTGTGGAGTGTGTTTGTGCAGAAAGAACCAATGCAAGGCTCAATGCAAGCTGACTTTGCATAAAGCTTACTTTTCTAAAAAGGCAATGTTGCCTTTCTCCCAAAAATGGAATTAAGTTTGTACAATGCATTGAATGCTTGGATTAAAGCTTCCAACTGCTGTGAAAACAATTAATTATGGAGTTAAGGTCAATTTAGAGGCCTGCAAAGTGGGATTTGTACAGAATGCTTGAGGATTGGATCCAATGTTCTTAACAAAATGGCTTGTAAACCAAGTGACAAAACACCAACTTCATCTCTTCGATTCTCCCTACTCAAGAATGATCCCAAGGAGTTCTTGGATATTTTGGAAAGCTTGCAATGTTCTATACAACTCATCTTTGAATTTATTTTGAATATTCCTCTTGGAACCATGTGAAAAATTGCCATGAAGTTAGGTCAAAAATCTGCCTAATTAGGGCAAAATTTCACTAAGTCTTTTTTTAGTTCATGAGCATGTATTCACAAAATTATAAATTGAGATCCAAGAATTTTTAGGAGAAATTGTGTGAGGCAAATTTGTAGATTTTATGGAGATCTACAACTTTCATGTTGGAAGTTTCCTTTGAATCGCTTTGCATCATGGTAAAAATTTGGCTCAAAGTTGTGAAAAAATAAGGAATTTTCTATACTTAGAAAAATTTCTAAGTTAAGAAATTTCAACTTTTGAAACTAAAATCTTGAATTCTTGATTTCTTGGTGAACAAGTTTCATTTTTTGACATGTTTTGATGAATTATGATCTTTGGCATTTGATTTTGACCAAAAAGTCGAAGTTTGATTTTTCAGTATACAGTTGACTTTTGATTAGTTGACTAAAAAATTCATCAGTCAATCCAATGGACTTGTAATATTTTGAACCATGTCATTAGGTAAAAGTGATGCAATTGGACTCTTGAGATCATTCCTTAACCCAATTGATCATTTTCTAGGTCAAAAACCAGAAATTACCCGTTCCCAATCAAAACCCTAATTTTGACCATGTTGCCCTTTAAATGATTTGATCAAATTTCTTGAGGAATTGTGGTCCAAACTTGATCAAATGATACATATGAGTCTAAAATGTTGATTTGGATAAAAAATTATGAAGTTTGACTATAAATTGGTCATGGTTGACTTTTCCCCCAATACAGCTGATTTTTAGGTCAACTGTCCAATTGACTGATCAAAAGTGTGATCCAAGGTTTAAAACTTGACATGAGTGATCTTAGGGGTCCATAATGGTCCATGAAATTCATATTAAGCATTGATAGTTCAAAAATCCTTGTGTAATTTCAAACCCTAATTTTCAGTCATTAGTGCTTGAGGGGGATACCTTGTGCTGATCAACCCAAATGTAGTCTTGATCCAAAGGAGATCTTGTGAGAAAATTCTTGATAAGTAGGAGGAAAAGTTTTGGGGTACAACAGATTGAAATACTGATTTCAATAAGGCAGATGAAAACCATATCGTCAAAACATCAACTGAGGATCTTGTGCCGACTTCATTGGGGAAATATCATACAAACTTCACTAAGGGAGATAGTGCCTCATCGTTGAGATATCAACTGGAGACCTCGTGCTGACTTAATTGGGGAAGACAACACCACATCTTTAAAGGGAAAACAAGATACATTTTTCAATATTAAGAGTGACTATTGCACCAATTTCTCTGGGGGGAAAATATGAAACCTCACTGGGATAACAACTTGGGGAGTTAAGAAGTCAAACATTACAGGAAGAAATCAAACTTATGGGGATTTTAAGTTAAAAAGTTGACAAATTTATCAACACTTCTTAAATAAAACATTGCCCTTGCCTTACCATCGAGAAATCAAACAAAATGCAACTACTGCCGAAAGGAGATGCTTAACAAATGAGTCCAATCTCATCATGTACGGGGAGACAAGAATTTTACCAAATAAGTGAAGCCTTCATTGGAGAATCTTGGATAGCGTCTTCATATCATGAAAACCTGAGATTAAAATGAACCAAGACCTGACTGGGGAAAACGGGATCACAAACCCAATACCACACCTTATGCATCAATTGGTATCATCTCCAACCATCTGAAAAACACAAGAAGATCATACACATACCAGCAAAAGTGACATGGGAGAACCTTCCTGGGGAATCAAGAAGTTAACATTACAACAAGAAGTCAAAATTATGGGGATTTTAAATCAAACCCAGCACTTGATGGGTGAAAACCCGAAAAGTTGACAACTGTCTCAACACTTCTTAGAAAAGATACTGCCCTTGTCTAGCTACTTAGTGGGCATATAACAACAATAATGTTGTAACTGGAGGGGGAAATACTCTACAAGAGATTTCATATTAATTCTAAATACACAAAATGGAGAACGAACTCCATCAAATGAGCAAAGGCTTCATAGCTCTTTTTAAACTCCATTTGATCACCACCTGGCTAGGTAAAGAATCACACTCAATTGGAGAAGCCTGCAACAAGACCGAAAAAGTGGGATTATAAACCCAACACCATAACAAAACCTATAGGAAACCCTTTAATTGATCCACAACTGTTAGAGGAAGTCAGACACACATCTACAAAACAGATCACAAGAAACAATCCTGCTTGAGGAAAATTCTTGTCTTGGGTTAAACATAACAGCTATCTTGACGAAATCTGGATATGCCCTTGGAAACCAATATGGTGTCCCAAGCTTACCATGTTGATCAAGGTTACTTTCATAGCTTGCCTTTGTCTGCATGCTTTTAAGATAACCTTTCTGGTCAAATGGATTCTAGAGATTTGTAGAATCTCGACGTAATTTCCCTAGATTGGTTGAATGTTGCATCCTCTTTGCTCCGCAACTCTTCTCGGCAACATTCCTTTTGCTGATACTCAAATTTAAACATTCATGATGTCAAGTAGTAATTTTACAAGCAGAAAATGTTTATTCTAAGAATGAAAATTCTAATGCAACAATTATGTAAGTCTTGAAGATTTTATTTGAAAAGATGTCGTAAAACCTTGTGAACGAATCACTCTCCAGGATGCGACATGGATTTTTTGTATGAAAGATAACAAAAGTGTATGATACGAATCATAATAATTTAGAAAAATTAATGGGAGTTAGGAAACACTATCTCATTGGAGTATAATTTCGAAATAAACCCTGTTTCAATTAGGACTTTTGAGGGTTGTAACGCGGCCTGGTTCACGGTTTTATAAAAAAGTTTTAAGGCTAAAAAATATTTGGTGCCCACCCCCTTCGTGATGTTCTTCAGTCCTAAGTTCAGTTAACTTGACACAAACATTCTTATCTTAAAATAAATTTCAAGATGGTTGAGGAATCAAACAAGGTTTTCTTTGGACATGTAAGTCACTCATTCCTGCTTCTTTTGGGTTTCTTGTCACACGAATCTGTTCTTTGCGGAGGATTTCACAATGTAATCCTTTATCGCATTTCATGATTTCCATTTCTTCCTTGCTTTCTAGATAAATTCCTTTTGACTTTGACTCTAAAAGGTAGCAGGATGCCCTGACTTTTTCCTAAGAGACTTATTTTTTCAAGTTCCTACTTAGTGGGGCTTTTTGTCTCTTTATTTTTCATCATCATCATTTTTTTATTCATATCATCTTTTTATTTTTTCTTTTTGAACATGTCGCGTGACTTCGAGTCGTTTGTGACTTGTTGGAAGAATGTGACAGCCCTATTTATGGGTAGATGAAAGATAACCATTGTTGTATCGCCATTTGTTGATCTCCTGGTGTGCAAGAGATAGCCATTAAGATATCGTCAATTGACGCACCCTCCTGATATGTGAAGATTAACCATTGCGGTTTTGACTTTACTCAACCTTTCGAGGGATAACCATTGTTGTATGCTTAGATGCGCACTCTTAAGGAGATCTGAATACTCAATCAGATTAACTGAACACTACCCTACCCCCAGGTTAAAATGATGTTTCTTTCTGAATAGAAAAATAAACTCCTACTTCAAGGCTCAGAGGGGTTAACGAGGGTTTCACTCCCTTATATCTCTGGTGTTTGAGGATTTGAAGCAATGCCTGTACATCGTCAACAAGGTTTTATCCAAAAGCATACAACCAGAAAATTTTCATTTTAATATCATCATCCTCCCTCTAATATCTGCCTAGGAGAGAGAATGGGTAACAAGTTGGTATCGTAAAGAAATTTAAAATTTAAAACAAATATGAGTGAAACGAATGAATTTCTTCAAGACAAACATACTCGTTGTATTAAGATTAAACATTCAAATGCAAACAAGTTCTTACATGCAAACAGTGCAATGATAAACAAGAAAAATTACAAATGAGAAAGCGGTAAGAACGCTAAAAAACTAAGATGACTCTCTTATCTGGACTTGTGCTGAAGGAAACATTCCCCAAACTTTGGAACTACCACCAACAAAGATTCATTCATGCTCTGCTAAGGAATTGTTTTGAATATTAGGGCCAATGTCCTTAAATGACAAGATACCACTTCGGACCAACCTCTGAACTTCGACCTTCAAAGCATAGAAATCTTTTAAATCATTCCCAGAAGCATCCTCATGAAAGGTGTTGTACCCCAAAATTTTCCCTCCCTTTTTCACACAAGACATACTCCTAGAGGTCCTCAATTGCTTAAGTTGACAAAGGAATGACCAAACAAATCCTCCTCTTAAGATAATAAGCCTCAAACTAGGGTTTCACTCCTCATCATTATGGTTGAGTTCCAAGGGTCCAAAATGGTTTCCATTATCCTAATATTTCCTCAGAATCACCCATTCCAAGTTTCATGCCTTGCATAACAAGTTTGCTCAGTCAACTGCTCAAGTGCCTGAAAATCAACTATACTATGTCAAAAGTCAACTGTGGCCCAAATGCAGTCAAACTTCAAGATTCTTGGTCAACATCAATATTTTGAAGCATTATCCATCATTTGATCAAGGGTTGATCATGATTCCTCAAGAAATGCTCCTAACTCATCAAAAGTCAAAAATGGCAATTTAGGTTTTCTATAGGAAAAGTCAACCAAACTTTGACCAGACATAACTTTTTCATACTTTATCAAATTTTTTCCAACAAAGGATCATTTTTAAGAGAATACAATTCCCTAAAACTCATCTTCATCCCTCAAGTTCAAGAAATGCACTAATGAAAAGATGTAAAATCAGACATTATAGGTCCTTTTCAAAAGTCAACAAAAACAGCTTTTGGGTCATAGCTCCCTACATGAACATGGAAGATCCAATTAAGATGAAACCAAAAAGGTTGTTTAGAGGACATCCTAAGATTTCTACAAAGTCCAAGAACACCCTCTTAGGGTTAAAAGTGAGAGAGATATGCATTGTCAAAGTTGTCCATTTTTGGAAATTTGTATTGTTTCCAAATGGGCCTCACTTTTTATACTTGAAACACATTCCTAGCCTGGTCCATGACCCAAACACCTTTCCATGCATCATTGGCTTTATTTATTTAATTTATTTTGATTCTAATCCATTAAAATTAAAATTAAATCAAATAAATGATATAAAAATAATGAAGATTTGTTTTGATTTGATTTCGCATTGAATTACAATCCAAATATGTTGTATAACACATAGAAAAATCGCGCAAGATTGATAAGAGAGGAAATCTCCACATATGGAATGATTGAAGCAAAAAATTAAAAAGGCATTATTTGTTAGATTATTGCCATACATAGTGACCTAATTTGATTCACATATTTATACACAAGCATTCTCAACCCTAAGGACAAGTTTTTTACACGCACGGCCTGCCTCCAAAGCAAGAAACGAGTTCCAACTTTTGTCAAAAAAGTGCAAGACTTATCTTCTTCCATAGGCCAGTTCAAGGAGTTTTGAGTCTTCAATAATCGTCCACGCATACTCAGGAAGCTTTTCCCATTGTTTTCAAGCCTTGAAGCTTTAAGAATCTCCATCTATACATCATGGCTTGCACTCCCTTAATTCAAAATCGTTTTTAGGGTTTGATGTGTTTTACCTTCGATTTGCTTGCATAAATGTGTTCATAATCATGTTTGTGATCTTTTGAATAGCCTGGATTTGAGTTTTAGTACAGGAACAAGCCTACGCCATAGCTAGGGTTTATGAGCTCAAAGTTGGGGTTTCTCTGTCCAGGGAAATTGAAGGGGATCATGGGCACCAATAGACTCGGGGAAAAATTCTTGGTTGATCTATGCTTTTAGTTTTGGTTAATATGGCTTATTTTGTGTTGTAGAAATCTGCAGGGTTATAGCTATGGACAAAAACTGTCACTATAGCCTTTAGCGACAACTTTGTCCGTAGGTAAAAGGCTGGTATAAAAAACAACGGTTGCAGGAAGAAGGCAATTAGGTGGCAGTATCCCATTGGAGAGTTTAAATTTGGCGCGTTTTTCTGGGCATAACACTTTGTTTTGCTTATAATTTATTTGTTTAGTTATATAAATTAATAACATTCCACCGCAGATGGTTAACGGGCAAGGCGTACAATGCAAACATCCTGGGTTCGATCCCAGGCATATGCATTTTGTATTTTCTCAATATTTTCCACAGGATCTAGCGCCCAACATCCAAAGTGGAGTATCATGCAACTCCTAGATCCAGCCATCAGGTCATCATCAATCCAGATCCAATGGTCCAGCAAAGGCAATCCATGGTGCGCATCACAAAAATCAGCATCACTGGATTCATACGCAGCCAGATGGGCCATCAGCTTTGGGCTTTGTCAAATTCCAGCAATACACCTCCCAGTTTTGCTCATCACATCAGGCCCACTTTAATTCTTTTTTTAATTTATTTTATTTGTTTTAATTATTTTTACAAAAAAAAATCATTATTTTTTAACTAAATTATAAAATCAAGAAAAACATGAAATATTAGAACTAGATTTTTTATCATTAAAAATTAATTTCTTTTTCATAATTTAAACTAACTAGAGACTAGGTTTTAATTGCAATTAAATTTCTTTTCTCAAATAAAAACACAAAAACATTAGAATTAGGTTTTTTTTCATAAAAATATTTAATTTCATTAATTAATTAGGTTAATTAGGATAATTTAAATTCCTTTTTCATAATTAAAATTAATTAGAAATTAGGTTAATTTGCAAAATTAATTACTTTCCTAAAACCCAAAAATATTTTTCTTTATTCACTAATTAGATGTCTTTGAATTTAATTGTTAATTCCCCGTATGTAATCTTGTCGCGCGTATTCTTTTTCCATTATTTTTTTAAATTATTGTAATTGCTTCGAGACTGTAATAGTTTTAGTTAGGTTATTTACTGTCGTTCTCTATTTACTGTTTAATCCCCAAAGTTTTTGGTCATGTAATCCCCACTCCCCGAAGCCTTGTAATAATTTGATTTACTTTTTCGCTTTTACTTTATGCAAATATATAAACTGTTTAGATGTATGCTTAGGATTGTATGAAAAAGATCAATAATTTGAAACAGTAGAAAACCATAATTATGCAAAGATATATAATTGAAAAACAATCACACGCGCGTGCGCACCCCTAGGGTATCACCACTCCGGTTGCCTTCGGTAAACGGTCATGAAGTATAGGGAGTTTTAGTGGTTGCCCTCTAGTCCCAAAAGATCAAAAATGACCCATTAAAATGTTGCTTCGGAAAGATCTTTAGGACTTTAGGGTAACTACTAAGGTTTCCTAGCCATTGCTTCAATGATCGTACGTCCCTTTCGATAGTCACTCAAAACATCCAACGGCTAGGGTTATCTACTCGCTAATAGTAGGATAACACGGTCTAAAGGATAGGAGGAAAAGAACTCCTTTTCTTGGGTAGGTAGATAGCTATTAGATACTTGCTCAAATAAATTTTTACACCACACTTTCAAAAATACCTTTCAAACAAAGTTTTCAAACACACTTTATCACAATCTTGAGGACTGATACAAGAGTTACCATAAAGTGAATCGCCGAACTAAGGCAATTTTCAAAGCTTTTCAAGACACACAAACACAAACAATTTTAGAAAATGAGCAAGTACCTAAGAGCCCATAGAAAACCATGGATGGAAAGGGTGCTAACACCTTCCCTTTCCACAATCTACCCCCCTTACTCAGAACTCTTGAAAAAAAGGTCTTTTCTGTTCTTTCCACCCTTTCCTTAATTTGGATAAAAGAAAAGACGGTGGCGACTCTTGCTTATCGTGACATTTTCAATCATAAATGCAAACCAGTATTAATAATCGGTTCTGCCACCGTATCACAGAATTGGCGACTCTGCTAGGGAATATAAAAGTGGGGTTTACCTTAGGGTCTAGATAATTTTAAATTTCTTTCTTCTGTTTTCTTTGATTTCTTTACTTTTAAAGGTTTGTTGGGGTATTCTTGTAAAGATCCTATACCCGGATATGGGGTACCTTATTAAGTAAGTAGGAATAAACAATGGAAGTTGTACGGCGTAGACCGATACGGACGAAGTGGTGGCTACGTTAGCGCGATACTTTGGATTGTACTAATGTTCCTTGAGTAAGTTAAGGATAACATTAGGCTTCCTCATCGTGTCACTAAGCGCTAACTGACCTTTAGAACCTTTAATTGACTCATCCTATCCATTAGGAAGTAGTGAGATAAACGGCGCTGGTTCTGACTGAATATTGGTTGATACTCGATACTACACTCATTGAGGCTGGACTTTCAGGAATTTTTGGCTGCAATACTTCGGTGCAGAGCTGAAACAATTTCCGAAGGGAAGGTCAGTGATATTGAGGCTCCTTAGAACCTGGTTACTATTAATAGGACAGGTTAAGCCAACTGAACATTCAAGAGGGTACTTACCTATGGAATCCATGCTAGCCTAAACCTAAGGCTACTGGTGTGACTTGTTTGCTTTCTTTGCCTAACAATTTGAACTCATTGCAGGGCTTTGTTTGTATTCCTTGCAGGACCTTGTTTGTATAAATCCAATAATTTGGTTTCTTAACCTGCATTTTTGCTTAACGCATTGCATACACATCATAACATCATCCCATAGCATCTCCTTAACCATTTTAAGGATCTCAAAGGTTTGTGGTGCAGGTTATGATGAACCAGACGTCTAGCAAGGGGCAAAGGGGATTTATTTTCCTCTAGCCAACACTGTCAAAAGACCAAAGTGACAACTTGAGTCAGGGGATATGACCCACTTGATATGGTGAGCTTGAGTCTCGTAGAAGGACCTTCAACGATACGAAGTTCATCAATCAAAGCCGCAAAGTTCAATGCCTAACATTTTTCTCATTTACCTCGCGAGATCCTTGAAAACATTGCATACATATATCAGACGTTGCATAACAGGTCTTCCAGTATAGGTTTCTCATATTTTCGTTGTTTATTTCAGCAAAAGAAATGGCTCTTGAACAAATAATCAAAGATCTTCAGGCTCAAAATGTCCAGTTTCAACAAATGTTCCTGACTCTGACCCAGGGGCAAGAAGACCTGAAAGCTCTGATCGTTAAAAAGAAGGCTAAGAGGGCAAAGAAACCAATTCGTGTTTTGAATGTGGGAAGAAGAAGCCCAGCTAATCGAGCTCTAGATTTTAAAACCCCATCAAAGGGAGGAGGTAATCAAGAGGAAGAAGATGAGGAATCAGATGAAGGAGATAAAAATCCAACGTCTGAAGAAGATGAATCTGATTATGATGAGGAGCAATATCCTCCTGCTGATGAAAAATACAAACAACTGGAGGAATGGCTCAATGCCATGGAGATCCAAAGGGTGTCAGGTCTGGATTTCGAAGAGTTAGGTTTGGTTCTGGGGGTGGTCATCCCACCTAAGTTAAAGGTACCCATCTTCACAAAATATGAAGGTGTTTCCTGTCCCAAGCTTGAATTGAGGTCATATGTCAGAAAGATCCAGCCTCACACTGCCAACCGGAAGTTATGGGTCCATTACTTCCAAGAAAGTTTGGCTGGAACTCAACTGGATTGGTTCTATCAGCTAGAAAGAACTGACATCCAAACCTGGGAAGACTTGGCTACTGCTTTCTACAAGCAGTACCAATACAACACTGATCTAGCACCGACTCGAGTGCAACTACAGAATATGTCCATGGGCTCAAGAGAAGGGTTCAAGGAGTATGCACAAAAATGGAGGGATCTAGCTGGCAGAGTAAAACCTCCTCTGACTGATCATGAAATGGTAGACATGTTCATGGGCACTCTGACAGGCGCATTCTTCAATTTGCTGATCGGGAATTCCTTATCCGGGTTCACAGAGATGGTTCTGACTGGAGAGAAGATCGAAAGTGGTATCCGGAGCGGGAAGATCCTGATGGCTGTATCTTCTAATCCTGAGAAGAATCCATTTGGTTGTAAGAGGGAAGCCAATGCTGTGCACGTCCAGAAGGGTCTTAATAAGGTAGACTACCACCAATCTGTGGGGACAGTGCTGGTCTCTAATTCGGCACGCGTGCAACAACAACAACAACAATGGGGTAATCAGCAAAGGAAAGACGAGCCAAAGAGACAGTTTACCCAAATCAACATGCCATTGTCACAAGCATTGCAACACAAGTTGAAGATGAATCTGATTACGGTGATAGGCCATCATCCAAACCCTAAGACTTCCTCTCCTAACTACAATCCTGATGCAAGGTGTGCTTATCATTCTGGAAGTCTGGGGCACGATACCAATGATTTTTGGGTGCTGAAATACAAGATTCAGAATATGATTGACGCCAAGGAGATTTAGTTCGACCCTCCTAAGTCTCCCAACGTAATCACTGCTCCCATGCCAAATCATGGCTAGGATTGAAAGCATTCTTGTTCATTTGAATTATCAAGTTGTATTTTCTTTGTTTATTCAAACAATTATTGTCATGTCAAAACTTTGTTATTTCATTAATGCATTACACATGTTTGTCTTGAATTATTTTTTTTCATTATGCTTAAACTGCTTTATACTTCCTTTTCATGA
This sequence comes from Vicia faba, assembly GCA_948472305.1. Taxonomy (NCBI): domain Eukaryota; kingdom Viridiplantae; phylum Streptophyta; class Magnoliopsida; order Fabales; family Fabaceae; genus Vicia; species Vicia faba. Next base: position 871,000,512 of record OX451741.1, on the reverse strand, counting down.
TGTTCAACTCTTGATTAAAAGTCGTAAGCCTTTAGAGGGAGGATGACGAAAATGATACCACAATCTCTACAATATGCTTTTGGACGTACCTTACTGACGATGTACATGCGTTGTTTCAAATCCTAAACAGTGGAGTTATAAGGAAGATAATCCTTAGTTAACCCCTTTGAGCCTAAGAAGTAGGAGTTTTCCTTTTCATACAAATAAAAACCCTTAATCATAACCTGGGGCAGGGTAGTTTCCTCAGTTAATTCAGATGTGCATTCAATTGCTAACTTTCCCTTCATACATGACAAATAGTGTAGAAGATGCTCTCCAAAAGATGTGGATGGTTACGCATAATCATCAAGGCAGGCAGTCATTATTTATCACAATAAAAGTCCATTAAGTCAAAACCTATGAAGGAGACTTAATAAAAAAACAGGGGCATCCCGCTGACTATAATCACAAAAGAAACAGTTTAGGCAAAAGCATGGATATCAAAATAAAAAAAGAGGTTACTAAAAATCCTCGACAAATAAAAAAAAGGTTACAAAAATGACTGCCTTCTTAAACAAACGTTCAATTTCTGAACCATCACCAAGTATCAGAGCAAAGATTCCAAACTCAATTGGGATCTAAACGCACAATTAACTGAGCATTGGACTGAAGAATATCACGAAGAATGGGTGGGTACAAATAAATTTTGAGCCTTTATCCTTTGTTTCTTAAACCGTGAACCAGCCCACGTTACAACCCTTAAAAGTCCTAGCTATAGCATGGGTTAGTTTGAGAGCATAATGTTACAAAGGTATCCTGACTCCTGTAGGACTTGCTACAAATCCTGAGTTGATATCACATTCTTGAAAATTTTGTTTTACTATACAAAACACATTTAAAAAAAAATTTCAAGACAGACAAGAGTTTGTCATTCTTTAAATAACATTGTTTGCACATGTTTAATTGTTCAAATGATAGAGAAATTCACACAATGAATATTTAGTGAACAAAAACCTTCTCAATAAAAAGGATCACCTCAAGTGGAAAAACACTTACAACCAAAGGGGCATGACATGATCGTTGTTCATCATCTGGGGCAGTCAAGTTAAGATTCAAGGAATCTCTAAAAAATGCCAAATAGCCAGGGACAAACCATCATCTGAATCACTTAAGGCATTGGACATGAATCCCATCAACGAATCCTGTACAAACATCTTCTGGCAGTGTGGCAACACTCACTACTATTGACAGTGACAATTCTCTGCACCCGATGAACATGGACATAGTCGGAAAATACTACGCATGAACAAGGACCCGATAGGTCGACTGGCCTAGGAAAAAATAAGGGCATCCCGGCGAACCAAAAGGGTTCGGGCAAAATTAGGGATAAAAACAATAAATCTGTACACCCGACGAGTCAAAAACCTGAAAGGGCAGCTTGAGCAAAAAAGGGTATCCCGGTGGACTGAAAATATGAAAAGACAGTCCAGGCAAAAGTTAGGGATTAAAGCGTACGACTACGTCCCGTCATCTCGTCACTTGTTTAGTCAGTAGAAGGTTTATCATCCTGATCAACATTTGCCAAGCACCCCAGGAATTAGGATACCAATCAACCATTCACAAAGTCTCCGTAGGTATTTTCTCCAGTAGGTACAGAGGCAGGGGCATCTTACACAAGGTTGCTGCTATATCCTCAGTTTACAGCCTAGTGATGTCAAGTGTTCTTGTATCCCCTGCAGAATAGGAATTTCCAACTACTGCTCCGGCACAAGGTTTTCCCTAGTGAAGTCGTCAAACTTCTCAGGATTCCCCAATAGGATTTCACAAAATCCTCAGGCAGTGCACAAAGCTTTCCTTCCCCAACAAAGTTTATTCCTATAGCAGCGGAAGATCATCTCCCAGTAGTTCAGCTTTAACAAAATTCGAAGACCTACATTCTTCATCGCCAGTTGCAATCAGGGATTTATTTTCCCTAATTCAACAACGATGCATTAGAACAATAGATACATTCACATATCACATTCATACATCATTCTACAAACGTCATAACATATGTAGTACAAATGCATACGACACAATCTCATTTATTTTGAGAACATCATTACACGATGCATTTCATACATCATGACATTGCATACAGCTAACGCTTTACTTTTCAGGAAAGATGAATCGACAGATATTTATCATCAACAATTTCCGACAGATCCAAGATTAGCTCCTAAAACTAAAATAGAGTACTTATCTGCGCGACCAAATACAACTTTACATGGGCTCTCCATGAAGCAATCTTACGCGAGTTCATTCTCCTTCTGAAATACAGTTTTACATGGGCTCAACGTGAAGCAATCTTACAAGGGTTTCTTCTGACTTCCTTTTGAAGTTTTACACGGACTCATCCCAAAGTAACCCTACCAAGATTACTTTTGAAGTTTTACACGGACTCATCCCGAAGTAACCCTACCCAGGTTCCTTCTGAAGTTTTACACGGACTTATCCCGAAGTAACCCTACCTAGGTTCCTTCTGAAGTTTTACACTGACTCATCGCGAAGTAATCCTACCCAGGTTCCTTCTAAAGTTTTACACGGACTTATCCCGAAGTATCCCTACCCAGGTTCCTTCTGAAGTTTTACACAGACTTATCCCGAAGTAACCCTACCCAGGTTCCTTCTGAAGTTTTACACAGACTTATACTGAAGCAACCCTACCCAGGTTCCTTCTCGGTTCAGATGCAGTTTTAACCGAACTCATCATGAAGCAACCCTGCCCAGGTTCCTTCTCGGTTCATATACAGTTTTACCCAAACCCATCATCAAGCAACTCTACCCAGGTTCCTTCTTACAATTTCCCGATGTAGTTTTACCCTGACTCATCCTGAAGCCGCCCTACCTAGGCTCCTTCTCATATATCTCTCGAAGTAACCCTACCCAGGTTCCTTCTCTTAGACTTCCAGATGACGTCTTACCCGAACTCATCCTGAAACAGCCCTACACAGGTTTCTTCTGATACGTTTCCAGGTAGTAGTTCATCTCATTCTCCCTAGCAAAGCTCCCTCAGAGAGCCGACTCCTTTATTCCCCAGTCGAATTTTATAATCTCAAGCGGTTCAATAAAGTTTTCTCCTGAGCAGAGTTTATTTCTATGAATGCAGAAGCTCAATCCCCAACATAGTTTATTTCTCTAGCTACGGAAGTTCATTCCCCACGGAGTTCTCCTCCAGCAAGAGAACAACCAAATCAACAAGTTGCGTCTAACAAAGGGCTATTCCAGGATTTTCCTCAGAAATATGTCCTCACAAGATTTTCCCTGGGCCATACAGGTCGACACTAAGATCTCTCTGATTACCACTATAGTGGAAGATATTCCAAGACTTTTGTCTGGGTCAGTTGAATCGCTACTAAGATTCTCCTAATTACTATGCGAGTCAAAGTTGACCCAATATCTCTCTGCTTACTATACCGGTAGAAGAGACTCCAAGACTTTCGTCTGGGTCAGTTGAATCGCTACTAAGATTTTCCTGAGTATTATGCCAGTAAAATTTAACCCTAGATCTCTCTGCTTACTATGCTGGTAGAAGAGATTCTAATACTTTTGTCTGGGTCAGTTGAATCGCTACTAAGATTCTCTTGATTACTATGCCAGTCAAAATTAACCTAAGATTTTCCCTGGGTCAGACAAGTCGACACTAAGATCTCTCTGGTTACTATGCCAGTGGAAGATATACCAAGACTTTCATTTGGGTCAGTTGAATCGCTCTAAGATCCTCCTGATTACTATGCTAGTCGAAGTTAATTCTCAGGCCTTTCCCGGGTTTAGTCATATCGATGCTAAGATTTCTACCCCATTTGAAGACAACTTGATATTTTCTCTGGATCAATCAAATCGATACTAAGATTTCTATTCCAGTTAAAGAATCTATGAAGCCCGGAAATTGACCGGATAATAGTCAATCAACAATGCAAGACACTATGAAGCCCAGATCCTGTCTGGATAACAGTTTAATCTCATGTCCCTAGTAAGTCGATGTGAAGCCTAAAATACGACTATATAGCAGTCAGCCTTATCATCCTCAACAAGTCATTGTGAAACCTGGATCCTGACCAGATAGCAGTTCACTTCCGTCTCTTCAATCAAGAGAAGACTTCCAGTAGAGTAACATACGGATGAAGCTCCTAGACTCTATTCCCCAAGACAGAGACCAACATTCCTTAGCGGAGTCCTCCCTAACAACAGGAAAATGATATCCCACCTAGGAATATCTCACGAAATCATCATTGTTCTGGATGGCATCTTTAAGCCCATCTTCGATGACTACCCGTCACATTCTCTGGATGGCATATTTAAGCCCATCTCCGATGATATTCGGTCATCTTATCCAAATGGCATCTATAAGCCCATTGTCGACGCCATCAACCATCAGTATTACTTCATGCAAGTGCAAATTTCTGGGCACTCTAATGTTCAATCATCTTCCACCCTCAGATCATAAAAGGCAGACAAGCCAATCTAAATCCTTAGGTTTAAGAAGATTGAACAGGGGAAGCTGTTGTACCCCAAAATTTTCCCTCCCATTTTCACACAAGACATACTCCTAGAGGTCCTCAATTGCTCAAGTTGACTAAGGATTGACTAGACAAATCCTCCTCTTAAGACAATAAACCTCAAAATAGGGTTTCACTCCTCATCAATATGGTTAAGTTCCAAGGGTCCCAAACGGTTTCCATTGTCCTAATATGTCCTCAAGATTATCCATGCCCAGTTTCATGCCTTGCATAACAAGTTTGTTCAGTCAACTGCTCAAGTGCTTGAAAATCAACTATGCTAGGTCAAAAGTCAATTGTGGCCCAAATGCAGTCAAACTTCAAGATTCTTGATCAACATCAATATTTTGAAGTATTATCCACCATTTGATCAAGGGTTGATCATGATTCCTCAAGAAATGCTCCTAACTCATCAAAAGTCAAAAATGGCAATTTAGGGTTTCTATAAGAAAAGTCAACCAAACTTTGATCAGGCATAACTTTCTAATAATTTATCAGATATTTTCCAACCAAGGCTCATTTTGAAGAGAATCTAATTCCCTACAACTCATCTTCAGCCCTCAAGTTCAAGAAATGCACTCATGAAAAGATGTAAAATCAGACATTATAGGTCATTTTCAAAAGTCAACAAAAACACCTTTTGGGTCAAAGCCCCTTACATGAACATGGAAGATCCAATTAAGATGAAACTGAAAAGTTTGTTTAGAGGACATCCTAAGATTTCTAAAAAGTCCAAGAACACCCTATTAGGGTTAAAATTGAGAGAGATATGCATTTTCAAAGTTGGCAATTTTTGGAAATTTTCATAAAGTCAACAATGCCCAAATTTGCATTTTTTCCAAATGGGCCTAACTTTTTATACTTGAAACACATTCCTAGCCTGGTCCAGACCCAAACACCTTTCCATGCATCATTGGCTTTATTTATTTAATTTATTTTGATTTTAATCCTTTAAAAATCAAATTAAATTAAATAAATGATATAAAAATAATGAAGATTTGTTTTAATTTGATTTCACATTGACTTACAATCCAAATATGCTATATAATACCAAGAAAAATCGTGCAAGATTGAAAAGAGAGGAAATATCCACATATGGAAAGATTGGAAGCAAAAAATTGAAAATTAATTATTTATTGGATTCTTGCCATACATAGTGACCTAATTTGATTCACATATTTATACACAAGCATTCTCAACCCTAAGGACAAGTTTTTTACACGCACGACCCGCCTCCAAAGCAAGAAACGAGTTTCAACTTTTGTCAAAATAGTGCAAGACCTATCTTCTTCCACAGGCTAGTTCAAGGAGTTTTGAGTCTTCAGTAATCATCCACGAATACTCAGGAAGCTTTTCACATTGTTTCCAAGCCTTGAAGCTTCAAGAATCTCCATCTACACATCACGATTTGCACTCCCTTAATTCAAAATCATTTTCAGGGTTTTATGTGTTTTACCTTCGATTTGCTTGCATAAACGTGTTCATAATCATGTTTGTGATATTTTGGATAGCCTGGATTTGATTTTTAGTACAGGAACATGCATGCGCCATAGCTAGGGTTTATGAGCTCAAAGTTGGGGTTTCTCTGTCGATGGAAAATTGAAGGGGATCATGGGCACCAATAGACTCAGGGAAAAATTATTGGTTGATCTATGCTTTTAGTTTTGGTTAATATGGCTTATTTTGTGTTGTAGAAATCTGCAGGGTTATAGCTATGGACGAAAACTATCACTATAGCCTTTAGCGACAACTTTGTCCGTAGGTAAAAGGCTGGTAACAAAAACAACGGTTGCAGGAAAAAGGTAATTAAGTGGCAGCATCCCTTTGGAGAGTTTGAATTTAGCGCGTGTTTCTGGGCATAACACTTTGTTTTGCTTATAATTTATTCGTTTAATTATATAAATGAATAACATTCCAGCGTAGATGGTTAACGGGCAATGCGTGCAATGCAAACGTCCTGGGTTCGATCCCAGGCGTATGCATTTTGTATTTTCTCAATATTTTCCATAGGATCTAGCGCGCAGCATCCAAAGGGGAGTGTCATGCAACTCCTAGATCCAGCCATCAGGTCATCATCAATCTAGGTCCAATGGTCCAGCAAAGGCAGTCCATGGTGCGCACCACAGAAATCATCATCACTGGATTCACACGCAGGCAGATGGGCCATCAACTTTGGGCTTTGTCAAATTCCAACAACACACACCCCAGTTTTGCTCATCACATCAGGCCCACTTTAATTCTTTTTTAATTTCTTTTATTTGTTTTAATTATTTGTTTTAATTATTTTTACAAAAAAAATCATTATTTTTTAACTAAATTATAAAATCAAGAAAAACATGAAATATTAGAACTAGATTTTTTATCATTAAAAATTAATTTCTTTTTCATAATTTAAATTAACTAGAGACTAGGTTTTAATTGCAATTAAATTACTTTTCTCAAATAAAAACACAAAAACATTAGAATTAGGTTTTTTTTTCATAAAAATATTTAATTTCATTAATTAATTAGGTTAATTAGGATAATTTAAATTCCTTTTTCATAATTAAAATTAATTAGAAATTAGGTTAATTTGCAAAAATTAATTACTTTCTCAAAACCCAAAAAATATTTTTCTTTATTCACTAATTAGATGTCTTTGAATTTAATTGTTAATTCCCGGTATTTAATTTTATCGCGCGTATTCTTTGTCCATTATTTTTTCTAAATTATTGTAATTGCTTCGAGATTGTAATAGTTTTAATTAGGTTATTTACTGTCGTTCCCTATTTACTGTTTAATCCCCAAAGTTTTTGGTCATGTAATCCCCATTCCCCGAAGCCTTGTAATAATTTGATTTACTTTTTCGCTTTTACTTTATGCAAATATATAAACTGTTTAGATGTATGCTTAGGATTGTATGAAAAAGATCAATAATTTGAAACAGTAGAAAACCATAATTGTGCAAAGATATATAATTGAAAAACAATCACACGCGCATGCGCACCCCTAGGGTATCACCACTCTGGTTGCCTTCGGCAAACAGTCATGAAATATAAGGAGTTTTAGTGGTTTCCCTCTAGTCCTAAATGATCAAAAATGATCCATTTGAATGTTGCCTCAGAAAGATCTTTAGGACTCTAGGGTAACTACTAAGGTTCCCTAACCATTGCTTCAATTATAGTACGTCCCTTTCGATAGTCACTCAAAATATCCAACGACTAGGGTTACCTACTCACTAATAGTAGGATGACACAGTCTAAAGGATAGGAGGAAAATAACGTCTTTTTTTTGAGTAGGTAGATAGCTATTAGGTACTTGCTCAAATAAATTTTTACACCACACTTTCAAATATACCTTTCAAACAATGTTTTCAAAAACACTTTATCACACTCTTGAGGACTGATACAAGAGTTACAATAAAGTGAATCTCCGCACTAAGGCAATTTTCAAAGCTTTTCCAAACACACAAACACAAGCAATTTTAGAAAATGAGCAAGAACCTAAGAGCCCATGGAAAACTATGGATGGAAAGAGTGCTAACACCTTCCATTTCCATAATCTACCCCTTACTCAAAACTCTCAAAAAAAGGTCTTTTTCTGTTCTTTTCACCCTTTCCTTAATTTGGATAAAAGAAAAGTCGGTGGCGACTCTTGCTTATCGCGTCATTTGCAAATACAAACGCAAACCAGTATTAACAGTCGGTTCTGCCACCGTATCACAAAAGGCCCATGAATAATCAGAGCTTCAGTAGTAACTATTGTCTGTTAAGGTTGAGCAATTGGTGGCTGATTCTGAGCAACCACCAAAGATTCCATCAGAGCAGTGAGATTGGGCATATCGGACTTCAGAGTCGAAACTTCCTCGCGTAGTTCACGATTCTCTTGTTCTAAATTGTCAATCGTCCTTCTGAAATTAGCTTTAGTATTGTACCGGTGAGACAACTTGCTAAACAAAGTAAAGAATCTTAGTAAGACACCTGGATATGCAAAATAAATGCAAGAAATATATGCAATATGATGCATGATATGCAATGCATATGATTGTTTAAAAGTTTTAAAACCAAGTTTTCAAAGAACTTTGGAACATTATAAACGAATTGAAAACATCAATTAAAAGACATAATTGGGATAACTGAAAAACTCATTTCATTAATATTGGGAGGATTGCATTGGAATTACAAGACTTCACTAATGTTAAACAGAAGAAAGAGAAAGCTAAATCCTCAGGTCCAAATGAACTGCATCCAATTAAGATCCAACACCGTGTTGTAAAATCTTCTTGAGCTTGAATTTGGAATGCTAAAGGAAAATAAATCATCTTGCACTCTTCTCTTCTACTTTGCTGATAATCCGAAAAATAAATCACCGATACAAAGGATTTAGAAACTAGATCAAGAGCGTGGAGAAATCCTTCTTCAAGATAGCTAGGAGAATTTGAAGTCCCAAGGACTAGATACCAAGGATTAAGGCTTTCTCAATTCTTCTAAATCAGGAATATTGACATTGTACTTCTTAGTACTCTTTCCAAAATCCATAATTACAAAAAATTGTGATGTTTGCAAGAAAAAGTCTTAAGTTCCTTAAAATTTGTTTAAAATAATGCTCATGGGTGCATGGATGCATGATGCAACAATTACACACAAGATCACAAACATAGGGTTCATAGGTTCAACGTCACGAGCATGAGGTCGAAGGTATTACCCATAAGGTATGATCTAAAAGTTTATCACCTGCCGAACAAGGTTCTAGAGGTTCCCAGATTCTACATCCTTCCTTCAGATATTACCAACTTCTTTATTAACTCGGTAATTAGTAATATTCTCAAGAAAAACTCGTCCGAGCATAGTATCGGGTGAAAACTATTTCTGGATTACTCTGTCATAGCTCCTGCACTATACCTAAAAGGCCAAGATGGGATAGGTATTCTACGGTCCTCAGCTTCAGCAAGCTCCCGGGTCGAAATCAGTACATCTTCTCGATTACTCGATAAACGACACTACAGTCAAAGGGGCCTCCACTGAGTGGAGGATCTCATGTCTCCTTTTTTTGGGATTACTCCCTCAAAGTTAACATGACTATATTTCCCGTCCTATCTTAAAGTTTGCCCAAGTCCGGGTATAGGACTCATGAGTAATCACCAAGCACCCTGGAAACCAGGAAAAATTCAGACAAGCATATATATATAATATAACATATAAACAACAATAGCACATATACAGATATAAACAAAGATACGCTAAACCCACTTAAGGATGGACCAGCTAGAGGTCAATCTTTCCCAGTGAAGTCTCCATTTTTTTCTATAGCAGTAGAAATTTTTAAGACTAAGCCATTGGATTGACTTGACTCATACATATAAAAATAAAAATTGCCACTACGCTTTATTGTTTCCAAAGGAATGGGAAAAGAGCGAATAACCTAAAAATAAGGGGAATGATTCTAGGTAAGGGGGTTGGTTATGCAAAGGGAAGGTATTAACACCCTAAACATCTATGGTACTCTGCAGGAACCTCTTTGTAAAAATTGTATATTTTGGCTATAAAATATTGTATAAAAATAGATTATGGAGGTGAGAAAAGAAATATTTTTTTATAATTTTTACACCCGCCGCAGTTGCGAACCTTTAGTGCCTACGTACCACCTTCTGTGCAATAGGGGATCAGAGTACACGTAGTTCCTCTTTAAAAGTTTTCAAAACACATGTGTGTTGGTTAATTCTATGATATAAGACATCATCGTCATTCTCCGTATGGAAAATATACCTACTACCCACAATCATGAGAAAGGAAAATTTGCATCATCTCAAAGTAGAGGATATGGCTTGGATTTTAAAATCAACAATGCCTTACTCAACATCCAAGTGGAAAATATCTCACTTTACTACATATTGTAGAAGTATAGATGTTTGCATCACTACAAGGATTGACAAGAATCCAATCTTTTAAGAAAATTGTTAAAGATAAGAGCCAAAATGGAAAAATGGTTTGAATGAGATTGATTGACTTTTAGTCTTCTCACAAAAATGTCAAGGTCTTATTAAGTTGATTGAAGTTTATTTATGAAAATGTTTTGAAAATACATGGACCTAAGTCCAAGTTTATTATGAAAGTGGTTCGAGTTTAGAAATAAGAAGAGTTTTCAAAAGGAGAGAGAAGATTTTTGAAATTAAAGAAGATGGAGGAGAAGAAGGGACTATCCTAAAGCATAAGGTAAAAGCTAGGGAGAAGAACCATCTAAACAACAAGAATCCAACATTTGACATTATGACTCAAGATAGAATTCCTATTATTTGGATTGAAACCAAGAAAGCAAAGATACTACACCTCTTGAGAGAACCAAACTTCAAAGGTATTAAGTCTTCACAAAAATTAGGCAGAGTAACGGCTGTATACAGATGAACTCCAGATTACAGACAAAGTATGTAATCACAATAACCTGCAAATAAAACAAACAAACAACCCAATGTCTTGAGGTAAACCCCAAGAACTCCAGACAAAATATTAATTAAGGTCACAAGGTCTCCAATATAGGTCAAGGTCTCTAATCCTAAGTCCAAGAAGTCCAATACTCCATAATGCCAAGGATAGTAACCAAATAGTCCAAGTATCATTAATGTTTGTTATGGTTCATGTTGATTATTAAGTATCTTTAAAAAGAAAAGAAAAGCTCAAGTGAGCAAAATAAAAATGGCATAAAAGTAAATGTTCAAGTGAGTAAAGATGAAAATAGCATGAAATATAAATGCTAAAGAAAATGGTACATAAATTAAAAGGCATAAGATAAAAGCATAAAATAAAGTCAATTGTTAGAAGTTAATGGTTAGTTGGATGACCATCTTGAAACTTGCATTTGGAACTCGTTAGAGGATTGGTAGAACCAAAGCCTCTCAATAACAAGTTGCATTTTCTTTTTGTCAAGTATATCATCCATTTAATAATCCTCAAGGCAACATTTAATGATCAACGATGTTTAAGTGATATGCGTTGACCAAAACTGATGAAGATCCATTGGAGGATTGGTAGAACCAAAGCCTCCTAATAATGAATCTCAAGGTTATTAGATAAAATGGTTCAAATTAACATACTTGGGCTTGAAAACATAGGTTTGGGCCACGAATGATCATTTACTCGAATCAGGACAAAATTTAGCGCTATGTTAAGCAATCATAAGTGGACTTATGTAGAAGTCTCATCTATTTTGAGGCTGTTCAACAGCAATCTATGTACTTCATGTTTGGATAAATGATATAGAGATCACCATCCCATAACATGTAGCACAAATACAAAATAAAGGGATAAGATGAAGAGGGAGGGGAATGATAAGCTAATTTGGATCACTACCTCAAATTTATTTCATCTTTAAATTCAATCACTCATCTAAATGGATTAAAGTACTAAACATATCATTAATCCAAAGCACCAAAAATAAATTAAATAATTCATCCTTTGGTAGATTGGAATCAATGAACATTTATCCAACTTCATCTACACCCAAAGTCCATTGAATTTAAAGAGAAAACAGACATTTAAAATTGCAATCCAAATCAACAATCAAAAGGAGTTAGTAGAAAAAGAGAGATGGATCAAAACAGCTCCAAAACAAGATAGAAAATGAATTTTTGTTCTGTTACAATTGATTTCACTACTGATGCAATCGATTGCACCATTGCTTTTTTTCAAAAACACGTGAAATTTTGTTGTGACAGTCGATTGCACTATTACAACAATTGATTTCACCCTGTTAAAATCAGAAAAACAATATTTCAAAAGGCCAAATTCTTGTTCAAACTTTCCATCAAACACCTTATGATCATGGATCCAATTGAGCATGAAAGTTCCATCAAATTATGAGAAATTAGCACCAATGGAATCACAAAACAATGCTCAATGAATCAAACCCAAAAATCAACAAGAGATCACATTGTGAAAGATGAAAAATCCAACTTACCAAAGGTAGATCTAGAGAATTATCAAAACAACTTCAAGAATTTGCTTCAATTCAACCCCAATAATCAATTGCCTAAGCTTGGATATAGAGAATTGATGAAGAATAAGTGTTCAGATGAAGGTTTAGCTCAAAGATTAGTAAGCTTTAATGCAAAGCTTGCTAACTTTTTTTTTAAAATGGAGCTTTGAGTGAATTTGGTAGATGGAGAGAATTGAGATATTTTTTAGCAAAATGAGTTTGGCTATCAAAAGCTTGTGATTTGAATGGAATGAGGGCTCTATTTATAAAGTTTAGGCTTGGGATTAGTGATAGTTTGGTAATTGATTCTTGGAGCCAAAAATTGAATTAATTATATATCTTTCAAAAATTGAAAAATTGGAGCCAAAATTTGAATTAATGATATATCTTTCAAAAAATGAAAAATTGGCACCAAAATTTGAATTAATGATATATATTTCAAAAGATGAAAAATTGGCGCCAAAATTGACAAGCTTGAAATTGCTGATTTTTTAAAATTTTCACATTGTGCAATTGATTGCATCAGTGTTTTTTTCCAAAAATGGCACAAAATACACTTTGTGCAATCGATTGCACTCTAAGAGCAATTGATTGCATCAGTGAAAAAAATGAATTTATTTTATTTTTATTTTATTTGCAAATAGAGATTTTAGAGAAATAATACCGGAAAACCTTATTTGTCAGATGCTTTGATTCGGTACATACAAAACACAAATATTCAAAGACAAATATTTTTTGTATTTTGATCAGAAGTTAGTCAACAACACATATACAAAATATGCAACTAAGGTGCTTGGAGATTCCTCAAGAGAAAACTTAAATATAGGAGATAAAAAAAAGAGGAAAAACCAACCCTAATGTGATTTTGTTGCATTGAATTGCTATGATATGATGAAGGAATCTTAGGGGGAAAATTGAGGTACAACAGAGAGGATCCAACATCCACCAACACATGGGCTAAAGTGGTTCCTTTACACTCGATAGACACATGCAGAGCTTTGTTGTGATTTTTCCCAGCTGGGGTCAAATCTGCATCCAAAAATTTCAAACCATTGTCAGTAGTCAAATTGGGTACACAGTTTTCAAATTGGTCAGCCGTAGTTTCTTGAGGGACATGTGCCTTTTTCAGGAATTTCATCAATTCCTGAGCATGCGCATCAGAGCATAGCAACAAAGACAACATAGAAATCTTTGAGGGTGTTTTCCCCAACTGTTCCACTATCTTGTAGTCACTTTTTCGGATAATTTTTAAAATCTCCTCCATCTCTTGGGTTGATGGGTCCTTAATGGTAATATCTTTTGTGGGCGCCTCCGTCTGGGCAGACTCAATTATTTGTTCCTTTCCTCTAGTGTCAGCAACAAGTTTAACAGTAGTAATGCAAACAGGTGTAGTTGTGGTTGTCGGAGGTGAAATCCTTGGAGAGAAGATCCTCCCCTTCCTAGTAACTTAATTGATCCAGCAATGTTTGTAACTTCAACATTTTCATTCTCGGTGATCCACAATTCTAGTTTGATACCATGGTAATACACTTCTGCCCCATAGTTCCAGGGCAGAACTTTATCGGAAGAGTAGGGAACTAACCCCGGTGTGGTGATAATCAGTGGCGTTATTCTTGGTTTTGGAGAAATTCTGATATGACCTTCGAGGGCGATCCTAACAGGAGTGTTGGAAATTGTAATGATGGATACGTCTTCAAACTCTTGAGATACACTTTGGGTCAAACTTTTCACAGATGGAGTTTTTTCAAATAGAATCGCATGGCTATCTGTAATACGGTGGGAGAACTGACTTGGGTGTTTTGAGTTTGATCGCAATTGTTGCAGATAGCAAGAGTCGCCACCGACTTTTCTTTTATCCAATAAGGAAAGGGTGAAAAGAACAAGAAAGACATTTTAGATATTTTCTTAAGTTCGGGGGGTAGTTTATGAAAAGGGAAGGTGTTAGCACTCTTTTAATCCATAGTTATCTATGGGCTCTTAGTTGCTTGCTAGATCACTTTTGAAATTTCTTTATTTGAAATGTGTTTGTGGTGGGTTTTTGAAAGTATTTTTGAAAAGCGCCTTTGTTTAGGCAAACTTTGTAATGATTCTTGTCTCTATAAGAATGTATACAAATTGTTGGAATTTTTGAAAATATTTCATGTTTTTGAAAGTGTTTGGTGTGTTTGAAAAGATGTTTATTTTTGAAGATGGATTGTGAGAAAGCAACTAAGAACATTTCTACCTACTCAAAAGTCTTTTGTTCATTTATTTTTTTTCCTTTGATATTGATATCTTACCATTGATTGGTAAGTAACCCTATCTTTGGAAGTGAAGGGACGGGTGTGGGTCATCATATAGTCATGGATAACAATGTTGTGAGATACCTTAGCATTTTTCTTAAGGGTCTAAGATCATTTGTAAGGAAACATTCGTAGCGTCATCGAGGGACTATGATATTGTATTTTTATTGTTTTTGCTAAGATGTCTCACGTGCATATCATGACCATTTTCTCAAGGCAACAAAGTGGAGTTAACCCTAGATGTGTAAAGTGTGTAAGTGTTTTGTATTTCATGCTTGGTTTAATCTTGAATTAGGGTTTTCTAAGATTGATTTTATCTTGCCATACAAACCCTAATTACTAGCATTTATATGAAAGCGATAAATTGAAGAAAATAAATGTCCTACGCTATTACATCATTAGGGGATGGGGTGTACAAATTTACAAATGGGGATTGCAAGAAGTTAAATCCTAATTATCTATTACAACCATATTGAATATATGAATAAAATGTACGAGAATTAAAATAAATAATATACAAGAATGTAAAGAAACAATGTATAAAATAATGAATGAAAAAGAAATGAATTGTTTGGTTTTGTTAAGAAAAGGTTTTTATTTCAACCTAATAAGCTAAAAAGAAAATGATTTAATAAAATAAAAATAAATTAACTTAATTTAGAAAAGAAATATTTTTTAGTGTTTTTTTGAAAAGATTTCAATATTAACTAAAATAGCATAAAAATAAATTAGGTTAAGAGAAACCCCAAATTCTAAGTTAGTTTGAATTAAAAAAGAAAATAAATAAACCTAAGTCTAATTATTAAATTAATTAAGAAAAAGAAATAAAGTTTGTAACAAAATGTTTTCTAATGTTTTTGGTCTTGAAATAAAATAAATATACTGCACAAGATCTCTCTCAATTTGTCAAGAGCTCTCTCACAAGATCTCCATTGATTCAAGACTGCACAAGGTTTGATCAGCTCAAGACACCTCCTCAAGCACTGATGACTCAAAATTCGGATTTGAGTTTGTATAAGGACAATTGGACTTTTAATGCTTCATATGACTTTCATGGATCCTTTTGGACTCTCAAGATTACTCGTGTCAAGTTTCAAGCTTTGGATCATATTTTTTCTCAATCAATTGATCAGTTGACCTAAAATCAATTATATTGGGAAAAAAGTCAACTATGGTTAATTTCCAGTCAAAATTCATAATTTTTTATCCATATAAACATTTTGAACTCATATATGGAAATTGATCAAGTTTGGATCGCAATTTATCAAGAAATTTGATCAGATCATCAAAAGGGCAAAATGGTCAAAATTAGGGTTTTAATTGAAAAGGTTCAATTTTTTATTTTTGACCTAACACATGACTTGTTGGTTTGAGAAATGATATCAAGGATTAAAATGCATCATTTTTACCTAATGGAATGGCGTAAACATTTCCCAAATATGAATTGATTGATAATTGAAATTCAGTCAACTGGTGAAAAGTCAACCGATACACTAAAAAGTCAAACTTTGACTTTTTGATCAAAATCAAGTTTTAAAAATCATATTTCATCAAGACATGTCAAAATATGAAGATTGTTCATCAAGAAATCAAAAAGTCAAAATTATCTTTGAAAAGTCAAAATTCTAAGACTTAGAAATTTTTCGAAGTGTTGGAAAGTTAACCTTTTTCATGATTTTGTGCCAAATTTTCACTATGATGCAAGATGATTCAAAGAAAACTTAAAACATGAAAGTTGTAGATATTAATGAGATCTAAAACATTGTAGGACATAACTTTTTCTAAAAATTCTTGGATCTCAAGTTATTAATTCATAAAGACATGTCCATGAAACTAAAACACTTAGTGAAATTTTGCCCTAGTTAGGCAGATTTTTGACCTAACTTCGTAGCAACTTTTCACCTAGTTCCAAATTGAATATTCAAAAATGTAAAACATGAATGTTTTAAGGGATGTTACAATATTTCCAAAATGCCCAAGAACTCATTGAGATCATGTTTGAGCTAAGAAAATCGAAGACAAGAAGTTGGACATTCATTCTTGAACTATAGGTCATTTCCATGATGAACAAGAATTCAAATCTCTTAGCCATGCCTTGTAATATTTCTTTGCAGGCCTCCAAGTCTCTAAGTCTCTCCATAATAGGAATATTGCACAAACTTTATGGCTATTATCCATTAAATCCAAGCTTTATCTAAGTTAACTTGCCATTTTTGGAAGAAAGGCAAGACTTCCATTTTGGAAAAGTTTCTTTAATCACAAAGTCAACTTCTTAAACCTCTATCTTGTTTCCTCTGCACACACTGAATCCACAAGCTTAGAAGAAACATGTTTAAAGTGTCCAACCATTCTAGAAGGCAGGCTATAAGCATTGAAACCAAGTTTGTCAAGATTGTTTCAAAAACAAGGCAAAAAGCCAAAACATGTGATCTTTGTTTTCTGACCATCTCAAGTCCTCAAAACTATTGCCTATAAATTAGGACATCATTTGAAACATAAGACACAGTTTTTTAAGCCCTCAAACTCCTCCAAACTCCCCAAAAACCAGAAATTGCAATACAAGCACAAAAACTTGCCATTTCTGATTTCTGAATCCAACCTCCCAATCCACTCGTGTGTTTCTTGGCCTTTTGCTTCCAAAAGCTTCTAAGCATCATCCATAAACAATCTCACACCCTGTTACACTTCTGTAACTCCATCTTCATCATCCTCCATTTTCAAAAACTGAAGCTTACACCTTGACTTCTCCAGGACATTCCAACCATCCATAGTTTAAGCTAAGGGTTGCATTAGCTTCCTAAGGACTCGAGGAAGCTAACCAGATCCTTACAACACCTTGAAAGATCCTCTAACTCAAAACACGATCTCTAGCTACAAGGTGAGTTTTCTGACTTTTCATCTCATTATTTAGGCATTGTTAGGCTTGCATTTTCAAAGACAAAATGTAGATATCATTGCCCTGAAACTGTACATATCCATAGATTTCATTTATATTGCTTGAGTAGGGAGAATTTTGGACCTGAACTTTCTAAAAAAATTAGGTTAGATTTGGTACTATTCAAAATTCATGCTTGTCTTTAATTTATAGTTTTAATGAGTTACATTTCTGAATTCGTGATGAAATTTGCCACAAGTTTCATGTTTACATTTTTCATCTGGGTTGACAAATGATTGAGATACAGTTGGTCTGGCTGGGCGTGAGGTTGAAGATGAAGTACAAGCCTAGAAATGGATTTGAAATATATATTTATGGTTTGATACAAGTAAACGGATGTATAGCCACCCTAGTTGTAGAAGTGTGCGCCTGTCACCTTTAGGCCCTAGGTTCGAGCCCTAGCGTCCGTTTTGTCATTTTTTCCTCATATTTTTACTTCATTTTTGTCAACAGCTAGCGAGTTTGGGACTCCCACATTTGGGCCATCCCATTTTGCTTCATTCATACTCCCCCCTATTTCAATAGCTACGCAGGCCCAATCACGTTTTTATTTTATTTTCTGTTTACAAAAAACACTAATGGGCCTAAAATCAATCAAACCAAACTGTTTTTTCTAATAAACCCCCAAATCCAATTCTTCACCCACTGACTTTATCTTTCACATTTTTATTTTATTTTTTTATTATTTTTTTATATTATTATTAATATTATTATAATTATTTTTGTTTAAAAAAAGACAAAAACATGTTTATATTTAATCTCCTTTACTTAGAATAAAATTAATACTTAAATTTAGGCTTTATTTTCTTAGAATTTAGGTATTTCTTTATTTAACTTTCATACCATTTTGATTAAGCTTAAAACTTTTTTCATAAAAAACCTAAAAAATATTTCTTTTTGTTTGAACCAATTTCCTTTTTCTATTTTTCAATTTAGGGTTAATTTTCCTAGTTTAATCAATCATCTCCCTTTAGTCAATTAGATTAAAATCTTTCTTAACAAATAAAATCCAAAATAAAATCAATTTACTTTTCCATTTATATCCTTGTACATTATGTTCATTTCAATTCTTTTACATTTATTAAATTCAATGTGGTTGTAATAGATAATTAGGGTTTAAATTCTTGCAATCCCAATTTGTAAATTTGTAAACCCCATCCCCTAATGATGTAATAGCATAGGACATTTACTTTCCGCAATTTACCTCTTTCAAATATAAATGCTAGTAAATTAGGGTTTGTATGGAAAGATAAAATCAATACTAGAAAATCCTAATCCAAGATAAATCAAGCATGAAATACAAAACACTTGTACACTTGCACCTCTAGGGTTGACTCCACTTTGTTTCCTTAAAAATGGTCATGTTACGCATATGAGACATCTTAGCAAAAACAAACAAAATACAAAATCAAAGTCCCTCGATGACGCTATGAATGTTGCCTTACAAATAATCTTAGTCCCATAAGTAAAATGCTAAGATATCTCATAACATTGCTATCCATGATTATAGGATGACCCATGCCTGTCCCTTTACATCCAAAGATAAGGCTACTTACTAATCAATGGTGAGATAGCAATATCAAAGGAAGGAAGAAATGAACAAAAGACTTTTGAGTAGGTCGAACATTCTTAGTTGCTTGCTCACAATCCATATTTAAAACTAACATCATTCAAAATACACCAAACACTTTCAAAAAAAAACATGGAATATTTTCAAAATTCCAACACTTTGTATGCATTCTTATAAAGATGATAATCATTACAAAGTTTGCGTAAACGAAGGAGCTTTTCAAAAATACTTTCAAAACCCACCACAAACACATTTCAAACAAAGCAATTTCAAAAGTGATCTAGCAAGCAACTAAGAGCCCGTAGGTAACTATGGATGAAAAGGGTTCTAACACCTTCCCTTTTCATAACCTACCCCCCGAACTCAAGAAAATATCTCAAAGATCTTTCATGTTCTTTTCACCCTTTCTTTATTGGATAAAAGAAAAGCCGGTGGCGACTCTTGCTATCCGCAACAATTACGATAAAATGCAAAACATCCAAGTCAGTTCTCCCACAGTATTACAGAACTGGAGACTCTGCTAGAGACTTATCTTAAAAGTGGGGTTACCTTAGATCTAGAACACCTTTAAATGCTTTCATTGTTTGATTTGCTTGCTTTACATTTATGGGTCCTTATTTTGGTTTGTTTTGATCCTCTACCCTTATCTGGGAACACCATTAGGTAAATAGTAAATATTATGGAGACTGTACAGCATAGACCGATATGGTTGAGACAATAGCTATGTTAGTGTAACATATTTGTGGGCACTAGTATCCCTTATGGTGAATTAAGGAGAATACGGGGCCAATGAGTGATGTCATGAAGCACTAATGAACCTTAGGACCTTTAATTTAACAACTTGGCCATTAGGAAGTAGTGAGATAGCCGATTTCGATGGAAATCTGAAAATTGGTTGGTACTTGATACTACGCTCATTGAGATCGGACTTTTGGGATATTTTGGCTGCAAGAAAAGATTGATTGTGCTAAAACAATGCCCAATGAAGAAAGATCAATGATATTAAGATTCCCTAGAACCCGATTACTTTCTAGGACAGGTTGAACCAACTAAACTTCAAGAGAGTACTTACCTATGAAACCCTTGCAAGCCTAAACCTAAGATTTTTGTGTGCTTTATTTGTGATTATTATTCATGTCATCATAAACATCATAACATCATAAAGCATTTATCACTAACCATTTCAAGGATTTAGGAATTTATCTTTGTTCTTTTTTGTAGGTCATGACTTCTACTCGTAGGAATACCATCCGAGTCAACTCCGTGAAAGTGCATCCTCAACTTCAAGAGTTATCATCAAGAGTTCCTGGAGATTATCCTTTCACCAAGAAATATGGTCGACTTCTCAACTTGACTACCTCAAACTTCCAAGAATAAATAATGTGTGTGCTTTTCCAATTCTTTGATCCTATGCATCATTGCTTCACCTTCCCCGACTACCAATTGGTGCCTACATTAGAGGAATTATCTCAATTGTTAGGAGTGTTTGTGCTTGATCAAATACCATTCACCGGTTTAGAAGAGACTCCAAAACCTGAAGTTATTTCCAAAGCTTTGCATTTGAAGAGATCTGACATTGTGGAAAATTGGGAGACAAGAAGTGGAGTTAAGGGTTTCTTAGACAAGTTTCTGTTGGAGAAGGCTCATTTGTTCTGGAAAGATTTAGATTTTCAATATTTTGAGGATGTCTTGGCCCTTCTAATATATGGTTTGGTCCTATTTCCAAATTTGGACCAACTCATAGATGTGAATGCCATCAAGGTTTTTCTCTCTCGTAATCCTATACCTACTTTGCTTTGAGACATTCTACATTGTTTCCATACTCGCACCATGAAGAGGAGGGGAACTATTTTGTGTTGCATTCCATTACTCTCTAGGTGGTTTATTTCACACCTACCTCAATCAACGTTGAAGAATGAGTAAGGCTTGACATGGTCTCAAAGATTAATGTCACTCACACATTCTGATATTTATTGGTGTGCTCGATCTATGGAGGACCTTACTATTATTGACCTTTGTGGGGAATTCCCTAATGTCCCTCTACTAGGAATTAGGGGAGGTATCACCTACAATCCTTGTTTAGCTTTACGACAGTTTGGGTATGCTAGGAGGGATGGCCCTCATGATGCACTTGTCCAAGAAATTGCATTTGACTATGAGAGCGATCTCCAAGGTTATTGTCAGAGATCCATACGAGCTTGGGGCATGGTTAACAAGATTGATAGAAAGATGTTGGGGAATAAGAACCCCATTCCTTTGGAGCCTTATCTAAAGTGGGTGTGGACTCGCTCCCAAAACCTCATGATGCCTTATGAAGCCATCTTACTTATCATCATGGAGCATGTTGCCGAAGGAGATGTTCTGTATACTGTCCTTTATCCTAACATGCCTACTTCTCTTGAAGATCTTCAAAGAGCTTGGATTCAACTAAAAGAAGAGCGAGACACCTTCAAAACCCAGTTATATGCAAGTGAAAAGAAGGTTTTAGAGTTTACGAGACAACTTCATGAAGAGCGAAGTTTGAACGCCTACATTGCACCAAAGAGGATGCGCTCGACCTTTTTGTCTTAGTAGTTTATTTTGTGTTTACTTCCTCCATTATAAGCCCAAGAGGCATGTTTGTAATCAATTTTAACTTATTAATGCAATTGACGTTTGTTTCTTTTGTCTAAACAAATTTAAATCTTCTAAGTCCTTGAAATCATTTGCATACGCATTTTCATAAATCATAGAATAAACAGGTTTTCCACAACATGTTTCCTTATCTTTCTACTGTTTATTTCAGTAAGATGGATATCGAACAAACAGTGAAGGACTTGCAAGTGCAGAATTCCCAGTTCCAAGAGACCTTGTTGACCCTGGCTAAGGGGCGACAAGAGCTGATGACTATGCTAGTAGCCAAGAAGAAAACCAAAAAGAAGGCCTTCATCAACATGGGTATGAGATTCAAAGGTCCGGTTTGTCAGGTACAAATAGTCGAAGAGTCATCTGAGGACGACGAAAATCAAGACGAAGAGGCAAGGAGCACCCGTTCTAGGGGTTCCAATAATCAAGCTTCCGAAGATGAAGATTACTTTGATGAGGAATATCCTTCGGCTGAGGATAAATACAAGCAGTTGGAGGATAGACTAAAGGTTGTTAAAATTCAAGCCATAACTGGTTTGGATTTTGGTGACTTGGGCTTAGTACCTGGGGTCTTCATTCCCCATAAGTTTAAAATACCGGTCTTCACCAAGTATGACGGGATTTCCTTCCCAAAACTTCATCTAAGGTCTTACGTGCGTAAGATACATCCGCACACTACCGGCAAAAAGCTCTGGGTCCATTTCTTCCAAGAGAGTCTAGGTGAGACTCAACTAGAATGGTTCTATCAATTGGATGGTTCCCGCATCCACACATGGGAAGATCTAGCCACTGCTTTTTATCATCAATATCAATACAATGTCAATCTGGCACCAACCAGAGTCCAACTTCAAGGTATGACAATGGATACTAATGAGGGGTTTAAGGAGTATGCCCAAAAATGGAGGGATCTTGCTGGTAGGGTCCAACCACCGCTAACTGACAGAGAACTAGTTGACATGTTCATGGGTACATTAACTGGCCCATTTTTCAGTCTTTTAATTGGCAGTTCTTCATATGGTTTCACCGAATTGATCCTAACTGGTGAAAGGGTCAAAAGTGGCATTAATAGCGGAAAAATTCCCATGACATCTACTTATGCATCCAACGCTGTAAAGAAGCCTTTCACTGGAAAGAAGGAAACAAATGTTGTGTATGGGGCATAGGCCCATACCAAGAAGGATCACTGACTCTCTGTTAGTGCTATGTTAATCTCAAATCCTCCATCTGCTCAAAGGCAATCATCCAACAATCAACGATCCGAAGTTCCTCAAAGACATTTCACGAGGATAAGCATGTTATTGTCCCAAGCCTTACAACATCTGTTGAAGGCCAACTTAGTGACATTATGCGATCCACCATCCAATCCAAAATTTCATCACCTATGTATAATCTAAATTCCATATGTGCGTATCATTCCAACAGCCCTGGGCATGAAACTAATCAATGCTGGGCTCTGAATAATAAGATTCAATATTTGATAGACAATAAAACAATTGAATTTGATCCACCTGCTACTCCAAATGCGATAACCGCACCAATGCCGAATCATGGAAAAGGTGTTAATGTGATTGACGATACTACTTTTGTCTCCTCCATTGAATATTTAACAACCTCATTAACTATTGTGAAGGTTAATTTGCTGAGATTTTGGGTGTTCCCTGGCTATTCTAAAGATTATGTTCGCTGTGATCAACAAGTGAATGGGTGTAAGCGACTGAATAAAGGTTTGCAATGCCTGATAAATAGCCGCGAGATTCTATTTGAGAATATGCCTACTGTTGTACCCCAAAATTTTCCCTCCCATTTTTACTCAATACATGCTCCTAGAGGTCCTCAATTCTCAAGGTTGACCAAGAATTGATTAGACAAATTCTCCTCCTAAGCAATTAACCTCTAGCCAGGGTTTTAATTTTCACAAAGAATTTTGGATTTCAAATACCTCAAGTGATTTCCATTTTCCTAATATGTCTTCAAGAATGTCCATGACAAATTTTATGCCTTACACTACAAGTTTGCTCAGTCAATTGCTCAAATGTTTGAAAATCAATTGTATTAGGTCAAAAGTCAATTGTGGCCTATATACAGTCAAACATCAAGATTTTTTATCAACATCAATATTTTGAAGTGACAATCACCATTT
This sequence comes from Vicia faba, assembly GCA_948472305.1. Lineage (NCBI taxonomy): Eukaryota > Viridiplantae > Streptophyta > Magnoliopsida > Fabales > Fabaceae > Vicia > Vicia faba. Next base: position 870,976,496 of record OX451741.1, on the reverse strand, counting down.
GATCAAGAGTTGATCATGATTCCTCAAGGAATTCCCTTAATTCATCAAAAGTCAAGAATTGCAAAATTAAGGTTTCTATAGGAAAAGTCAACTGAACTTTGACTAGGCATAACTTTCACATACTTCATCCATTTTTCCCCATCCAAAGCTCATTTTGAAGAGAATCCAATTCCCTACAAATTCTACTTTTCCCTCAAGTCCAAGAAATTCACTATTTGAAAGATACAAGCTCATACATTACAAGTCATTTTCAAAAAGTCAACAAAAGACAGTTTTTGTCAAGACCATTTACATCAAGATAAATTCTTCAAATGAAAAATTTATCAAAAGAGGTATTGAAGTAGACATCTCGGGATTTCCAAAAAGTACAAGATTATCATCATGAGATAAAAATTGAGAAAGTTATGGGTTTCCCAAGTTGGGAAATTTTGAGAAAAATTCAAAGATAGTGCATTGGGCAAATTTGAACTTTTGGGTCAATGACCTAACTTTTTGAAGTTCAAACATTCTCATGACCTTATAGGGGACCTCTAATCTCATTTTTACATTGCCATACATTTTTTATCTATTTTGTTCATATTTATTTTGATTTATTTCAAATAAATATAAAAATAAATTGTACAAAATAGTTAGAGATGGGCCTTGGCCTTTGGGCTAGTGTTTTGATCTGACTCGAGGCCCATAATTCATGCAAAGAATGTCCAGGTGAATCCAAGTCTCAAAATGGCATGAAATCATCATTTTTGGAAAATTTTCAAAATAAGGATCATGGCTTTATCATGGCCTTTATGCTACAGATTCTTTCCATGTTTCCTTTCCCTCTCCACCTCCTCTATATATACATCACTTCCATAAGCATTGGACACGCTGAGATTTCCTCAAAGAGCCATACGAAATTTGCAAAAAAAAATCATCAAAGTTGTCAAATTCAAAGGCATAGTTCCAGCCTCATTCAATCCATTCCAGGTCCTCCATCAACATCCTGAGATTCCCAGGAGCGCATACCAACCTTCATCCACGTCGTTCCATGCCTAAAAGTACCCAACCAAACCACCTCCATTGGATAAAATTTTGCATCTTTGATCTCTTAGTGTATGTGTAATCGGTGGATCTAGAACTGACTGTTTAACGCTGGTTCGCGAAATGTCGCGGAAGCAAGAGTCGCCACCGTCTTTTATTTTCTCCAAATGGAAAGGACAAAAGCACAAAAAAATTCCTTATAGAGATTGCTCTCGGTTCGGGAGGTAGATTATAGAAAAGGAAGGTGTTAGCACCCTTTCTATCCATGTTTATCCATGGGCTCTTAGATACTTGCTCACTTGTGTTTTCAAAAATGGTTTGTTTGCTTTTCAACTATGGGTTTTAAAAAGCTTCTTTGAAAATTTCAGTTCGACTCTTGTATCGGTCCTCAAGAGTGTTTGAAAAATGCTTTCGAAAGCTTTTTGAAAATGTGTTGGTGTGAAAAGTATTTTTGATTTGTTTTGTTTTGAATTAGAGCAAGTATCCACGAGTCGTCTATCTACCCTAAGGAATTCGTCTGTGTAAATGTCCTTTAAAGTAGTGTCATCCCACCATTGAGAGGTAGGTAGCACCACCGTTGGAGGTGTTCGGGTCAATTCGAGGTTCGGGACATGGTGATCACCAGAGCAATGGGAAGACACCTTAGAAGCTACCCTCATGCCAGGTTCTCGGATCATGAGGACTTACTAAGACATCCTCTACTCGACGATCACCTTTCGAGGCAAGGCAACAGTGAGGCGTACCCTAGGGGTGGTGTGTGATTTGTGTGTCGTTTTCATTTATTTTTGTCTTTTGTCAAAGTGATCTATGTGTTTGTTTTTATTTTATCATTCATTCTTGCATGTCATTATTAATAGTTAAAAATTGCGAGAAATATAAAGTTCCTAAGCTATTACAAAGGCGCGGGTCCACATCGTCAAATTAAACCAGGACCCGATTTGACATAAAATAAAGAAATAAAATGCAGGAAATATAAAATGTCTGAGTTAAATGGCTTGAGCAATTACATAATATTTGAAAGAAAATAAATGTGCGAAAGATATAAAAATAGAACGTTCGAGGGCGTTGGACCCTTTAAAGAAATTAAATAAAATTAAAAAGCTAATTAATTATTTAATAAAAGGAAAGAAATGTTTTTTAGTTTTTTTGTATTTATGAAATAAAGAAAATTAAAATTAAAAGAAACTCTAATTCTAAGTTTTTTTAATTATTAATGAAAATGTTAAAGTTTAACCTAATTTACTAGATATTTAATGTACATGTTTATTTAAAAAATAAATTAGTAATTAATAATAATAATAATGATGAGAAAATTATTTATTAAAAAAAATGATGAAAAAGTTTAAAACCCTAATTTCTACATATTTAATTTATTAAGAAAAATATTAAAGTTTTGAAACCTAAATTAATCTAATTAATTGTTTAAAGTTTATTTACAAAAATAATAATAGTGAAATTAATATTAATAAAATAAACATTTTTTTGATTTTTCTGTATTTTATATTTATTATGAAAATTATTTTATGGAATTAAAAGAAAATAATTAAAAAACAATTAAAAGAATAAAAAGGAAAAACAAATAAAAATTAAAAATTGAGCAAACCATAGGGGGTGTCTGGCCCAAGGGGAGGTTTTTTTGAAGTATTGACTCCTGAGTACCGTGGTCTGCATTCTTTGGCCATTGGATTGAGTTTCATGCATAAGTTGTTCTACTTTGGCCATTTGGCTTTTGGCTTTTGGCTTTTGGCCATTTGTGTTCTAGCCTCAACGTTCCTTAATCTTCTCAGGATGTCTGTCTCGCCACGTATTGGTGTCATGTGTAAAATGTTCTGTTTTCGCCATTTGGCTTTTGGCTTTTGGCCATTTGGCTTTTGGCCTTTTGGCTTTTGGCCTTTTGGCTTTTGGCCTCAACGTTCCTTAATGAACCTGCATGGGATCCTGTCTAAATCTGCAGTGTTGAATCTCACGAACACATTAAATAAAATCATAAAATGCAAATAAAGCCAATATATGAAGAAATTTAATGTTTAGGCACAATATGGCATGTATGAATGATTATACCCTTTTGATCATGGAGATCAAATCAATCTTACCCTTACTGGAAAATTAGTGACCTGAATGCTTTTATGCCTTACTGGAAAATTAGGATCATGGAGATCAAGCCAGCCTTATCCTTACTGAAGAAGTAGTGAGGTATTGGTTTGTAACTGTGATGGCTTATTTGTAGTGAGAGAGGGATTTGTAATAAGGATTTCAAGGTTTTAGGGTTCTTGAAAGAGTTTGATATTCTAACAGTGTTGTGGCAAGGTTTTTTTTCCTCTCTTCTTTTCTCCTCTTCTCTGGTTTGTGTGAAAAGAAGGTGATTATATAATGGAAATTAGGGTAAAGCAAATGAGCTTTGAATGTGCAATTGGGCCTCCAATATTCACTTGAATTCATCACTTTCCAGGCTAAATCGCAGGGACTTAAGTGCATTTTTTGAAGTTGAAATGTGAAAACAAAATGTAGCTGACATCGATAACTAACTCCTGTCCGAAAATCGGCTCAATCGGATAAACGGTGAATTAGTTATGAATTTTTGAAGTTTCAGCTCAGACAAACTTATTTTGGGCTCCAGTGTCGACTCTGACACGTTCTTCAATAAAAAACTGGTATTGATCGGAGCATAATCCGGTCTCGACTTTTGAAGCAAAGTTGTAGATCTATGAGTCAGTGACCTTGTGTAAAAATATGAGCCCAATCCGATAAAAATTGACCGAGTTATGAATTTTCGAAGTTTCGGCCCAGATGAAATAATATTCAGCATTCAGGATTTTCAGCGTGTCACGCACTCTGAGCAAAAAATGAAGGCCTTTTAAACACCGTTCGAACTCGATAACTCCTGTGAAAATGTAGCCAACTCAATTTGTGAAATTTTGGCGCCAGAACCAGCTCGATACGATGAAAATCGACCAAGTTATGATTTTTTGAACATGACGCAAATAAACTTCTGTCACAAATTTTCTTCACGAAAATACTTGATAAATCCACATTTTTGAAGACCTTCTGATCGAAATTGGCTTCCAGCCGTGAGAGATGAAAACGTAGATAATGTCAAGACGGAATTTTGGCCACCAGAACGGGTTCAAAACGAGTCACGATCTTCAAGTTATGAATTTTTTAGCGCGTAAAAACTTCACTTTCAGCACACTTTTTCACTATATTTCTTCAAGAAAACTCACACATTCGGATACCTTCTTTAAAGAATTGACTCTTGAGCCGAACCTGAATTTGAGAATATGTTATCAGAGATATCTTGGCGAAAGAACACCAGAATATAACGCGCCGGGTTGGACTTGTGAATTTTCTTGAAATGTTTTGAGAAATATGGGAGGGCAAATTTTGGGGTGCAACAGTTGCCCCTGTTCAATCTTCTTAGACCTGAGGATGTAGATTGGCTTGCGTGCCTTTCGTGATCCGAAGGTGGAAGATGATTGAACACTAGAGTGCCCAGAAATTTGCGCTCACATAGTAGTGTGATGGTGGGAATGGGCTTATAGATGCCATTTGGAGATTGATGGATAGGATGATGGGCTTATAGATGCCATGCCAAGATGTGATGAATAGGTGGATGGGCTTATAGATGCCATCTGGGTGTCGATCGCGTAAGAGATTCCTTAGCGAGAGTTTGCGTACCTGCAAAAGAAAAAAATGATTACCTGACCTGTTACAGGAGTGGTCTTCAAACTCTTGTGTAGATGTGTCCTGACTGGTTACAGGAGCTGGATCTGGAGCTTCAAACGGCGATGAATGAACCAGGGATGGTTACTACCTCAATAGGAACGGTGAGAGAACCTTAGGCGACTCCAACCTCAATAGCAATCATTTAGAGAATCTTGGATAACTTCAACTTCAACAGCAATCGTTGAGCGAATCTTGGGATGATTACTACCTCCGCAGGATCGGGGAGAGAACCATAGGCGACTACAACCTCAATAGCAATCATTGAGAGAATCTTGGATAACTTCAACTTCAACAGCAATCGTTGAGCGAATCTTGGGATGATTACTACCTCCGCAGTATCGGGGAGAGAACCATAGGCGACTACAACCTCAACAGCAATCATTGAGAGAATCTTGGATAACTTCAACCTCAACAACAATCGTTGAGAGAAACTTGGGATGATTACTACCTCCGCAGTATCGGGGAGAGAACCATAGGCGACTACAACCTCAACAACAATCATTGAGAGAATCTTGGATAACTTCAACCTCAACAGCAATCGTTGAGAGAAACTTGGGATGATTACTACCTCCGCAGTATCGGGGAGAGAACCATAGGCGACTACAACCTCAACAGCAATCATTGAGAGAATCTTGGATATCTTCTACTGAGTCTTCATCAGAAAAATCTGTTTGGGGTCGATTTAGCTAGACTAGAGAAGGCCTTGGACTGGATAAGAAACAAAAAATCTTAGGGTCGATTAACTGAACCGGTCTAGGTCTTGAAATTTTCTACTGGAATAAGTGTCAGAACGTCGCCATATCTGGTTCACATCTGAACTATATCTAGAAGGAAATCTGGAAGAAGTATCAGAACGTCGCCATATCTGGTTCACATCTGAACTATATCTAGAAGGAAATCTGGAAGAAGTATCAGAACGTTGCCATATATGGTTCACATCTGAACTATATCTAGAAGGAAATCTGGAAGCAGTATCAGAACGTCGCCATATCTGGTCCACATCTGAACTATATCTAGAAAGAAATCTGGAAGCAGTATCAGAACGTCGCCATATTTGGGTCACATCTGAACTATATCTAGAAGGAAATCTGGAAGAAGTATCAGAACGTTGCCATATCTGGTTCACATCTGAACTATATCTGGAAGGAAATCTGGAAGATGTATCAGAACGTCGCCATATCTGGTTCACATCTGAACTATATCTAGAAGGAAATCTGGAAGCAGTATCAGAACGTCGCCATATCTGGTTCACATCTGAACTATATCTAGAAGGAAGTCTGGAAGAAGTATCAGAACATAGCCATATCTGGTTCACATCTGAACTATATCTATAAAGAGTTGCGATAGTTGATAGTAATCATCTTTGTATTGACCTTTCCTGAAAGGTAAAGCATCAGTTGTATGCAAGATCATGATGCATGAACTGCATGATTTCAGGATGTCCTCAAAATTGATGAGATTCGTGTAGTATGATGCATATGCATGCTATAATGTATGAAGATGTAATGTTCATGAATGTATTTTTGTCTAAGAAAATAAATCCTTGACGGGTGCCAGGAAGTCACTCCTGGGCTGATGTTGAAGGATAGATCTTTACTTCCGCTGGGGATGATAGTTGCAAGAATACCGGTAGGAGAAGATAACTCCGTTGGGGAATAAACTTGGCGAATGGATTATTCTGCGGGGAGAAAAGTACTCTAACGACCTTGCTGGGGAGCAATACTCTGTGGGAAGAGAGATACTTTGCTGAAATGTTGATGGTAACTTCACTGGGGATACCATTGTTATATTGGAAGTGTTAATGGACTTCGCTGGGGATAAGAAGACTCCGTCGAGGACGCTCTTTCCGTGGCTTTTGGCTGAGGATAACCCAGTTATATCCTAGTAAGGAAATAACTCTTTGAATAAAGCCGGGAGACGCGTTCGCGCTCTGCGAGGGTAAACTTCCAGAATCTACCGGGGATAAGCCTACTGCTTGGGGAGATAAATTCCAACTTTCTTGGGGAACTGGATTGGACTCTCCTGGGGAAGTATTGAACTGTATTGGTTATGTTCTTCCACGGCACCTACCTTGATACCTTGGAGGACAGAAACAATCAGATTGCTTAGACTACCCGTTATTGCCCCTGTTTCTATGGGGGAGGCACTTGCGGGATGCTGATAATTGTTGAGGGTCAAACCTTCTTCAGGTAGGCAGATGACAAGATGACAGGACATAGTCGTACGCTTTGATCCCTAACTTTTGCCTGGACCGCCCTTTCGGGTTTTCAGTCCACCGGGATACCCATTTTTGCCCAAGCCGCCTTTTCAGGTTTTCGACTTGCCGGGTGTACAGATTTTTTCATTTCATCCCTTCATTTTGCCCGAACCCTTTTGGTTCGCCGGGAAGCCCTAATTTTTTGCCTAGGTATGTCAACCTAGCGGGCCTTTGATTATGCGTAGTATTTTTTTCGATTATGTCCATGCTCTCAGAATGTAGGGAGTTGCCCCTGTTAGAAGTGTTTTGCCATGCCACCAGAAGATGTTTGATCAGGCAAGATTTATTATTGAAATGCCCCAAGTGACTCAGGAGGAGATTTGCCCCTGGCTATTTGGCCTTTTGAGAGATTCTCCGAATCTTGATTGGACTGCCCCAGATGGTGGACAATAGTCATGCCATGCCCCTTGATTGGAAGTGCTTTTGTTCATTAGACGTTCGTCGTGCGAACTTCTATGTTGTTCAAACAAATAGTCATATGCAAGCAATGTTATATTAAAAATGAAAAGCTTATGTCTGTCTTGAAGATTTTGAAAATGCATTCTTTTCATAAAACAAGTGAATGTTTGTAAAACGTGATGTCAACTCCGTATTTACCGTAGGCCTTAAGGAGTCAGGATACCTTTCGTAACAGTATGCTTTCGAACTAACCCATGCTTCAGCTAGGACTTTTAAGGGTTATAACGTGGCTTGGTTCACGGTTCAAGAAACAAAGGATAAAGGCTCAAATTATTTGTACCCACCCGCTCTTCGTGATGTTCTCCAAACCTAAACTCAGTTGATCATACGTTAGACCTTGTTTGAGTCTTTGCTATGATTTTCCAGTGATGATTCAGATATTGATGATTGATTCTGAATAGGCAGTCATTCCTTTTTGTTGAGGGTTTGTAAGACCTCTTTCTTTTTTATTTTTGTTATCCCTTTCCTTTTTTGCCTGAACTGTTTCCTTTTTTGGAATTACGGTCAGCGGGATGCCCCAGTTTTGTAAGTCTCCTTCATGGGTTTCGACTTAATGGGTTTTTTTATTTTTTTGAGATAATGACTGCCTTTCTTTATTGATTATTCGAAACCATCACTGTCTTTCTTTGTTTTGTAAGGACCTCTTTGGTGCCATTCGTTATGCACTTGGATCAACAGAGAGAACTACCCTTCCCTAGGTTATGATTAAGGGTTTTAAATTTCGAAAAGAAAAACTCCTACTTCTTTGGCTCAGAGGGGTTGACGAGGGATTATCTTCCTTATTACTCCAGTGTTTGGGAATTGAAACAATGCCTGTACCTCATCAGCGGGGTCTGTTCAAAAGCATATTGTAGATTACGGTATCGTTTTCGTCATCCTCCCTCAAGAGGCTTAGAATTATTAGTCAAGAGTTGATCATCAGAAAAAATATGAAAATAATTTGCATTTAGTGAATACAAATATATTGTTTCAGAACAGACATATGCGATGCATTAATGAAATAACAACGTTTGATATGAATGGAATGCTTGAACAATCAAAAGAAAATTACAACTTGAAAGATTCTAATGAACAAAAATTTCTCAATCCTAGCCATGTTTTGACAAGGGAGCAATGATCGCATTGGGAGTCTCGGCGGGCTCGAACTCGATCTCTTTAGCATCGATCATATTCTGAATCTTGTACTTCAGTGCCCAACAGTCCTCAGTATCGTGCCCCGGGCTACCAGAATGGTAAGCGCACCTTGCTTCTGGGTTGTAATTTGGAGAGGAAGTCTTTGGATTTGCAGGAGGGTTGATCACCGCAATCAGGTTCATCCTTAACATGTGCTGCAAACCTCGTGAGCATGACATGTTGATGTAGGTGAATTGTCTCTTAGGCTCGTCCGACCTGTTCTGATCAACCCGCTGTTCTTGGCGAGGTCGTTGTTGGCCCTGAGAAGTAGTAGCAACTCAGAGAGGTCTATTCATTGGACCCGACCTTTGCCTTCTTGGAAGCTGTTCCATGACCTGGTCCCTGATTTGGGCTGGTTGCTTTATGCCTTGAGGAAGCTGACTGATCATGGCTCTCAACTCTCCTTGCTCCTGAGCTAAACCTTGAATGAGGGCCCTTTGCCCCAGCATCTGGGTTTTCAATGTGTCTACCTCAGCTTGTAGACGTTTCAGCTGTTCGTCCTTGTCATCTTCAGGACTCTTTCTGATCAGATTCCCCATGAGGAGTGTCCTCAACTCTTCCTGCCCCTTGGATAGGCCTAGGAAGATTTCCCTGAACTGAGTCTCTTGAGTGTGAAGGTCCTGGTTATCTTGTTGTGAAGCCATTGCTGAAATAAACAACGAGAAAGGTAAGTGACCTGCAACAAGGATACCTGTTATGCAATGATGAGTATGACATGCATGTAATGTTTTTAAGGACCTCGTGGGGTAAACAAGAAAATTTGTTAGCATTTGGATCCGGTAGCTTGATTGAAAGAACTTCATATTTGTTGAGAGTCTTTCTTCCAAGGGTCAAAGGCTCACCATATCAAGTGGGTCATAGCCCCTGACTCAAGTCATCAACCTTATTTTGCTTTCCAAACAACCTTGGCTAGGGGAACCTTCTTCAGGAGTCAAAGCTCACCATATCAAGTGGGTCATAGCCCCTGACAACCTTGGCTAGAGGAAAATAAATCCTCTTTGCCCCTTGCTGGGATAGTTGATTCACCATGACCTGCACCACAAGCCCCTTGAGATCCTTGAAATGGGTTAGGATGTATGCAATGGTATGATGTTATGCTATGCATGGGGTAATGTAAGTAACCCTGTTATGAGTCCCAATTAAGGACTGCAAACCAAAACCTGCAAGAAACTCAAGTAAAAACTGTCATGAGTCCCAATTAAGGACTAAAACAACACCTGCAAGAAACTCGGTAAACCTTGTTATGAGTCCTAATTAAGGACTATAAACAAAACCTGCAAGTAGTTCAAGTGTCAGACAATAAGCATACAAATAGTCAAGTACGAAGGCACACAAGTCACACAAGAGAAACCCTTAAAGTTTAGGCCAGCATGGGGTCTAGGTATTACCCTCTTTCAGTTTGTTGGTTCATACCTGTCCTATCAAAGTAACCGGGTTCTTAGAGGATCCCAATATCATTGACTACCCTCAATCGGTCATAACTCCGGCATCGCAATCTTTTCTTGCGGCCAGAACCATCACGAGAGTTTAGCCTCAATTGGCGTAGCATACTGCTACTGTTCTAATGGCCAAGTTGTGTCATTTAAGGTTCTAAGGTTGTTGGTGCTTAATGACTCCTCAGAAGACCCATATTCTCCTTGTTGCAACACAAGGGATATCGGTACAGACCAAGGTGCCACACCAATGTAGCCACTGTTTCACCCGTGTCGGTCTACGCCGGACAGGTCCCTCACAACTTATGCTACCTAAACAGGGTATCCCCAGATCCGGGTTAGGATCTATGTAACTCCCATGCAACCCACAATTTTAAAGCAAACAAGTCAATACAATTGAAAACACAGTTATGAACTAACCCTAAGGTACACCTCACTTTAAGTTTGTCCCCAGCAGAGTCGCCAGTTCTGTGATCGGTGGATCTGGAACTGACTGTTTAACGCTGGTTCGCGAAATGTCACGGAAGCAAGAGTCGCCACCGTCTTTTATTTTCTCCAAATGGAAAGGACAAAAGCACAGAAAAATTCCTTATAGAGATTGCTCTCGGTTCGGGAGGTAGATTATAGAAAGGGAATGTGTTAGCACCCTTTCTATCCATGGTTATCCATGGGCTCTTAGATACTTGCTCACTTGTGTTTTCAAAAATGGTTTGTTTGCTTTTCAACTGTGGGTTTTAAAAAGTTTCTTTGAAAATTTCAGTTCGACTCTTGTATCAGTCCTCAAGAGTGTTTGAAAAATGCTTTCGAAAGCTTTTTGAAAATGTGTTGGTGTGAAAAGTATTTTTGATTTGTTTTGTTTTGAATTAGAGCAAGTATCCACGAGTCGTCTACCTACCCTAAGGAATTCGTCTGTGTAAATGTCCTTTAAAGTAGTGCCATCCCACCATTGAGAGGTAGGTAGCACCACCGTTGGAGGTGTTCAGGTCAATTCGAGGTTCGGGACATGGTGATCACCAGAGCAATGGGAAGACACCTTAGAAGCTACCCTCATGCCAGGTTCCCGGATCATGAGGACTTACTAAGACATCCTCTACTCGACGATCACCTTTCGAGGCAAGGCAACAGTGAGGCGTACCCTAGGGGTGGTGTGTGATTTGTGTGTCGTTTTCATTTATTTTTGTCTTTTGTCAAAGTGATCTATGCGTTTGTTTTTATTTTATCATTCATTCTTGCATGTCATTATTAATAGTTAAAAATTGCGAGAAATATAAAGTTCCTAAGCTATTACAAAGGCGCGGGTCCACATCGCCAAATTAAACCAGGACCCGATTTGACATAAAATAAAGAAATAAAATGCGGGAAATATAAAATGTCCGAGTTACATGGCTTGAGCAATTACATAATATTTGAAAGAAAATAAATGTGCGAAAGAAATAAAAATAGAACGTTCGAGGGCGTTGGACCCTTTAAAGAAATTAAATGAAATTAAAAAGCTAATTAATTATTTAATAAAAGGAAAGAAATGTTTTTTAGTTTTTTTGTATTTATGAAATAAAGAAAATTAAAATTAAAAGAAACTCTAATTCTAAGTTTTTTAATTATTAATGAAAATGTTAAAGTTTAACCTAATTTACTAAATATTTAATGTACATGTTTATTTACAAAATAAATTAGTAATTAATAATAATAATAATGATGAGAAAATTATTTATTAAAAAAATGATGAAAAAGTTAAAAGCCCTAATTTCTACATATTTAATTTATTAAGAAAAATATTAAAGTTTTGAAACCTAAATTAATCTAATTAATTGTTTAAAGTTTATTTACAAAAATAATAATAGTGAAATTAATATTAATAAAATAAACATTTTTTTAAATTTTCTGTATTTTATATTTATTATGAAAATTATTTTATGGAATTAAAAGAAAACAATTAAAAAACAATTAAAAGAATAAAAAGGAAAAACAAATAAAAATTAAAAATTGAGCAAACCATAGGGGGTGTCTGGCCCAAGGGGAGGTTTTTTTAAAGTATTGACTCCTGAGTACCGTGGTCTGCATTCTTTGGCCATTGGATTGAGTTTCATGCATAAGTTGTTCTACTTTGGCCATTTGGCTTTTGGCTTTTGGCTTTTGGCCATTTGTGTTCTGGCCTCAACGTTCCTTAATCTTCTCAGGATGTCTGTCTCGCCACGTATTGGTGTCATGTGTAAAATGTTCTGTTTTGGCCATTTGGCTTTTGGCTTTTGGCCATTTGGCTTTTGGCCTTTTGGCTTTTGGCCTTTTGGCTTTTGGCCTCAACATTCCTTAATGAACCTGCATGGGATCCTGTCTAAATCTGCAGTGTTGAATCTCACGAACACATTAAATAAAATCATAAAATGCAAATAAAGCCAATATATGAAGAAATTTAATGTTTAGGCACAATATGGCATGTATGAATGATTATACCCTTTTGATCATGGAGATCAAATCAATCTTACCCTTACTGGAAAATTAGTGACCTGAATGCTTTTATGCCTTACTGGAAAATTAGGATCATGGAGATCAAGCCAACTTTATCCTTACTGAAGAAGTAGTGAGGTATTGGTTTGTAACTGTGATGACTTATTTGTAGTGAGAGAGGGATTTGTAATAAGGATTTCAAGGTTTTAGGATTCTTGAAAGAGTTTGATATTCTAACAGTGTTGTGGCAAGGTTTTTTTTTCTCTCTTCTTTTCTCCTTTTCTCTGGTTTGTGTGAAAAGAAGGTGATTATATAATGGAAATTAGGGTAAAGCAAATGAGCTTTGAATGTGCAATTGAGCCTCCAATATTCACTTGAATTCGTCACTTTCCAGGCTAAATCGCAGGGACTTAAGTGCATTTTTTGAAGTTGAAATGTGAAAACAAAATGTAGCTGACATCGATAACTAACTCCTGTCCGAAAATCGGCTCAATCGGATAAACGGTGAATTAGTTATGAATTTTTGAAGTTTCAGCTCAGACAAACTTATTTTGGGCTCCAGTGTCGACTCTGACACGTTCTTCAATAAAAAACTGGTATTGATCGGAGCATAATCCGGTCTCGACTTTTGAAGCAAAGTTGTAGATCTATGAGTCAGTGACCTTGTGTAAAAATATGAGCCCAATCCGATAAAAATTGACCGAGTTATGAATTTTCGAAGTTTTGGCCCAGATGAAATAATATTCAGCATTCAGGATTTTCAGCGTGTCACGCACTCTGAGCAAAAAAGGAAGGCCTTTTGAACACCGTTCAAACTCGATACCTACTTTGAAAATGTAGCCAACTCAATTTGTGAAATTTTGGCGCCAGAACCAACTCGATACGATGAAAATCGACCAAGTTATGATTTTTTGAACATGACGCAAATAAACTTCTGTCACAAAATTTCTGCACGAAAATACTTGATAAATCCACATTTTTGAAGACCTTCTGATCGAAATTGGCTTCCAGCCGTGAGAGATGAAAACGTAGATAATGTCAAGACGGAATTTTGGCCACCGGAACGGGTTCAAAACGAGTCAAGATCTTCAAGTTATGAATTTTTTAGCGCGTAAAAACTGCACTTTCAGCACACTTTTTCACTATATTTCTTCAAGAAAACTCACACATTCGGATACCTTCTTTAAAGAATTGACTCTTGAGCCGAACCTGAATTTGAGAATATGTTATCAGAGATATCTTGGCGAAAGAACACCTGAATATAACGCGCCGGGTTGGACTTGTGAATTTTCTTGAAATGTTTTGAGAAATATGGGAGGACAAATTTTGGGGTACAACAGTATGCATTTTAAACAGATTTGAAGCATGTGATCATGTTTGTTTAATCATTTTGAGACTTCCTAACGTTTTACATGTGAAGCTAAGGCTCTAGATCGTAGATTGCCATGATTAGGTTTTCGAAATATGGTAGCTTCGGTTTCAGGGATAGAGGCCGCTTCAATTTAAACTGATACCATGGCTGGATTGGCAGACCCCGATTTAGGGGGGTAGCCTTAATTGTGGGTCTGGGTTTTGCTGTTTGTAGGTTTTAGGGCTTTTGGATGACCGGAGAGGGTGACCAGAGTTTGACTCCGGCACCCCTAGAAAGTTGACACTGGCGCCTACACGTCTCCCTCTCATTGGGCAATTCAAATCAGCACACGTGTTTTCTTAATTTTAAATATATGCATTTGTTTCATATTATATTATTCCGGGATGATTTAAATAACGATTGAAACAATAGCTCGAATGGCAAGGCAATGCATGTGAAAAGGGATAAGGCATGGGTTCGAGTCCCAGGTCCAGCAATTTTTTTCCTAACATGTTTATGCAGGTTCTATACTCCCAGTGGCCAGACGCGTACCATACACCTCTAAATCATAACCATTAGATCATAGTTGATCTAGATCCAAGAGCTTCAACGTGAAATTCACCATGAGCCCTTAAGGCTTCTCCTCACTAGATTCCAATGCAGTCTGGGCTTCATCAAGATTGGGCCCGGCAAATTCAGATCTCACACCCCTAACTTCTGATTAACATCCAGGCCCATTTGTATTTTGTTTTATTTTATTATTCTTTTAATTTGTTTTTTTCATTTAATCAACAATTTTTTTTAAAATCAAATAAAAATTCACAAAAAAACATAGGATTAGTTTTTAATTAAATAATTAATTTCTGAAATTGACTAATTAATTAACTTTAACATTTTTTTCAAAATTAAAATAAGTTAGAACTTATGGTTTAATTTATGTTTAAATTATTTTCTCATAACAATAAAAAAACTTAGACTATTTTCTCAATTAAGTTTTATTTTTTTTCTAAACAAATTTTAGGTTAATCCAATTTAGTTATTCTCCAGATAAATCAAAAATAAACAAAAATATTTCTTTATTCATCTAGAATTGCCTTAGGATTTTTTATACGTCTCTTTCCATTTCGCATGCGTTATTTACTTTCGCACTTTTTTATACTAATGTATCTGCTGATGGGATATAATAGAATTAACTAGGTCTCTTTACTTCTTTTCTTTATTTTCCTCCCAAACTTTTTGACATGTAAATATCCCCCACCCCGAAGCTTTGTAATAGTGTAGGATTTATGATTCCCGCACTTTAAATTTATGCAAAATAGTAACTGTTAGTAACTAGGTTTTTATGGAAAGACTGAAAACAAAACATTAGCAAACCTAATAACTAATATAAATGAACTGAATTGAATCACTTGCACATGCACACATCTAGGGTACCCCACTTCGGTTTCCTTCGGAAAAATAGTCACAATTCTAGAAACGTGAGAGATTTTAGTGGCTACCCTCCGGTTTAAAGATCACAAGTCCCTCGATGACTCTCTCGATGATGCCTCGGTAAAAGTGATCTTAAAACCCTAGTGTAGGTACTAAAGTTTCTTGCCAATTTGCCTTAGTGACTGTAAACGTCCCTTCAAATGCGGTGGGAGAACTGACTTGAGGTTTTGCGTTTGTGTTCGCAAATGTTTCGGTTTAGCAAGAGTCACCACTGACTTTTTATTTTATCCAAAGGAAAGGTCAAAAAGCACAGAAAAGACCTTTGAGATTATTTTCGGGTTCGGGGGGTAGATTATGAAAAGGGAAGGTGCTAGCACCCTTTTTATCCATGGTTTTCCATGGGCTCTTAGTTACTTGTTTTAGATCACTTGCTTTTGCTTTTCAATTGTTTGAAATGGTGCTTTTGTGTGTGGTTTTGAAAGTATTTTGAAAAGAGGCCTTTGTCTAGGCAACCTTTGTAATGATTCTTGTTTGAATGTATACAAAGGTGTTTGTCTTTTGAAAAATGTTTCAATGTTTGAAAATTTGTTTTGGGAAAATGTTTTGAAATTGTGTTGTGATGTGTTTTTGAAAATAGCAAAGATGGCTTGCAAGTTTGATCAAGTAACTAGGAGTTGTCTACACTACTCAAAGATCTTTCCTACACATTTTTAACCCTTTGACATTGTTGTTTTACCATTGTATTTGGTAAACAACCTTGTGTTTGGATGTTAAACGGGACAGGCGCGAGTCATCGTATGACCATGATAGCAATGGTGCTAAGTATCTTAGCAAGTTTTTGTTTGAGGGACTAGATCATTTTTGTATAGACAACCAAGATAGCGTCATCGAGGGACTATGATCTTTTGTTTTTTGATTTTGTTTTGCCAAGATACCTAGCATGCATACCATGGCCATGTTTTTTAAGGCAACAAGTGGATGAAACCCTAGGTGTGCTTGTGTGCATTGTGTTGTCACTTTCCATGCATCTTTGTCTTGTGTTTAGTTATGCTATTTGTTTGGTTTTGGTTCTTTGCATACAAACCCTAGTTTTACTATCATGCATATCAAAGCGATAAAAATGCGTAAAAGTAAATCTAAGACTATTACAACATTATTATGGGGAGGGGGTACAAGTTTGAATAGGGGGATATTGCTCAAAAATAAAGCCCTAAAACTATTACAACCATATTGAATTTATTTGTACAAATAAATAAACAAATATTTAAATATGCAAATATATAAATATACACAAAATGTTTTTGATATTAATTTTTTGTGTATATAAACAAAATAATTTATTTAATGTCTTAAAAAAATAAGAAAAATATTATGATTATTTTTGAAAATGGTGGAAACCCTAATTTTTGGTTTAAAGAAAATATATATTCTAATTATTTATTTATTCATTTTTATGTACAAGAAAATAAATAAAAATATATATAGAAATGTTTAAAAAATAATATTTGTGAGAAAATAATATTTTGAATGTATAATATAATAAAATAAAAATATGTAAGTATTTTAATTTTAATTACAAATTTATTTAAGAAAATAAAAGTATTTAACCTAATAAAATATTTTTTGTCATAAAAAATAATAAAAATAATAAAATAAAAATGTAAAAATTAAGAAAATATTTTTTGTGATTTGTAATATTTATAAAAAATAAATAAAGTCAGAAAACATAAATAAAATGAGAAAATATAAAAAATATAACAAATGGGCCAAAGGGGTGCAGAAAGCAAGCAGGGGGGGTGCAAAAAGCAGGACAAAGCCAGGCCCAACCCATTTCCACTTCATCCCTGTCCTCCAGAAACAAAAAACGCGCGCCCTGTGTTCAAACTTGTAACTCCTGCATACGTTCTTAAAAACAAAAACTTGCAACATGAAAGTTATAGCTCATCATCACACAATTTTAACCATATAAAAAACTTGATCTAACTCTCAAAGACCAGAGAGAATATCAGTGACCCTAATTTATGACCTAGTTTTTTCAGAAACATCAACATCCAAATTCTCCTAGCTCAGTTAACATAAATGAATTATATGCATATGTACAGTTCAAGGACAATGAGGACTACATTTTTGCTTCACAAACCTAAGCCTAATGATTCCTAAATAAGGAGATAGAAGTTTGAAATTTACCTGTTTCAGTCAAGCTCGAGTATGGCAATGCAACAACTTTCAGTGAGTCCTGAGGTTCTTTTGATCTTGCTCGATGTTCCCTTGACATTTCCCAATGCTTAGCTTGCTTTGAAATAGATTGAATCTCCTTGTAGAAGTCAACCTGCAAACTCAGAATTTAAAAATGGTGAAGCTTGAAAATGAAGTTACAGTTTATGAACAATGGCTTGGATAGTTCAGGTGGGTTGTTTAGAAAGTGTTTGAAGTGGTTTGGGACAAAATGCACGAGTGGATTTTGTTTTAGATGTGAATCTGCAGAACTTGCCCTGTTTTTGCAAGAACTTGGTGTTTTGGTGTTTTGGAGGGTTTGAGAACTTGTTAGCTCGTGTTTTTAGCTTGGTATGATATGCTGAAGTTGTTTGAAATGTGCACAAGACTTGGTTATATCAGATTACAAAGTTATGGACCTTTTGCACAATTGCTTGGTTTTGAAGTAAAAGATGAGTTGACAAAGGCACAGCCTGTACAGGCTAGCTCAAGGCCTGAGGAGAGTTGGTAAACTTTTCCTGATGTTTGTAGATGTGGTTTTCTGCATAAGATTAAGTTCAATGCTCAAGACAAACAAAATTGCATAAAGCATGCTTTATCAAAGTAGCAATGTTGCCTTTTTGCCATTTTTAGATTAATTCCTTGTACAATGCCCTAAAGCTCAGAACAAAGCCTTGGTCCAATGTGTTTGCATTTAATTTATGTGTGTATAAAGGATTAGAACCTGTAAACCAAGTACATGCATGGTTTGGACAGAATTGCAAGTTGTATCAATGTGCAAAATGCCTTGGCCAAAAGTGATAATTTCCCATTTTCAAACATTCGATTCTCCCTAACCATAAATGATTTTAGAGAGTTCTTGGACATTTTGGAAAGCTTGTAACATGCTCTACAATACATATTTGAAATGAATTTTGATATTACACTTGGAACTATGTGAAAAATTGCTATGAAGATAGGTCAAAATCCTGCCTAAACTAGGGCTAAATTTCACTAAGTTAAAAGTTTCATGGACCCTTGTTCACAAAATAATAACTTGAGATCCAAGCATCTTTTGGGAAAACTTTGTGAATCAAAGTTGTAGATTTTGTGGAGGAATACAACTTTCATATTGGAAGTTTTCTTTGAATCCAATTGCATCATGGTGAGAAAGTTAGGAAAATTTGGGGAAAAATAAGAAATTTTCATAACTTAGAAAATTTCTAAGTTATGAAAATTTTCCATTTTAAACTCTAATTTTCAAAATTAGGTTTCTTGGTGAACAAGTTTCATGTTTTGACACATCTTGATGAAAAATGACCCTTGGCACTTGATTTTGACCAAAAAGTCAAAGTTTGACTTTTTAGTGTATAATTGATTTTTGATCAATTGACTGGAAAATTCATCTGTCAATCCAATGCTTTTGAGATCTTTTGAACCTTGTGATTATGTCAAGATGATTCCATTGAGTCCTTGAATCCATGCTTGAACCCAATTTGCCATTGGCTAGGTTAAAAATAAAAAATTGCCCTTCTGCAGTCAAAACCCTAAAAATGACCATTTTGCCCTTTTGATGATCTGATCAAATTTCTTGAGGAGTTGTGGTCCAAACTTGATCAAATGGTTCATATGAGTCTATAATGTTGATGTGGATAAAAAATTATGAGGTTTGACTGTAAATTGGCCACAATTAACCTTTTCCCCAATACAACTGATTTCTAGGTCAATTGTCCAATTGACTGGGCAAAAATTTGATTCAAAGCTTGAAACTTGGTATGAGAAATATTATAAGTCCAACATGAAGTATGAAAGTCAAATTAGGCATTGAAATTCCAAAAATCCATGTGTAAACTCAAACCCTAATTTCAGGTCAATAGTGCAAAGAGATGTCTTGAGCAGAGCAAACCCTAATCCTGTCTGGAGTCCAAAGAGTCTTGTGAGGGGAAATATTGATAAAATGAGAGGGAAAATTTTGGGGTACAACAACTGCCCCTGTTCAATCTTCTTGTATCTGAAGAGTTAGATTGGCGAGTTTGCCGTTCGTGACTCGAAGGTAAAAGAGGATTGGATACTAGAGTGCCCGTAAATTTGCACTCGTCAAAATATAGTTGAGGAAATGGGCTTAAAGATGCCATTTGGAGATGATTGAATCTTGTTGGAGATGGGCTTAAAGATGCCATCCAAGAATGTTTGTTGAAAATCAGAAGAATGAACATCAGAATGGTATCCGTATCTGGAACGTATCTGAGTTATATCTGGAGATTGAATATGTATGAGCAATGGAATGGCGTCCGTATCTGGAGCGTATCCAAGCTATAACTGTATTTGAATTTGAATGAATAACAGAATGACTTCCGTATCTGGAGTGTATTTGTATTGTATCTGAATCTGAAATCTGAATAAGCGAAAGAATGACATCCCTGTCTGGAGCATCTCTGGGTTGGGGAAAAGGTTTGAATGAGTGACAGAATGGCTACCATGTCTGGAGCGTATCTGGACTATATCTAAAATTGAGATCTGTATGAGTAGCAGAATGACTTTTGTGTCTGGAGTGTATCTGAACTGTAACTGGGATCTGCATAAGTGACAGAATGACTTCCGTGTCTGGAGTGTATCTGAACTTTGAAATTGATAGTTGCATCTGAATGAGAAATAGAATGGCTTTCGCGTCTAGAGCGTATCTAATCTGTATCTGATTGTTGAAGTCTGAATGAGTGACTCTGTACTGTATCTTGACTTTGAATTCTAAATGAGTAGTAGAATGACCTCCGTGTCTAGGGTGTATCCATATTGTATCTGAATAAGAGATATGAATGAGTGACAGAATGACTTCCATGTCTGGAGTGTATTTGTATTGTATCTGAAATCTTTGAATATTTGTTAAAGATAGCTTTTAATCTTATCCTGAAAAGGGTAAAATGTTAGCTAAAAACACAAAGTTATGTTGTATGAAATGTATGATGCAATAAATGTGCTTTATCAATGTTGATGATATATGAATGTAATGTATGTGCATGGAAGTTGATTAGCTGTCTTGCTGAGGAAGATAAATCCTTGATAGCTGGAGATAATAAAATCTTTGACTGCTGCCGGGGAAAATAAATCCTTGACCGCTGTTGGAGATTCAAAATCTTTGATTGCTGAGGATGAGAAATCCTTGGACCACTGTTGGGGATAGAAAATCCATGGCAACTCGCGGGGATTATCAAAAACTTTGACAGCTTCTGTGGGGATGTCAGAATCCTTCATGACTTTCCTGGGGATAGGGATCCTTCAAGTATTCTTGAGAAACCTGCTTGGGGAATCCTGAGAACTTTGATGACTATGGCTGGAGATTACACCATGGGAATCCTTGCTCGGCTGGGGAATAAGGAAACTATGATGATCTCTATTGGGGGTCAAACAAAGGAAAACCTTGATCTGCTGAAAAATAAGGAAGACTTTGATGGCTTATGCGGAGAATTAAGAATGAGAAACTTAGATCTCCTGGGGAAAATGAAACCTTGGGGGCTTCACTGGAGAAGTGAGAATGAGAATCTTTGATCTGTAAGGGATTAAAAATTCTGACAAATTCATGCTGGGGAATAATGAAAACTCTGGAAACTTCACTGGGGAACCAAGAATGAGAATCTTCAATCTGCTAGGGGAATTTGAATCCTTGGGGACTTCAAATTGGGGAGTTAAGAATGAGAATCTTCATTCTGTTGGGGAGTAAAAACTCTGTGGGGAATAGATATACTGCTGGAGAGTAGCTATCTTTCTGGAAAGTAAGTTCAAGACTCTCTGGGGAAAAAGCTTATTCCTGTTTGGAAAAAGTTCAGGAGTTTGGGTTGTATGCCAATCTACTGGGAAATTATCCGGAGGTTGGAGATAAAAATTAACTGTTATCTGGTTGATTCTCAGATTTTAAAACAACTTGTTGGGGAATCTGGGGAAAACTGAATGGTTTCCGCCGGGAATTAGTAGTTGGAAACTTGACTCTGTCGGGGAAGAAGGTTTCATCTCCTCTGAGGGTCTGTAGTTCAAAGTTTTGCTCCGTTTAGGATTGGGAGTTTGGAGGTTTAACTCTGATGAGAATTAAAGATTTGAAATATAACTCCGCCGGGGATTGGGAGTTTGAAGGTTTAGACTCTGGCGAGGATTTTGAAATTTAATTCCGCTGGGGATATGTATTTCAAGGTTTTAGCTCCGTTGGGGATCTAGATAATGTACTGCAGGAGATTTCTCTTGGAATAGCCTAAAGACGTTTTCCTATCCTTTCAACCTGTCAATAATTATTCTTTCACATTTCGTTTATTTGTAAACAGTGATTATATTCAAACGCATATGCTTATTTAATAAACCCTTGGACGTTTTCAAATAAAACATAAGTGTAAAGAAAAAGAAAAGGAAAATAGTTTTCTGCACTTTGAAGTATCTTTGTATTAACTTTGTGTAAGTATTTTGTACAAAGGAGACAGACATCCTATTAAGAGAACGTTGTCATGAAAATTGAGAAAAATTTATACAAAGAAAGATGGCTATGTGTAAAAATTCCATGGGGTTCCCATTCTGCTATAGCCTTCGTAACTCTGGATATCTTGTCCATTCGTTGCTTCGTCCGAAGATGATTGAATTGATCAGAAGCCCGGAGCTTGTCTGTGAAGAGATTGTCCTTAAAGTGATCCGACGAGACATAGTCATACGCTTTAATTCCATAACTTTTGCCTGGACCTCCCTTTCAGGTTTTCAGTCCACCGGGAAACCCTTTTTTGCCCAAGTCGCCCTTTCGGGTTTTCAACTTGCCGGGTGTACAGATTTTTTTAATTTATCCCTAATTTTTTCCTGAACCGCCCTTTCGGGTTTTCGATTCACCGGGATGCCCATTTTTGCCCAAGTCTCCCTTTCGGGTTTTCAACTTGCTGGGTCGTTTATGCGTAGTATCTTTTGACTATGTATGCGTTCGCAGGGTGCGGAAGGTCATCACCGTCCATGGTGGTTAAGATCATTGCCCCACCAGAAAAGATATTTTTTATCACAAACGGTCCTTCGTAGGTAGGAGTCCATTTGCCCCTGGGATCACTTTGCGGCAAGATGATCCGCTTGATTACAAGATCCCCGACTTGATATACATGGCGCCTGACTTTCTTGTTGAATGCCTTGATCATCCGTTTCTGATACGCCTGACCATGACAAACAGCAGTAAGTCGTTTTTAGTCAATCAAATTAAGTTGATCAAGCCGGGTCTGAATCCAATCGTCTTCACTCAAACCATCATCTTTCATGATTCTCAAGGAGGGAATATGAACCTCGATAGGTGAAACAGCTTCCATGTCGTATACTAAAGAAAAGGGTGTTGACCCAGTTGATGTTCGTGCCGTGGTACGGTACGCGTGCAGAGCAAACGGTAACATCTCATGGCAGTCCTTGTAGGTGATTGTAATCTTTTATATGATCTTCTTGATATTTTTGTTCGCAGCTTCGACCACACCGTTCATCTTTGGCCGATAGGAAGATGAATTGTGATGTTGAATCTGGAACTGCTCGCGCAGAGCGGTGATCATAGTATTGTTCAGGTTTGTACCTTTGTCGGTGATGATCCTTTCAGGGATACCATACCGGAAAATGAGGTTCTGCTTGATGAAGCGGGCAACCACATTCTTTGTAACGGATGCGAAGGAAGCTGCTTCGACCCATTTGGTGAAGTAGTCAATGGCCACCAGGATAAAACGGTGTCCATTGGATGTTGTAGGCTTGATATCTCCAATCATGTCGATTCCCCACATTGTGAATGGCCAAGGAGCTGTTAAGACATTGAGAGGAACTGGAGGTATGTGTACCTTGTCCGCATAGATTTGGCATTTGTGACAAGTCCTGGAATGTTGATGGTAGTCATCTTCCATGGTAGACCAGTAATAGCCTACCCGTAGAATCTTCTTAGCCATCGTATGTCCGCTAGAGTGCGTGCCAAAGGTACCATTGTGCAGTTCAGCCATGATCTGCTCAGCTTCAACGTTTTCCACACAACGGATTAGAATGCAATCATGATTGTGTTTGTATAAGATACCATTTCTCAAGAAGAACTTAACTGAGAATCTCCTTAAGAACTTTTTGTCGTTGACGGAAGCTCCTTCAGGGTATTCTTGAGTCTCGAGATACCTTTTGACGTCATGAAACCAAGGTCGGTCCACTACTTCTTCGGTATTAATCTCGTGAAAATGTGCAGGTTTGTCCATTCGTTCAATGGTGATTTGGGGAGCCTCATTATCCCAGTTAAGTTTAAACATGGATGACATTGTAGCTAGCGCATCCGCTAGCTGATTTTCTTCTCGCGGGAAGTGCTCGAAGGTAATCTGCTCGAAATGTGGTAACAATGTCAAGACATGTTATTTGTAAGGGATGTGGTTAGGAAGCTTAGTATCCCACTCTCCTTTGATTTGACTGATAACCAAAGCGGAGTCCCCAAATACAATCAAATATTTGATTCCTAAGTCAATGGCGACCTTGAGACCAAAGATGCAAGCTTCATATTCGGCCATGTTGTTGGTACAGCTGAAGCAGAGTCTGGCGGTGAAAGGTGTATGGAAACCTTCCGAAGAGATAAGTACTGCACCGATACCGTTGCCAAGTGCATTAGAAGCACCATCAAAGTACAAGGTCCATCGGGATCCTTGTTCAGGTCCATCATACGGTATGTTCTCTTCAATGTTGTCCAATGTCAAAATATCCTCGTCGGGGAAGTCGAACCTCATGGATTGGTAATCTTCGACAGCTTGATGGGCCAGATGATCGGCTGACACACTCCCCTTTATAGCTTTTTGGGTCGTGTACTGTATATCGTATTCCATTAGGATCATCTGCCACCTAGCGATTCTTCCAGATAAAACAGGCTTCTCAAAGATGTACTTAATCGGATCCATCTTAGAGATCAGCAAAGTGGTATGAGTCAACATATACTGCCTTAGCCGGCGAGCAGCCCATACCAAAGAGCAGAAATTTTTCTCGAGCAGTGAGTATCGGGTCTCACAGTCGGTAAACTTTTTGCTAAGGTAATAAATGGCATGCTCTTTTCGGCCAGACTCGTCATATTGGCCCAGTACGTACCCCATTGAATTCTCCAAGACAGTCAGATACATGATTAGTGGCCTTCCTTCGACGGGTGGCATCAAGATAGGAGGTTCTAGTAAATACTCCTTGGTTTTATCAAAAGCAACTTGACAGTCATCATTCCATTTAACCATCTGATCTTTCTTCAATAGCTTGAAGATTGGTTCACAGGTAGATGTTTGGTGAGAAATGAACCTTGCAATGTAGTTTAGGCGTCCCAAGAAACCTTTGACCTCCTTCTCAGTGCGAGGGTCAGGAATTTCTTGTATAGCTTTGACTTTGGCAGGATCAACCTCGATGCCTTTGTTGCTGACTATGAATCCCAAGAGTTTACCGGACCTGACTCCGAAATTGCACTTGTTAGGGTTCAGTCTGAGCTTGTACTCTTTCAACCTGACAAACAACTTTTGCAGATGGTCGAGGTGTTCTTCTTCAGTTTGTGAACGGGCTATCATGTTGTCTACGTAGACCTCTATCTCATGATGTATCATATCATGAAACAAAGCTACCATGGCGCATTGATAGGTTTCCCCGGCATTCTTTAGTCCGAATGGCATCACTTTATAGCAGAACGTACCCCACTGTGTAACAAAAGTAGTTTTCTCCATGTCTTCAGGGGCCATTTTGATCTGGTTGTACCCTGAGAATCCGTCCATGTAAGAAAATACCTTGTGCTGAGCTGTATTGTCAACCAAGATGTCAATGTGCGGTAGTGGAAAGTCATCTTTAGGGCTGGCCCTGTTTAAGTCTCTGTAATTCATGCATATTCTCACTTTTCCGTCCTTCTTAGGCACGGGCACAATGTTAGCAACCCATTGTGGATAGGAAGTAACAGCAGGAAATCCAGCATTGAACTGCTTCATAACTTCTGCTTTGATCTTTTCAGACATGTCGGGCCTCATGCGGCAAACTTTATGTTTAACTGGTGGACAATCTTCTCTTGTGGGTAGACGGTGTACCACAATGTCTGTATCAAGTCCCGGCATGTCTTCGTAAGACCAGGCGAAGATCTCAACATATTCATTTAACAGCTGAACTAAGCGCTCCTTGACACTTGGCTCTAGGTTGGCACCCACTCTAACTTCTTTTCTGTCTTCCTTTGTACCCAAGTTGATTGTCTCTAACAACTCCTCGTGAGGTAGAATAGCCCTTTCTTCCTGTTGTAGCACTCTAGCCAATTCTCCAGGCACTTCACAGTCTTCATCACCTTCGTATTCGGCATGGTAGACCAGATCTTTAGAATAACTGAAGGCCATAGCAGAATTGTTACCCATGGAATCCGGAATGGATGGGTACCTGCATTGGTGAGTGTGGGTGTGTGTAAGGGATAACCACCTTTAAACAAATAAAATGTAAAAAGAAAGAAAATGAACACAAAAGTTTATATATGAAAACGTCCATGATTCATTAAAATGGCATATGAAGATGAAAAATCAAACCCTTACAAATGGGCCTATGTGCCTCGGGTAAGGCACAAGGTTAAAAGTGTACGAATTGTTTAGGAATTATTACAAACCAACATAAATGTTTGAAAGGTAAATTACGGATTGATGAAAGTAATTGGAATAAAGTCCTTTGCCTCCCAATTGCATAGTCCTCCTTCAACAGTAGGGAAAATCCAGTCTTCCAGATTGCTCTCAACTTCATTATCCTCCAAAGCATTGACTCCATGATGGATGATCTTCACTGGTGGCTCTCCAGCCCGGGAGTGACGCACAACCTTTAGAGCAGAAGTAGTGAAACCCAAGCCGAATTTATCAGATTTGAAAGGAAAATTGGGCAGTTGCCCCCAGATTGTGCCTCCTCCTTCTTCAATCACAGCCTTTGCATCTTTGAGGGATGACATCCGAGGCGGAGGTATGGTAATCATGGGTACTGAAGGAACTGTCTTGGTTGCCGCAATCTCCAGAGCTACCTCTTCGAAATGCTGAAAGGGGGTTTCGATGAATTCACCATCTAATTCCACATAGCGGAAAGAATTAAGATGGCTTATCATGTATTCCTCTTCACCGTGAACTGTCACAATTTTCCCCTGGACAGGGTACTTGAGCTTTTGATGCAGAGTTGAAGTGACGGCTCCAGCATGATGAATCCAGGGTCTTCCCAACAAGCAAGAATAGGAGGGACGGATGTCCATGACATAGAATATGGAATTGAAGGTTTCAGTTCCCACTTTACTCGGGATGTCCACCTCCCTGTGGACCATCCTTTTGGTACCATCAAAGGCTCTGACAATGATGTTGCTGGGCTTCAAGGTTAAACCTTCACAATCTAGCCTATCCAATGCTTTCTTTGGTAAGACGTTCAACGATGAACCAGTGTCTACCAGAACGTGTGCTAGAGTAGTCCCTTTACATTCCACTGAGACATGCAAAGCGTCATTATGTTTTCTCCCTTTGATTGTTAAATCAGCATCGGATAATCCTAGACTATTGTTGGCTGTTAGGCTAGCTACACATTCCTGGAACTGATCCGCGAAGGTTTCCTGGGGCACATGGGCCGTCTTCAAAAATTTGATCAGAGCTTTGGCATGAGCTTCTGAACAAAGCAGCAAGGCCAACATATAGATTTTTGAGGGGGTTTGCCCCAGTTGCTCCACAACATTATAATCGCTTTTCTTGATTATTTTCAAAATCTCTTCCATTTCTTTTTGAGAGGTCTCAGGGATGATCAACGGCTGAGCCCTTGTCCTGACGGGATCTTCTTGGATCCCTTTCCCTCTATCATCAGCAGCAGCCGAGGGGATAACCACAGGAGTCACAACTTCTTCAATAATTGGAGTTTTCGCAGATATGTTAACCGGTACAGGGGTAACCTTAGGAGCAGCTGAGGGTCCGAAGATTTCCTTTGGAGGGGCAATCTCCGGAGATAAAATTCTTCCACTGCGGGTGATTTTACTCGTTCCGTCAATGTTTCCAATGTCAGAAGTCTCTTCATCAGAACTCTCTTCAGTTGATTCAAATTGTTTAACACCGTGGTAAAAGATCTCTCCCCCATAGTTCCACGGTATTGATTTGATGGACTTGTACGGGATAGGCCCCGACATGGTTATCTTCAAAGGTACAATCTTCGGATCGGGTGTAATCTTAACATGTCTTTTGGAGACCTTGGAAAGATTGGTGGATATGGTAATTATCGAAACATCATTGACAGGAGTCGGTTTAACAAGAGTCTTTTCAAAAAGTATTTCTTGGTTATCCATTAGGCGTTGGATGCCTAACTTCAACAATGGACAGTCGGTTGGTAAGGATGAACAAAGGTAGCAATCTTCTTCACATCCTGGGAAAATCCCAGCCTTTAGCAAATTCAACTTGATTATCGGTAGAGGAGTCATCAAATCATAAACAGTAGCAACAAAAAGATCTTCTTCAACAACATGGGCATTGTGACCATGTCTTGGCATTGGAGCAGAGATCACGTTAGGCTTTTCAGGGGTGTCAAATTCAACTTCTTTAGCATCTATCAAATTCTGAATCTTATTTTTGAGGGCCCAACAATTGTTGGTGTCATGCCCCAGGCTGTCTGAATGATAAGCACACTTGGCATTTGAATGGTAGTAAGGAGAAGATGTATTCGGATTCTTCGGTGCCTCTTTTAAACTTGCAAGGTTTAACTTCAAGATATGGGGGAGAACCTGAGCAGGTGTCATATTGATCCGGGTGAATTTCCGTGCAGGCCTTTCCACCCTTGCTTGGTTGGTTCTAGATTGATTGTTTCTAGGCTGATCAACTGCAGACTTTTGAATCATTACAACCCCCACCGCTGGTCGGCGCTCAACTCTTCCTTGACTTCTTTGGGAGTAGACAGCTGAAAATTCCTTCTTTGCTGGAAAAATTTTTTTGATGGCAGCGGAAGCAGATGTATCCTTTTGAATTTTCCCGCTCTTGATTTTGGCTTCAACTCTCTCACCAGTCAGAATCAACTCAGTGAACCCCATAGACGAACTTCCAATCAGATGATTGAAAAAGGGGCCTGATAGTGTACCCAAGAACATATCTACCAGCTCCCTCTCAGATAGAGGTGGTTGTACTCGTCCCGCCAAGTCTCTCCATTTCTGGGCATACTCTTTGAAACTTTCATTTGAGACCATGCCCATACTCTGTAATTGAGTACGGGTTGGTGCTAAGTCCGCATTATATTGATATTGTCTGTAGAAGGCGGCATCCAAATCCTCCCAATTATGCACATCAGACCTCTCTAGCTGGTAGAACCAATCTAATTGCATCCCCGAAAGACTGTCCTGGAAGAAATGAACCCATAGGTCTTTATCAGAAGAATGTGGTTGGATTTTTCTGACGTAAGATCGCAGGTGCATATTTGGACAAGACAACCCATCGTATTTAGCAAAAAGAGGTACTTTGAACTTAGGGGGAATGACAATCCCAGTAACTAACCCTAGCTCCTCAAAGTCCAGCCCAGGCACTCTTTGTACCTCCATAGCTTCCAGACGCTCTTCCAGGTTCTTGTATTTGTCGTCTGCATGAGGGTACTTCTGCTCAGAATAGTCTTCATCCTCTTCTTCTTCTTCTTCTTCTTCCTCAGTCTCAAATTGCACTGCAGTTCCTTTACCTTTTCCTACCCCTTCATCAGATGTTGAGGGGAAATCCAGGACCCTTCTAGCTTGACCTTCAAATCTTCTACCCATGGTAGCCACACCAACCCTCTTCTTTTTCTTTTTCTCCTATTCTAGAAGAGTTTTGAGCTCCTCTTGACCCTTTTCCAAGGTCATGAGTAGCTGTTGGAACTGTGAATTCTGCACTTGTAAGTCTTTGACCGTCTGCTCTATATCCATCTTGCTGAAATAAACAGCAGAGAGATAAGGAAACCTGGTGTGAAGACCTACTTATGCATATGATGAATGATGTGTATTCATGTAATGCATTCAAGGATCATAAATTCAAATTTGTTTTAAACAAAAAAGAACACACGTCATATTAATAAGATAGAATTTGTTAGTACATAAATGCCCCATGGGAAAAATAATACAAAATTCTAATGTAAAAATACGTTGCGCATCCTCTTTAGTGCAATGCAGGTGTTGAGAGTCTGCTCTTCATGAAGTTGACGAGTAAGTTCTAAAACCTTCTTCTCACTGGCGTAGAATTGGGCTTCGAACGTATCACGTTCTCCCTTGAGCTGTATCCAACTCCTTTGCAAATCTTCTAGTGATGTTGGCATGTCAGGATGTAGGAGGGTGTATGGAACTTCTCCTTCCATAACAGGCTCTTTGATCACAGGAAGAATGTAGGGGTAAGGCATCATAAGACTTTGGGCGCGGGTTCGTACCCACTTGAGGTAAGGCTCAAGAGGGATGGAATTCTTGTGTCCCAAGGTCTTACTGTCCACCTTGTTGGGCATCCTCCAAGCTCGGATAAACCATTATCGAAGTCCTTGATCGTCGTTGTCGAAGTCAAAAACCAAATCTGGAATCAGCATGTCATGTGGGCCATCCTTCGGGCATACCCAAACTGTCTTAGAGCCAAGCAGGGATTGTAGGTGATGCCTACCCTAATGCCAAGTAGAGGGACATTAGGGAATTCCCCACAACGATCAATGGTGATGACATTTTCTCTGGATCTAGAACACCAATGAACATCTGAATGTGTAAGAGTCATCAATCGTTGTGACCACCTTAAACCTTGCTCATTCTTCAAAAATGATTGGGCAAGATGAGAAATAAACCATCTTGCCAGTAGAGGAGTACAGCACATGAGAACACCTATTTTCCTCATTGTTCGAGTGTGAAATGAGTGGAGGATATATCCCCAAGCAATGTAGGCACTGGGTTGCGAGCCATGAAGATTTTGACAACACTGACATCTATAAGATGGTCAGGGTTTGGGAACAAGACCATCCCATAGATGAGGAGAGCTACTATCTCCTCAAAAGCTTGTAAGTCCAATGAATTCCAGCAACTTTAGGCCTTCTCAAACAGAAACTTTGACAAGAAACCTTTGACACCACTTCCAGTTTCCCAATGGCCTATGATATCAGATGGTTGCAAGTGTAGGGCTTGAGCAACATCTTCAGGCTTTGGATCTCTTTTCGTACCGTTGTATGGTAGTTGATGGAGAATAGGAATCCTCAAGAGTTGAGAAAATTCCTCCAAAGTAGGAACAAGCTGGTAATCAAGAAATGTGAAGCAGTGGTGTAGGGGGTCAAAGAACTGGAAGAGAACTTTCACCATGTCTTCCTCAGTGTTGGTGTTGACTAAGTTGAGAAGACGACCATGCCCCTCGGTGAATGGAGAATTCTCAGGAATCCTTGAAGCTAGCTCCTTGAGTTGAGGAGGAATTCTTACAAGGTTGACTTGAATTGTTTTCCTGCGAAGTGAATCCATTACCTACAAAACAGGAACAAAGATGAAAATCTAAATCCTTGAAATGGTTAGTGGATGCATATGATGCTTCATGATGTCCATGATGTTATGCACAAGTATATATGTACAAACAAATCACACAAGTTCCTAGTTTCAGGCTTGCATGGGGTTTCATAGGTAAGTACCCCCTTGAAGTTTAGTTGGTTCAACCTGTCCTATAAATAGTAACCGGGTTCTAAGGAGCTCAATATCACTGGATTATTTTCTGTCTTCATTGTTTCAGTTTAGCCACTTTACTGGCGACCGAAATATTGCAAGAAAACAACCCTCAATGAGTGTAGTATCGAGTATCTACCAACTTTGGACTGCACCAAAGCCGGTCATCTCACTACCCCTAAAAAGGCTAAGTTGGTCAAGTAAAGGTTCTAAAATTCCATTAGTGCTTCATGACATCACTCAGCGGCCCCGTATTCTCTTTGATTAACTCAAAGGCTACCGGTACACACAAATATGTCGCACTAATATAGCTATTGCTTCAACCATGTCGGTATACCCCGCACAATTTCCATAACGTATTGCTATTTACCTATGAATGTTTCCCAAATCTGGGTAGAGGATTCAAACCCAAACAATAGAACCAAATGTAAAGCAATCAAGTCAAGCAAGATAAGCATGTAAAGGTGATCTAAAACCCTAAGGTAACCCCACTTTCATCTAATCCCCAGCAGAGTCGCCAGTTCTGTGATGCGGTGGGAGAATTGACTTGAGGTTTTGCGTTTGTGTTCGCAAATGTTTCGATTTAGCAAGAGTCTCCACTGACTTTTTATTTTATCCAAAGGAAAGGTCAAAAAGCACAGGAAAGACCTTTGAGATTGTTTTTGGGTTCAGGGGGTAGATTATGAAAAGGGAAGGTGCTAACACCCTTTTCATCCATGGTTTTCCATGGGCTCTTAGTTACTTGTTTTAGATCACTTGCTTTTGCTTTTCAATTGTTTGAAATGGTGCTTTTGTGTGTGGTTTTGAAAGTATTTTGAAAATAGGCCTTTGTCTAGGCAACCTTTGTAATGATTCTTGTTTGAATGTATACAAAGGTATTTGTCTTTTGAAAAATGTTTCAATGTTTGAAAATTTGTTTTGGGAAAATGTTTTGAAATTGTGTTGTGATGTATTTTTGAATATAGAAAAGATGGTTTGCAAGTTTGATCAAGTAACTAGGAGTTTTCTACCCTACTCAAAGATCTTTCCTACATATTTTTAAACCTTTGACATTGTTGTTTTACCATTGTATTTGGTAAACAACCTTGTGTTTGGATGTTAAACAGGACAGGCGCGGGTCATCGTATGACCATGATAGCTATGGTGCTAAGTATCTTAGCAAGTTTTTGTTTGAGGGACTAGATCATTTTTGTATAGGCAACCAAGATAGCGTCATCGAGGGACTATGATCTTTTGTTTTTTGGTTTTGTTTTGCCAAGATACCTAGCATGCATACCATGGCCATGTTTTTTAAGTCAACAAGTGGATGAAACCCTAGGGGTGCTTGTGTGCATTGTGTTGTCATTTTTCATGCATCTTTGTCTTGTGTTTAGTCATGCTATTTATTTGATTTTGGTTCTTTACATACAAACCCTAGTTTTACTATCATGCATATCAAAGCGATAAAAATGCGTAAAAGTAAATCTAAGACTATTAAAACATTATTATGGGGAGGGGGTATAAGTTTGAATAGGGGGATATTGCTAAAAAATAAAGCCCTAAAACTATTAAAACCATATTGAATTTATTTGTACAAATAAATAAGCAAATATTTAAATATGCAAAAATTTAAATATACATAAAATGTTTTTGATATTAATTTTTTATGTATATAAACAAAAATATTTATTTAATGTCTTAAAAAAGATAGGAAAAATATTATGATTATTTTTGAAAAGGGTGGAAACCCTAATTTTTGGTTTAAAGAAAATATATATTCTAATTATTTATTTATTCATTTTTATGTACAAGAAAATAAATAAAAATATATATAGAAATGTTAAAAAAATAATATTTGTGAGAAAAAAATATTTTGAATGTATAATATAATAAAAAAAAATGTAAGTATTTTAATTTTATTTACAAATTTATTTAAGAAAATAAAATTATTTAACCTAATAAACTATTTTTTTGTCATAAAAAATAATAAAAATAATAAAATAAAAATGTAAAAATTAAGAAAATATTTTTGGTGATTTTTAATATTTAAAAAAATAAATAAAGTCAGAAAACATAAATAAAATGAGAAAATATAAAAAATATAACAAATGGGCCAAAGGGGTGCAGAAAGCAAGCAGGGGGTGCAAAAAGCAGGACAAAGCCAGGCCCAGCCCATTTGCACTTCATCCCTGTCCTCCAGAAACAAAAAACGCGCGCCCTGTGTTCAAACTTGTAACTCCTGCATACGTGCTTAAAAACAAAAACTTGCAACATGAAAGTTATAGCTCATCATCACACGATTTTAACCATATAAAAAACTTGATCTAACTCTCAAAGACCAGAGAGAATCTCAGTGCCCCTAATTTATGACCTAGTTTTTTCAGAAACTTCAACATCCAAATTCTCCTAGCTCAGTTAACATAAATGAATTCTAAGCATATGTACAGTTCAAGGACAATGAGGACTACATTTTTCCTTCACAAACCTAAGCCTAATGATTCCTAAATAAGGAGATAGAAGTTTGAAATTTACCTATTTCAGTCAAGCTCGAGTATGGCAATGCAGCAACTTTCAGTGAGGCCTGAGGTTCTTTTGAGCTTGCTTGATGTTCCCTTGACCTTTCCCAATGCTTAGCTTGCTTTGAAATAGCTTGAATATCCTTGTAGAAGTCAACCTGCAAACTCAGAATTTAAAAATGGTGAAGCTTGAAAATGAAGTTACAGTTGATGAACAATGGCTTGGATAGTTCTGGTGGTTTGTTTAGAAAGTGTTTGAAGTGGTTTGGGACAAAACGCACGAGTGGATTTTGTTTTGGATGTGAATCTGCAGAACTTGCCCTGTTTTTGTAAGAACTTGGTGTTTTGGTGTTTTAGAGGGTTTGAGAACTTGTTAGCTCGTGTTTTTGGCTTGGTATGATATGCTGAAGTTGTTTGAAATATGCACAAGACTTGGTTATATCAGATTACAAAGTTATGGACCTTTTGCACAATTGCTTGGTTTTGAAGTAAAAGGTGAGTTGACAAAGGCACAGCCTGTACAGGCTAGCTCAAGGCCTGAGGAGAGTTGGTAAAATTTTCCTGATGGTTGTAGATGTGTTTTGCTGCAAAAGATTAAGTTCAATGCTCAAGACAAACAAAATTGCATAAAGTATGCTTTATCAAAGTAGCAATGTTGCCTTTTTGCCATTTTTAGATTAATTCCTTGTACAATGCCCTAAAGCTCAGAAAAAAGCCTTGGTCCAATGTGTTTGCATTTAATTTATGAGTGTAGAAAGGATTAGAACCTGTAAACCAAGTACAAACATGGTTTGGACAGAATTGCAAGTTGTATCAATGTGCAAAATGCCTTGGCCAAAAGTGATAATTTCCCATTTTCAAATTTCGATTCACCCTAACCATAAATGATTTTGGAGAGTTCTTGGACATTTTGGAAATCCTGTAACATGCTATACAATCCATCTTTGAAATGCATTTTGAGATTCCACTTGGAACTATGCGAAAAGTTGCCATGAAGATAGGTCAAAATCCTGCCTAAACTAGGGCAAAATTTCACTAAGTTAAAAGTTTCATGGACCCTTGTTCACAAAATCATAACTTGATATCCAAGCATCTTTTGGGAAAACTTTATGAATAAAAGTTGTAGATTTTGTGGAGAACTACAACTTTCATGTTGGAAGTTTTATTTGAATCCAATTCCATCATGGTGAGAAAGTTGGGAAAAGTTGGGGAAAAATAAGAAATTTTCATAAGTTAGAAAATTTCTAAGTTATGAAAATTTTCCATTTTAAACCCTAATTTTCAAAATTAGGTTTCTTAGTGAACAAGTTTCATGTTTTGACACATCTTGATGAAAAATGACCCTTGGCACTTGATTTTGACCAAAAAGTCAAAGTTTGACTTTTCAGTGTACAGTTGATTTTTGATCAGTTGATTGGAAAATTCATCTGTCAGTCCAATGCTTTTGAGATCTTTTGAACCTTGTGATTAGGTCAAGATGATTACATTGAGTCCTTGAATCCATGCTTGAACCCAATTTGCCATTGGCTAGGTTAAAAATCAGAAATTGCCCTTCTGCAGTCAAAACCCTAAAAATGACCATTTTGCCCTTTTGATGATCTGATCAAATTTCTTGAGGAGTTGTGGTCCAAACTTGATCAAATGGTTCATATGAGTCTATAATGTTGATTGGATCAAAAATTATGAGGTTAGACTGTAAATTGGCCACAATTGACTTTTTCCCCAATACAACTGATTTCTAGGTCAATTGTCCAATTAACTGGGCAAAAATTTGATTCAAAGCTTAAAACTTGGTATGAGAAATCTTATAAGTCCAAAATGAAGTATGAAAGTCACATTAGGCATTGAAAGTCCAAAAATCCCTGCGAAAACTCAAACCCTAATTTCAGGTCAACAGTGCAAGGAGATGTCTTGAGCAGAGCAAACCCTAATCCTGTCTGGAGTCCAAAGAGTCTTGTGAGGGGAAATATTGATAAAATGAGAGGGAAAATTTTGGGGTACAACACACACACACACACACACACACACACTTGCAGATCTTCATCCACTCCAGATGTCACTGCCAACGACTCTATTATTGCCAGTTATGACTTCGAACATCCAGTTAACCAAGCTGAAGATGAAGGCGAGGAAGATTGTGAAATACCAGGAGAATTAGCCAAACTTCTAATGCAATAAGAGAAATCTATTCAACCTCATGAAGATCTAGTCGAGGTTATCAACTTAGGTACTAAGACAGATAAGAAAGAAGTCAAGATCGGCGCCAACCTAGAAGATAGTATCAAGAGCATATTAGTTCAGATTTTACATGACTATGTTGAATTGTTTGCTTGGTCGTATGAAGATATGCCATGGTTGGATACCGACATTATGGTTCATCGTCTGCCAACGAAGAAATATTATCCTCCTGTTAAGAAAAAGGTTCATCGTATGCGGCCTGACATGTCTGAAAAGATAAAAGTCGATGTAATGAAGCAATTTGATGCAGGTTTTCTGGCTGTCACATCTTATCCTCAACGAGTTGCGAACGTGGTCCCCATGCCAAAGAAAGATGAAAATGTTCGCATGTGTGTAGATTATAGGGATTTTAACAGGGTAAGCCCCAAAGATGATTCCATCTACCACATATTGACGTCTTGGTTGACAACACCGCTCAACATAAAGTCTTCTCCTTCATGGATGGATTTTATGGATACAACCAAATCAAGATGGCTCCCAAGGACATGGAAAAGACTACCTTTGTTATACAATGGGGAACCTTTTGCTACAAAGTCATGTCGTTCGGATTAAAGAATGCAGGGGAAACGTATCAAAGAGCTATGGTAGCTTTATTTCATGATATGATTCATCATGAAATAGAAGTCTATGTGGATGATATAATTGAAAGGTCGCAAATCGAAGAAGAGAATCTCGATCACCTACACAAGCTATTTGAGAGGCTGAAGAAGTACAAGTTAAGGTTGAACCCTAATAAGTGCATATTCGGAGTAAGGTGTGGAAAGCTTCTATGTTTTGTCGTTAGTGGTAAAGGTATCGAAGTTGATCTTGCAAAGATAAAAGACATTCAAGAAATGCTAGTTTCGCGCTCTGAAAAAGAAGTTAGAGGATTCTTGGGTCATCTTAACTACATTGCCCATTTCATATTTTACTTAACTGCTACTTGTGAACCAATATTCAAACTCTTGAAGAAAGATCAGGTAGTCAGATGGAACGACGATTGCCAAGTTGTATTCGACAAAATCAAGGAATATTTTCCAGAACCTCCCATCCTTATGCCTCCAGTGGAAGGAAGACCATTGATCATGTACTTGACTGTGCTAGAAAACTCTATGGGGTGTGTGTTGGGCCAACATGACGAGTCTGGACGAAAAGAGCTTGCAATATACTACTTGAGCAAAAAGTTTGTCGACTATGAAACTAGATATTCACTGCTCGAGGAAACTTATTGCACTCTAGCATGGGCTACTCGCTGGCTAAGACAGTATATGTTGACTCACACCACTTTATTGATTTCTAGGATGGACCCTATCAAGTATATCTTCGAGAATCCCGCTCTCTCCGGATGAATAGCTAGATGGAAAATGATTCAGACTAAATATGATATTCAATATAAAACACAAAAGGCCATCCAAGGAAGTGTATTGGCAGATCATTTGGCCCATCAAGCTATTGTTGATTATCAATCTATGAACTTTGACTTCCCGGATGAGAATATCATGTTAGTAACTGACTGTGTAAAACCTAGACCGTATGACGGATCTAAATAAGGATCCCGATGGATTATGGTTTTAGATGGAGCTTCCAACGCTCTAGGTAATGGAATTGGCATTATGAAAATTTCTACTGAAGTTTGTCACACTCCTTTCAGTGCTAGTCTGTGCTTCGATTGTAAGAATAACATGGCTGAGTACGAAGCATGCATTTTGGTTTGAAGGCTGCCATTGACTTAAGGATCAAGCATTTGGATGTATTCGGAGATTCTGCTCTAGTGATCAGCCAAGTAAAAGGAGAATGGGAAAATAAGCATCCTAAACTTATTCCTTAAAAGGAGCTTGTGTTAACTCTAATACTATACTTCAAGGAGATCACCTTTGAACATTTTCCTAGAGAAGAAAATCATTTGGCTGACGCCTTGGTGACAATATCTTCCATGTTCAAGGTCAAATGGGACAACGAATCTCCTATGATAACAATCGAGAGATTTGACGAACCTGTGCACTACTATGAGCTTAATACTGATGAAGAGAAACCATGGTACCATGAGGTGAGGAGATATCTTGAGGCACAAAAATATCCTGAAGGAGCTTTCGTCAACGATAAGAAATTCCTACGAAGATTTTCTTCCAAATTCTTTATGAGCAATGGAATCCTATACAAGCGCAACCATGATTCTACTCTACTCCGGTGCATGGACAAGAAGGAAGTGGAGAAAATTATGGAAGACATGCATGATGGCCTCCTTGGGACCCACTCTAGTGGACACACTATGGCCAAGAAAATCCTATGGGCAGGTTACTATTGGTCCACAGTGGAAACTGATTGTCATCATCACTCAAGGACTTGCCACAAGTGTCAAACCTATGCTGCCAAGGTCCATGTACCTCCTATTCCTT
Source organism: Vicia faba (assembly GCA_948472305.1). Classification (NCBI taxonomy): domain Eukaryota; kingdom Viridiplantae; phylum Streptophyta; class Magnoliopsida; order Fabales; family Fabaceae; genus Vicia; species Vicia faba. The sequence continues at coordinate 870,938,282 of OX451741.1, read as the reverse complement.
TAAATGGTCATGACTGCTCTGTGGCCGTTTGCAATGCGGGGCATTGATATGATTAGAGAGATCAAACCTACTGCCTCAAATGGACACTGTTTCATCCTTGTTACTGTTGATTACTTTACCAAGTGGGTAAAAATTGCCTCATATGCCTCAGTTACCAAGAACGTTATAGCCAGGTTTATCAAACATAACCTCATATGTCGTTACGGTATCCCCGAAAGGATCATCACTAACAATGGAATCAACCTTAACAATGTTATGATTATGGAACTTTGTACTCAGTTCAGAATCAAGCATCACAATTCTTCTCTGTACAGACCCAAGATGAATGGCGCAGTGGAAGCTGCCAATAAAAATATCAAGAAGATTATGCAAAAGATGGTGGTAACCTACAAAGACTGGAATGAGATGTTCCCGTTTTTTCTTCATGGCTACCGTACTTCGGCTCGTACGTTAACTGGGGAAACTCCTTTCTCCTTGGTCTATGGCATGGAAGTCGTCTTGCCTGTAGAAGTTCAAATTCCCTATCTAAGGATAATGAAAGAAGTAGGTCTAGTCAAAGACGAATGGATTCAGACTAGGTTGGATCAGTTGAACTTGATTGATGAGAAGCGACTGGATGTTGTTTGCCATGGTCAGATGTATCAAAAGCGTATGATCAAGGCATTCAACAAAAAAAAATCAAGCCTCAAGTGTATCAAGCTGGAGACTTGGTAATAAAGCGCATCATTCTTCCACAAGGCGACCCCAGGGGCAAATGGACTCCCACTTACGAAGGACCATTTGTTGTAAAGAAAGTTTTCTCTGGTGGTGCCATGATGCTAACTACTATGGATGGCAAAGACTTTCCACATCATGTGAACGCAGACATAGTTGAAAAATACTACGCATAAAATGACCCGCTAGGTTGACACACCTGGGAAAAATATGGGAATCCCGACGAACCAAATAGGTTTAGGGAAAAATTAGGGATATATGCAAAAGGTTGTACACCCGGCAAGTTGAAAACCCGAAAGGGAGGCTTGTGCAAAAATGGGTATCCTGGTGGGCTGAAAACCCAAAAGGGCGGTCCAGCCAAAAGTTAAGGATTAAAGCGTATGACTATGTCCCGTGGGATCTCTATAGTCGGCTTTATTACCAAGGTCCGAGTTCAAATGGTCCAATATCAATCCAATCAACTCCTTTCAAAGGCAAGGGATGATGTTCAAATACATAAGGGCAATAGTGGCGTTGGAACACAATAAGATCACTTTCATATGGCTATTATTTTCATTTTCACTTTGTATTCTTTCCATTCTTTCGACGATTTCCTCTTACTAGGATCTCGGTCTCTTTGTACAAAAACGCCTAATTCATGGGCAAAACATCAATACAAATATACTTTGAAGTGCAAACTTTTTTGTTTTTCTTGTTTTGAGTGCAAAAGTATCCAATGACTAATATTGAATGAACATATGCATATGAACATGATTAAAATCTTAACAAGTGTATAATTAAAAACAGTGACAAGCATCTCCTTAAATGCATTTAAGATATCCCCACAAAGTTATTTCAATAGCATTATCCCCACAAATTTGGATTCACAAAATCCCCATCCAGAGTTTCAATCTCCGGAAGATCCTCTCCCTAGCTGAGTTGGTCTTAAAAGGAAGCCTTATGGAATTCTTCCTAAAAAATATATATCCTCCCCAGTAGTTCATCAAACATCCTTTCAACAGGGTTTATTTCTCCAACAAACTACATATTCTCCAACTTTAGTTTGCCTCACAGGCTATTACGAATCAAGGGACCACAACCCTAGTCCCTAGTGAAGTCGTCAACAGAGTCATTGCTATCTCCAAAAGTTGCTATAAAAGCCTGGAACCCTACCAGATAATAGTCAACTGCATCCTTTCAAGCAACTTACTATGAAGCCTGGACCCGACCAGATACTAGTTCAACTTTTAACTTACTCTCAAAACTGGACCCGACCAGATAACAGTAAACATCAATTCCAAGTTATTAAAGCCTGAACCCGACTGGATATTAGTTTAACTTCTCAAATTGCTTAAGCTTGGACCTGACCAATCAACAGTTCAAGTCTGGACCCGACCAGATAATAGTTAACCATTTAAAATTCTGAAGCCTGGACCCGACCAGATAACAACTCTGATTTCTGAAACTTGGACCCGATCAGATAATAGTAAATCTCAAATTTAGTTGCTAAAGCCTGGACCCGACCAGATATTAGTTTAACTCCTTCTACTGCAAAACCTAGACCCGACTAGTTAACAGTTCGAGTTGTTGAAGCATGGACCCGACCAAATAACAATTTGACTCTTACAAATCACTAATAAAGCTCTTTTTCCCTAGTAGAGTTTGCCACTATTCCAGCGAGTTACTGCAAAGCCTGGAATCTGACTAGATAATAGTTAAATTCTTTATCCCCAAAAAGTTATTGTGAAGCCTGGAGTCCGACCAGATAACAACTAACTTTCAAGATATAATTCCTCACAAAGCAATGGACGACTAAAACTCTTGAATTTTGGTTCCCAAGCAGAAATCAACACTCTCCACAGAGTCTTCTTAAGAAAGTCAATATTCCTTAGTGGAATTTTCTTCTCAATAAAGCAGGAATCCCTAGCAGGAGCATTGTTAACAAAGTTTGAAGATACACATAATCTTTATCCACAACAGCAATCCGAGTTTTAACTTCTCAAAGCTCCCTAGTATCTGTCAAGGATACGCTTCAACAACCTATCGTGTTCATACATTATATAACATACATAACATATACATACAACATAATCTCATTTATTTTGAGAACATCATCACACCATGCATACATTCTCATATAGCTAACCCCTTTTGTTCCTTGCATAAAAGAAATCATTAATCAAAAGACCTCTTCTGGATCAGATATGATTCTTCCAGTTAAAGACAGACAAGATACCTAGTTTTCAGCACGAACCGACTAAAGATTTATGCTGATATTTGTCCTAGTCTCTACCAATCATATCTCCAAATGGCATCCATAAGCCCATTCCCAAATCAATACATCATCGAGTGCAAATTTCTGGGCACTATAGTGTTCAATCATCTTTCACCTTCAAGTCACGAATGGCAGACCCGCCAACATAACTCTTTAGGTTTAAGAATATTGAACAGGGGAAGCTGTTGTACCCCAAAATTTTAGCTCTTAATTTCTCAAGATCTCTCTCACAAGATCTATATTGATTTAAGACTTCACAAGGTTTGATCAGCTCAAGACACCTCATCAAGCACTGATGACTCAAAATTAGGGTTTGCGTTTGTATAAAGACAATTGGACTTTTAATGCTTCATATGACTTTCATGGATCATTTTTGACTCTCAAGATTACTCATGTCAAGTTTCAAGCTTTGGATCACATTTTTGCTTAGTAATTTGATCAGTTGACCTACAATCAACTATATTGCGGAAAAAGTCAACTGGTCAATTTATAGTCAAACTTCATAATTTTTTATCCATATCAACATTTTGAACTCATATATGGAAATTTATCAAGTTTGGATCATAATTCCTCAAGAAATTTCATCAGATCATCAAAAGGAAAAAATGGTCAAAATTAGGGTTTTGACTGAAAATGTTCAATTTTTTATTTTTGACCTAACACATGACTTGTTGGTTTGAGACATACTTTTGTACCCCAATTTTTTCCCCTAATATCCCTTTATCATACCTTATTGTTTCAATCACCACAAAATCACATTAGGGCTTTTGGTTCTTCTCCCTATCTTTAGCTTTTCTCTTTGAGGAGTTACCAAGCACCTTGACTTGTTTTCTTTGGTGATCATGGATATTTTGCTTTGATTTTCTCTCTAAATTAACAAATACAATATTGTTTTTTCTTACTTTTTAGTAATGTAGGTAAAGGAAATGAGGTTTAGCAAGTTGTATCATGTGTTCATGAGTTTATTTACATGCCCTAGTCAAAGCTTGAGAGATTCAAACCTCACCAATGAAATTGTTTTGAAGTTTTTATGGAAGTAGTTTTGGTGGCCATGAGTCCTCATCATCATCCTCAACAAATTCTATTCACAAAGGAAGAATATTGGCACAAAACGTTTGTTCAAATTTGGCAAAGTTCCACCAAGCATTCTCTTGATCAAGAAGCTAGGATTTTGGACTTCATAGGGGCATATCTTGCTCATCTTTTGGTATTTTTGAGTGATTCCAAAAACATTCTTCTCTTCAAAGAGTTACCAACAAATCACTTCAAAAATTCCAAGGAGTTTTCACGTGGAAGGAACTTAGTGAAGAAGAAAGATTACAAGTCATCCAGATGAATCCCTCATTTTTCATGTGTGATTTCAAATGATCATAACTTGTCCAATTTTTATCACCTTGAGCCCATTCGTTTTTCATGATGATCCTAAGGATGTGTAATTCATGCCTTCTTTTATGTGAAAAGTGAAAAAATGGATTGAAGTTGCCTTAAGAATGCAAAAGATTATAGGTCATTTCATGATTTTTGGCCAACTTCAACAAGTCATAACTTGCTCAATTTTTGGATATTTTGAGTGGTTCAAATTGAAAAATGTCATTTAAGAGGTCTACTTCATTCCATATTTTTGGGTCAAGAGCAAATTCTAAGTGGAAGGCCATGTTTGGATGCAAGAGATTATAGGTCATTTTTAAGGAAGAGTTTGAAATTTTTCGAAGTATGGAAAGTCAACTCTTTTTCTTTAACTTTGACTCCATGTAACTTTCAGCTCAAGCATCCATTTGATTCCATTCTTTTTTCATTGCAAAGCTTATAACATCATATTTCTAAAGCATCAAGAATCATGCCCTATGACCCCCTGAGTTGGAAATGCCATGGATTTGAATTTGGTAACTTTAAATTGAATTTTTCACAAAGTCAGAATTTTGAAATCCATAATGTGACTTCTAAACACAAGATTTGTGCGTGTTTTTGAATTAAACTTGATTAGAAAACTTGCCAGAAGTGTTAGCACCCCAAAACGCAAGGTTTGGCTGAGTATTGATGGAAATGAAGTCACACTTCACTCGTGCTCGACCCTTGCTCAATTTCCCTCCAAACTTCCTTGTTTCTTCAAATTTTCATTCCCATTCACTTCCCTATAAATAGAGGGCCATCCCCCATTCAATTTACCAAGCTTAGAGAGCCAAGAACACCCTGCCAAAACTTCACACGAACCCACTTTTGTTGAATTCATTTTTTGAAATTTAAGCTTCCTTTTTCCAAAATTCTTTGCACATTCATCATCCTTGAACTTCATAAAACTCTCCAGCACTTAAGCCAATCAAAATGACCCATAATCTAAGCTACAGAAGTCCAGTTTCAGAGCTTCTTACTTGAACTTTGAAAAGGTATAATTCTCCACCAATTGGATCCAAATCAAGCACTAATCTGTTCTACTCCTTTGTCTGATTCTAATGTTGCTTACAATTTTTAAATCCATTGAGAATTAAGAGAGAAATCTCAAATTGAAGGTGCTCACTATTTTTTTGTGTTTTGATTCATATCTCTCTCCATACCTTACATAAATTTGGCGCGATGGTTGTGTTAGAATCGTCTGGAAGAGGCGAGTTCAATGATGCTAGCCAGGGATCCTAATTTTTCCATTTGAAGGATCTCACAAAATCCCCATTGCAGGGTGTCTGGAGGTTGAAGACGATGACATGTCTCGCCTCAGCCAATGATAGCGTGCCAAGCGTTTTAATTTCATTGGTTACTCTTTTCCTGATTACATGTGTGTTTCACTAAGGTCCATATCAAGCACAACGCGTTTGGTCCACTGGATTAGCTTACTAACGCGTTTTGACTTTGATCTGATGGTCCACATCTTTTTGGTTTTATTTTATTTTCTGATTTTATATTTTATTTGTTTATAAATTTTAAATGGTTTAAAAATAGTTTGACTTTTAAAAATTACTAAAACTTTTATAAAAATATTTGGATCCATTTATGATTTTTCTATGGTCTTATTTTTCATTTCTTGATTAATTTGAATATAATTGGCATTTTCTCCATTATTTTATTTTTTAAAAAACATTTTCAAACCCTTTATTGAACATATTAATTATATTATTATTTTGTGAATATTTTATGGCTGTCTTGGGTTGATTTTTTGGTCATGGCTTTATTAACATCATTGGATCCATGGTGTTGAGTTTAACTCCACAAAAATGGATGAATGATTTTAATAATAGCTAGATTAAATATTAATTCAAATGTGGTTTTCTTTTTTACCCTAATTCCTCTTCATCTTATCCCCTTCTCATTGCACTAAATGTTGTTGGAGCATGATCTCTATATCATATATCAAAACAAATGGTGCATAGATTGCTATTGACCAGCCTCAAAATAGGTGCGACTTCTATATAAGTCCACTTACGATTGCTTAACATAGCACTAAATTTTGTCCCGATTCGAATAAATGATCATTCGTGGCCCAAACTTATGATTGCAAGACCAAGTATGTTAATTTGATCTCTTTGATCCAATAACCTTGAGATTCATTGTGTGGAGGCTTTGGTTCTACCAATCCTCTAATGGATCTACTACACCTTTGGTCAACGCGGATCACTTAAACATCGTTGATCATTAAATGGTACTTGTGAGAATTCCAAATGGATGATATACTTGACAAAAAGAAAATGCAACTTGTTGTGTGGAGGCTTTGGTTCTACCAATCCTCTAATGAGTTCCAAATGCAAGTTTCAAGATGGTCATCCAACTAACCACTAATTATTGACTTGTTTTATTTTATGCTTTTATTCTTTTATGCTTTATGCACTATTTATTTTTCAGAATTTTACATTTCATGCCATTTTTATCTTTGCTCATTTGAGCATTTATTTTCTTGTCATTTTTACTTTGCTCACTTGAGCTTTTCTTTTTCTTTTTTCTAAGATACTTAATAACCAACTTAAACCCTAAACAACTCTTAATGGTACTTGGACTATTTGGTTACTATCCTTGGCATGATGGAGCAGTGGACTTTTTCTTGGACTTAGGATTAGAAACCTTGGCATATCTTGGATACCTTGTGATCTCATCTGATTATTTTGTCTGGAGTTCTTGAGGTTTACCTCAAGACATTGGGTTGTTTGTTCGTTTTTCTGTGCAGGTTTTTTTTTGTGATTACACTCCTTGTTTGTAATCTGGAATTCACTCGTATACAACCGTTACTCTGCCCAATTTTTGTGAAGACTTAATACACTTCAAGTTTGGTTCTCTCAAGAGGTCTAGTATCTTTGCTTGCTTGGTTTCAATCCAAAGAATGGGAATTCAATCTTGGCTCATAATGTCAAATTTTGGCTTCTTGTTGGTTAGAGGGTCCTTATCCTTGGATTTTATATTATGCTTTAGGATAGTCTCTTCTTCTCCTCCCATCTTCTTTAATTTCAAAAATCCTCTCCATCCTTTTGAAAACGATTCTTGTTCTTAAAACTTCAGATGCTTTCATAATAAACTTGGACTTATGTCCATTCATTTTCAAAATCATTTTCATAAATAAACTTCAAACAATTTAATAATACCTTGACATTTTTTGTGAGAAGACTAAAAGTTAATCAATCTCATTTCAAACCATTTTTCCACTTTGGTTTTTATCTTTAAAACTTTTCTCAAAAGATTAGGCTCTTGTCAATCCTTGTAGTGATGCAAACAACTATACTTCTACAATATGTAGTGAAGGGATATATTTTCCACTTGGGTGTTGAGTGAGGCATTGTTGATTTTAAAATACAAGCCATATCCTCCACTTTGAGATGATGCAAATTCTCCTTTCTCATGATTGTGGGTAGTAAGTATGTTTTCCACACGGATAATGACGATGACGTCCTATCTCATAAAATTAACCAACACACTCGTGTTTCAAATTTTTAAAAGAGGAACTACGTGTACTCTGATCCCCTATTGCACAAAAGGTGGTACTTAGGCACTAAAGGTTTGCAACCGCGGCGGGTGCAAAAATCGTAAAAAATTACTTCTTTTCTCACCTCCACCATCCATTTTTATACAACACATTTTTATAGCCAAAATATACAGATTTTACAAAGAGGTTCCTGCGGAGTACCGTAGATGTTTAGGGTGCTAATACCTTCCCTTTGCATAACCAACCCCCTTACCTTGAATCTTTCCCCCTTTTTTTGGGTTATTCGCTCTTTTCCCATTCCTTTGGAAACAATAAAGCACGGTGACGATTTTTTATTTTGATTTGTATAAAGGCTAGTCAACCCAATGTCTTAGTCTTGAACATTTCTACCGCTACATAAAAATGGTGACTTCACTGGGGAAAGATTGACCTCTTGCTGGTCCATCCCTAAGTGGGTTAAGCCTATCTTTGTTTATATCTGTATATGTGCTATTGTTATTTATGTGTTATATTGTATATATATGTTTGTTTGGATTTTCCTGGTTCTCAGGGTGCTTGGTGATTACTCATAAGTCTTATACCCGGACTTGGGCAAACTTTAAGATAGGACGGACGGTATAGTCATATTAACTTTGAGGTAGTAATCCCAAAAAAGGAGGCATGAGATCCCCCACTCAGTGGAGGCCCCTTTGATTGTAGTTTCATTTATCGAGTAATCGGGAAGACATACTGCTTTCGACCTGGGAGACTGCTGAAACTGAGGACCGTAGAATACCAAACCCATATTGTCCTTTTAGGTGTAGTGCGGAAGCTATGACGGAGTAATCCAGAAATAGTTGTCACCCGATACTACGCTCAGACGAGTCTTTCTTGAGAATATTACTAATTACCGAGTTAATCGGGAAGTTGGTAATATCCGAAGGAAGGATGTAGACTCTGGGAACCTTTAGAACCTTGTTCGGCAGGTGATAACGTTTTAGACCAACACCTTATGGGTAGTACCTTCGACCTCATGCTCGTGAAGTTAAACCTATGAACCCTATATGTGTGATCTTGTGTGTGATTGTTGCATCATGCATCCATGCACTCATAAGTATCTTTTGAAGAAAATATTATTTCAAGGGATTTAAAGGTTGACTATTTATGAATATCTCAGGTACTATTAACCATGGATTCTGGAAAGAGAAAGACCAGGAAATACAGTTTCAAGGATCCTAAGATAGATGAGTTGGTCAGTCTAATTCCAGAGATTGAGTGTCCTGCAGTCTTTCGGAAGAACTATGGATCCATTATTCCTCTCATGAAGTTGAAGATGAAGGAGGGTATTCTCTCGACCTTGGTCCAGTTCTATAATCCGGTGTATCACTGCTTTAGTTTTCCCGATTATCAGTTGATGCCTACACTGGAGGAGTATTCTTATCTATTGGGTTTACCTGTTACCGATCGTGTTTCTTTTACTGGTTTGGAGGGCGAGCCAAAACCACATGAGATTGCTACTTTGATTCATCTGGGGATGTCTGAGGTGGAAGCCCACATGACTACCAAAGGAGGGATTAGAGGATTACCAGCTCAGTTCTTATTGGAGAAAGCTCGTTACTTTGCCAGAATGAAGAGTACCGTTGCTTTTGAGACCATCTTTGCTTTACTTGCTTATGGATTATTCTTATTTCCTAATGTGGACAAGTTTGTTGACATTAACGTTATCAGGATTTTCATGATTGGAAACCCAGCTCCTACACTGCTGAGTGATGCTTATTACTCTATTCATCTTCGGAGTTCTTATCATGAGGAAATGATTATCTGTTGCACGCCTTTGTTGTACCGGTGGTTCATCTCTCATATGCCTCAGTCTGATGCCTTTTGGGATGTCAAGAAGGAACCTCATTGGGCTCCTAATATCATGGAACTTACTCACTCGGATATTGATTGGTATCATCGAGCTTATCAGGATGTGGAGATTATTGACAGTTGTGGTAGTTTCCCCAATGTACCTCTTCTTGGTACAAAGGGAGGAATTAACTATAACCCTGTTCTTGCGCGGTGACACCTTGGTTATCCGATGAGAGATAAGCTGAACAATATTCATTTGAGTAGTTTCTTTTCGAAGGAAGGAGAAGACCACAGGGAAGCTAGGGAGCAGATTGCGAAGGCCTGGCGTCACATTCATAAGAAAAGTAAGAAAGATTTGGAACCTAGGGGTGTTGTTTCTTTGGAGCCATATCTTCAGTGGGTCTGATCGAGAGCCATCCAGTTAAAGATGTCGTATACTCGGGAGACACCCATGCATGATCTGTTTGTGAAAACCACTCCTCCTTTATTAGATGATCTAGAGGAGCTGCAGCTTACTTTGGTCAGGATGCAACAGGAAAGGGATGCTTGGAAGAACATGTTCCAGACTTTAGAGAGTTCCTACAGAGCAGACTTGAAGGAGAAAGATGATTTGATCGAGATCCTTGAGAGTCAAGCGGTAGAGTCTATGGAGAGGAAAGGGGATTTATTTTCTCCTAAGCGTCAAATAGGTGCTGATTGCTCATTCCATGATCCAGATAATTGGAAGGAGGTTGCCATCAGACATATGGAAGAAAACCAGAGGTTGAGAGCTCAGATTACCAGGCTCATAGGGAAGCGCCAACGTACAGATTGATCTCTATCACTTTCTTTCTCTCAGGATTTTTAGATTGTATTTTCATCTTGTACTTGGGATCATTGAAACTTGTAACCCATTTTGAAGTTATTATAATAAAGGTTTTCATTATTTCAAATGCGTTATTATTTTGATGTTTGCAATTATTCTATAAACGTTAAATCCCTTGAAATATTAAATGATAAAGTAAAAATAATCATATGCATTGCATATCATGCATCATATTGCACATATTTCTTTCATTTGTTATGCATATCCATGTGCCTTACCCAGCTTTTTGCTTCATTCAGCAAGCTGACTCATCACTACAACACTCGGGCTAACTTCAAAAAGAAGATGGACAACTTAGAATAGGAGAATCGCGAGCTACGTGAAGAAGTTTCTTCTTTGAAGGCTAGTTTGGCCAACTTGAATACTCTAATGGAAGCTCTGGTGGTTTCTCAGAATCTGCCACTGAGTGTTTAACCTCAACCAACAAGGGCAAATGCTGAAGTTCCTGTTGTTCCTGTATCCGCTACTCTGACTGTTGTTCAAAACCGCATGCCTCAGGGTTATCCGTGGGGAATGCCATAGAATTTTACACCTGAAGATTTAAATTTGGGCCCCCAAGACGCTCCAGTGGTTCCAAATGTTGTTACTCCAGTACCTCCTGTGGTGCATACTGTTCCTGCTGCACCTCCTTTGGTGAATTGGGTTCCGTTTGTTAACGAAGATGTATGTCGTTCTTTCCCTCCGCCAAGTGAAGACTTGGGTCTTTATGATAGAATGGATCATTTCCAAGAGTCGTTTGATAGAATGCAAAGAGAGATGAAGGCTCTTAGGGGAAAAGAGTTATTTAGGAAGAATGTGAATGAGTTGTGTTTGGTCCCGAATGTTAAAGTGCCTACTAAGTTCAAGGTCCCGGAGTTTGAGAAGTACAAGGGCAACACTTGCCCTCGTCCTCATTTGGTGATGTATGTAAGGAGAATGTCTACCCACACCGGTGATCAGCGTCTGCTGATTCACTTTTTCCAAGATAGTCTCACCGGCACAGCGATGAAATGGTACATGAGTTTAGACAGCGCCAACATTCATACCTTTAATGATCTGGGAGAAGAATTCATAAAACAATACAAGTATAATGTGGACATGGCGCCCGACCGTGACCAGCTTAGAGCCATGGTTTAGAAAGACAGAGAATCATTCAAAGAGTATGCACAGAGATGGCGCGAAGTGGCTGCACAAGTGATTCCTCTTATGGAGGAGAAGGAAATGACTAAAATTTTATGAAAACGCTAAGCGCTTTCTACTACAAAAGAATGGTAGCAAGTGCCCCAAGTGATTTTATAGAGATGGTAGGAATGGGTGTCCGCCTAGAAGAGACAGTAAGAGAAGGTCGTTTGACAAAGGGTGAAGGATCCGAAGGTGCGAAAAAGCCAGCTTATGGGTTTAAAAAGAAGAAAGAGGGGGATACCAATGTTGTCATACAAGAGAGGAGGGTTAATACTCCTAGAAGGAATTATCAGCGTCACCAGCAAGTTGCCTCAGTGACTCTTGTTATGAATGCCGCTCTAACTACCGTTGCTTATCAAAGAGAGTCCCAACAGGGGAACCAAGGGAATAATCAGAGAAGGGAGAACTATGACCCTATTCCCATGAGTTATGCAGAGCTACTACCAGCATTGATCCATAAGAAGTTGGTCCATACACGACCACCTCCAGCAATACCATCTCCATTGCCTTGGTATTACAAAGCGGACCAGATGTGTGCCTTTCATCAGGGAGCACCAGGGCATAGTGTTAAAAATTGTTATTCTTTTAAGACTGAAGTGCAAAGGTTGGTGAAGTCTATAATTTTATCTTTCAAAAACCGAAGCTTGCACCTTGACTTCTCCAGGACATTCCAGTCATCCATAGTTCAAGCTAAGGGTTGCATTAGCTTCCTAGCGACTTGAGGAAACTAACCAGATCATTACAACACCTTGAAAGGTCCTCTAACTCAAACACGATCTTCAGCTGCAAGGTGAGTTTTCTGAATTTTCATCTCATTATTTAGGCATTAATAGGATTGCGTTTTAAAAGATAAAATGTAGATATCATTGTCCTGAAACGGTACATATCCATAGATTTCATTTATATTGCTTGAGTAGGGAGAATTTAGGACCTGAACTTTCTGAAAAAATTAGGTTAGATTTGGTACTATTCAAAATTCATGCTTGTCTTTGATTTATAGTTTTAATGAGTTACATTTCTGAATTCGTGATGAAATTTTCCACAAGTTTCATGTTTACATTTTTCATTTTGGTTGAGAAATGATTGAGATATAGTTGGTCTGGTTGGACGTGAGGTTGAAGATGAAGTACAGGCCTAGAACTGGATTCGAAATATATATTTATGGTTTGATACAAGTTAACGAATGTATAGCCACCCCAGTTGTAGAAGCACACGCATGTCACCTTTAGGACCTGGATTCGAGCCCCAACGTCCATTTTGTCCTTTTTTTCTCCATATTTTTACTTCATTTTTGTCAATAACTAGTGCCTCTGACCTCCCACATTTGGGCCATCCCATTTTGCTTCATTCAGACCCCCCCCCCCCCCCCCCCCCTATTTCAATAGCTACGCAAACCCAATCACCTTTTTATTTTATTTTCTGTTTACAAAAAACACTAATGGACCTAAAATCAATCAAAACAAACTGTTTTTCTAATAAACCCCCAAATCCAATTCTTCACCTCCATGACTTTATCTTTCACATTTTTATTTTATTTATTTTATTATCTATTTATATTATTATTAATATTATTATAATTATTTTTGTTAATAAGAAAGACAAAAACATGTTTATATTTAATCTCTTTTTCTTAGAATAAAATTAATACTTAAATTTAGGCTTTATTTTCTTTGAATTTAGGTATTTCTATATTTAAATTTCATAACATTTTGATTAAACTTAAAAAAAAATCATAAAAAACCTAAAAAATATTTCTTTTTGTTTGAACCAATTTCCTTTTTCTATTTTTCAATTTAGGGTTAATTTTCCTAGTTTAATCAATCATCTCCATTTAGTCAATTAGATTAAAATCTTTCTTAATAAACAAAATCAATTTATTTTTCCATTTATATCCTTGTACATTATGTTCATTTCAATTCTTATACATTTATTAAATTCAATGTGGTTGTAATAGATAATTAGGGTTTAAATTCTTGCAATCCCCATTTGTAAATTTATATACCCCATCCCCTAATGATGTAATAGCGTAGGACATTTACTTTCCATAATTTACCTCTTTCAAATATAAATGCTAGTAAATTAGGGTTTGTATGGAAAGATAAAATCAATACTTAGAAAATCCTAATCCAAGATAAATCAAGCATGAAATACAAAACACTTGTACACTTGCACATCTAGGGTTGACTCCATTTTGTTGTCTTAAAAATGGTCATGTTATTCATGTGAGACATCTTAGCAAAAACAAACAAAATACAAGATCAAAGTCCCTCGATGACGCTACGAATGTTGCCTTACAAATGATCTTAGTCCCTTAAGGAAAATGCTAAGATATCTCACAACATTGCTATTGATGATTATACGATGACCCATGCCCGTCCGTTTACATCCAAAGATAAGGCTACTTACCAATCAATGACGAGATAGAAATATCAAAGGAAGGAAGAAATAAAAAATACTTTTGAGTAGGTAGAAAGTTCTTAGTTGCTTGCTCACAATCCATCTTCAAAACAAACATCTTTCAAAATACACCAAACACTTTAAAAAAAACAAGGAATATTTTCAAAAGTCCAACACTTTGTATGCATTCTTATAGAGACGAGAATAATTACAAAGTTTTCCTAAACGAATACGCTTTTAAAAAATACTCTCAAAACCCACCGCAAACACATTTCAAAAGTGATATAGCAAGCAACTAAGAGCCCATAGATAACTACGGATGAAAAGGGTACTAACACTTTCCCTTTTCATAACCTACCCTCCAAACTCAAGAAAATATCTTAAAGGTCTTTCCTGATCTTTTAACCCTTTCCTTATTGGATAAAAGAAAAGTCGGTGGCGACTCTTGCTATCTGCAACAATTGCGATAAAGCGCAAAACATCCAAGTCAGTTCTCCCACCCGTATTACAATATAGTATAATTAAATAAATATGTTTTGTCTTTTTTGTCAATAAAAATAATAATTATAATAATAATATTTAAATAAATAAAATAAAATAAAATAAAATAAAAAAGAAATAAGTCAGGGGGTAAAAATTGAATTGGGGTGTTTGTTAATGAAACAAATTTCAAGTTCATGCCCAAAAGGATTTTTGTAATCAGAAAATAAAAACTAAAAAAAATGAATGGGCTGTGTGGTTGAGAAGTGAATGGGGGGGGGGGGGATATTTGCAGTAAAGTGGAACATGCCAACCAAAGGAGACGCAGGCATGCTGCAGTGCAAGCAAAAAAAGGAAGTGAAAATGGAAAAATGCAAAAGGTCTCGCTGGGGTTCGAACCCATGACCTTATAATACACGCGCGCTTCTTGTACCACTGGGGTGGCCTGTTTCATCCGTTAGTAATACAAGTTGTAATAAACTTAAAATAAAACAATTCTTATGGCCATCTTCATATCCAACCTCATGCCATAACTAGTCATGGATTTGAACCCTGTAACTTCTTCATCTCTCAACCATTTGCAAAAATGTAAACATCAAACTTGTTCCATATTTCATCACGATTCCAAAAATGTAAATAACTAAAACTATAAATCAAAGATGAATGAGAATTTTTCTGTCCCTAATCTGAACCCTAATTTTTCCAGAAATTTCAATCTCAAAATTCACTAAGCTCGGGCAATATAAAGGAAAACTATGGACATGGTTAGCTTCAGGGCAATGATATCTACATGTTTACTTCAGAACGTATGCATAAAAGATGCTCGTATCAAGATATTGAAGTTTTAAAACTTACCTCTTGCAGCTGAATTTGTGTATCGATTTTGAGCAACTTTTGAGATGGCCTGGTGATCTCTTTAGCTTTCCTGGACCTCCTTGAGTGTATTCCAACTCCTACTTTGCTTTGATGATAGTTGAAACTTCCAACTCAAGTCAAGTTGTAAGCTTCAGTTTTGAAAATGGTGGATGATGATGGAGTGATTATAGTCAGGAAACAGGGCCTTGGGTCACTTGTATATGAAGTATGTAAAGTGTTTTAATGGTTAAAACTCAATACGCACGAGTGGATTTGGAGATGGCTATGTGAAGCTCAAAACTGTCAAGTTGTGGAACATTTTGAGTTGTAGAGTGCTTGGGAGTGTTTAAGGGTGCTTAAGCTCGTGTCTTATGCTGCAATAGACTTATGTATATGTATGGAAAATGTTAGAGATCAATTGCACTCAAAGTTTCTGAGTTCTAGCCTTTTGGCTCTATAACTTGCTTTTGAAGAAAAGTGAGAAGACAAGTCTCAAAGTGTTTGTACAGGAATTTTATGAGTTGGTAGAGGCCTTAGACATGTTGCTTTTAGTTTTGACTTTGCTTGTGTGCAGAGAAAATAATTGAGAGGTCCAAGAAGTTGACAATTGCAAAAGCAATGCTTTATCAAAATGGAAATGGTAACTTTGTGCCATAATTGAAAATCAATTTGGACAAAGCTTCAAGCACTTGGATAAGGGACTAATAAGTTATGTAAACCATTAATTATGGAGTGAAACACAAGTTTGAGACCTGAAAAGTGATATTTGTACAACATGCTTGAAGATTGGATAATTGTTCATCACAAAATCTGCCTTGTAAAACAAGAATGAAACCCCAACTTCCTGGCTTCGACTCTATTAGCTCAAACATGATCTCAATGAGTTATTTGTCTTTTTAGAAATCTTGTAACATCCTAGACAACCTTTTTGTTGGACATTTTTTAAAAATCCAATTGGAACTATGTGAAATTTGGCCAATAAGTTAGGTTAAAATCCTGACTAAAATACTTAAAATTTCACTGTGTTTTGGTTTCATGTACATGTCTTCATGAATTTATAACTTAAAATCTAAGAATTTTTAGAACTTTATTCCTTCTACAAAGTTTTAGATATTATTAATATCTATAACTTTCATGTTGGAAGTTTTTCTTGAATCATCTTGCATTGCGGTGAAAATTTGGCACAAAGTCATGAAAAAAGGTTAACTTTCCAACACTTAGAAAAATTTCTAAGTCTTAGAACTTTAACTTTTCAAAGATGATTTTGACTTTTTTATTTCTTGATGAACAATATTCATATTTTGAAATGTCTTGATGTAATATTATTTTTGAATCTTGATTTTTATCAAAAAGTCAAAGTTTGACTTTTCAGTGTACAGTTCACTTTTTCACCAGTTGACCAAATTTCAACTATCAATCAATTGATCATGAGAAATGCTTTGAACCATGCCATTAGGTAAAAATGATGTACTTTAAATCTTGGTATTTTATCTCAAGCCAACAAGTCATGTATTGGTCAAAAGTCAAGAATCAAGCCTTCTCAGTCAAAACCCTAATTTTGACCATTTTGCCCCTTTGGCGATCTGATCAAATTTCCTGAGGAATTGAAATACAAACTTGACCAAATGGTTCATATGAGTTAAAAATATTTATACTGATCAAAAATCATGATTTTTTACTGTAAGTTGGCCACAGTTGACTACTCACCCAATATAGCTGATTTTAAATCATCTGATCAATTGACTGAGCAAACTTGAACTGTAAGACTTGCAATTTTACATGAGCATTCTTGAAGGTCCAAAATGATCCATGAAGGTAAAATTAGGCATTAAAAGCTCATTTGTCTTTGTGTAAACTCAAACCCTAATTTGAGTCATCAGTATTAAGGAAGTGTCTTGAGCTGACCAATCCTTGTGCAATTTTGAGCTGTTGAAAATCTTGTGAGAAATTTCTTGAGAAATGAGAGGGAAAATTTTGGGGTACAACAGCTTCCCATGTTCAATCTTATTAAGCCTGAAGATTTACATTGGAGGATCTGTCATTTGTGACCTGAAGGCGAAAGATGATTGAACACTAGAGTGCCCAGAAATTTGCACTCGATGATGCGGTTGATTGTATCGGGAATGGGCTTAATGATGCCATTTGGAATGTCTATGGGTGGAGACCAAAAGAAGTATCAGAATAAATATTTGGTCGATTAATGCTAAAACTGTAGATGTCTTTTCCTGCTATTAACTAGGAGAGATAAATCTGATATAGAAAAGGACTTGCCTGATGATTGATTTCTTCCTGCAAGGAAGGGGGTTAGTTACATACATATGTATGCATGGTGTAATAATGTTCTCAAAATAAATGATATTATGCTATATGCATTTGTTATGTATATGATGTATGAATGTGAAACACTTAAGTGTATCTTTGAAAATGAAACCCTGACAAATTGTTGGGGAGTTTTGGGAAATTAAATCCTGGATTGTTGTTGGAGATAAAGAGTAAGTGTATCTTTGAACTTTGTTCAGAGTGCTTCCTGTTGGGAATTTTTTATTTTTGAGAAGAACTCCACTGGGAAATAATTATTTTTGCTTTTTATTTTTGAGGAAACTCTGCGGAGAGTGTTGATTTTCTGCTTGGGTGTAAGAGCTCAGGATTTCTAGGCGTCTGTTGCTCTAGTGAGGAATTATCTCTTGAAAGTTAGTTGTTATCTAGTTGGATTCCAGGTTTCACACTAACTTGCTGGGGATAGTGGCAAACTCTACTGGGGAAGAGGAGTTTTATTAGTGATTGAAAGAGTTAAACTAGTATCTGGTCGGGTCTAGGATTTGCAGTAATTTGAAATTGAGGTTAACTGATATCCGGTCGGGTCCAAGTTTCAGCAATTGAAGAAGTTAAACTATTATCTGGTCGGGTCCAGGCTTTGCAGTAATTTGAACTTGAGGTTAACTAATATCCGGTCGGGTCCATGTTTCAGCAATTGAAGAAGTTAAACTATTATCTGGTCGGGTTTAGGCTTTAGTAACTTAAAATTAAGATTTAATGTTATCTGGTCGGGTCCAGGCTTTAGCAACTCAAATTGTTTTTTGGTCGGGTCCAGGCTATGCAGTAATTGAAGAAGATAAACTATCATCTGGTCGCGTCCAAGATTTAGTAACTTAAAATTAAGATTAACTGTTATCTGATCGGGTCCAAGTTTCAGTAGCAACTTAAATTGTTCTCTGGTTGGGTCCAGGCTTTAGTAGCTTAAGATTAAGATTTACTGTTATCTGGTCGGGTCCAGGTTTCAGCAACTCAAACTGTTTTCTAGTCGGGTCCAGGCTTTAGTAACTTAAGAATGAGATTTACTATTATGTGGTCGGGTCCAGGTTTCAGCAACTCAAACTATTTTCTGGCCGGGTCCAGGCTTTGCAGTAATTGAAGAGGTTAAACTATTATCTGGTCGGGTCCAGGCTTTAGTGACTTAAAATTGAGATTAACTATTATCTGGTCGCGTCTAGATTTCAGGAACTCAAAATGTTTTCTAGTCGGGTCCAGGCTTTGCAATAATTGAAGAAGTTAAACTATTATCTGGTCGGGTCCAGGCTTTAGTAACTTAAAATTGAGATTAATTGTTATCTGGTCGGGTCCAGGTTTCAGTAGCAACTTAAACTATTCTCTGGTCAGGTTCAGGCTTTAGTAACTTAAGATTGAGATTTACTATTATCTGGTCGGGTCCAGGTTTCAACAACTCAAACTATTTCTGGTCGGGTCCAGGCTTTAGTAACTTAAGATTGAGATTTAATTTTATCTGGTCGGGTCTAAATTTCAGCAACTCAAACTATTTTCTAGTCGGGTCCAGGCTTTGCAGTAATTGAAGAAGTTAAAATATTATCTGGTCGGGTCCATGCTTATAGTAACTTAAAATTGAGATTTACTATTATCTGGTCGGGTCCAGGTTTCAGCAACTAAAACTATTTTCTGGTCGGGTCTAGGCTTTAGTAACTTAAGATTGAGATTTACTGTTATTTGGTCGGGTCCAGGTTTCAGCAACTCAAATTGTTTTCTGGTCGGTTCCAGGCTTTGCAGTAATTGAAGATTGAGATGAATTTGAACTAGTATCTGGTCGGATCCGGGTTTCGTAGTAACTTGTTAGGATAGTAATGACTCCGTTGGGGATTAAGGGGTTTCGTCAATTGACCTGTAATAGTCTGAGCAGCAAACTCAAGCTGGGGAATTTGTAGTTTGTTGGGGAATTAAACCTTGTTGAGAAGAAATTTTGACGACCTACTTGGTGAAATGAATTCTTTAGGAAGAAATTCAATAGACTTCTTCTTTTAGAACCAAACTCAACTGGGGAGGGATTATTTTAGTAGATTGAAACTCTGGGTGGGGATTTCATGAATCCAAATTCGTGGGGATAATTTGATTGAAGTAACTTTGTGGGGATAATCCAAAATCCTTAAGGAAAATGTTGGTTACTATTTTTATGTAGACATTTGGTTAATAGTTTAATCATGTTCATATGCATATGTTCATTCAAATTTAGTCATTGGACGCTTTTACAATCAAAACAGAAAAACAAAAAGTTTGTACTTCAAAATATATTTGTATTGATGTTTGCCTATAAACAAGCGTTTTTTGTACAAGGAGACGGATATCCTAGTAAGACGAAATCGTCAAAATAAATGAAAAGTGTATAGAGTGAAGGAAAAAATAATATCCATGTGGAAGTGATCTCATTGTGTCCCAACTGCGCTATTGCCCATATGTCTTTGAACAACATCCTTTGTTGTTGAAAGATATTGATTGAATTGATCTGGTATCATTGGATTTAGATTTTGGTAATAAACTATATGTACGGATACAATGGGACATAGTCATACGATTTAATCCTTAACTTTTTCCTGGACCGCTTTCTCGGGTTTTCAGCCCACCAGGATACCCATTTTTGCCCAAGCCGCCCTTTCAGTTTTTGACTTACCGGGTGTACAATATTTTGCATATATTCCTAAATTTTGCCCGAACATCTTTGGTTCGCAAGGATGCCCTTATTTTTGCCTAGGTATGTCAACCTAGCGGGTCATTTTATGCGTAGTATTTTTAACTATGTCCGCATTCAAAGGTTGTGGGAAATCTTCACCATCCATAGTAGTCAGCATCATGGCTCCACCAGAGAAAAATTTCTTTACAACAAATGGTCCTTCGTAAGCTGGAGTCCATTTTCCCCTAGTATCACCTTGTGGTAAAATGATAAGCTTTATTACCAAGTCGCCAGTCTGATATACTCGAGGCTTGATATTTTTGTTGAAATCCTTGATCATACGTTTTTGTTACATTTGACCATGACAAATAGCAACCAGTCTCTTCTCATCAATCAAGTTCAATTGATCCAACCTAGTCTAAATCCATTCGTCTTTTCCTAAGTCCGTCTCTTTCATAATCTTTAGGGAACGAATTTGAACTTCTATAGGCAAGACGGCTTCCATGCCATAGACCAAGGAGAAAGGAGTTTCCATGGTTGATGTTCGAGCTGAAGTTCGGTAGTCGTAGAGAGAAAACAGTAACATCTCATTCTAGTCTTTGTAGGTTACTACCATCTTTTGCACAATCTTCTTGATATTTTTATTGACAGCTTCCACTGCACCATTCATCTTAGGCTTGTATGGAGGAGAATTGTGGTGCTTGATTTTTAATTGCATGTAGAGTTCCGTAATCATAGCATTGTTGACATTGGTTCCATTATCGATGATGATCCTTTTGTGGATACCATAACGGCATATGAGGTTATGCTTGATAAATATGGCTACAACATTCTTAGTGACCGAGGCAAATGAAGTAGCTTCGACCCATTTGGTGAAGTAGTCAATAGCAACAAGGATGAAGTGGTGTCCATTAGAATCAATGGGTTTGATCTCTCCAATCATATCAATGCCCTACATTGTAAACAGCCATGGATCGTCCATGACATTCAGAGGAATCGAGGGTACATGGACCATGTCAGCATAGATTTGACACTTATAACAAGTCCTTGAGTGATGATGACAATCAGTTTCCATTGTGGACCAATAGTAACCATCTCTCAAGATTTTCTTGGCCATAGTGTGTCCACTAGAGTGGGTCCCAAAAAGGCCATCATGCATGTCTTCCATAATTTTCTCTGCCTCCTTCTTGTCCACACACCAGAGTAGAGTAGAATCATGATTTTGCTTATACAGGATTCCAATGCTTAGGAAGAATTTGGCTGAGAATCTTCGTAAGAACTTCTTATCATTGATGGAAGCTCCTTCATGATACTTTGTGCTTCAAGATATCTCCTTACTTCATGGTACCGTGGTTTCTCTTCGTCAGTGTCAAGCTCAAAGAAGTGTGCAGGTTCGTCAAATCTCTTGATTGTAATCATAGGAGTTTGGTTGTCCTATTTGACCTTGAACATGGAAGAAATTGTTGCCAAAGCACCGGCTAACTGATTTTCCTCTCTAGAGAAGTGTTAAAAGGTGATTTCTTCGAAGCATGGAATCAGAGTTAACACCAGCTCCTTGTAAGGAATCAAGTTAGGATGCTTAGTGTCCCATTCTCCCTTTACTTAGCTAATCACTAGAGCCGAGTCTCTGAATACATCCAAATGTTTGATCCTTAAGTCAATGGTAGCCTTTAAACCCAAGATGCATGCCTCATACTCAGCCATGTTATTCGTATGATCGAAGCACAATCTAGCAGTCAAAGGAGTTTGAGAACCTTTATGAGAAATTATCACAACACCAATTCCATTTCCCAGAGTGTTGGAAGCTCCATCAAAAACCATAGTCCATCGGGATCCTTGTTCAGGTCCGTCATAGGGTCCAGGTTTTGCACAGTCAGTCACTAACATGATATTCTCATTCGGGAAGTCAAAGTTCATAGATTGATAATCATCAACACCTTGATGGGCCAAATGATTTGCCAATATACTTCCTTTGATGGCCTTTTGTGTTGTATATTGAATATCATATTCATTCAGAATCATTTGCTATCTAGCTATTCGTCCAGAAAGAGATGGCTTCTTGAAGATGTACTTGATAGGGTCCATTTTATAAATCAATAAAGTGGTGTGAGTCAACATATATTGTCTTAGCCGGCGAGAAGTACATGCCAGAGCGCAACAAATTTTCTCGAGCAATGAATATCTGGTTTCACAATAAGTAATCTTTTTGCTTAGGTAGTATATTGCATGATCTTTTCGGCCAGACTCGTCATGTTGGCCCAACACACACCCCATAGAATTATCTAGCATAGTCAAGTACATGATCAATTATCTTCCTTCCACTGGAGGCATAAGGATAGGAGGTTCTTGCAAATATTCCTTGATCTTATCAAAGGAAGCTTGATAGTTGTCGTTCCATTTGATTACTTGATCTTTCTTCAGGAGTTTGAAGATTGGCTCACAAGTAACAGTTAGATGAGATATGAAACGGGAAATGTAATTAAGATGACCCAAGAATCCTATAACTTCCTTCTCAAAGTGGGGAATTGGAATTTCTTGAATGGCTTTAACTTTTACAGGATTAACTTTGATGCCTTTTCCACTGACAACAAAACCTAGGAGCTTTCCAGATCTTACCCCGAAGGTGCACTTGTTGGGATTTAGCCTTAGCTTGTACTTATCTAACCTATCAAACATCTTGTGTAGGTGATCGAGGTGCTCTTCTTCTGTTTGTGACCTTGCAGTCATATTATCCATATAGACCTCTATTTCATGATGGATCATATCATGAAATAAATCTACCATAGCTCTTTGATATGTTTCCCTTGCATTCTTTAATCTGAACGATATGAATTTGTAGAAAAAGGTTCCCCATTGCATAACAAAGGTTGTCTTGTCCATGTCTTCGGGAGCCATCTTGATTTGGTTGTATCCAGAAAATCCATCCATGAAGGAGAAGACTTTATATTGAGCGGTGTTGTCAACCAAGACGTCAATATGAGGTAGAGGGAAATCATCTTTGGTGCTTTCCCTATTCCGATCCCTATAATCTACACACATACGAACCTTCCCATCTTTCTTCGGTATGGGAACCACATTTGCAACTCATTGAGGATAATATGTCACAGCCAGAAAACCTGCATCAAACTGCTTCATTACCCTAGCCTTTATCTTTTTAGACATGTCTGGCCACATACTACAAAAATTTTGTTTGACAGGAGGGAAATCTTCCTTTATCAGTAGACGATGAACAACAATGTCAGTATCCAACCTTGGCATGTCTTCATATAACCAAGAAAATACTTCAACATAGTCATGTAACATCTGAACCAAACTGCTCTTGATACTGTCTTCTAAATTGGCGCCGATCTTGACCTCTTTCTTGTCTGTATCAATACCTAAGTTGATAACTTTGATTGGCTCTTGTTGTACCCCAAAATTTTCCCTCTCATTTCTCAAGAATTTTCTCACAAGATTTCTATTGGGTCAAGACTGCACAAGGTTTGATCAGCTCAAGATACTCCCTTAACACTGATGGCTCAAATTAAGGTTTGGGTTTGGACAAGTACAATTGGACTTTTAATGCCTCATATAGTTTCCATGGATCATATTGGGCTCTCAAGCATCAGGTCGAAGAAAGGGGGAAGAGGAAACTGTCGAAAGGCCAAAGTAGATAGAAAGGAGTTGTTGCAGATGACAGTTCGAATTCAAAATCTGGTTCAGGCTATTCGAACCACATGACTGATCGAAAAGGAGTGGTGGATAGATTTTGAAAAATCGAAGAAGAGAAAGTTTGATTCGATCCACAAGCTTCGATTGAGAAATGGTTTCCTTCGAAGCAACCTTCTTCGATCCACCTCTAAACAAGCTTCGATTGGGAATTGGCTATCTTCATGCCTGCTTCGATCCATAAGCTTCGACTGGGCAATGGATATCTTCATGTTTGCTTCGATCACCAAAGCAATGGCTTCCTTCATGCTTGCTTTAATCCACAAAGAAATGGCTTCCTTCATGCTTGCTTCGATCCACAAAGCAATGACTTCCTTCATGCTTGCTTCGATCCACAAGGCAATGACTTCCTTCATGCTTGCTTTGATCCACAAGGCAATGGTTTCCTTCATGCTTGCTTCTATCCACAAAGCAATGGCTTCCTTCATGCTTATTTCGATCCATAAAGCAATGGCTTCCTTCATGCTTACTTAGATTCACAAAGCAATGACTTCCTTCATGCTTGCTTCGATCCACAAGGCAATGGTTTCCTTCATGCTTGTTTGTTACACAAAGAAATGACTTCCTTCATGCTTTCTTCGATCCACAAGGAAATGGTTTCCTTCATGCTTGCTTCGATCCACAAAGCAATGACTTACTTCAAGCTTTCTTTGATCCACAAGGATAGTTGGTTGTGGCATTTGAAGTCTGTTGCATTTGAAGGTTGTGGATCTCTGGGATTAAAACGAAAGGACGGAGTATTCGATTCAAGGAATCAAGTTGTAAACATAATCCATAGGCCATGCTACACGATCTTGCTTTTGCAGGCCTTAAACTTGTGTTTCACTCCATAATTAATTGTTTACACAATTAATTAAGCTCTTACCCAAGTGTTTAAAGTATTTTCCAAGCCAATTTTCCCTTAATGGCATAAAGTTACCATTGCCATTTTTAGAATTTTTTTTGCATTGAGCCTTGCGCTTGTCCTTTCTGCACACATAACCCCTAAAAACTAAAAGCAACATGTCTAAGGCTGCTACCAACTCAGATCATGCTTGTACAATACTCTGGAACCTGTCTTCTCACTTTTTCCTTGAAAAAAGCAAGTGATAGGGCCAAAAGGCTAGAACTCAGAAATCTGGTATGCAAGCAATCTCTAACCTTTTTCCATACATATATACAAGTCTTTGACAAAGAGAAAAGAGGATATTTTTACGAGCCTCAGAACACTCTCAAAACTCTTTGAACTAAGAATCTGCATCCAAAGCAACATTGCTTGCCATTTCTGACTTTGAAGAGCCAACCCCAAAATCCTTCGAGCATTTTCCATTTTCCCATTCGAACATCATCTATACACCACAGAGACAATATCCAAGCCCTCAAACCACCCCTGTAATTCCTTCTTCCTCATCCATCATTTTTTAAAAATCCACCATTACAGCTTGATTTGTCCAGAATAGTTGGGCAAGCTACAAGACGTTCTAGCAACTGGAGTAGCTTCAGGGAGGTCCAGGTAAGCTTAATTCATCATCAAACCATTTCTGGAAGTCATATAGAAATCCTTTGAATTTCACTCCAAGAGGTAAGTTTTTTTTTCAAACTTGGAACTCTTCATTCAAGCATCATTTGTATATACATTATGAAGAAAAGATGTAGATATCATATATAGGAAGTTGATCATACTCTTGGCTTTCGATTGTCATTGCTTGTGTTTTATGAATTTCAACTCTGACCTGTTAGTTTTTTTTATTTTGATACCAAACAAAAGTCATGCTAACCTTCGATTCATGGCTCTTGAAAATTATGTGTTTGTATTAGTTTTCAAATTCTATACAGGTTTGATATTTACCCTTTTCGATTTGGTTTAGAATAGAAGCTTTTAGAAGCTTAACATGGTGATACATATCCCTACACGTGTGAAGGAGGAAGATGAAGCCATGAATTCATTTTATATTTAATGCAAGTTGGATACCTAACGGATGAAACAGACCACCCCAGTGGTACAAAAAGCGCGCGTTAAAGCCTTGCCATGTAGAAGGTCCTGGGTTCGAGCCCCGGCGAGACCTTTTGTATTTATTCTGTCTTTTTTTCCAAACTAACATGCCTGTTTATAAAATTTGAGTGTTGGCTGTTTAAAATGGAAGGTGTGGAGAACCTGGGTTCAAACCTTGGCAAGACCAAAACAAATTCTTATCACTTGTTTGTTTTCATTTCTTTTAACAAACTTCAACATTTTTTCCAACCAATCAAAACAACTCATTTTGAGTTGATTTTTTGCACACTATTTATTTACAATGTTTATTTTATGAATATATAAAAAAATCACATAAAATATTTTATTTTCATATTTATTTTTTAAAAAAAAATCTATTCCCTTTCCATTTATATCCTTGTACATCATATACACTTTTATTCTTGTACATTATTCAAGTTCAATATGGTTGTAATAGATAATTAGGATTTAATTTCTTGCAATTCCCATTTATAAATTTGTACACCCCATCCTCAAATAATGTAATAGTGTAGTACATTTACTTTCCGCAATTTAGCGCTTCCATATAAATGCTAGTAATTAGGGTTTCTATGGAAAGATAAAATCAATACTTAGAAAACCTTAATTCAAGATAAAATCAAGCATGAAAAATAAACACTTTCACACTTGCACCTCTAGGGTTAAATCCATATGTTGCCTTAACAAAATGGTCATAGTATGCATGTGAGACGTCTTAGTAAAAACAATAAAGAAATTACAAGATCATAGTCCCTCGATGACGCTACGAATGTTGTCTTACAAATGATCTTAGTCCTTTAAGAGAAATGCTAAGATATCTCACAACATTGTTATTTGTTACTATACGATAACCCACCCTGTCCCTTTACATCCAAAGATAAGGCTTCTTACCAATCAATGGTAAGATAGAAATATCAAAGGAAGGAAGAAATGAACAAAAGACTTTTGAGTAGGTAGAACGTTCTTAGTTTCTTGCTCACGATCCATCTTCAAAACAAACATCTTTTCAAACACACCACACACTTTTAAAAACATGAAATATTTTCAAAATTCCAACACTTTGTATGCATTCTTATAAAGACGAGAATCATTACTAAGTTTTCCTAAACTAAGGCGCTTTTCAAAAATACTTTCAAAACCCACCACAAACACATTTCAAACCAAGCAATTTCAAAAGTGATCTAGCAAGATACTAAGATCCCATAGATAACTATGGATGAAAAGGGTGTTAACACCTTCCCTTTTCATAATCTACCCCCCGAACTCAAGAAAATATCTCAAATGTATTTCCTGTTCTTTTCACCCTTTCCTTATTGGATAAAAGAAAAGTCGGTGGTGAATCTTTCTATCCACAACAATTGTGATTAAACGCAAAACAATCAAGTCAGTTCTCCCGCCGTATTAAAGAACTGACGACTCTGCTGGGGAATCTTTGAAAGTGGGGTTAACTTAGAGTTAGATCATATTTAATTGCTTTCATTGTTTTATTTGTATGTGTGATACGGTGGAAGAACCGATTTTTTTT
The DNA here is from genome assembly GCA_948472305.1 of Vicia faba. Taxonomy (NCBI): domain Eukaryota; kingdom Viridiplantae; phylum Streptophyta; class Magnoliopsida; order Fabales; family Fabaceae; genus Vicia; species Vicia faba. The sequence goes on along the minus strand of OX451741.1, from coordinate 870,910,652 downwards.
AATGGTTTGCGTTTTGCATTTTTTGTTCGCAAAATGTTGCGGTAAGCAAGAGTCGCCACCGACTTTTATTTCATCCAATCATGGAAAAGGAAAAAGAATAGAAAAAACCTTTTTTCGAGATATTCTGAGTACGGGGGTGATGTACCTCAAAATTTTCCCTCCCATATTTCTCAATACATTTCAAGTAAGGTCTTCAAATTGCCCAAGGAAGTCCAAGAGTTGACCAAACAAACTCTCTCCTAAAGGCAGTCTACCTCAAATTAGGGTTTCATTTTGCATCAAGATGTTTGACTCCAAAGGGTACCAAATGCTTACTATTGTCATAATATGTTCTCAAGATCATCCATGTTAAGTTTCAAGCCTCGCAGAGGAAGTTTGCTCAGTCAATTGCTCAAAGGCCTGAAAGTCGATTGTGCTAGGGCAAAAGTCAACTGTGGCCCACATACAGTCAAACTTTAAGATTTTTGGTCAACATACTCATTTTGAAGTATTATTCATCATTTGATCAAGGGTTGATCATGATTCCTCAAGGATTGCTCACAATTCATCAAAACCTAAAAGTTGCTAAATTAGGGTTTTATAGGAAAAGTCAACTCAATTTTGACCAAGCATAACATTCTCATACTTTATCAGAAATGAACCATCCAAAGCTCATTTTTAATAGGATGTAATTCCCTACAATTCATCTTCATCTCACAAGTTCAAAATATGCACTCACAAGAAGATATAAATTTGGACATTATATGTCATTTTGAAAAGTCAACAAAAACACCTTTTGGGTAAAAGCTTATTACATGAACATGAAAGATCCAATTGATATAAAACCAAAGAGGTTACTTATGGGACATCCTAAGATTTCTAAAAAGTCCAAGAACACCCTCATAAGGTTAAAATTGAGAGAGATATGCATTGTCAAAGTTTGATAATTTTTGAAAAAATGCATGTAGCAAATATTGACCAAACTTGGATTTTTTCAAATGGGCCTATATTTTCAAGTTTGAAACTCATTCCTAACATGGTCCACGACCTTTAAGCCCACCCATACATTTTTATACTATTTATTCTATTTATTTTGATATTTTATTCATTAAAATTCAAAATTAAATAAATAAATAATAGAAATAATGTAAATTTTGATGTGAATCCATTTTGGGCAAGTTTTATGCTGGTTTATGTCAATTGATTTCGTGCAATAACCCTTCAAATATGTCCAGGTTCATCCACATGTGAAAATGGCATAAAATCATCAAATATGGCATTTTTTTCAAATCTTGATCATGGTCTTAAAACACAACATTATGAGGGAGATTCTTTCCATGCTTTATTGTCTCCTCATTCTCCTCTATAAATATAGAGCCATACAAGCTTGAAAGACACAAAATTCCTCTCTAAAAAGCTTTCAAAAAGCTCTCCAAAAGCTCTTCAAAAAGCTCTCCAAAAATCAAAGAATTGGTGCAAGTCATATATCGAGGTTCCGGTCTCTCTCAATTGACATCAAGCCTCAAACCATCCTCTTGAAGTCCTCAGGAGTCTTACAAGGCCTAAGAGCAATCCATCACACGCCTAGCACGCCCCCATTTGACAATACCGGTTTGGTAAAATTTTAAACTTCGAATCTCTAATTTTAATCACATTTTATGGTATGCTAACGTTTGTTTGAGTTTATATAGAACAATTATGGATGGTTGAATCATAGGTTCCACGCAAAAAAAAAACACCATAGTTAGAGCATGAAGCTTTCGAAGATTCAGACCTAGGGATTTCTGATGATTGCACCCCCTGTTTACTTTTGCTACTAGACCCATCTTTATTTTCTTGTTTTATTCATTTCATTTATTTCTTTTAATCCTTTTTTTATTTTTATCAATAAACAAATATAAAAATCACATAAAAATAGATTTAGGATTTTTTCTTAATTAAATTTTAATTTTGGTAAATTAATTAACTAAACACTTTAACTTTTTTTTTAAATTAAAATTAATAGAACTTAGGTTTAATTTCATTTTAATTCATTTTCCTTTTCGTAACAAAAATACCAAAAAAACATAGAATTAATTTCTTTTATTTAAGTTTCATGATTCTTTAATAATTATCTTTTTTTAATATAGATCTAGATCAATTATTTTTTAACTTAAACCATTTTTATAAATTAAAACAAAAAAAAAGAATTTTTTTATATCTTAGGATTTTTAGACGTCTTTTCAAATTTGCGCGTTATTATTCTTTCACACTTCATTTTATTATTGTAACTGTATATTGGGATGCAATAGATGATTAGTAGGATCTTTATCGCTTTTATTTATTTTTTCCCCCAGTTTTGGATACGTACATAATCCCCCTCCCCGAAGCCTTGTAATAGCTAGGTTTTATATTTCTGCACTTTTAAATTACTGCAATTATTAACTGCTACATGTATGACTAATAGGATTGTATGACAAGAATAATTAAACATTAGCAAACTTAACACAAGACTAAAATAACTGAACATAACACACCTTGCACATATGCACTCTTAGGGTATGCCTCACTTGGTTGCCTCAAAAAACAATGGTCATGTCCCTCGAACGTAGGGATACCCTTAGCAAAGACCCTCAGTTAAAATAATCATAAAGATCATGGTCCCTCGATGTCCCTCGAATTTGCCTATTGTATATGATCTTGCCCCTCGATGTTGCCTACGAATATATGATGACAGTCCCTTTGAAATGCTAAAGTATTCTTACATGTTGTCTTCAATGACCATTACGTCCCTTTCGATAGTCCCTCAAACTCCAACGATAGTGCTACTTACTCCTTAATAGTAGGATAGCATTGTCTAAAGGAAACTATAATAGAAACAATCCTTTTTCGAGTAGGTAGATGCTAGTAGGTAGTTGCTCAAAATCAAACTTTCACACTTACACTTTTTTTTAAAACAAAGTTTTCAAAAACACTTTGTAACACTCTTGAAGACAGAAGTAAGGGTTAAAACGAAGTAAAACAAAACTTTTCAAAACAAACACACACAAGCAATTTTTAAAATATGAGCAAGTACCTAAGAGCCCGTAGAAAACTACGGATAGAAAGGGTGCTAATACCCTCCCTTTCTATAATCTACCCCCCGTACTCAAAATCTCGAAAAAGGAATTTTTCTATGCTTGTTTTCTTTCCAGTTGGATAAAATAAAAGTCGGTGGCGACTCTTGATTACCACGACATTTTGCAAACACAAACGCAAAACGCAAACCATCATTTTCTCAAAACAGTCAGGTTCTGCAACCGTATCACAGAACTGGCGACTCTGTTGGGGAATTAATAAGTGGGGTATACCTTAGGATTAGTTCATCATAAAATGATTCTCTTGTTTGATTTGATTGCTTTTATTTTGAGGGTTTTGTATTGGGAGTTACTATATATCCTAACCCGGATCTAAGGGACACCTTTTAGGTATGTAGCAATAAACTGTGAGGGAACTGTACAGCGTAGACCGATACGGTTGAACCAGTAGCTACGTTGATGTTGCATTTTGGTTGGTACCGGTATCCCTTGTGGAGAAACGAGGAGAATACAGGGCTGCTATGTGTGTCGTTAAGCATCAACTTACCTTAGAACCTATAATTGACCAACTTGGCCATTAGGAAGTAGTGAGATAGCCGGTCTCGGTGTAAAGCTGGGAACTGGTTGATACTCGATGCTACACTCATTGAGACCATACTCTCGAGATAGTTCCGGCTGCAAGAAAAGATTGCGTGAGCTGAAACCATGACCGATGGAGGATGGTCAGTGATATTGAGAACCTCTAGAACCCGGTTACTATTATTAGGACAGGTTGAAACAAACTTAACTTCAAGAGGGTAATACCTAGACCCCATGCAAGCCTTAAACTTAAGGGTTATTGTGTGACCTGTTTTCCTTTACCATGTCTGTTATCTGCTATACCTGTTGTGTGTTTTATCATGACATCATGCATCATAACATAGCATGCATACTTCATTAGACTAACCATTTCAAAGACCGAGGGGATTTATCTTTGTTCTGTTTTGCAGATTATGGCTTCCTTGCGCAGAAACACCATTCGAGTCAACTTTGAGAAAATACCTGCTCAACTCAATGGATTTAGCCTCGAGAGTTTCTGATACTTCCTCATTCATTAGAAGACATGGTCAGCTTCTTAGCTTGGTTACCTCAAAGTTTGATGAGCAGATGATGAGTGTGCTTTTCCAGTTCTTCGATCTAGTGCATCATTGTTTCACTTTCCCGGATTATCAGTTAGTCCCACTATGGAAGAGTTTTCTCACTTATTGGGCATATCCATCCTCGAGCAGATGCCCTTCATAGGTTTGGAAGAGACTCCTAGACCAGAGGACAATGGTTCAGCTTTACATTTGAAAAGGGCTGATGTAGTATCTAATTGGGAAACACGAAGCGGGGTTGAAGGTTTCTTAGCCAAGTTTCTGGTAGATTAAGCTCAACTATTCTGGGATAACTTGGATTTCCAGGCTTTCAAAGACATCTTAGCTCTCCTTATATACGGTTTGGTTCTTTTCCTGAATCCGGATTCTTTTGTGGATGTGAATGCGGTTAAGATCTTCTTGTCTTGCAATCCTGTGCCTACCCTACTGGGTGATATCATGCATTCCCTCTATACTCGTATTGTGTGAAGACGAGGGACTCTCATGTGTTGCATGCCGCTGCTGGTGAGGTGGTTTATTTCGCACCTCCGCAAGTCCGTGTAGAAAAATGAAGAAGGTTTAGGATGGTCTTACAGGATAATGTCCCTTGCTCATACAGACATTCTTTGGAGTTCTAAGGCTATGGAAAGCATTACTGTCATTGATCGATATGGGGGATATCCTAATGTCCCATTGCTTGGAATCAGAGGAGGAATAACCTCCAGTCCTTGCTTGGCTTTACGACAGTTTGGTCGTGCTCGGAGAGATGGTACTCATGAGGTACTTCTTACAGATATTGCCTTTGACTATAAGGGGGACATTGACAAGCATCGCTGAAGGTTTATACGAGCCTGGGGCATGGTGAACAGGTCTGACCCTCAAGAGCTAGGACCAAAGACTTCTCTCCCTATGCAACCTTATCTCCAGTGGGTCCGAGCTCGAGCCCAGAAGCTTGGGATGCCTTATGAAGTTGTGTTGCTAGTAATTGTGGAGCCTACCAATGAAGAGGGCGTTCCCTATACAATCCTTTATCCCTACATGCCCTCTGACCTTAGGGCATTGAAGAGATCCTGGATTCAGCTAAAAGAGGAGAGGGATACCTACCGGAAAAAGTACCAAGAGCAAGAAAGGAAGATATTGAAGCTCACCAAGAGACTTGAGAATGAAAGAACGATCAATGACTACGTCAGCACCAAGGGGAAGCGTCCATGGGATTTATGATTTTTCTTTTTCTAGTTTAGATTTGTTTTTCATTTGCATATTTGTAAACACCTTAAAGGCATTGTTGAACCTTTTTACAAGTTTAATCTAATAAAGTTTGTTTATTTCTTGGTTTGCAAATTTAAATCTCCCAAAGTCTTTGAAATCATTACATGTGCATCCCATTATCATGCACACCATTATAGGTACCATAACATGTTTCTCATCTTCTTCGCTGTTTATTTCAGCAGAAATGTCTTTTGATCAAGCTATCAAAGATCTTCAGGCACAAAATGCCCAATTCCAAGAGATGTTCTTGAGCTTGGCTAAAGGGCAAGAGGACTTGAAAGCTCTCATTCTAAAAGAGAAAGAGAAGAAGACGAAGAAGAAGATGGTGGTTCTGCTGAGTATGGGAAAAAGGTTTGGGGATAGGTTGAAACAACAAGCTGATCTGTCCTTTTCATCCAAGGGAGGGGAGGACCAAGAAGAAGAAAAGGGCCCCAGTCCTGCAGTTTCTGATGATGATACAGATTATGATGAGGAACAGTATCCTCCTGTTGAGGATAGGTACAAACAACTTGAAGACCGTCTGAGTGCTATGGAGATTCAGAAGATACTTGGTTTGGACTTCGGAGATATGGGAATAGAATCTGGGGTGGTGATCCCTCACAAGTTTAAAGCTCCAGTCTTTTCCAAGTACGATGGAGCATCCTGTCCAAAACTCCACCTCCGCTCGTACGTCAGAAAAATCCAACCTTACACTACTGATAGAAATCTGTGGGTACATTTCTTTCAAGATATTCTTTCAGGGACTCAACTTGAATGGATCTACCAGCTAGAGGGAGCAAATATCCAAAACTGGGAAGATCTGGCTGCTGCTTTCTATAAGCAGTATCAGTATAATGCCGACCTTGCTCATACTCGTACTCAACTTCAGAGTATGTCCATGGGTGCAAGTGAAGGATTTAAAAACTATGCCCAAAAGTGGAGAGACTTGGCTGGAAGAGTCCAACCCCCATTGTCTGATAGGGAGTTGGTTGATATGTTTCTAGGGACGCTATCTGGTCCCTTCTTTAATCATTTGGTCGGCAGCTCGTCAGCGGGTTTCACCGAGATGATTCTGACTGGAGAAAGAGTAGAAGCTGGGATTCTGAGTGGTAAGATCCAGAAAAATACCTCTTCGAGTACAGAGAAGAAGTCATTTGGTGGAAAGAGGGAAGCCAATGCTGTGCACGGCCAGAAGAGGCGTAGCAAGGCAGACTACCACCAATCTATGGGGGCAGTGTTGATCTCTAATTCGGCACACACACAACGACCACAACAACGAAACAATCAGCCAAGGGTGGAAAGACCTCAAAGGCAGTTCACCCAAATCAACATGCCATTGTCACAAGCATTGCAACACATGTTGAAGATGAATCTGATTACGGTGATAAACCCACATCTGAACCCTAAGACTTCTTCTCCTAACTACAACCCGGATGCAAGGTGTGCTTATCATTCTGGTAGCCCGAGGCACGATACTAACGATTGTTAGGTGCTGAAATACAAGATTCAGAATATGATTGACGCCAAGGAGATCAAATTCGACCCTCCTGAGACTCCCAATGTGATCACTGCTCCCTTGCCAAAACATGGCTAGGATTGAAATCATTTTTGTTCATTTGAATTCTGAAGTTGTATTTTCTTTGCTTATTCAAACAATTATTGTCATGTCAAACTTTTTTATTTCATTAATGCATTACACGTGTCTGTCTTGAATTAATTTTTTTTCATTATGCTTAAATTGCTTTATATTTCCTTTTCGTGATATTCAACTCTCGACTAAAAAACTGTAAGCCTTTAGAGGGAGGATGATGAAAATGATACCACAATCTCTACAATATGCTTTTGAACAGACCTTGTTGACGATGTACAGGCGTTGTTTCAAATCCTAAATAGTGGAGTTATAAGGAAGATAATCCCTAGTCAACCCCTTCGAGCCAAAAAAAAGTAGGAGTTTTTCTTTTCACACATATTAAAACCCTTAATCATAACCTGGGGCAGGGTAGTTTTCTTAGTTAATTCAGAGGCGCATTCAGTCACAATCGGCCGCTTCGTACACAATGAATGGCATCAAAGACGTCCTTCCAAAACAAAAGATGGTGATGGTTGCCTATAATCATCAAGATAGGCAGTCATTATCTCTAGAAATAAAAGCCCATTAAGTCAAAACCTATGAAGGAGACTTAAGAAAAAACACTGGGGCATCCCGCTGACTGTAATCACAAAAAGAAACAGTTCAGGAAAAAGACAGGGATAATAAAATAAAAAATAAAGAGGTCCTACAAACCCTCAACAAAAAATAAATGACTTCATATTCAAAATAAACTGTCAGTATCCGAACCATCACTGGAATATCAGAGCAAAGACTCAAACGGGATCTAAATGCATAATTAGTTGAGTTTAGGATAGAAGAACATCACGAAGAACGGGTGGGTACAAATAAAATTTGAGCCTTTATCCTTTGTTTCTTAAACCGTGAACCAGGCCACGTTATAACCCTTAAAAGTCCTAGCTGAAGCATGGGTTAGTTCGAAAACATACTGTTACAAAAGGTATCCTGACTCCTGAAGGTCCGTTACAAATCCTGAGTTGATATCACATCTTTGCAAAACTCTATTTTTTCTATAAAAAAAACTGTATTTTCAAAACTTCAAGACATACATAAGCTTTGCATTCTTAAAATAACATTGTTTGCATATGACTATTTGTTCAACAGTAGAGAAATTCACATGACGAATATCTAGTGAACAAAAACCTTCTCAATAAAAAGGATCACCTCAAGTGGAAAAAAACTTCCAACCAAGGGGCACAGCATGATCATTGTCCATCATCTGGGGCAGTCAATTCAAGATTCAAGGAATCTCTCAAAGATACCAAATAGCCAGAGGCAGATCTCCATTTGAATCACTTGGGGGCATTGGGCATGAATTCCAGCAACGAATCATGTACAATCAACAATCATCTTCTGGTAGTGTGGCAACACAACACTACCGACAGTGACAACTCCCTACACCCTGAGAGCATGGACATAGTCAGAAAATACTGCGCATGAACAAAGACCCACTAGGTTGACTGGCCTAGGCAAAAATAAGGGCATCTCGGCGAACCAAAAGGGTTCGGGCAAAAATTAGGGATAAAAACAAAAAAGATATGTACACCTGGAAAGCCAAAAACCTGAAAAGGCGGCTTGGGCAAAAAAGGGTATCCCGGTGGACTGAAAATTTGAAAAGACAGTCCGGGAAAAAGTTAGGGATTAAAGCGTACGACTATGTTCGGTCATCTCGTCACTTGCCTATTAGTAGAAGACTTATCATTTCGATCGGCAGTTACCAAGCACCTCATAAGTTGGGATAACACTCAAGCCACAAGGCCTCCGCAGGCACTTTCTCCAGCAGGTACAGGGGCAGAAAAGTCTTAATACAAAGTCATTTTCATATCCTCAGCATGCATCCTAGTAATATCTACACTCCCCACATAGTAGAGGCAACCAAAGTTTTGATCTCTGCCTCCCCAAACAGGAGTTACTTTCCCCAGCCAAGCTCTTTCGGAGAGCCGACGTCTATATTCCCCAGCCGAATTTTGTAATCGCAAGCGGTTCATAAAGTTTTATCCCGAACAGAGTTTATTTCTCTGAATACAGAAGCTCAATCTCCGACAGAGTTTATCCCTTCAGCTATGGAAGCTTCTCTCTCCAACGGGATTATTCCCCCGCAGAGTTGTTCTCAAGCAGAGTCTCTCCTCGGTAGAATATCCATAAACAAGGGGAAAATACCCAGCATAGTCATCTCTGGTTCACCATCTCCAGCGGAAGTAGAAGAACCACTTTTTCTACGACAGTCAGGAACTCAATTTCCATTACTCTCCAACAACAGTCAGGGATTTATTTTCCCAAACTCGGACGTGCCACAATAGCATTTCATGTTCATATATCATGATGTGCGCATACATATTGCATACGGCATAATCTCATTTATTTTGAGAACATCATCATACAATGCATGTCATGCATCATATACGATTAATCATGTACCTTTTCAGGAAAGATGGTTATTATCAACAACTTCCAGCAAGTTCAAGATTAGCTTCGGAAACTAAATAGAGTAATTATCTACACGATCAAATGCAGCTTTACACGGGTTTGTCACGAAGCAATCTTACACGGGTTTCTCCTAAATGTAGCTTTACACGGGTTCATCACAAAGTAATCTTACACGGGTTTCTCCTAAATGCAGCTTCACACGGGTTTATCCTGAAAAATCTTACACGGGTCTTTTCTCATACATTTCCAAATAAAGTTTTACACAAACTTATCACGAAATAACCTTACCCAGGTTCCTCCTGAAGTTTTACACAAACTTATCACAAAGTAACCTTACCCAGGTTCCTCCTGAAGTTTTACACGAACTTATCACAAAGTAACCTTACCCAGGTTCCTCCTAAAGTTTTACACAAACTTATCTCAAAGTAACCTTACCCCGGTTCATTTTGAAGTTTTACACGAACTTATCACAAAGTAACCTTACCCAGGTTCCTCTTGAAGTTTTACATAGACTTATCCCAAAGTAACCTTACCCAGGTTTCTGCCGAATTTTTACACGGACTTATCCCGAAGTAACCCTACCCAGGTTCCTCCTAAAGCCCTACACAGACTCCTCACAAAGCAACCTTACCTAGGTTCCTTCTCAGTTCAGATGTAGTTTTACCCAAACTCCTCACAAAGCAACCTTACCGAGGTTCCTTCTCGGTTCAGATACAGTTTTACCCAAACTCCTCACAAAGCAACCTTACCCAGGTTCCTTCTCGGTTCAGATGCAGTTTTATCCAAACTCCTCACGAAGCAACCTTACCCAGGTTCCTTCCCATAAGCCCTACTATCCAGGTTCCTTCTCATAACCTTACCATCCAGGTTTCTTTTCTCTTATCTCTAGACAGCAGTCCACAACACTGTAAGACCTGGACCTGATCAAACACGATTGGTTTCACCTTTCCCCAGTAGGTCGCGATGCATCCTATACACGAACAAATAGCAGTTAATTTTCACATCCATGACTAAGAGATGATTCCCCAGTAGAATAACGGATGACTGAATCTCTTAAAATTCTATTTCTCTCAAGACGGAGACTGGCATTCCCCAGCGAAATCCTCGTCAACAACAGGCATACGGGCTCTCGCAAAGGAATCTCTTATGCAATCAACACTTCATCTGATGGCATCTTTAAGCCCATTTTCCGTCATTAACTTCCAAATGGCATCTATAAGCACATTCCAGAAATCGCATGGCCAGTACCACTTCATGCGAGTGCAAATTTATGGGCACTCTAGTGTTCAATCATCTCCCACCTTCGGATCACGAAAGGCAAGCAAGCCAATATACATCCTCAGGTTTAAGAAGATTGAACAAGGGAAGCTGTTGTACCCCAAAATTTTCCCTCCCATATTTCTCAATACATTTCAAGTAAGGTCTTCAAATTGCCCAAGGAAGTCCAAGAGTTGACTAGACAAACTCTCTTTTAAAGGCAGTCTACCTCAAATTAGGGTTTCATTTTGCATCAAGATGTTTGAGTCCAAAGGGTCCCAAATGCTCACTATTATCCTAATATTTTCTCAAGATAATCCATGTCAAGTTTCAAGCCTTGCAAAGGAATTTTGCTCAGTCAATTGCTCAAAGGCCTGAAAGTCGACTGTGCTAGGGCAAAAGTCAATTATGGCCCACATACAGTCAAACTTCAAGATTTTTGGTCAACATCCTCATTTTGAAGTATTATTCATCATTTGATAAAGGGTTGATCATGATTCCTCAAGGATTGCTCACAATTCATCAAAACCCAAAAGTTGCTAAATTAGGGTTTTGTAGGAAAAGTCAACTCAACTTTGACCAAGCATAACGTTCTCACACTTTATCAGAAATGACCCATCCAAAGCTCATTTTGAAGAGGATGTAATTCCCTATAATTCATATTCATATCCCAAGTTCAAAATATGCACTCACAAGAAGATATAAATTTGGACATTATAGGTCATTTTGAAAAGTCAACAAAAACACCTTTTGGGTCAAAGTTTCTTACATGAACATGGAAGATCCAATTGAGATTAAAACAAAGAGGTTGCTTAGGGACATCCTAATATTTCTAAAAAGTCCAAGAACACCCTCATAAGGTAAAAATTGAGAGAGATATGAATTGTCTAATTTGGACAATTTTTTAAAAAATGCATGAAGCAAATATTGACCAAACTTGGATTTTTTCCAAATGGGACTATCTTTTCAAGTTTTAAACTCATTCCTAACATGGTCCAAGACCTCTAAGCCCACCCATACATTTTTATACTATTTATGATATTTATTTTGATATTTTATTCATTAAAATTCAGAATTAAATAAATAAATAATAGAAATAATGTAAATTTTTATGTGAATCCATTTTGGGCAAGTTTTATGCTGGTTTATGTCAATTGATTTCGTGCAATAACTCTTCAAATATGTCCAGGTTCATCCACATGTGAAAATGGCATAAAATCATCAAATATGGCATTTTTTTTAAATCTTGATCATGGTCTTAAAACACAACATTATGAGGGAGATTCTTTCCATGATTTCTTGTCTCCTCATTATCCTCTATAAATATAGAGCCATACAAGCTTGAAAGAATCGAAATTCCTCTCTAAAAGGCTCTCAAAAAGCTCTTCAAAAAGCTCTCCAAAAGCTCTTCAAAAAGCTCTACAGAAATCAAAGAATTGGTGCAAGTCATATCTAGAGGTTTCGGTCTCTCTCAATTGACATCAAGCCTCAAACCATCCTCTTGAAGTCCTCAGGAGTCTTACAAGGCCCAAGAGCAATCCATCACACGCCTAGCACGCCCCCATTTGACAATACCGATTTGGTAAAAATTTAAACTTCGAATCTCTAATTTTAATCACATTTTATGGTATGCTAATGTTTGTTTGAGTTTATATAGAACAGTTATGGATGGTTGAATCACATGTTCCATGCAAGAATAAAAAAAACACCATAGTTAGAGCATGAAGCTTTCGAAGATTCGGGCCTAGGGATTTCTGATGATTGCACCCCCTGTTTACTTTTGCTACTAGGCCCATCTTTATTTTCTTGTTTTATTCATTTCATTTATTTATTTTAATCCTTTTTTTATTTTTATCAACAAACAAATATAAAAATCACATAAAAATAGATTTAGGATTTTTTTTCCTAATTAAATTTTAATTTTGGTAAATTAAGTAACTAAACACTTTAACTTTTTTTTTTTAAAATTAAAATTAATAGAACTTAGGTTTAATTTCATTTTAGTTCATTTTCCTTTTCATAACAAAAATATCAAAAAAACATAGAATTAATTTCTTTTATTTAAATTTAATGTTTCTTTAATAATTATCATTTTTTTAGTATAGATCTAGATCAATTATTTTTAACTTAAACCATTTCTATAAATTAAAACAAAAGTAAACAAAAAGAATTTTTTTATATCTTAGGATTTTTAGACGTCTTTTCAAATTTGCGCGTTATTATTCTTTCGCACTTCATTTTATTATTGTAACTGTAGATTGGGATGTAATAGATGATTAGTAGGACCTTTACCTCTTTTATTTATTTTTCCCCCAGTTTTGGATATGTACATAATCCCCCTCCCCGAAGCCTTGTGTTGTACCCCAAAATTTTCCCTCTCATATTATCAAGATTTTTCCTCACAAGACCTCTTGGACTCCAGACCAGATTAGGGTTTGCTCAGCTCAAGACATCTCCTTGCACTGATGACCTGAAATTAGGGTTTGAGTTTGCACAAGGATTTTTGGACCATCAATGCTTAATGTGACTTTCATACACTATCTTGTATCCCTAAGATTGCTCATACCAAGTTTCAAGGCTTGAATCACATTTTTGCCCAGTCAATTGGACAATTGACCTAAAAATCAGCTGTATTGGGGAAAAAGTCAACCATGGCCAATTTATAGTCAAACTTCATAATTTTTTATCCAAAACAACATTCTAGGCTACTATGTACCATTTGATCAAGTTTGGATCACAACTCCTCAAGAAATTTGATCAGATCATCAAAAGGGCAAAATGGTCAAAATTAGGGTTTTGACTGAGAAAGGGCAATTTCTGATTTTTTACCTAGCCAATAACCAATTGGGTTCAAGCATTATTTCAAGGACTCAATAGCATCATCTTGACCTAATCACATGGTTCAAAAGATCTCAAATGCATTGGATTGACAGATGAATTTTCCAGTCAACTGATCAAAAGTCAAATGTACACTGAAAAGTCAAACTTTGACTTTTTGGTCAAAATCAAGTGCCAAGGGTCATATTTCATCAATATGTGTCAAAACATGAAACTTGTTCACCAAGAAACTTAAATTTGGAAATTAGGGTTTAAGTTTGAAAATTTTCATAACTTAGAATTTTTCTAAGTTATGAAAATTTCTTATTTTTTCCCAACTTTTCCCAACTTTTTCACCATGATGCATTTGGATTCAAAGAAAACTTCCAACATTAAAGTTGTATTCCTACACAAAATCTACAACTTTTAATCACAAATTTTTCCCAAAAGATGCTTGGATCTCAAGTTATGATTTTGTGAATAAGGGTCCAAAAACTTTTTAACTTAGTGAAATTTTGCCCTAGTTTAGGCAGATTTTTGACCTAACTTCATGGTAACTTTTCACCTAGTTCCAAGAGGAATCTCAAAATTCATTTCAAATATGGATTGTAGAGCATGTTACAATATTTCCAAAATGTCAAAGAAATTTCCAAGATCATTTATGGTTAGGGAGAATCAAAGAAATGCAAATGGCAATTTATCACTTTTGTCCAAATCTGTCCTAGCATGCTTGTACTTGGTTTTACAGGTCCTAATACTTTCCATACTCCTTAATTAAATGCAAACACATTGGATAATGGTCTTGTTCTGGTCTTAGAAGCATTACACATTGAATTAATCCAAAAATGGCATAAAGTGCATAATACCATTTTGATAAAGCATGCTTTTTGAAATTTTGTATTTCTTGAGCCATGGACCTGATCTTTGGTTGCAAACAAGATCCATACACTACAGGAAAAGTACACCAACTCTCATCAGGCCTTAAGCTAGCCTGTACAGGCCTTTGGCTTTGTCACTTCACCTTTTCTTCAAAAGCAAGCAAACTTGCAAAAGTCAAGCAAGCTTGTGTATCTGATAAAACCAAGACTTTGTATCATTTCAAATGACCTGAGAACATTTTTGCAAGCCTAAGACACGATTCCATAACTTCTCAAACACCCTAAAACACAAAAAAAACACCATTTCTGCCCAAAACAGGGCAACCTCTGCAAATCACTAGCCAAAACATATTTGGCTCGTGCGTTTTTTGTTTCAAGGATTTTAACACATTACATACCTCACATCCAAGTTATCCAGGCCCTTACCTTGTAACTGTAACCCCTGTTTCGAAGATCACCATTTTCATTTTGAAGGTTTGCAGGTTGACTTCTACAGGGAGATTGAGGGAACTTCAGGGAAAGCTGAGCATTGGAAAAGGTTGAGGGATCTTCAAGCAAGCTCACACGACCTTCAGGCCTCACTCAAAGATCCTACATTCCCATATCCAAACTCACCTGAACAAGGTATTTGTCAAGTTTCTATCTCTCTATTTAGGCATCCTTAAGCTTAGGTTTGTGAAGCAAAAATGTAGTCTTTAACATGCTTGAGCTGTACATATGCTTAGTTTCCATTTATATTAACTGAGCTAAGAGTATTTGATTGTTGAAGTTCATGAAAAAATTAGGTCAGAAATTAGGGCCATTAAAATTCTCCTTGATCTTTTAGAGTTAGGTCATGTTTTTTATATCATTAGAATCGTGAGTTAACATGCTACATGTTTCATGTTGCAAGATTTTGTTTTTATGCACATATGCAAGAGATACAGGTTGAAGAAGAACACGCATGTTTTGGTTGTCTGGAGGTCAGGGACAAAGCTGTCCTGGGCCAGGGCCTTGGGCCTATTTCTATTCACACCACCGTTTTTGCTTCTGCACCCGCCTTTGCATTTTCTTTTATTTTTTATATTTTTTGCATATATTTTATTTTGACTTGCATTTATTTATTTTCTGAACATTATAAAATCATAAAAATATTTTCTTATTTTTTTGCATTTTATTTTATTATTTTTTATTATTTTTCGGCATAAAAATAGTTTATTAGGTTTTATTTTCTTAAATAAACTTTTAAAATAATAAAAATACTTAAATATTTTTATTTTATTATTTCATACATAAAAATAATTATTTTTATACATATTTAATTTTTTTTTATTTGTATATAATATTATTATTATTTTTCTTGAACAAAAATGAATAAAAAAATACTATAAAACAACATTTTCTTTTACACCAAAAATTAGGGTTTCCCCTTTCAAAAATAATATTATTGTTTTTATTTTTTTAGAACTTAAATAATTTTATTTTTACATACATAAAATAAATACAAAAACATTTTTTGCATATTTACATTTTATTGCATATTTAAATATTGTTTATTTATTTATTTGTACAATAAATTCAATTTGGTTGTAATAGTTTTAGGGCTTTATTTTTATGCAAATATCCCCATTCAAAACTTGTACCCCCTTCCCATAATATTGTTGTAATAGTTTAGATTTACTTTACGCATTTTATTGCTTTCATAAACCATGATAGTAAACTAGGGTTTTGACTGAAAAGACCAAAAATCAAACAAATAGCAAGACCTAACACAAGACAAAAATGCATGAAAAATGACAACACCTTGCACACAAACACCTCTAGGGTTTCACCCACTTGCACTACAAGAAAATTAGTGTTTAACGACACAAAAATTGCGACAGTTATGTGATAACTGTCGTAATTGACATATAGAGACAGCGTTTACGACAGTTGACACCAACCGTCCCTAAAATTTATTTTGCGACGGTATATTTAACCATCATAATATTATTATTACGACGGTAAAACAACCGTCGGCCCCCATTTAACACTTTTAACATTGATTTTTCACCAACAACTAGTCACGACGGTAAAATTAACCGTCCTAAAAGGCATATCACGACGGTAAAGCACCCGTCGCACCCTTAAACCTTTCACGACGGTAAAATTATCCGTCCTAAAATTCATTTCACGACGGTAAAACAACCGTCGCACCCAAAACTTTTAAAAATCTCTTGCTAACATATATATTTTATCTAATTATAATTGTTATGTATATTTAAGTTCTCTCTTGTTAAGGTTAAGTTTATGCATTATTATATATTCTATGAAGTTGATACATTCTAATGTCCTCCTGCGTCACTATTCTTCGAACATCTCTCATCTTCCAACCGGTAAGTTTTCTATAACACTTTTTCTTTGTTCTCATCTTCACATATCTCTCTCATTCTTTAACATTGATTTCACCATTGGAGATTCACATGAATCTTAGGGTTGAGCTCTTTGTGATTCAAACATCACAACAAGCATTCATATCGACATTAAACCCAATCACCAACAATAAACCCTAAAACCCCAATTTATTCACGATTCAATGAGCAATACAAGTTATAGCGTTCATAATCACAAGGGGAAAGGGTATCGAGTAATAACACAAAGAAAATAGACAGAAGGGAATAACGATTTAAAACCCTACAACATACAACATCTTCAACATTTGTTGTATTCTTTCCCTCTGCACAATCGGTATTGTATTTATTTCGACTTATTTTAGGGTTTGTTATGTGAAACTTAAGTTCTATGTCTAAAACAATTTGTAACTTTTATTCTTCTTTTCTAATCCAAAGTCTAAACTGAGTTTTTGCAGGAAAATATGGATATTCTTATTGTGAAAGCACAGAAGATTGAGGTAGTTGAACTTAATTGTTGTTGAACTTGTTTCTGCTACTTTAAATCAACCCACTTTTTTATCTGCTCAAGGAATAAGTTTTGTAATCTTATTTTGAAATCTCTGGATGTCAGGTTTTGGATGAAGCGTACTGAAAAAAGCAAAAAAAATTGTAAACTTTTGTTTGACTTCTTCCTAATCTCTTGCAGGGGATAACTATTTCATATATTATTGAAAAAGAGTGGTTTTGAACAGGTTATATGCTTAGTTGCTTATATAAATTTGGTCATTGAACCTTGTATGTTTTTGGATAATTGGATATTGTCATTAGTTTACAACCATATTTTTGAATTTTTGATTTTTGATTTTTGTCAAGAGTGACCCTTCATAAAACTTGGGCTTTTGGAGTTGAAGAATTCCAATGTGATATGTATTTTTGCATCTGTTTCTAAGGTAATTATTGGAACTTGTACATCCCACTGAATGTTTTCACTATTAAAAAGATCACTTTACAGTTGAGTAACATTCAAGACTAGAGATTTTAATTATTTCATGTTATCATGTAACTACAAAGGTTATTCTGAAGCTTATGGTTGTTTTTGCATTTTACCCTATGCTGGTTTTTAGAGGGATGACACATATTTTGCTCTTCCAAAGCTGATTGAGAAGCCAGTAATAAACTACTCCCAACTTGTCTCATTCCCAATATACATTTAGTAGGAAAAGAGATACAACAAAGAAGTATGACTATGCACTCTAGATCTTTTATTTTTAATGACATTTTTTGTTTGAGATTATTTCATTCCACATCCCTTAAAAACTAGATGTGAAATTTATTGACATTGTTTTACTTGTGTGTTAATAAAACTATCATTTTTAGAAATTCTTGCTTGCTTCCTATTAAGATTTACTCAGCATGTCCCTACTTTGTTCCTTGTTTTGATTTGCATGAAGTGGACTAGTTAAATACGAAATGAAGTTTCCTCAATGTGGTTCATATATCTAGCTAGATCAATGCAACAAAAATAATTCTCGTACTGCTACTTCATATGCTTCAATTACCACCTGAGAAACTCTATTTTTCTTTTGACATATACATGGTTTTGTTTGGTATGGAACTTTAGATTTTCCATAGAAGTTGTTGCTTACAATCGTCTTAGTTATGTCAGTTTTGTAGGTGTGTTAGTTGTACCGGTACATTACCCTCTAAAATTGCTCGAAGTTGATGTCATTGTAAAGATTTGTACCAATGCTAGTATTATCTAAATAGAGAAATCGAATTAATTGGTAGATTCATTGTGAAAATAAAGAATTATGCCTCTCTTTTTTTTTTCTTTTGGGTTTAGTTATGTCTTATAAAATTAGCTTTATATTTTACAATATTGTTACCAGCTTGCTTTGTTCATTGTTCCTACTTTCTATTGCTTGTAATTTGATTTTTATTGCTGGAAGAGTATGTACAGGTATATGATGTCTTCTAAATTCTAATAGTAGAACATTGAGATGTTTTATCAAATGTTTTTCTTATTAAATGGAATGGCCATTGTAGGAAATAGGACGTGCTGGGAGAGATGGAAGGTTGTCCTACTGTCACCTATTTTATGATGATGAGATATATTTCAAACTCCGTATTCTAATGTACAGGTAAGACACTAACACACTTCTTTTTCTATTTTTCATGCTTTCAAATTGTTCTTCATTTGATGTAATTTTTTATCCTTAGTGAAGGAGTAGATGAATATGCAGTGAATAAATTTCTGTCTGAAGTGTTTCCTGCTGACAAAAGCTCCTGTGGGAAAATATGTTCGTTAATCAAAGAATCTGCTTCACGCAGATTTGACATGAAGGAAGAGGTCCTCTGCTCTATACTAATATACTATATACATTTATTTATATACTTTGATAACCCAGATGACTGATTTTCATTTACAAATTTAGACTTTTGTAACATCCAGTTGGGAGTTGGCCATACTGATATATTGATGGTCAAGAGGGATAACTGTAAATTTATGATAGCAATCTCAGGAGCACCGAAGATTTTGTATTTGGTTCCATAAGAGAATAATCATTAGCATTGTTATCTGTGGAGCATGCATGCTTTGACTTAATGCAGCTTTTAGGAGTGTTTCTTACTTTGCAACCGATCCTTGTTTTTACTTTTTGTGCAAAAATGTGGTTTTTGGTTAATCTATCTACTTGTTAAGTATTTAAAACCCAAGAAGTCAAGATTAATTTAAGGCCAATTAAAACTAAGGTGAAGTTTCTAGGAGGTGATTGGGATTTTATTTTTTATGGGCAACTATCTAGTTATAGGCATCAGTCATTTATCCATTAAATACGGTAATAGATATACACATGCTAGTAACAGAACTTTCTGTTACAAGGGAACTCTAGATAATTAGATGTTACTTTTTTCAGACTAGTTCTACAAGTTAAAACGTTTCTCCAATATTTCTTTTGCTAGGTGATTCTCACAGTTTTGACACGCTTAGAGCTGGGTGATGTGCAGTACTTACATTTACTTCCACAGACAAATGTTACTTGTGTTCTGAATTTTTATAAGGTGTGTGCAAACAGACCTTCAGTTGCATGTAGAATATGTCATATGAGATAAATTCAGTAACCTATTTATGTTAACTATATTTTTAACTATAGTATAAACTACATAATGAAGAGATTCAAACGAGACATTTCAATCTTGTCTGTTAATTTTTAACTGAAAGTTAGAAAGATAAATGCAGTTTGAGCAATTATTCGTTTGCTTATATTTTTAATTTTTGGCACTAATGCAGACTCCGGTTGTGTCCCTTGCCCAAAAGGTTTCTGCTATTGCTGTGATTCTGAAAAGGTAATAAAATGAATTGTGTGGCTTTTATGTAGTATCAATATGTAAACCTTACACCGGTAATATCATTAAGTAAACCTTTTTCGGGTTTTCTATTTAATGTTTTAGTTTTAGTTTTAGTTTGTAACAAAAGGGGAAACTCTAGCGAGCAATTTCCATTCTTTCATTTTTCCACTCCTATTTTTGCTGAAGGTTCAATGTTTATTCGACGTTGGTTGTCTACATATTTTATATCATTCATAAGTTGCTAAACTGAAGTTTTAATTGTGGATTGCAGGGGAAGGTATACCAAGATAGACTTTAAAGTGGTGATGGAAGCAGCAAAGGAAGAACTTAAAAAATTTATTGGGAAGGATATTCTGTAGAGATTTATGATTGATTTTAGTATCTTACCACCTACCAAATTTGCACACCCTTATTGGTAAAAACATCTGTGTGCACATCGATTGGAGGGGGAGCTGGGGTGCTCAATCTTTTTGGACCAGTGCATATCATTGATGTTAAATATTTTTTATTGAAATTATTTTTACTATATTACAAAGTGATAGAAAATAAAACAAAAAATAATACTATAAATAAATATATTAAAGAAGAAATAATTTAAAGAAAAAAATAACACAAAAAAAAACTATAGTTAAAATTTTTTACATAGATAATAATTTAAATAAAAAATATATATAATAGAAAAATAAAAAAAAATCAAGACATAGACAAAAGTCATGGCGACAATATCAAACCGTCGTAATCAACAATTAAAAATAATCAACAAAAGTCATGACGGTATTGAACCGTCGCCATAAACAATTTAATCAATTTCAAAAGATATTCACGACAGTATCGAACCGTCGCCATCAATAATTAAAAGAAACTCAAAAGATAGTCACGACGGTATCAAACAGTCACCAATACTTGATTATGTCAGCTCCAAACCCGTCGTAAACTTGAACGACAGTTTTTGTAACCGTCGCGAAATAGGTTGGGGACACACACTTCTGCGACGGTAAAGCAACCATCGTGGAAAGAAAATTGCGACGGTTTTAACCGTCTTAATCTACAAAAATACCTGTCGCAATCTGCCAATTTTCTTGTAGTGTTGGTTGCCTTAAAAATGGCCATGGTATGCATGTTGGGTATCTTGGAAAAACAAAACAAAACAAAACAAAAAGATCATAGTCCCTCGATCACGCTATCTTGGTTGCCTAAAAACAAATGATCTAAGTCCCTCAAAACTTTCTAAGATACTTGGCAATATTGTTATCATGGTCATACGATGACCCACGCCTGTCCCGTTTAACATCCAAAGATAGGGTTGTTTACCAAATGCAATGGTAAATCAACAACAATAAAGGAATAAAATGTGCAAGAAAGACTTTTTAGTAGGGTAGATATCTCCTAGTTACTTGATCTCTTTCAAACAATCCTTGCTATTTTCAAACAAACACACACACATTTCAAAAACAATTTCAAAACAACTTTCAAAATATTGAAACATTTTTCAAAAGACAAACATCTTTGTATACATTCTTACGAACGAGAATCATTACAAAGATTGCCAAAATGATGGCCTCTTTTTCAAAATACATTCAAAACCACACAAAGCACCATTTCAAACAATTTAAAAGCAAAAGCAAGTGATCTAAAACAAGTAACTAAGAGCCCATGGAAAACCATGGATGAAAAGGGTTCTAGCACCTTCCCTTTCCATAATCTACCCCCCGAACCCAAAAACAATCTCAAAGGTCTTTCCTGTACTTTTTTACCTTTCCTTTTGGATAAAATAAAAGTCGGTGGCAACTCTTGCTAAACCGCAACATTTGCAAACACAAACGCAAAACACCAAGTCAGTTCTCCCACCGCATCACACCTTGTAATAGCTAGGTTTTATATTTCTGCACTTTTAAATTACCGCAATTATTAACTGCTACATGTATGACTAATAGGATTGTATGGCAAGAATAATCAAACATTAGCAAACTTAACACAAGACTAAAATAACTGAATATGATCTTGTCCCTCGATGTTGCCTACGAATATATGATGACAGTCCCTTCGAAATGCTAAAGTATCCTTACATGTTTCCTTCAATGACCATTACGACCCTTTCGATAGTCCCTCAAACTCCAACGATGGTGCTACTTACTCCTTAATAGTAGGATAGCGCTGTCTAAAGGAAACTAGAATAGAAACAATCCTTTTTCGAGTAGGTAGATGCTAGTAGGTACTTGCTCAAAATCAAACTTCCACACTTACATTTTTTTTCAAACAAAGGTTTCAAAAACACTTCGTAACACTCTTGAAGACAGAAGCAAGGGTTAAAATAAAGTAAATCAAAACTTTTCAAAACAAACACACACAAGCAATTTTTAAAAGATGAGCAAGTACCTAAGAGCCCGTAGAAAACTACATATGAGCAATTTTCTGTGCTTTTTTCCTTTCCAGTTAGATAAAATAAAAGTCGGTGGCGACTCTTTCTTACCGCGACATTTTGCAAACATAAACGCAAAACGAAAACCAGCATTTTCTCAAAACAGTCTGGTTATGCCACCGTATCACAGGGGGTAGATTATGGAAAGGGAAGGTGTTAGCACCCTTTCTATCCGTAGTTATCTACGGGCTCTTAGGTACTTGCTCATTTTTTAAATTGCTTGTATGTGTTTGTCTTGAAAATGTTTTACTTCGTGATAACCCTTATATCAGTCCTCAAGGATGTGACGAAGTTTGTTTTGAAAATTTATTTGTGTGAAAAGTTTTTATTAAGCAAGTACTTAAGATTCTACCTACTCGAAAAAAGATTGTTCGTTCGATTTCCTTTAGACAGCGCTTTCCTACAATTAAAGAGTAGGTAGCACCATCGTTGGAGTTGTAAGGGACATTCGAAAGGGACAAGTACAATCACTAAAGCAATATTTAGAACATTTTAGTAGTAACCCTAGAGTCTTAAGATCTTTCCGAGGCAACATTTGAATGGGACAATTTGATCTTTTAGATTGGAGGGCAACCACTAAAATCTCCTATGCTTAATGATTGTTTACCGAAGGCAACCGAAGTGAAGTAAACCCTAGAAGTGAAATATGTGCTTATGATTTGATTTAGTTTATTTAATCTTTGAACATTTGGTGATCTACCGTTTTAATTTTCCAAACATTCTTTCCATGCAATCCTATAGCATACATCTAAACAGTTAAGTATTTGAAGGAATTTAAAAGTGCGAGAAAGTAAACCTAACTATTACAAGGCTTCGGGGATGAGGATTAATTACATAACCAAAGAATCTGGGATTAAAGCAAGAAATAAAACCCTAATTTAACTATTGCAAACCATCGGCAGTTAAAAAAATAATGTAAAAGAAATGATTAAATGCGCGACGCATTAAATACGAGGAGAAATTGAAAACCCTAAAATCTAATTGAAAAAAAAAATAGTAAGTTATTTTTGAAAAAAGAATTGATTGAGTTATGTACGAATAAAGCCCTAATTCTAATTATTTTAATTATGAAAAAGAAATTGAAATTGATCTAATCTAGCTAAATTAAATAATTTCAAGAAAATAAAATATTTTGTACAAAAAGATTTTGTGCATTTTTGGTTTTTATTTGAGAAAAGAAATATAATTGTAAAATTAAAACCTAGTTTCTATTTGATTTTAATTATAAAAGAAATTAACTTAATCTATATTTCTAATTAAATTAAAACAAATATGTTATTAAAAAATTCTTTTTTTTTGGTATTTTGTGATTTGTTGATTTTATGATTAAAAAAAGTAATTAATTTGGTGAAAAAATAATTAAACAAAATAATTAAAATAAAAGAAGTAAATAAAGAAAAAAGAATATGGGCCTGTGTTGTTAGCAATTCTGGGGGGTGTCATTCTGAATTTCCAAGCCCAAAAACACTCCAAGCCCAGTCGATATTGGATCCTGTGTAGCGTTGACTTGAACGTGCACATAGTCCCTCATGGATGGAGCGTTAGATCTGATGGTGCGCTTGATCAAATGGTTGGACGCAAGTGTGCATGGTGGTCACCAGGAAGGATGATTCGTTGGATCTGTTACAAGAAAGCGAAATAAAGAAAATTTTGTTGGGACCTGGGATCCAACCCAGGTCCTTATACTCACTACCAATGCTTCATTGCCATCTGAGCTGTGCACTTTTGTTGTAAGTATAATGCAAACACATCATAATATATGAAATAAAGAGGTTAGTGGGATAAAAACAAAAAAAAGCGCGCTGGTTCGAATGGGCGAATGGCTGGCTGACACCTAACCTTCTTCTTCCTCTCTCCATCGTCTTAGGCTCTGGTACCTTTACCTATAGACAAAGGTCTGTAGCTACAAACCTGTGAAACTCAAAAATCCACAACATTCAAGATAAATGGAATCTAAATATATAAATTTACTCGTTTTGATCTTGTTAACAACATGGTACCCCTTTTGCTGGCCAATTTAACCTGTGGACAAAACCCCTAATCTACACATACAAACCCTAACAATGGCAAAGGCATGTATAGGATTCAAAAATGCAATTAAAGTATTCAGTTAGCTTGCAAACATGATGAGGATCTTAAATATATAATTTAAACATGCTAATGATGCAAGAATTGTGATAATCGATTTTGAAAATATGAGCAAACCGTGAGAGTGCTAGGGGGCGATTCTGGACGTGTAGAGACATGCTACCGATTGGGTAAGCTTCTGGGAAGGTTCAGGAATCGTTTGGTGATGCTAGAAGGGCTTGAATTAGCCTCCAAGCTTGAAACCGAGTCACAACTTTTTGTCAAATTTTGAAGTTGTGTTCTCCTTGTTCACGCATGCTAACCCTTATGCCATGCTTTGTTTTTGTCCATTATATATCTAGGAATGAATTAGGGTTACCAATTTGGGTTGAATCTTTGCAATTATAAGAGATTTGATTTGATTTTCAAGCTTATGTAAACTTGTTATTTTGAGCCAAATCTTCCCTTTCTTGTACCAATTATGCTTGATTCATTTTGGCCTTGATAATTCAGCATATTTTGATTGCCAACTTGTCCAAAACGCAAATCAAATCATATCTTTGCTATTATTCATCAATTATTTGATTTAATTCACTTTTTAATTAATAAAAAATCAAAATAAATTGAAAAATGGAGAAAATAATGTGTGGGTGAGTATTTGAGTCGTGGACCACATTATAAGTGAGGTGCAAGCATAAAAAGTTAGGCCTATTTAGCAAGAAATGCATTTTTGAGCATATTTGACTTTTGGAAATTTTGCAAAAAGGGTCAACTTTGACAAGGCATTTCTCTTCCAATTTTAACCCTAGAGAGGTGTTCTTAGAATTTTTAGAAATCTTAGTATGTCCACTAAGCAACTTTTTTGGTCTCATCTCAATTGAGTCTTCCATGTTCATGTAGGAAGCTTTGACCCAAAAGGTGTTTTTGTTGACTTTTCAAAAGGACCCATAATGTAGAAATTCATATCTTTTTATGAGTGCATATTTTGAACTTGAGAGTTGAAGATGAATTGTAGGGAATTGCATCCTCTTCAAAATGAGATTTGGATGGAAAATTTTTGATAAAGCATGTGAAAGTTATGCTTGGTCAAAGTTGGGTTGACTTTTACTAAGAAACCCTAATTTAGCAACTTTTGGGTTTTGATGAATTTGCGGCATTCCTTGAGGAATCATTATCAAACCTTGATAAAATGATGAAAGTAAACTCAAAATGTTAATTTTGACCAAAAATATTGAAGTTTGACTATAAGTGGGTCACAATTGACTTTTGACCTAATATAGTCGATTCTCAAGCATCTGAGCAGTTGACTAAGCAAAATTCTTGTGCAAGGCATGAAACTTGACATGTAGGGTCTTGAGAACATATTAAGACCATGGAAATCATATGAGGCCTTTGTGGTTCATCCATCTTGATGAAAATGGAAACCCTAATTTGAAATATACTGCCTTAGGAGAGAGTTTGTCTGGTCAACTCTTGGGCAAACTTGAGCAACTTGAGGATCTCTAGGAGCGTGTATTGAGTAAAATGAGAGGGAAAATTTTGGGGTACAACAGCCGTCCCTGTTCAATCTTCTTAAACCTGGGGATGTAGATTGGCTCGTCTGCCTTTCGTAATCTGAAGGTGGAAGATGATTGAACAGTAGAGTACCCAGAAATTTGCACTCGCATAAAGTGATACTTGATTTGGTGATATCGGAAATGGGCTTATAGATGCCATTCGGAAGCTGCTAGAGAATTGTCAGAGATGGGCTTAAAGATTCCATCCAAGATATGGCGGAATACCGTCGGAGATAGGCTTATAGATGCCTTCCAGAGGATGTTTATTTCCTGAGACATTCCTTCGATGAGAGTTCCTGTTATTGTTGTTGATGAGGAATCTGTTGAGGAACGTTGGTATCTGTCTTGGGAGAAATAGAATTTCAGGAGCTTTAGTTGTCCGTTACTCTACTGGGGAAATGACTCTTTCTTGAGGAAGTGAAAGTGAACTGGATATCCGGTCGATGTACAGGTTGTACCACGACTTACTAGGGAAATGCGAAACCAATGGTGTTTGATCAGGTCACGGTATTATAGTGTTGTGGACTGATGTCTGGAGATAAGAGATAAGGAACCTGAATAGTAAGGTTATGTGAAGGAACCTGGATAGTAGGGTTGCTTCGATATGAAAGCCTGGATAGTAGGGTTGTGAGAAGGAACCTGGGTAGTAGGGTTACTTCGAAATGAAAGCCTAGATAGTAGGGTTGTGAGAAGGAACCTGGGTAGTAGGGTTACTTCGATATGAAAGCCTAGATAGTAGGGTTGTGAGGAGGAACATGGGTCGTAGGGTTATGAGAAGGAACTTGATAGTAGGGTTGCTTTGATATGAAAGTATGGATAGTAGGGTTATGAGAAGGAACCTGGATAGTAGGGTTACTTCGATATGAAAGCCTGAATAGTAGGGTTGTGAGAAGGAACCTGGATAATAGGGTTACTTTGATATGAAAGCCTGGATAGTAAGGCTGTGAGAAGGAACCTGGATAGTAGGGTTACTTCGATATGAAAGCCTGGATAGTAGGGCTGTGAGAAGGAACCTGGATAGTAGGGTTACTTCAGTATGAAAGCTTGGATAGTAGGGCTATGAGAAGGAACCTGGGTCGTAGGGTTACTTCGAAATGAAAGCCTGGATAGTAGGGTTGTGAGAAGGAACCTGTATAGCAGGGTTACTTCGATATGAAAGTCGGGATAGTAGGGCAGCAAGAAGGAACCTGAATAGTAGGGTTACTTCGATATGAAAGCCTGGATAGTAGGGATGTGAGAAGGAACCTGGGTCGTAGGGTTACTTCAAAATGAAAGCCTGGATAGTAGGGTTGTGAGAAGGAATCTGGGTCGTAGGGTTACTTAGATATGAAAGCCTGGATAGTAGGGCTGTGAGAAGGACCCTGGATAGTAGGGTTACTTCAATATGAAAGCCTAGATAGTAGGGTTGTGAGAAGGAACCTGGACCGTAGGGTTACTTCAAAGCAATAGTGTAGATTAGTTGAACCGTTTTAGTTTCAGGAACTGAGTTTTCGTTAGTCGTCTGTAGATGTAATCTGTATAACTGCTGAATTTGTTGAAGCTAATCCTCTTTTCCTGAAAGGACATCAGGGTTAGTCGTATGCGATGCATGAAATTTAGGGTGAGATGATATTCTCAAAATAAATGAGAT
The DNA here is from genome assembly GCA_948472305.1 of Vicia faba. NCBI lineage: Eukaryota > Viridiplantae > Streptophyta > Magnoliopsida > Fabales > Fabaceae > Vicia > Vicia faba. The sequence goes on along the minus strand of OX451741.1, from coordinate 870,882,895 downwards.
TATGTTGTATATGATATGTATGCGTATATCATGATGTATGTTTATGAGATGCTATCGGAGTATGCTCGCATCTTGGGAAGATAAATCCCTAACAGTTGCTGGAGATTTATAAATATTCTATCGGGGAAGGATGTTGGAGAATAACTCTGTCGGGACCAACTTAGAGGAAGAGATGATCTGTTGGTAGACCTAATGATCTGGAGGAATAAACTCAGCTGGGGATGAAATTCATTGCTGGAGATGTTGAGCTCGGTTGGAGAAATAAACTCCGCTTGGGGGATGAAATTTACTGATTCGCCTGCGATTATGAACCTTGGCTAGGGATAGTTATGTCCTGCTTCAGGGAAGCTGTCATCAATGCCTTTGGATACTTTTACTCTGTGGGGTAGTGTATGTACCAATAATTATGTTCCCAAGCTGGCTCTATCCCGGTACCTGCTGGGCAGAGGAACCGTCGGGTTTGGCACTTCTTATTTTTTTCCTGTTTCTGGAATTACGAGTAATTGCCTTTTGTTTCTTATGTAAATATTTATGAGCGGCAATCATTTTCAAATGCTTATATCAAAAATAAATCATTGGACGTTCTTGCAAAACAAAACAGAAAAAGAAAAACGAATTGAAGTTTCTTGTGAAAATGATTTGTATTGATATTGAAGTCAGCCTATAATAGGCGTTTTGTACAAAGAGGCTGGCGTTCTAGTAAGAGAATGCCGCCGAAAGATAGAAATTATAAAATTTGTGTAAAAGAAAGAAAAACAGCTATGTGAAACAACCCCCATTGGGTTCCAACTCTACTATTGCCTTTACATCTACAAGCGTCTCATCACTTTGCTACTTGGCCAAAGGTTGATCAGATTTTTTGGCGCCGTCTGAGCTTGATAGTCGATACCGAAGTCCGGTCGCAAGATGATCCAATGATACATAGTGATACGCTTCAATCCCTAACTTTTTCCTGGATTGCCCTTTCGGGTTTTCAATCCACCGGGATACCCTTTTTTCCCTAAGCCTCCCTTTCGGGTTTTCGACTTGTCGGGTGTACAAATTTTTTCTTTTCATCCCTTACTTTTGCCCGAACCCTTTTGGTTCGCCGGGAAGCCCTTATTTTTTCCTAGGCCAGTCAACCTAGCGGGTCTTTGATTAGGCATAATATCTTTTCACTATGTCTGCATTGACAGGGTGAGGAAGGTCGTCACCGTCCATGGTGGTTAGAATCATAGCCCCTCCCGAGAAAATGTTCTTAACCACAAATGGCCCTTCATATGTGTGGGTCCATTTGCCCCTGGGATCACCTTGCAGAAGTATGATGCGTTTGATCACTAGATCCCCAACTTGATATTCTTGACGTCTGACTTTCTTGTTAAAAGCCTTGATCATTCGCTTTTGATACGTCTGACCATGGCAGATAGCAGTAAGTCTCTTTTCATCGATTAGATTTAACTGATCAAGTCGGGTTTGGATCCAGTCGTCTTCGTTCAAACCTGCATCCTTCATAATCCTGAGAGAATGTATTTGGACTTCGATGGGTAGGACTGCCTCCATGCCGTATACCAGAGAGTAGGGTGTTGACCTTGTCGACGTTCATGCTGAGGTACGATACCCGTGAAGAGAGAATGGTAACATCTCATACCAGTCTTTATATGTCACCTTCATCTTTTGAACAATCTTCTTGATATTCTTGTTAGTTGCTTCAACAACGCCATTCATCTTCGGATGGTAAGGAGAATAATTATGGTCTTGTATCTTGAAATGTTTACAGAGCTCGGTGATCATTGTGTTGTTGAGATTTATACCATTTCCAGTAATAATTCTCTCTGGCACACCATATCGAACCATCAGATTATGTCGGATAAACCGCGCCACGACGTTCTTGGTTACTGTAGCAAAGGAAGCTGCCTCAACCCACTTCGTGAAGTAATCAATAGCCACTAAGATGAAGCGATGTCCATTGGAAGTGATGGGTCTGATCTCACCGATCATGTCGATGCCCCACATCGCAAAGGCCAAGGAGCCGTCAAGACATTTAGAGGAACCAGAGGTACATGCACCTTATCCTCATAGATTTGGCATTTATGACAAGTTCGAGAGTGCTGATAACAATCGGCTTCCATAGTGGACCAGTAATATCCTGCCCGTAGGATCTTCTTAGCCATGGTGTGTCCACTAGAATGGGTTCTGAAGGTACCTTCATGTAAATCTGCCATGATCCTCTCTGCTTCGCTCGTGTCTACACATCGTAATAGTGTGGAGTCATAGTTGCCTTTATAGAGGATTCCATTATTGAGGAAGAACTTTGTAGCAAACCTTCTCAGAAACTTCTTATCGTTGACAGATGCCCCTTCGGGATACTCTTGAGCCTCGAGATACCTCTTGACTTCGTGAAACCAGGGTTTGTCTGCCACTTCTTTGGTATCAATCCCACAGCAGTGTGCTGGCTCATCCAACCTCTCAATGGTGATTTGGGGAGCTACATTGTCCCACCTAACTTTGAACATAAAAGACATGGTAGCTAGCGCGTCCGTTAACTGGTTCTCCTCTCGTGGGAAATGTTCAAAGGTTACCTCTTCAAAGTGTGGGAGCAATGTCAGTGCATACTCTTTGTAAGGAATATGGTTCGGGTGCTTTGTATCCCACTCGCCTTTGATCTGACTTATCACCAGAGCGGAATCCCCGAATACACTTAAGAACTTAATCCTTAGGTCAATAGCATCTCGAAGACCCATGATGCACGCTTCATACTCCTCCATGTTGTTGGTGCAGTTGAAACATAATCGGGCAGTGAACGGAGTATGACATCCCTCGGGAGATGTGATTACAACGCCAATTCCATTATCCAGTGCGTTAGAGGCTCCATCAAAATACATGGACCATCGGGATCCTTCCTCAGGTCCTTCATCCGGTCCAAGTTCTTCGTAGTCAGTCACCAACATGATATTCTCATCCCGGAACTCAAAATTCATGGACTTGTAATCATCCACGGCCTGATGAGCCAAATGATCAGCCAATACACTCCCTTTTATTACTTTTTATGTTGTGTATTGTATATCATACTCAGTTAAGATCATCTTCCACCTTGCTATCCTTCCGGAGAGAGTGGGCTTCTCGAAAATATACTTGATCGGATCCATCTTCGATATCAACAAGGTAGTGTGAGTCAGCATATACTATCTCAGTCGGCGAGCAGCCCATGCCAAAGCGCAGCAAATTTTCTCGAGCAATGAGTATCGTATCTCATAGTCGGTAAAATTTTTGCCAAGGTAATAAATTGCATGCTCTTTTCGACCAGACTCGTCATGCTTCCCCAGCACATACCCCATTGAATTATCTAGCACAATCAAGTATAATATCAAAGGTCTTCCTTCAACTAGAGGCATCCGAATGGGCAGTTCTTGAAGGTATTCTTTGATTATTTCGAAGGCGGTCTGGCATTCTTCATTCCACTTTACCACTTGATCTTTCTTGAGAAGCTTGAAGGTTGGCTCACAAGTAGCAGACAGATGTGAAATGAACATGGCGATATAATTCAGGCGTCCCAAGAAACCCCTAACTTCCTTCTCTGCACGGGGAGTTGGCATTTCTTGTATGGCTTTTACCTTTGCAGGATCTACTTGGATACCCTTGTCACTGACGACAAAACCCAGAAGCTTACCAGATCTTACCCCGAAGGTACACTTGTTCAGATTCAGCCTCAGCATGTATGTCTTCAATCTATCAAACAATTTATGGATATGATCAAGGTGCTCTTCCTCAGTCTGAGACCTGGCTATCATGTCATCAACATAGACCTCGATCTCGCGGTGAATCATATCATTGAACAGAGCAACATGGCGCGCTGATAATTTGCCCCAACATTCTTCAACCCAAAAGGAATCACCTTGTAGCAGGAGGTGCCCCACTGTGTAACGAAGGTGGTCTTCTCCATGTCTTCAAGAGCCATCTTGATCTGGTTGTAGCCAGAGAAACCATTCATGAAGGAGAAAATTTTGTGTTGTACAGTGTTGTCAACCATAACGTCAATATGAGGAAGTGGGAAGTCAACCTTGGGGCTTGCCCTGTTCATATCTCTGTAATCAACACACATTCGTACCTTACCGTCATTCTTAGTTATCGAAACTACGTTGGCAACCCACTGTGGATAGGAAGTGACAGCTAAGAATCCTGCGTCGAACTACTTAATGACCTCTGCCTTGATTTTCTCTGACATTTCAGGGCACATATGGTGGACCTTCTGTTTAACTGGAGGACAATCTTCTTTAGTCGGCAGGCGATGTACCACAACATTAGTGTCCAAACCAGGCATGTCTTCATAGGACCGGGCAAAGATCTCGGCATAGTCATGCAACATCTGTATCAACCTTTGTTTGACGCTAAGCTACAGATTTGCACCTATTTTAACCTCTTTTTTGTCTCCCTCAGTACCAAAATTCACTATCTCAACCGGCTCGTCATGAGGCTGTATGGTCCTTTCTTCCTGCTGTAATAGTCTAGCAAGTTCTCCAGGCACCTCACAATCATCTTCACCTTCGTCCTCGACTTGGTTGATAGGATTTTTGAAGTTATAATTGGCAATAGAAGAGCTGTTATCAATGGGATCCATAGTGGATATGGATCTACATTATGATACGTGAGTGTGTGTAAGAGAATAGTTGTTTTGATAAAGTGAAACACAGAAAAGAAAAACAGAGAGCGCAAAATTTATATGTAAGAAACGTCTAATACTTTATTAATGATATATGAAATGACAAATAATAGCCCTCACAAGAAAAGCCAAGGTGCCTCGGGCAAGGCACCGGGATGTAAAGTTTTAAATTGTTCATTACAAATCTTAAAACAAATAAGTCAATTACTATGGAATAAAAGAAACAGGTATGAAGTTCCTAGCCGTCCAATTACTCGGTCCACCGTTGGTAGATCCTGCTGTCGATGGCTGAATCCTCTTCACTGTATTCAATGGCGTTAACTCCCCGATTGCTGATGTGTATGGGAGGTATTCCAGCCCGATCACGTCTCACAGCCCTTTGAACCCCTGTAGTAAAGCCCAAACCAAATTTGTCAGTTTTTTGAGTGAAATCAGGGAGCTGACCCTAATTGGCACACCCACCTTCTTCAACCACGGCCCTGGCGTCCTTGAGAGAAGCCATCTTCAAAGGAGGTTTGTTGGTAATAGTTTCAGTTGATGCTAGGATCTGAGGGACCTCTTCAAAGTTCTGACAAGGAGTTTCTATGAATTCCCCGTCCATCTCTACGTAGCGGAAGGAATTGAGGTGACTCACCATATACTCTTCTTCACCTCGCACTGTGACAATCTTTCCTTTCACTGAATACTTCAGCATTTGGTGGAGTGTGGAAGTTACTTCCCCCACCTCGTGAATCCAAGGACGACCCAGCAAGCAAGAATACAATGGCCTGATATCCATCACATAGAAAGTGGACCTGAAAATCTCAGAACCCACTTTGACAGGGATGTCCACCTCCCCATGCACAATTCTCTTTGATCCGTCGAAATCCCTCACCATAATGTTACTAGGCTTTAGAGTTAAACCCTCGCAATCCAATCGGTCCAACGACTTCTTCGGCAGAACATTGAGTGAAGACCCAGTATCTATCAGCACATGAGCCATAGTGGTTCCCCTGCATTCAATCGAGACATGCAAAGCATCATTATACTTCCTTCCCTTTGGTGTTAAGTCTGCATCAGAGAAACCCAGCCCATTATCAACAGTCAGGCTGGCTACACAATCTTTGAATTGATCAGCTAAAGTCTCCTGCGGCACATGCGCAGTCTTGAGAAATGCAATCGAAGCCTTCGCATGGGCTTCGGAACACAATAGTAGAGACAACATGGATATTTTTTATGGGGTCTGCCCCAGCTGCTCAACCACATTATAGTCACTCTTCTTAATGATTTTCAGTATTTCCTCTATTTCTTGCTTAGAGGCTTCCACAACAATTTTCTTAGGCGCCTCCATTCGGGCAGGTTCACCTACAACCTCTTTGCCGCGGGTATCAGACGATTCGCTGACAGGGGTAATAACTGGAGTAAGAACAGGAACAATAGTTGATGTACTAGCAGGAATAGCAGATTGAATGACAATTGGCTTGTTGACAGTCTTAGGGGAAATCTAGGGAGAGAAGACCCTTCCACTTTGGGTGATTTTGTTGGTTCCAACGATGTTATTAATATCAGGATCAGCCTCTTCATCTTTCAGATCTTGTTTGATGCCATGATAGTATACATCAGCACCATAATGCCATGGGACAACTTTGTCCGAGACATACGGGACAGGACCAGGAACAATGATTATCAGTGGAGCAATTCTTAGAGCAGATGTAATCCTAACAGGTCTTCTCGTGGAAACCTTGGAAGGATTAGCGGAAATGGTTATAATGGCAACGTCTTTAATTTGAACAACAGGAATCATAGTCTTCTCGAACAAAATCTCTTTGCTATCTATCAGGCGTTGAACACCTAACTTCAGCAAATGGCAACCAGAAGGTAGAAGCAAACACATGTAGCAACCTTCACCACAACCTGAAAATAAACCGGCCAACAACAAATTCTTCTTGACAGTCATGAGAGGAGTAGAAACTTCATCAACAGAGGTAACAAACAAATCAGTGTCAACAACATTAACTCCACGACCGTATTTAGGCATGGGAGTAGTTATGACGTTGGGCTTCTCCGGAGCATCAAAATCTATTTCCTTGTCTTCAATCAAGTCTTGTATTTTATTCCTCAGATCCCAGCAGTCATTTGTATCGTGGCCAGGACTCTCAGAATGATAGGCACCCCGAGCATTCAGATTATATCGGGGAGATGTAGTATTTGGATTCTTGGGAGCCTCTCTCAAAGTTGCCAAGTTGGATCTCAGCAGGTGAGGTAGAACTTCAGCCAATGTCATGTTGATATGGGTAAACCGCCGTTATGGTCTTTCCACCCTTTGTTGATTGTTGCATTGTGGAACAACTGTAGGTCTAGGTATCATCACGACACTTACTCTCTGACGATGTTCAGCCCTGTTTTGGCCCCTCGGGCTGTAGATAGAACTGGCTTCCTTATTACCAGCAAAAGGCTTCTTTATTGAACTTGAAGAGGCATCCTTCTGTATTTTTCCGCTTCGAATCCCAGCTTCTACTCTCTCTCCAGTCATAATTAGCTCGGTGAAACCAGCTGACGAGCTTCCGATCAAATGATTAAAGAATGGACCTGATAGCGTCCCCAGAAACATATCAACCAACTCCTTATCAGACAACGGGGGTTGGACTCTTCCATCCAAGCCTCTCCACTTCTGTGCACAGTCCTTAAAGCCTTCACTCGCCCCCATGGACATACTCTGGAGTTGAGTACGAGTAGGAGCAAGGTCGGCATTGTATTGATACTGCTTATAGAAAACAACATCCAGATCTTCCCAATTTTGGACATTGGCTCCCTCCAGCTGGTAGAACCATTCAAGCTGAGTCCCTGACAGACTATCTTGAAAGAAATGAACCCACGGATTTTTATCAGCGGTGTGGGGCTGGATTTTTCTGACATAAGAATGGAGATGGAGTTTTGGGCAGGACACCCCATCATACTTAGCAAAAATTGGAGCTTTGAACTTTTGCGGGATGACCACTCCCGACACCAATCCCAATTCTTCGAAATCCAGCCCGGGTATTCTCTGAACTTCCATGGCACTCAAACAATCTTCCAACTGCTTATATCTATCCTCAGTATGAGGATATTGCTCATCATTATAATCAGTATCATTGTCAGAAACTGCAGGACTGGGGTCCTTCTCTTCTTCCTGATTCCCCCTTCCTTGGATGAAGAGGTCAGATCGACTTGTCGCTTCAACCGCTCTCCAAACCTTCTGCCCATATTCAGAATATTGGTAGCCTTCTTCTTTTTTTTTTCTCTTTCAGGATAAGGGCTTTCAGATTATCCTTCCCCTTTGCCAGACTTATGAACATTTGTTAGAACCTGGCGTTCTGCGCCTGAAGGTCCTTGATGCTTTGTTCGGAAGACATTTCTGCGTGAGATAAACAGAGAAGGAGATGAGAAACCTGTAATGGTACCTGTAATGATGTGTATGATAATGGGATGCGCATGCAATGATTTCAAAGACTTCGGGAAATTTAAATTTGCAAACCAAAATAAACAAAACTTTATTAGCTGAATTTGAAGTTTAAATGCCTTTTAGGCGTTACAATTAAAACAAATCTAAAACTATAAAAGACATCAAAATTCCCATGGATGCTTCCTCTTTGTGCCGAGATAATCATTGAGCCCTCTTTCTTCATGCAGTTGCTTTGTGAGCTCTAAAACCTTCCTCTCCTGAGCATGGAACTGATCCCTGTAAGTATCCCGCTCCTTCATCAATTGAATCCAAGGCCTCTGTAACTCTCCAAGATCCGTGGGCATGTAATGGTAGAGAACCGTGTAAGGAATACCTTCTTCAGTAGTGGGTTCTATAATCACTGGTAAAACGGCCACATAGGGCATCATAAGCTTCTAGGCACGGGCTCGTACCCATTGGAGGTAAGGTTCCATAGGAATGGAAGATTTTAGCCCCAAAGCCTTGTGCCAGACCTGTTTACCATGCCCCAAGCTCGTATGAACCTCCGGCGATACTCCTTAACATTATCCTCATAGTTGAATACAATGGCCTCGATAAGTAACTCATGGGGACCATCCCTTTGAGTGTGGCCAAATTGTCGCAGAGATAAATAAGGATTGTAAGTTATACCCCCTCTGATACAAGCAATGGGACATTAGGGTACTCCTCGCAATGGTCAATAATAGCAATGTTTTCCATAGCTCGAGAACACCAAAGAATATCCGTATGAGTGAGTGACATTATCCTTTGCGACCAACCAAAACCTTCTTCATTCTTCATTATGGACTTAGGGAGGTGAGAAATAAACCACCTTGACAGCAACGACATACAACACATAAGAATCCCTCTTCTCTTCATGGTGCGATTATGGAAAGTGTGCAGAATATCTCCGAGTAAGGTAGGCACATGATTGCAGGAGAGAAAAACCTTGATAGCATTCACATATATGAATGAGTCCGGATTAGGAAATAGGACTAACCTATAGATTAGAAGAGCCAAGACCTCCTCAAAAGTCTGAAAATCCATATCATCCCAAAACAGCTGGGCCTTGTCTATCAGAAACTTATCTAGAAAACCCTTGACTCCGCTTCTGGTTTCCCAATTGGATACCACATCGGCCCGTTTCAGATGCAAAGCTGAGGCAATGACACCTGGCTTTGGAACCTCTTCTAGACCTGTGAAGGGTAACTGTTCCAGAATGGGTATATCCAATAGTTGAGAGAATTCTTCCAAGGTAGGTACCAACTGATAGTCTGGAAAGGTGAAGCAGTGGTGCTTTGGATCAAAGAACTAAAAGAGTGAACTCATCATCTTTTCATCAAAGTTTGAAGTAACAAGGTTGAGAAGTTGACCATGACTCTTAGTGAATGCAGAAGTTTTAGAAACCCTTGATGCTAGCTCTTTGAGTTGGGAAGGTATTTTCACAAAGCTGATTCAGATAGTGTTTCTATGAACGGAAGCCATGATCTGCAAAACAGAACAAAGATAAATTCCCTTGGTCTTTGAAATGGTTAGTGCAATAATCATGGATGCCATGTTATGATGCATGATGTTATGATAAACCACAGGTATAACAAACACATGTATAGAACAAACAGTCAAATCACACCAAGTCCTTAGGTTTAAGGCTTGCATGAGGTTAAAGGTAGTACCCTCTTGAAGTTTAATTGGTTTCAAACCTGTCTTAAAGAGTAACCGGGTTCTAGAGGATCTCAATATCACTGACCATCCTTTATCGGGCATTGTTTCAGCTCAATAAATTTTTTCTTGCGGACAAAATATCCCAAAAGTCTGATCTCAATGAGTGTAGCATCGAGTATCAACCAATCCTCAGCTCTACACCGAGGCCAGCTATCTCACTACTTTCTAATGGCCAAGTTTGTTCAAATAAGGTTCTAAGGTCCGTTAGTGCTTCACGACAACACGCGACGGCCCCATATTCTTCTCGTTTCCCCACGAAGGATACCGGTACCAACCAAAGTGCCACACAAACACAACCATTGCTTAAACCATATCGGTCTACGTTGTACAGTCTCCACGATCTATTGCTGTTTACCTAATGAGTGCCCCTAGATCTGGGTGTAGGATCTATAGTAACCCCAAACAAACCCTCAAAAGTAAACAATAAAGACAATCAAGAGAAGCAATTTTAATGACCTTGATCCTAAGTTATACCCCCCTTATTTAATTCCCCAGCAGAGTCGCCAGTTCTGTGATACGGTGGCAGAACCGACTATTTTTTACTAGTTTGCGTTTTGCATTTTTTGTTCGCAAAATGTCGCGGTAAGCAAGAGTCGCCACCGACTTTTATTTCATCCAATCATGGAAAAGGAAAAAGAACAGAAAAAATCTTTTTTCGAGATATTCTGAGTACGAGGGGTAGATTATAGAAAGGGAATGTGTTATCACCCTTTCTATCCGTAGTTATCTACGGGCTCTTAGGTACTTGCTCATTTTTCAAATTGCTTGTGTGTGTTTGTCTTGAAAATGTTCTACTTCGTGATACCCTTGTATCAGTCCTCAAGGATGTGACGAAGTTCGTTTTGAAAATTTATTTGTGTGAAAAGTTTTTATTGAGTAAGTACTTAAGATTCTACCTACTCGAAAAAAGATTGTTCATTCTATTTCCTTTAGACAACACTATCCTACTATTAAGGAGTAGGTAGCACCGTCGTTGGAGTTGTAAGGGACATTCGAAAGAGACAAGTACAATCACTAAAGCAATAGTTATAACATTAGTAGTAACCCTAGAGTCTTAAGATCTTTCCGAGGCAACATTTTCGAGGCAACATTCGAATGGGACAATTTAATCTTTTAGACTAAAGGGCAACCACTAAAATCTCCTATGCTTAATGATTGTTTACCGAAGGAAACTGAAGTGAAGTAACCCTAGGAGTTAAATATGTGAATATGATTTGATTCAGTTTATTTAATCTTTGAACATTTGGTGATCTAGCATTTTAATTTTCCAGACATTCTTTCCATGCAATCCTATAGCATACATCTAAACAGTTAAATATATGCAGGAATTTAAAAGTGCGAGAAAGTAAACCTAGCTATTACAAGGCTTCAGGGATGAGGATTAATTACATAACCAAAGAATCGGGGATTAAAGCAAGAAATAAAACCCTAATTTAACTATTACAAACCATCGGCAGTTACAAAAATAATGTAAAAGAAATAATTAAATGTGCGGCACATTAAATACGAGGAGAAATTGAAAACCCTAAAATCTAATTGAAAAAAAATAGTTAAGTTATTTTTGAGAAAAGAATTGATTGAGTTATGTACGAATAAAGCCCTAATTCTAATTATTTTAATTATGAAAAAGAAATTGAAATTGACCTAATCTAGCTAAATTAAATAATTTCAAGAAAATAAAATATTTTGTACAAAAAGATTTTGTGTATTTTTGGTTTTTTATTTGAGAAAAGAAATATAATTGTAAAATTAAAACCTAGTTTCTATTTGATTTTAATTATAAAAGAAGTTAACTTAATATATATTTCTAATTAAATTAAAACAAATATTTTATTAAAAAATTCTTTTTTTTGGTATTTTGTGATTTGTTGATTTTATGATTAAAAAAAAGTAATTAATTTGGTGAAAAAATAATTAAACAAAATAATTAAAATAAAAGAAATAAATAAAGAAAAAAGAATATGGGCCTGTGTTATTAGCAATTCTAGGGGGTGCCATTCTGAATTTCCAAGCCCAGTCAATATTAGATTTTGTGTAGCGTTGACTTGAACGTGTACCATAGTCCCTCATGGATGGAGCGTTAGATCTGATGGTGCGCTTGATCAAATGGTTGGACGCAAGTGTGCATGGTGGTCACCAGGAAGGATGATGTGTTGGATCTATAATAAAGAAAATTTTGTTGGGACCTGGGATCGAACCCAAGTCCTTATACTTACTACCAATGCTTCATTGCCATCTGAGTTGCGCGCTTTTTGTTGTAAGTATAATGCAAACACAACATAATATATGAAATAAAGTGGTTAGTGGGGAAAAAACAAAAAAAATGCGCGCTGGTTCGAATGGGCGAATGGCTGGCTGACACCTAACCTTCTTCTTCCTCTCTTCGTCGTCTTAGGCTCTGGTACCTTTACCTACAGACAAAGGTCTGCAGCTACAAACCTGTGAAACTCAAAAATCCACAACACGCAAGATAAATGGCATCTAAATATATAGATCAACTTGTTTTGATCTTGTGAACAACATGGTACCCCTTTTGCTGGCCAATTTAACCTATGGACAAAATCCCTAATCTGCACATACAAACCCTAACAATGGCAAAGGCATGTATAGGCTTCAAAAACGCAATTAAAGTATTCAGTTAGGTTGCAAACGTGATGAGGATCTCAAATATATAATTTAAACATGCTAATGATGCAAGAATTGTGATAATCGATTTTGAAAATATGAGCAAACCGTGAGAGTGCTAGGGGTGATTCTGGACGTGTAGAGGCGTGAAATCGATTGGGTTAGCTTCTGGGAAGGTCCATGAATCATTTGGTGATGCTATAATGGCTTGAATTGGCCTCCAAGCTTGAAACCGAGTCACAACTTTTTGTCAAATTTTGAAGTTTTGTTCTTCTTGTTCACGCCTGCTAACCCTTATGCCATGCTTTGTTTTTGTCCATTATATATCTAGGAATGAATTAGGGTTACCAATTTGGGTTGAATCTTTGCAATTATAAGAGATTTGATTTGATTTTCAAGCTTATGTAAACTTGCTATTTTGAGCCAAATCTTCCCTTTCTTGTACCAATTATGCTTGATTCGTTTTGGCCTTGATAATTCAGCATATTTTGATTGTCAACCTGTCCAAAAACAAAATCATATCATATCTTTGCTATTATTCATCAATTATTTAATTTAATTCACTTTTTAATTAATAAAAAATCAAAATAAATTGAAAATGGAGCAAATAATGTTTGGGTGAGTATTTGAGTAGTGGACCACATTATAAGTGAGGTGCAAGCATAAAAAGTTAGGCCCATTTAGCAAGAATTGTATTTTTGAGCACATTTGACTTTTGGCAATTTTGCAAAAAGGGTCAACTTTGACAAGACATATCTCTTCCAATTTTAACCCTAGAGAGGTGTTCTAGGACTTTTTAGAAATATTAGGATGTCCCCTAAGAAACCTTTTTAATATCATCTCAATTGAGTCTTCCATGTTTATGTAAGAAGCTTTGACCCAAAAGGTGTTTTTGTTGACTTTTCAAAAGGACCAATAATGTAGAAATTCATATCTTTTTATGAGTGCATATTTTGAACTTGTGAGTTGAAGATGAATTGTAGGGAATTTCATCCTATTCAAAATTATCTTTGGATGGAAAATTTATGATAAATCATGTGGAATTTATGCTTGGTCAAAGTTGGGTTGACTTTTACTAAGAAACCCTAATTTAGCAACTTTTGGGTTTTGATGAATTTGGAGCATTCCTTGAGGAATCATGATCAACCATTGATCAAATGATGAAAGAAAACTCAAAATGTTAATGTTGACCAAAAATCTTAAAGTTTGACTGTATGTGAGTCACAGTTGACTTTTGACCTAATACAGTCGATTCTCAAGTATCTGAGCAGTTGACTGAGAAAACTTCTTGTGCAAGGCATGAAACTTGACATTTAGGGTCTTGAGAACATATTAAGACCATGTAAAGCATATGAGGCCTTTGTGGTTCACCCATCTTGATGAAAACTGAAACCCTAATTTGAGATATACTGGCTTAGGAGAGAGTTTGTATGGTCAACTCTTGGGCAAACTTGAGCAACTTGAGGATCTCTAGGAGCATGTATTGAGTCAAATGAAAGGGAAAATTTTTGGGTACAACAATATACTTTACTTTTTAGGGCTTGTTTGGGTTGTTACTAAAAGATCCTACACCCGGATCTGGGGAACCTTTTTAGGTAAGTAGCAATAAATCATGGAGGTTGTACGGCGTAGACCGATATGGACAAAGTGATAGCTATGTTAGCGTGATACTCTGGCTTGTACTAATGTTCCTTGAGTCAGTCAAGGATAACATTAGGCTTCCTTAGTGTCATTAAGTGCTAACTGACTTTATAACCTTTAATTGACTCATCCTAAGCCATTAGAAAGTAGTGAAATGGCCGACTTTGGTTCTGACCGAAGATTGGTTGATACTCGATACTACACTCATTGAGATTGGACTTTTGGGATATTTTGGCCGCAATACTTCGGTGCTTGAGATAAAACAATGCCTAAAATAAAGGTTGGTGATATGAGAATCCTTAGAACCCGATTATTATTAATAGGACAGGTTGAGCCAACTGAAACTTCAAGAGGGTACTTACCTTAAAAACTCATGCAAGCCTTTAAACCTAAGGTCTTTGTGTGACTTGTTTGTATTTGACATATCTATGATTTTAAAGCATAATCATAACATCATAAACATCATAACATGACATGTACACTAACCATTTCAAGGGCCTAGGGATTTACCTCTTCTTTGTTTTGTAGGTCATGGATTTAGCTCGCAGAAAAACCATCCGAATCAATTTTGTAGAGATCCCTCCCAAACTCAAGGAAATGGTCTTAAAAGTTCATGAGAGCTCTTAATTTAACAAAAGATATGGTCACTTGCTCAGTTTGGTTACTAGCAGTTTTGACGAAGGTCTGATGAGTGTCTTATTCCAGTTCTTCGATCCTAAGCACCATTGCTTCACATTTCTAGACTATCAGTTGGTGCCCACGCTGGAAGAATTCTCTAAGATACTTGGTTCACCTATATTGGAGCAGGTACCTTTCACTTGTTTAGAACAAGATCTAGCTTTTGAAAATGTTGTCGTAGCTTTTCATTTGAAGCCATCTGACGTTGAGTCTAATTGGGAAAGAAGAAGTGGAGTTAAGGGCCTCTTTGTAAATTTTCTAATGAAGAAATATCAAGTATTCCTACATGCTATGAGTTACCATGCCTTTGAAGATGTCTTAGCTCTCTTAATCTATGGGTTGGTTCTATTCCCCAATTCAGATTGGTTTATAGATGTCAGTACCATCAATATCTTCCTTGCTCACAATCCAGTGCCTACATTGCTTGGGGATATTTTGCATTCACTCCACAACCGCACTATGAAGAAATGAGGAACTCTTATCTGTTGTACTCCTTTGTCTATAGGTGGTTTATTTTGCACCTTTCTCGGTCAGTAATGAAGAATGAGTTAGGCTTAAGGTGGAACCAAAGGTTAATGTCTCTTTCTCACTCTAATATCTATTGGTTCCCTCGATCTCAAGAAGATATCTCTTTCATTGATCGATGCGGAGAATTTCCTAATGTGCCACTCCTTGGCATTATAGGAGGCATCACCTACAACCCCTCTTTAGCCCTACGTCAGTTTGGTTACGCCTAGAGGGATGGTCCTCATGATATGCTCATCTAGGGTATTGTGTTCGACTATTCAAATAATCTGCAAGGTTATCACCAGAGGTTCATCCGTGCTTGGGGAATGGTTAAGAAGACTGATAGAAAGACCTTAGGGTGCAAGTACTCCATCCCTTCGAAAACATACCTCAAATGGGTGCGATATCTTGCTCAAAGTCTTATGATGTCGTACGCTGCTATCTAGCCAGTGATTTCAGAGCATATTGTTCAAGAGAACGAGTCTCGCATCATTTTTCATCCTGATATGCCGACAAACTTCAAAGAATTGCAAAAGTATTGGATCCAACTCAAGGAAGACCGAGATACCTTTGAGACCCAATTCTATACCAGTGAGAAGAAAGTTTTGGAGCTCACGAGACATTTTCATGAAGAGCGAAGTTTGAACGCCTACATTGCACCGAAGAGGATGCGCTCGACCTTTTTGTATTAGGAAATTATTTTGTATTTATTTCCTCCATTGTAAGCCCAAGAGGCATGTTTGTAATCAATTTGAACTTATTAATTAAATTGATGTTTGTTCCTTTTGTCTAAACAAATTTAAATCTCCTAAGTCCTTAAAATCATTTGCATACGCATATTCATGCATCATAACATAAACAGGTTTTCCACAACAGGTTTCCTTATCTTTCTACTGTTTATTTTAGTAAGATGGATATCGAACATTCAGTGAAGGACTTGCAAGAGTAGAATTCCCAGTTCCAAGAGACCTTGTTGACCCTGGCTAAGGGGCAGCAAGAGCTGATGACTATGCTGGTAGCCAAGAAGAAAACCAAAAAGAAGGCCTTCATCAACATAGGTAAGAGATTCAAAGGTCTGGTTCATCAGGTACAGATAGTTGAAGAGTCGTCCGAGAAGGACAAAAATCAAGAAGAGGAGGCAAGGAGCACCCATGCTAGGGGTGCCAATAATTAAGCTTCCGAATACGAAGACTATTTTGATGATCAATACCCTCCAGCCGAGGATAAATACAAGCAGTTGGAGGATAGACTAAAAGCTATTGGAATTCAACTTGTTCCTGGTTTAGATTTTAGTGAGTTGGGCTTAGTACATGGGGTCATCATTCCCCATAAGTTCAAAATATTTTTCTTCGCTAAGTATGACGGGGTTTCCTTCTCGAAACATCATCTAAGGTCTTATGTGCGCAAGATGCAGCTGGACACTACCGACAAAAAACTCTAGATCCATTTCTTCCAAGAGAGTCTGGTTGGGACTCAACTAGAATGGTTCTATCAATTGGAGGGTTCCTACATCCATACATGGGAAGATATAGCCACTGCTTTTTATCATCAATATCAATACAATGTCGATCTGGCACCAACCAGAGTCCAACTTTAAGGTATGACAATAGGTACTAATGAGGGGTTCAAGGAGTACGCACAAAAATAGAGGGATCTTGCTGGTAGGGTCCAACCACCACTAACTGACATAGAACTAATTGACATGATCATAGGTACAATGACCGGACCATTTTTTAACCTATTGATTGGCAGTTCTTCGGGTGGTTTGACCGAGTTGATAATAACTGGTGAAAGGGTAGAAAGCAGCATTAAAAGCGGAAAAATTCCCATGACACCTACTTCCACATCCAATGCTGTAAAGAAGCCTTTCACTAGAAAGAAGGAAGAGAATATTGTGTACGGGGAAAGGGCCCATACGAAGAAGAATCATCGACCCTCTGTTAATGTTGTGTTAATCTCCAACCCTATGTCTGCTCAAAGGAAATCATCCAACAATCAACAATCTGAAGTTCCTAGAAGACATGTCACAAGGATTAACGTGTCACTATCCCAAGCCTTGCAACATATGTTGAAGGCTAACTTAGTGACATTGCGTGATCCATCACCCAATCCAAACATTTCATCACCAAAATACAATCCTAATGCCAAGTACGCATATCATTCAAACAGTCCTGGGCATGAGACCGATCAATGTTGGGTGTTGAAGACCAAGATTCAAGATCTGATAGACAATAAAATAATTGAATTTGATCCACCTGCTACTCCAAATGTGATAACCGCACCAATGTCTAACCATGACAAAGGGGTTAATGCAATCGATGATAGTACTTTTGTCTCTTCCATTGAAGATTTAACAACTCCATTAACTATTGTGAAGGTTAACTTGCTGAGAGTCGGGGTGTTCCCTGGCTGTTCTAAAGATTGTGTTTGCTGTGACCAATAAGTAAATGGGTGCAAGCAGCTGAAGGAAGGTGTACAACGCCTGATAAATAGCCGCAAGATTCTGTTTGAGAAGGTTCCTACCATCAAGAGTTTGACCAAAAAAACTGAAGACTCATCCATAATAACAATTTCCAATAAGCCTTTTAGGATCCCCTTAAAGGTTCCTATTAGAATGTCAAATTAAATGACCATCGCTCCTTTAATAATCACTGCCGCTGGGCCTATCCCCTACTCCTCTGACAAAGCAGTTTCATGGAACTATGGTCTCGGGGTTTATTATCATGGGATAAAACAAGATTCTTGGATCAACAAAGATGAAGCTGATGTCACCAACATTGCAGGTTCTAGTAAGGTGACAAGAACAGGGAGGATCTTTTACCTTGATATTTCACCACCCACTACTACAGCAACTCTCGTCCGCATAAGCAATGACAAGTTTAGTACCAACACCAGAGGCAAAGAAAAAGAAGGTGAGCCTGCTGGGATAGAGGCACCTACCATAGATATTAATGTTGAAGATCCCTCCACTCAAGAGATGGAGGAAATCCTGAAAATCATAAAGAAGAGTGACTTCAAAATAGTGGAGCAGCTGGGGAAAACACCCTCCAAAATTTCCATGCTGTCATTACTACTCTGTTCAGAAGTTCATGCCCAGGCTATGACCAAGTTCTTTAAGAAAGCCCATGTGCCCCAAGAAACCACTGCTTACCAGTTCGAGAACTGTGTAGCAAGTTTAACGGCTGACAATGGATTAGGATTCTCCGACCTTGATTTGACTCCTATGGGAAGGAACCACAACAAATCCTTGCATATCTCTGTTGAATGCAACGGAACCACCCTGGATCATGTCTTAGTTGATACTGGCTCATCTTTAAATGTGTTACCCAAAGGTGCGTTGGACCGGATAGATTATGAAGGACTAGTATTAAAGCCAAGTGATATTTTCGTAAGGGCTTTCGATGGACCTAAGATAATGGTTCATGGAGAGGTGGATCTCCCAATTAAATTTGGCTCACTGATCTTCAATTCTACCTTTTACATAATGGACATACGTCCTGCCTATTCTTGTTTGATGGGACTCCCTTTGATCCATGGGGTAGGGGCAGTAACATCCACCCTTCATCAAAAATTAAAGTATCTAGTCAAAGGGAAGATCGTTACTGTTAGCGGAGAAGAAGAATTTATGGTGAGCCATCTTAATTCCTTCAAGTATGTTGAAATGGATGGAGAATTCATAGAGACTCTGTGTCAGGCCTTCGAAATTGTTTCTCCTATGGTTACCGCCACCAAAATCTCCTCCAACATATCAAAAGATGATGAAGTTGTACCAATAATGGTTTCGCTTAAGGATGCCCGTGTCGTGGTCGAAGATAGAAATTGTACTATATGGGGTCAACTTCCCGATATTTCATTTAAAGCAGACAAATTCGGATTGGGTTTCACCATCAAAGCTCAGAAAGAAGTCAGACGTACTCGCGTGGGAAAGTCACCTCTCTACATCGGGAATCATGAAGTGAACGTTGTGGAAGACTCTGATGATGAAAATACTTTTGAAGATTGGATTTATCCTACTGTCAAAGGAAATCTCAACAACTGGCATGAAAAGGATTTCACTCCCATCACCTTCATTAAGGAGTAATTATTGTTTACTATTTTCTGTCAATTCAAGAACTTTTGTCTCTAATCTTAATTTCCAAAACAATGACCTTTAAGCCATGTGCCTTGCCAGGGGCACTATTGTCCATTTGTTAAGGGTTTTGTTCATGTTCCCTTATCATATGATCTTTTAATATAAACCATTGGACCTTTTGCATTCAAATTTTTGTGTTCATTGTCTTTCTTTTTCTTTATTACATGTTTTTCAATAGCCATGTATCTTACATGCACACACACACACTTGCAGATCTTCATCCACTCCGGATCTCATTGCCAACGACTCCACTATTGCCAGCTATGACTTTGAACATCCAGTTAACCAACCCGAAGACGAAGGCGGGGAATATTTTGAAATACCATGAGAATTAGCCAAACTTCTAATACAAGAAGAGAAAGTTATTCAACCTCATTAAGAGCTAGTCGAAGTTATCAACTTAGGTACTGAGACAGATAAGAGAGAGGTCAAGATCGGCACCAACCTAAAAGATGGTATCAAGAGCAGATTGGTTCAGATGTTACATGACCATGCTGATGTTTTTGCTTGGTCGTATGAAGATATGCTCGGGTTGGATACTGACATTGTGGTTCATCGTCCACCAACGAAGGAAGATTGTCCTCCTGTTAAGCAAAAGGTTCGTCGCATGCGGCATGACATGTCTGAAAAGATAAAAGCCGAGGTAATGAAGCAATTTGATGCAGGTTTTCTGGATGTCACGTCTTATCCTCAATGGGTTGCGAACGTGGTCCCCGTCCCAAAGAAAGATGGAAAGGTTTGCATGTGTGTAGATTATAGAGATCTTAATAGGGCAATCCCCAAAGATGATTTACCTCTACCATATATTGACGTATTGGTTGACAACACCGCTTAACATAAAGTCTTCTCCTTCATGGATGGGTTTTCTGGCTACAACCAAATCAAGATGGCTCCCGAAGACATGGAAAAGACCACCTTTGTTGCACAATGGGGCACCTTTTGCTACAAAGTTATGTCGTTCAGATTAAAAAAATGCAGGGGCAACATATCAAAGAGCTATGGTAGATTTATTTCATGATATGATTCATCATGAAATAGAAGTCTATATGGATGATATGATTGTAAGGTCGCAAACCAAAGAATAGCATCTCGATCACCTGTACAAGCTATTTGAGAGGATGAAAAGTACAAGTTGAGGTTGAACCCTAATAAGTGCACATTCGGAGTAAGGTCTGGAAAGCTTCTAGGTTTTTTCGTTAGTAGTAAAGGCATTGAAGTGGATCCTGCAAAGGTAAAAGCGATTCAAGAAATTCTAGTTCCCCATTCTGTAAAGGAGGTTAGAGGATTCCTAGGTCGTCTTAATTACATTGCTCGCTTCATCTCTCACTTAACGGCTACTTATGAGCCAATCTTCAAACTCTTGAAGAAAGATCAATTAGTCAAATGGAATGACGACTTTCAAGCTTCCTTCGACAAAATCAAGGAATATTTTCAATAGCCCCCTATCCTTATGCCTTCAATTGAAGGAAGACCTTTGATCATGTACTTGAATGTGCTAGAGAATTCTATGGGGTGTGTGTTGGGCCAACATAACGAGTCTAGCAGAAAATAGCATACAATATACTACCTGAGCAAAAAGTTTACCGACTGTGAAACCAGATATTCACTGCTCGAGAAAACTTGTTGTGCTCTGGCATGGTCTGCTCTCCGGCTAAGACAATATATGTTGACTCACACCACTTTATTGATTTCTAAGATGGACCCTATCAAGTACATCTTCGAGAAGCCCGCTCTCTCCGAATGGATAGCTAGATAGAAAATGATTATGGATGAATATGATATCCAATATAAAACACAAAAGGCCATCAATGGAAGTATATTGGCAGATCATTTGGCCAATCAAGCTGTTGATGATTATCGATATATGAACTTTGACTTCCCGGATGAGAATATTATGTTAGTGATCGACTGTGCAAAACCTAGACCGTATGACAGACCTGAACAAGGATCCCGATGGAATATGGTTTTTGAAGGAGCTTCTAATGCTCTGGGTAATGGAATTGGTGTTGTGATAATTTCTCCTGAAGGTTTCCACACTCCTTTCACTGCTAGACTTTGCTTTGATTTTACGAATAACATGGTTGAGTATGAGGCGTGCATCTAAGGTTTGAAGGCTGCTATTGACTTAAGGATCAAGCATTTGGATGTATTCGAAGATTCTGCTCTAGTGATCAGTCAAGTCAAAGAGGAATGGGACACTAAGCATCCTAACCTTATTCCTTACAAGGAGCTTGTGTTAATTATGATTCCATGCTTCGAAGAGATCACCTTTGAACACTTTCCTAGAGAATTAAATCAATTGGCTGACGCTTTAGCAACAATGTCTTCCATGTTCAAAGTCAAATTGGACAATGAAGATCCTATGATAACAATCGAAAGATTTGACGAACTTGCACACTGCTATGAGCTTGATACTGATGAAGAGAAGCCATGCTACCACGAGGTGAGGAAATATCTTAAGGCACAAGAATATCCTGAAGGAGCTTCCGTCAATGATAAGAAATTCTTGCGAAGATTTCCAGCCAAATTCTTTCTAAGCAACGAAATCCTATACAAGCGCAACCATGATTCTACTCTACTCCGATGTACGGACAAGAAAGAGGCATAGAAAATTATGGAAAACACGCATGATGGCCTCTTCGGGACCCACTCTAGTGGACACACTATGGCCAAGAAAATCTTGAGGTCTGGTTACTATTGGTCAACAATGGAAACTGATTGTCATCATCACTCAAGGACTTGCCACAAGTGTCAAATCTATGCTGACAAGATACAAGTACCACTTATTCCTCTAAATATCATGACTGCTTCGTGGCCGTTTGCAATATGGGGCATTGACATGATTGGAGAGATTAAACCTACTGCACCAAATGGACATCATTTCATCCTTGTGACCATTGATTACTTTACCAAGTGGGTCAAAGCTGCTTCATATGCCTCAGTCACCAAGTTTATCAAGAATAATCTCATCTGGCGTTACGATATCCCCGAAAGGATTATCACCGACAATAGAAATAACCTCAACAACGCTATGATTACGGAACTCTCCACTCAGTTCAGAATCAAGCATCACAATTCTTCTCCATACAGACCCAAGATGAATGGCGCAGTGGAAGCCGCCAATAAAAATATCAAGAATATTATGCAAAAGATGGTGGTAACCTACAAAGACTGGCATGAGATGTTACAATTTTCTCTCCATGGCTATCGTACTTCGGCTCGTACGTCAACTGGGGCCACTTCTTTCTCCTTGGTCTATGGCGTGGAAGTCGTCTTGCATGTAGAAGTTCAAATTCCCTCTCTAAGGATAATGAATGAAACAGGTCTAGGAGAAGATGAATGGATTCAGACTAGGTTGGATCGGCTGAACTTGATTGACGAGAAGCGGCTGGCTGCTGTTTGTCATGGTCAGATGTATCAGAAGCATATGATCAAGGCGTTCAACAAAAAGATCAAGCCTCAAGTGCATCAAGCTGGCGACTTGGTGATAAAGCGCATATTTCTTCCACAAGGCGACCCCAGGGGCAAATGGACTCCCACATACGAAGGACCATTTGTTGTAAAGAAAGTTTTCTCTGGTGGTGCCATGATGCTGACTACTATGGGTGGCGAAGACTTCCCACATCCTGTAAACACGAACATAGTTAAAAATACTACGCATAAAATGACCCTCTAGTTTGACTTACCTAGACAAAAATATGGGCATCCCGGTGAACCAAAGAGGTTTGGGAAAAAGTTAGGGATATACGCAAAAGATTGTACACCCGGCGATTCAAAAACCTGAAAGGGCGACTTGAGCAAAAATGGGTATCCTGGCGGGCTGACAACCTGAAAGGGTAGTCTAGGCAAAAGTTAAGGATTAAAGTGTATGACTATGTCCCGTGGGATCTCTACATCCAGCTTTATTACCAAAATCTGAAGTTCAAATGGTCCAAAGTCAATCCAATCAACTTCATTCAATTGCAAGGGTTTCCTCGAAGACATAGAGGCAATAGCAGAGTTGAGACAATGAGATCACTTCCACATGGATATTATTTTTGTTTTCACTTTGTACACTTTTCATTTCTTTCGACGATTTCCTCTTACTAGGATCTTTGTCTCTTTGTACAAAAGCGCCTATTCATGGGAAAAACATGAATACAAATATACTTTGAAGTACAAATTTTTTGTTTTTTTTCTTCTGTTTTGAGTGCAAAGATGTCCAATGACTAAAATTGAATGAACATATGCATATGAACATGATTAAACTTCTAGCAAATGTATGCCTCAAAACAGTGACGAGCATCTCCCTAAATGCATTTGAGATATCCCCACGGAGTTGTTTCAATGACATTATCTCCATAGATTGGGATTCATAAACTCCCCAGTCAGAGTTTCAATCACCGGAAGGTCCTCTCCCCAGTTGAGTTGGTCTTAAAAGGGAGCCTTGTGGAATTCCTCTTAAAGAATATCCTCCCCAGCAGTTCATCCAATATCCTTTTCAACAGGGTTTATTTCCCCAACAAACGACAAAATTCCCCAGCTTGAGTTTGCATCTTCTACTATTACAAATCCAGGGACCACAACCCCAAATCCCAAGTGAAGTCACCAACGGAGTCGCTACTATCCCTGAAGTTACTATGAAGCCTGGACCCAACCAGATACTAGTTAACTTCAAGTTCAAAATTGTTGAAGCCTGGATCCGACCAGATAGCAGTAAAACTACTCTTCCCCAGTAGAATTTTCTACAATTTCTAGTAAGTTACTATAAATCCTGGAACCCGACCAGATAACAGTTAACTTTATTATCCCCAGCAAGTTGGTGTGAAACTTGGAATCCGACCAGATAATAGCTAACCTTCAAGAGATAATTCCCCACCAGAGCAATGGACGACTAGAAATCCTTAGTTCTCTTCTCCAAGCAGAAATCAACACTCTCCACAGAGTCTTCTCAAACAAGTCAATATTCCCCATCAAATTTTCTTCTCAACAAAGCAGGAATCCACTACGGAAATACTCTAAACAAGGTTGGATTTATTTCTTCCAGTTAAAGACAGGCAAATCAAAGACCTCTTCTGGTTATATTTATTTCTTCCAGTTAAAGACACGCGAATCAAAGACCTATTCTGGTTAGATTTATTTCTTCCAGTTAAAGAAAGGCGAATCAAAGACCTCTTCTGGTTAGATTTATTTCTTCCAGTTAAAGACATGCGAACAAAAACCTCTTCTAGTTCGATTTATTTCTTCCAGTTAAAAACAGGAAAATCAAAGACCTCTTCTGGTTAGATTTACTTCTTCCAGTTAAAAATAGGAGAATCAAAGACCTCTTCTAGTTGGATTTACTTCTTCCAGTTAAAGACAGACGAATCAAAGACCTCTTCTGGTTAGATTTATTTCTTCCCGTCAAAAACATGCGAAGCAAAGACCTCTTCTATCACTATGGATGGCATCTGTAAGACCATCTTCGACAACTCTCCATCATCTCTCCAAATGGAATCCATAAGTCCATTCCCAATTCAACACATCATTGAGTGAACATTTTTGGGAAATTTAGTGTTCAATCATCTTTCACCTTCAAGTAACGAAAGGCAGATCTGTCAATCTCACTCTTCAGGTTCAAGAAGATTGAACAGGGGTAGCTGTTGTACCCCAACATTTACCCTCTCATTTCTCAAGAATTTTCTCACAATGTTTCTATTGGGTCAAGACTACACAAGGTTTAATCAGCTAAAGATACTTCCTCAACACTGATGGCTCAAATTAAGGTTTGGGTTTGGACAAGTACAATTGGACTTTTAATGCCCCATATAGTTTCCATGGATCATATTGGGCTCTTAAGCATCAGGTCGAAGAAAGAAGGAAGAGGAAATTGTCGAAAAGGCAAAGCATATAGAAAGGAGTGGTTGCAGATAACAGTTCGAATTTAAAATCTGGTCTAGGCTGTTCGAACCACATGACTAATCAAAAAGGAGTGGTGGAAAGATTTTGACAAATCAAAGAAGAGCAAGTTTGCTTTGATCCACAAGCTTCGATTAAGTAATGGTTTCCTTCAAAGTAACCTTCTTCATCCACATCTAAACAAGCTTCGATTAGGCATTGGCTATCTTCATGCATGCTTCAACCCACAAGCTTTGACTGGGAAATGGCTATCTTCATGCTTTCTTCAATCACCAAGGCAATGGCTTCCTTCATGCTTGCTTTGATCGACAAAGCAATGGCTTCCTTCATGCTTACTTCGACCCATAAAGCAATGACTTCCTTCATGCTTGCTTCGATCCACAAGGCAATGGTTTCCTTCATGCTTGCTTCGATCTATAAAGCAATGGTTTCCTTCATGCTTGCTTCGATCCAGAAAGAAATGGCTTCCTTCATGCTTGCTTCGATCCACAAAGAAATGACTTCCTTCATGCTTGCTTCGATACACAAGGAAATGGTTTCCTTCATGCTTGCTTCAATCCATAAACAATAACTTCCTTCATGCTTGCTTCGATCAATAATGCAATGGTTTCCTTCATGCTTGCTTCGATCCACAAAGCAGTGTCTTCCTTCAAGCTTGCTTTGATCCATAAGGATAGTTGGTTGTGGCATTTGAAGGTTGTGGATCTCTGGGATCAAAACGAAAGGACTGAGTATTCAATTCAAGGAATCAAGTTAAAAACAGAATCCATAGGCCATGCTACATGATCTTTCTTTTGCAGGCCTCAAAATTGTGTTTCACTCCATAATTAATTGTTTACACAATTAATTAAGTTCTTACCCAAGTGTTTAAAGTATTGTCCAAACCAATTTTCCCTTAGTGGCACAAAGTTACCATTGTCATTTTTAGAAAAGTTTTTATATTGAGCCTTGCGCTTTTCCTTTCTACACACATAACCCCTACAAACTAAAAGCAACATGTCTAAGGCTGTTACCAACTCAGATCATGCTTGTACAATACTCTGGAACCTGTCTTCTCACTTTTTCCTAGAAAAAAGCAAGTGATAGTGCCAAAAGGCTAGAACTCAGAAATCTGGTATACAAGCAATCTCTAACATTTTTCCATTCATATATACAAGTCTTTGACAAAGAGAAAAGAAGATATTTTTACGAGCCTCAGAACACTCTCAAAACTCTTTGAACTAAGAATATGCATCCAAAGCAACTGCTTTCCATTTGTGACTTTGAAGAGCCAACCCCAAAATCCTTCGAGCAATTTCCATTTTTCCATTCGTACATCATCTATACACCACAAAGACACTATCCCAACCCTTAACCACCCCTGTAATTCCTTCTTCCTCATCCACCATTTTCCAAAAATCCACCATTACAGCATGACTTGTCTAGAACAGTTGGGCAAGCTACAAGACTTTCTAGCAACCGGAGTAGCTTCAGGGAGGTCCAGGAAAGCTTAATTCATCATCAAACAATTTATGGAAGTCGTATAGAAATCCTTCAAATTTCACTCCAAGAGGTAATTTTTGTTTTCAAATTTGGAACTCTTCATTCAAGCATCATTTGTATATACATTATGAAGAAAAGATATAGATATCTTATCTAGGAAGCTGACCATACTCTTAGCTTTCAATTGTCATTGCTTGTGTTTTAAGAATTTCAACTCTGACCTGTTAGTTTTTTTTAATATTTTGATACCAAACAAAAGTCATGCTAACCTTCGATTCATATCTCTTGAAAATTATGTGTTTCGATTCGTTTTCAAATTCTAGACAGGTTTGATATTTACACTTTTCGATTTGGATGAGAATCGATGCTTTTAGAAGCTTAACATGGTGATATATATACCCCTGCATGCTCGAAGGAGGAAGATGAAGCCATGAATTCATTTTATATTTAATGCAAGTTGGATAACTAACGAATGAAACAGACCACCCCAGTGGTACAAAAAGCGCGCGTTAAAGCCTTGCCATGTAGAAGGTCCTGGGTTCGAGCCCCAGCGATACCTTTTGCATTTATTCTTCATTTTTTTCAAACTAACATGCAGGTTTATAACATTTAAGTGTTGGATGTTTGAAATGGAAGGTGTGGTGAACCTGAGTTCAAACCTTGGCAAGACCAAAACAAATTCTTATCACTTGTTTGTTTTCAATTCTTTTAACAAACTTCAACATTTTTTTCCAACCAATCAAAACAACTACTTTTGAGTTGATTTTTTGCACACTATTTATTTACAATGTTTATTTTTTTAATATATAAAAATATCACAAAAAATAATTTATTTTCATATTTATTTTAAAAAAACCAAAATCCATTCCCTTTCCATTTCTATCCTTGTATATCATATACATTTTTATTCTTGTACATTATTCAAGTTCAATATGGTTGTAATAGATAATTAGGATTTAATTTCTTGCAATCCCCATTTGTAAAGTTGTACACCCCATCCCCAAATGATGTAATAGTGTAGTAAATTTATTTTCCGCGACTTACTGCTTTCATATAAATGCTAGTAATTAGGGTTTATATGGAAAGATAAAATCAATACTTAGAAAACCCTAATTCAAGATAAAATCAAGCATGAAAAATAAACACTTTCACACTTGCACCTCTAGGGTTAAATCCACTTGTTTCCTTGAGAGAATGGTCATATAATGGATGTGAGATGTCTTAGCAAAAACAATAAAAAAAATACGAGATCATAGTCCCTCGATGGTGCTACGAATGTTGCCTTACAAATTATCTTAGTCCCTCAAGAGAAATGCTAACATATCTCACAACATTGCTATTTGTGACTATACGATGACCCACGCCCATCCCTTTACATCCAAAGATAAGGCTTCTTACCAATCAATGGTAAGATAGAAATATCAAAGGAAGGAAGAAATGAACAAAAGACTTTTGAGTATGTAGAACATTCTTAGTTGCTTTTTCATGATCCATCTTCAAAACAAACATCTTTTCAAACACACTACACACTTTCAAAAACATGAAATATTTTCAAAAGTCCAACATTTTGTATGTATTTTTATAGAGACGAGAACCATTACAATGTTTTCCTAAACGAAGGCGCTTTTCAAAAATACTTTCAAAACCCACCATAAACACATTTCAAACCAAGCAATTTCAAAAGTGATCTAGCAAGCAAATAAGATCCCATAGATAACTATGGATGAAAAGGGTGCTAACACCTTCCATTTTCATAATCTACCCCGAGAACTCAAGAAAATATCTCAAAGGTCTTTCCTGTTCTTTTCACCCTTTCCTTATTGGATAAAAGAAAAGTCGGTGACGACTCTTGCTATCCGCAACAATTACGATCAAACACAAAACAACCAAGTCAGTTCTCCCACCGTATTACAGATCTTCATGAGGTTGAATAGCTTTCTCCTCTTGTATTATAATTCTGGCTAGTTCCCCTGGTATTTCACAATCTTTCTCGCCTTCGTCTTCGGCTTGGTTAATTAGATGTTCAAAGTTATAAATGGAAATTGTAGAGTCGTTGGCAATGAGATCCTGAATGGATAATGTGATCGGTGGATCTGGAACTGACTGTTTAACGCTGGTTCGCGAAATGTCGCGGAAGCAAGAGTCGCCACCGTCTTTTATTTTCTCCAAATGGAAAGGACAAAAGCACAGAAAAATTCCTTAAAGAGATTTCTCTCGGTTCGGGAGGTAGGTTATAGAAAGGGAAGGTGTTAGCACCCTTTCTATCCATGGTTATCCATGGGCTCTTAGATACTTGCTCATTGTGTTTTCAAAAATTGTTTGTTCGCTTTTCAATGTGGGTTTTAAAAAAGTTTCTTTGAAAGTTTCAGATCGACTCTTGTGTCAGAGTGTTTGAAAAATTGCTTTGAAAGCTTTTGAAAAGTGTCGGTGTGAAAAGATTTTGAATTTGTTTTTAAAGAGAGCAAGTATCTATGAGAACCTACCTACCCTAAGGAATTCGTTTGTGTAGATGTCCTTTAAAGTAGTGCCATCCCACCATTGAGAGGTAGGTAGCACCACCGTTGGAGGTGTTCGGGTCAATTCGAGGTTCGGGACATGGTGATCACCAGAGCAATGGGAAGACACCTTAGAAGCTACCCTCATGCCAGGTTCCCGGATCATGAGGACTTACTAAGACATCCTCTACTCGACGATCACCTTTCGAGGCAAGGCAACAGTGAGGCGTACCCTAGGGGTGGTGTGTGCGATTCGTGTGTCATTTTCATTGATATTTGTCTTGTCATGTTCATTGTGATCTACGCTTGATTTTATTTAAGTCCATACATTCTTTCATGCTTTTTTTTTTAACAGTTAAAAAATATTTGCGGGAAAAATAAATCTAAAGCTATTACAAATGACGCGGGTCCACATCGCCAAAACTAAACCGGACCCGATTTGACGGAAAGTAAATAAAGCGAATAAAAGTGCAAAAAGTAAATATTACAAAGCTTTGGGAGAGATACATAATTATTTGAGCGAAGTAAAGTAAATACGCGAAATTAAAAATATGGGCGTTGGACCCTTTTGCAAAATATTTAAAGTTAATGAGGAATTAAAATTAAAAATTAAAAAAAAGAATGTTTTTGATATTTTTTAGTGTTTTTAGGAATTTGATAAAAAGAAAGAGTTAATTGAAATTAAACTAAAAGGCAAACCCTAATTCTAATAACTTTTAAATTTATTATGAAAATATTAAATTGAAACCTAAATTAAACCTAATTTTTATGCACAATTAATTATGAAAATAAATAAATAAATAACATGGTAAAAAAGGAAAACATTAAAAAGGGATAAAAATTAATTAAACCTAATTCTATATTTTTGTATTTTTATTATTAAAAGAATTAAAATTAAAAAAACTCTAATCTAAGTTAATTTATTTACATGAAAATATTAAAATAAATAATCATTATATTTTTTATCTTTTTCTGATTTTTATGATGTTTTTTATGTTTTGTAAAAATAATAATTAACTAAATTAAAATAATAAAGTAAAAAAAAAAATAAAGATAAAATATAAAAATAAATGGAGAAGGCAAACCAGGGGGGGGTTCAGGCCCCAATTGTGAGGTATGGGTCCAGTAATTTGGCCCAACAAGCTCTTAGATCCGTTTGACTTTGGCCATTAGCGTGTAGCGACGTTGACCTGGGCATAGCGTGTTCCTTGAATCTTGGCCTTTGATTAGATCTCCAGATGGACGTGGCAAGGCTTGATCTGGGGCATATGATGCGTCTTAATACCGGCACTGCATGGGAACGTAATTTGCAAAAAAATATAGGAAATAATACAGACCTGGGACTCGAACCCAGGTCTTAGACGTCAATGCAATGGGCGCTTGCCAGCTGAACCATGAAACTCTTTTGATATATTAGTAACAAATAATAAATATAATGCAAACATGGCAATTAATGGATTTCTGGCGCGAAATTTTGAATGAGCCAATCCACGCTTGACATGGCATCGTCTTCTCCATTGTTTCATTCTTCCTGAAAATTAATAAACATTTAACGGGGGTTTTGAACCCCCTCAAAACAGGCTTAATGAAATAATAGCGATTAGACCCTGAAGGCCTATAAATTGAGCGCGAGTACGCTAATCTCTTCGTCCAAGCTCCCTAAATCCATCCATGGCATTGTGGTGGTCGAATTTTACGTTATTAGGAAACCCCTAATTGGGAGCCCAAGAAACCCTAGACTGCATCAATGGCCAAATCACGTATATAGCATAAAAACGAAATTAATTTGCATGGTTAGTTTCAGAAACTCATAACAAACATGAATCAATAGACAAAAATTGCAAATTATGCACAAATCATGATGCACGATTCTGAAAATTTCTTGACACAGTTGAGGTTCGTTTTACCAGTTCTTGGAGTTTAGAGGGATGATTCTGATTGGAATACACTCAATAGACCTTGAGCAAGCTATTGGAATGAATTTCGTGCCTTGACTCGCCCCCTAACAATGGTTTCAGAATTGAGTTTTTAAGTGAAAATTCCAAGTTTGTATATTAGTCTCTAGCGCAGCTTTCCGTCCGTATGCATTAGGTTTAGGTTTCTGATTATGTAGTGAAGCTATTAGGTTAACAAAAGTAGAGCAAATCCAATGAATTAATGGTTTTTTGCAAATTTGATTTCATAAGATCTTTCCATATCTTTTTCACATGTATTTTTGTGTCAATTAGCCTAAATAAAACCAAATCTTTCCATGTTGGGATGTGCACGAAATATTGAGGCTGAAATGTGTACAAAAAGATTTGTTAAGGCAAGTTTGATATTTTTCATGTATTTAAATAATTTAAATGAATTAATATAAATAATAATTCAAATAAATAAATAAAAAAATGAGAAAATACTTCCCTTTGGGCCAAGTGGTCGTGCACATGCTTGGAATGATGAATCATGGAAGAAAAATGGGCCCATTAGCATTTTTAGGTCATTTGAATCAATGTTGACTTTTCAAAATATCCAAAAATTTCCCAACTTCCACAAGGCATAACTTGCTCAATTTTTAAGCTTTTCTCATGTTCCTGGACATTTTGGAAAGGTCTTTGAGTCCTCTAACCAATGCCTTTGGTCCCATGTCATTTTGATTTACCAATCTCAAGTTATGGCCTTTGACTTAAAGTCCCTTTTTGTTGACTTTTGAAAATGACCTATAATGTTGAAATTGATAACTTTTTGTGAGAGCATTTCTTGGACTTGAAGTATGAAGATGAATTGTAGGAAATGTCTTTCTCTTCAAAATGAGCTTTGGATGGGATTTTTCTGACAATCCATGTGAAAGTTATGCCCTGGTCAATTTCAGTTGACTTTTTCAGCTGTCCAAATAAGGAAACTTTTGCATCTTGATGATTTTCTGAGCCAAATTTTGAGAATCATGATCAAGCATTGATCAAATGATGTTTCTGGCTTCAAAATGATATGTTGACCAAAAATTTGAACTTTTGACTGTCAAATGACCATTTTGCCCCTACAGTTGACTGTAGTGCAATTTAGGGTTTTGACTGTGCAATTTTGAGCTGAATGCCTTGAAACTTGATATGAGGATATTTGACCATCTTTGTAAGCATATGAGACTTGATTGGGCCTTTGAAAACTTCCTTTTCTTGATCAGAACACAAACCCTAGTCTTGACTGTATAGGAGGCCTTTGCACTGTGCCACCCTTGGGGAATTTTGTGACTTGACTTGGCAATTTCTTGAAGAATATGTGAGGGAAAATTTTGGGGTACAACAGATAAGTATCTACAAGTGTGTGTGTGTGTGTGTGAGTGTGTGTGTGCATGTAAGATACATGGTGTTGTACCCCAAAATTTACCCTCTCATTTATCAAGAATTTACTCACAAGATCTCTTTGGGCTCAAGACTGCACTAGGGTTTGATCAGCTCAAGACACCTCCTTAAACACTGATGACCAAAATTAGGGTTTGAGATTGCACAAGGATTTTTGAACTTCCAATGCCCCATATGACTTTCATGGATCATTATGGACCCCCAAGATCACTCATGTCAAGTTTTAAGCCTTGGATCACATTTTTGCTTAATCAATTGAGCAGTTGACTTAAAAATCAGTTGTATTGGGGGAAATGTCAACTATGATCAATTTACAGTCAAAATTCATGATTTTTTATCAACATAAACATTTTAAACCCATATGTATCATTTGATCAATTTTGGACCATAATTCCCCAAGAAATTTGATCAAATCTCAAAAAGGGCAAAATGGTCAAAATTAGGGTTTTGACTAAGAAAGGGCAATTTCTGATTTTTGACCTAGAAAATGATCAATTGGTTTAAGGCATTATTTCAAGAGTCCAATTGCATCATTTTGACCTAATAACATGGCTCAAAACATTACTCAAATTCAAAGGATTGACAGATGAATTTTCAGTAAACTAATTAAAAGTCAACTGTATACTGAAAAGTCAAACTTTGACTTTTTGGTCAAATTCAAATGTCAAAGATCACAATTCATCAAAACATGTCAAAATATGAAACTTATTCATCAATAAATCAAAAAGTCAAGATTTCATTTTAAAAAGACAAAATTTCTAAACTTAGAAATTTTTCTAAGTGTTGGAAATTTCTTATTTTCTCATAACTTTGAGCAAAATTTTCACCATGATGCAAGATGATTCAAGAGAAACTTCCAACATGAAAGTCGTATATCTCTATGAAATCTACAAATTTTCTTCACACAACTACTTCCAAAAGTTCTTGAATCTCAAGTTATAATTTTAAGAACATGTGGTCATGAAACAAAACACTTAGTGAAATTTTTGCCCTAATTTGGTCAGGATTTTGACCCAACTTCATGGCACTTTTTCTTATAGTTCCAAGGGGAATCTTAAAAAGAAATTCAAAGATGGTTTGTAGAGAACATTTCATGCTTTCCAAAATGTCCAAGAAATCCTTGAGATCATTTTTGAGTAGGGAGAATTGAAGACATGAAGTTAGGGTTTTATCACTTAATTTACAAGTCATTTTGTGATGAACCAATTTCAAAATTCAAACTATGCTGCATAAAATCTATTTTGCAGGTCTCAAACTTGTTAGGCACTCCATAATTAATGGCTTGCACAACTGTTAGAGGTCTCATTTCAAGCATGCAATGCATGGACATGCTTTATATCCATTTTTGGAAGAAAGTGTACATTGTCATTTTGATAAAGTGTTTTTTTGCACAAAACTTGTTCTTGAGCCTTGCACTTGTTCTCTTCTGATCACACAAGTCCTATAACTCATGATAAATGTTTTAAACACTTACAATCACTCAGCCCATGCTTGTACTACACATTGAAACTTGGTTTCCCTCTTTTCTTGAAAATCAAGTAACCTAGCCAAAAGCTTGTAACTTGTACTTATGACTTGCCAATGCACTCCAATCCTTTTGCATATAGATATAAAAACTATTGACATCAAACACACGAATGCTCAGGCCCTGGAAACAGCTAGAACTCATAATGACATCTCATACTTCTATTTTCACATAAACTGACCAAAAAATTGAAACTCATAACTCCCTCGTGCGTTTTCAAGCCTTTTGTTTCCTAAAGATTCTAAACATCATTTAGAATTGATCCCTCACCCTGTTACAAAAATGTAACACCATTAACACCATCCTCCATTTTCAAAAACAGAGCTTTGCACTTGGACTTCTCCAGAACTCCTCAGGCCCTTTCAGCTAAAGCTAAGCATTCCATTAGCTTCCTGGGAACTTGAGGAAGCTAACCCAACCATTGGAACTCCTTGAAAGCTTCTCAAACTCCAAAGCTGATACCCCTTGCAAGGTAAGTTTTCTAACTTTGGAACTTCTGATACAGGCATCATCAGCGATTTATTTGTGAACAAAACATGTAGATATCATTTCCCTAAAGCTAACCATGTCCATAGTTTCCATTAATTTTGCTTGAGCTTAGAGAATTTTAACATTGAAATTTCTGAGATTTTTTTGGTTCAGTTTAGGGCCAATCAAATTCATGCTTATTTTTTATCTATAGTTTTAATGCTTTACATTTCTGAAACCGTGAGGAAATTTGCTACAAGTTTCATGTTTATAGTTTTCATTTTTGTTGAGAAATAAACAAGTTACATTTGATCTGGCTGGAGGTTAAAGATGAAGTGTAACTCAGGGCGCGTTTTGTATCATATATTTATTGTTTTTGCTTATGTTAACGGATGTATAGCCACCCCAGTGGTATAAGCGCGCGCCTGTAACCTTTGGGACCTGGGTTCGAGCCCCAGTGGTACCCTTTGTTTTTTTTCTTCATATTTTTGCATTCTGACTTTGTTTTTTGGTTAGGCGCTGGGCCTCTTTGGGCTTGTTTTGTTTTTTTGTTTTTGTTTTTGCTAGCTAACCCCTTGTTTCATATATGCACCCCTGGCCCAACTTTATTTTATTTTCTTATTTTCTTTTTATTTGTTTTTCTTAATTATTTTTTCTAATATTAAAAATCATAAAAAATACAAAAATATTAGATTTTCATTTTGACATAGTTTATTCATTTTTTCTCATGAAAATTATTTTTATTTAATAAATACTTTATCCATTTCACTAAATATATTGTAAATTTAATTAAAATAATAGGTTTTTATTTACTTTCTTTTATACCAATTTAAATATATCATTTTAACATTGAAAAAGGCTAAAAATATTTTATAACACTATAATTATTTTCAAGACAAAAATACCAAAAATACTTTTCTTACAAACTTATTTTCTTTTAATCAATTAATAGATTTAGGGTTTTATTTAAAATATTTTTTTAATAAATTTAGGTTTAATTAATTAGGTTAAAACAAATCCCTTTTCTCTAAAAAATCCAAATAAAAATATTCATTTTCTTCACATTTACATTCTTGCATATTTATCCATCTTGTACATTATCTATTTTAATCTCTTGTACAAATTCAATTTGGTTGTAATAGATTAATTAGGTTTATATTCTTGCAATCCCCATTTACAATTTGTATACCCCCTCCCTCCAAATATTGTAATAGTGTAGTAACTTTAAATTCCGCAATTTATCGCTTTATATACAAATGATAGTAATTAGGGTTTGTATGGAAAGACTAAAATCAATCAATTATAAAACCCTAATCAAAGACAAAATCAAGCATGAAAATAATACACTTGCACATAAACACCCCTAGGGTAATTCCACTTGGTTATCCTTTACAAAATGGCCATATTATGCATGTAAGGTATCTTAGCAAAAACAAGCGAATACAAGATCATAGTCCCTCGATGACGCTATCTAATTTGCCTTTCAAATGATATTAGTCCCTAAAAGAGAATTCTAAGATACCTTGAAACATTGCTAATCATGGTTATACAATGACCCACGCCCGTCCCGCTTACATCCAAAGATAGGGTTACTTACCAAATCAATGGTAAGATAACAATGTCAAAGGAAAGAGGAAATGAACATGAAAGACTTTTGAGTAGGTAGAATGCTCCTAATTACTTGCTCGCTTTCAAAACAAAACATACTTGCTATTTTGAAAACAAACACCTACACTTTCAAAACCTCTTACAAACTTGAAAACATTTCCAAAAGATCAAACATCATTGTATATATTCTTACGAACGAGAATCATTACAAAGATTGCCTAAACAATAGCCTCTTTACAAAATACTTTCAAAAACCACACAAAGCATAATTTCAAACTAAAGCAAGTGATCTAGCAAGTAACTAAGAGCCCATGGAAAACCATGGATGAAAAGGATGCTAATACCTTCCCTTTTCATAATCTACCCCTCGAACTCAAGAAATAATCTCAAAGGTCTTTCCTGTGCTTTTTCACCTTTCCTTTTGGATAAAAGAAAAGTCGGTGGCGACTCTTGCTAACCGCAACATTTGCGATCAAACGCAAAACCTTCAAGTCAGTTCTCCCACCGTATCACAGAACTGGCGACTCTGCTGGGGATTATTCTAAAAGTGGGGTTAACTTAGGGTTAGATCACATTTACTTGCTTTCATTGTTTGACTTGTATGCTTTATATTATGGTTCTTTGTTTGGATTTGAATCCTCTACCCGGATTTTGGATACCTTATAGGTAAGTAGCAATACGTTGTGGAAACTGTGTGGGGTATACCGACATGGTCTAAGCAATAGCTACGTTAGTGTGACATATTTATGGGTACCGGTAGCCCTTGAGTTAATCAAGGAGAATACAGGGCCGCTGAGTGATGTCATGAAGCACTAATGAACTTTTAGAACCTTTACTTGACCAACTTGGCCATTAGGTCGTAGTGAGATGACCGACTTTGGTGCAGTCCGATGTTGGTAGATACTCGATACTACACTCATTGAGGATTGGTTGCTTGAGATATTTCGGTCGCCATTAAAGAGGCTTGTGTTGAGACAATGCTCAAGGAAACAAACCAGTGATATTGAGCTCCTTAGAACCTGGTTACTATTTCTAAGACAGGTTGAGCCAACTAAACTTCAAGAGGGTACTTACCTATGAGACTCCATGCAAGCCTAAACATAAGGACTTGTTTGCTTTGTTTGTGTATATTTACTTGTACATAACATCATGAACATCATAACATATATTATACCCTAAAATTTTCCCTCTCATTTCTCAAAGGATCGCCCTGAATCCTCAGGTTTTCTCCCCTCCAATTTCAAGCCTGGATCTACAAATTTTACAAGAAAGTCATTCACGTGGGTAAAATGGTCATTTGCACATTGAAAAGTCAAACTTTGACTTTTGATCAAAAATCAAGATTCCAGAGTCATATTTCATCAAGACATGTTGATATATGAAGTTTGTTTCATCTAGAAATTCAAAAGTCAAAGGTTACTTTGGAAAAGTCAAATTTCTAAATACTTAGAATTTTTCTAAGTGTTTAAGAAATATGACAAGCTCAGAACTTCGGTCAGATTATCACCATGATGTAAGCTGATCCTGGAATAATTTCTAACTCAACAATTTTAGATTTCAATAAGATCTAAAACACTACAGAACAAAACTTCTCCTAGAAATGCTGGGATTTCAAGTTATGACTCCTCAAAGACACGTCCAAGAAACTGAAGCATTCATCAAATTCTGGACACTTTCAAGTCAGAGTTTGGTCAGAACTTCTGGCCCAGTTTTCACAAAGGTTCAGTCAGAGTTTGCAAGGGCACTTCAAAGAAGGTTACAAAGCATGCTGCAAGCCTCCTGGAAAGTCTAAGAACTCCTTCAGAACATGCTGGAGCAAGGAGATACAAAGATCAGAAGTTGGTTGTTCATTCTGAATTATGTTGAAACTGAACCTCTGATCCAAAATTAAGCAATGGTGCAGAATCTCACGTTGCAGGATTTCTGGTTTGATCAATCTCATCATCATTTAATGCTCACAACCACTTTTGGGTCTTTGTCCAAAGGATTTATCCACGTGTGGCATAGAAGTACCTTTATTGTCTTGGAAAATCAAACCCTTGTACAAAAGTGTGTCGGGCCCATGCGTTGCTTTTGCTTTTGAAGTTACCTTTTCTTAATTCCTACTTACAATTCCAGCTTAGGCGCTGCTAAAAGTTGCTAACCACCATGCTTGCTTCAAGAACAAGGCAGCACCTTAGCATATGAAGGCTATATTCAACGCTTTAATCAGAACATGACCAAATCCCAAAACCTTGTTTATACAACCTGCTGCACTGCTACAGCACAGTCCTATAACCAACAGCTAATTCAGCCTACACCTGTATCCCATAATTGCACCAAACTAGCATACAAAGACTGTGATCAAAAGGCAAGGGAATAGGATGCCAAAAAGGTTCAAATCCCATTTGTTCCCCCCCCCCCCCCAAAAAAAAACCATAAAAAATTTACCTATAAATAAGTTGCTCCATCACACTTTCAAGGGGCTGGTCTTTTGGGAGAGAAAATTGTCAAAAGAGAGAAAAGAAAACTGTGAAACCTTCGTACAAAATCCAGAATTTCCAAACAGAAAACCGAACCTTTGTTCTTCTCTTTGAATTAAAGAACTTGGCATTTTATTTTTTGTTGCTCTTGCTGACTCCAGTACATCTGAAGGCAATAGTTAGAGTTCCAAACACACGCTCCAGATTCAAGGTAAGTCTTTCTGACTTTGTATCTTTTCATTCAGAACATCATTAAATATGTAAATATCACAATATTGATGTTGTCCGTATCATTGCATAAGTAGAAAAATTGTGGATCAGAACTTCTTGATTAAGGCTAGGCTCAGAATTAGGATTAGAACTTCTATAAATTACTGTGTTTTTATCCTCCTGATTTGCTGTTAAGGATTGAATAAATTGTTGATGTGCTGATTAAGAGTTGAAATGTGGCATAGAACTTCTGATGTTTACTCACAGTTTTAGCACAACACAGAACTTATGAGTTCTCCTCACTGTTTAAACACACTAAACTTCTGATATTCACTCGCTGTTAAAACACACTGAACTTCTGATGTTCACTCACTGTCTTAGCATATATTGAACCTCTGAGTTTCTCTTCACTATTTTAATATACAGAACCTCTAAGATTTTCTCATTGTTCTAACACTCAGAAGTTCAGCACATAGCAACCCAGAACATCTGTTTTCCCTCTAACATGTCTTGCAGGACCTTAGAGTGTACCAATCCAGAACTTATGATTCCACTGACGTTCCTTTCTGAGTCATCATGCTCCTAGCTTCAGAACTTCTGATCCTTGTTGTTTCGCTTGCAACAGCACGTTGTTTCTATCTTTCATTTATTTTCCTTTTTATCATTTTTAATATTAACTCCCTTTTTATTAACATAGAAAGACATAATAATATTTTCTTTTTATTAATTAATTTATTTCTTTTTTCTTAATTCATTAAGACAAAAAAAACCATTTTTTAAATAAATCCTTTTTCTCTCTTGCATTGTACATTTCAATATGGTTATAATAGTAACTTAGGATTTAATTTTATTTGCAATCCCCATTTGTAAATATGTACCCCATCCCCGTAAGTGATTGTAATAGCGTAGAATCTGTACTTTCCGCACTTTTATTGCTTTCATATTATTAGTAATTAGGGTGTGTATGGCAAGACATGAAATCAACAAATAGATAACCCTAATCAAGGCTAAATGTATGTAATCAAATACACTTTGCACATATGCACACCTTATGGTAATCTCACATGTTTCCTATCGGAAAAAATAGTCATGTCCCTCGAACATGGGCGTTTTAGCAAAGACCCTCGATAAAAGATCGTAGTCCCTCAATGACCCTCGATGTTGCCTTTGGTAAACAATCTAGTCCCTAAACGACATTGCTAAAACGTCCCATAGGTTGCCTTCTATGACTATACAAACGTCCCACGCTCATCCCTTTACATCCAACGATGGGGCTTCTTACCAAAATAATGGTAAGATAGAAATGTCTAAAGGAGGAGGAAAAGAACACCTAATACCTTTTGAGTAGGTAGATTTGCTCCTAGTTGCTTGCTTGCTCACAACAAAAACATTCTATACACCAACACTCTCACTTTGAAAACATTTTCAAAAGATCAACACTTTTTATACATTCTTACGGACGAGAATCATTACAAAGTTTGCCTAAACGATGGCGTCTTTTCAAAATACTTTCAAAAACCACACAAAGCATATTTTTCAAACAAAAGCAAGTGATCTAGCTAGTAACTAAGAGCCCATGGAAAACCATGGATGAAAAGGGTGCTAATACCTTCCCTTTTCATAATCTACCCCCGAACTCAAGAAACAATCTCAAAGGTCTTTCCTGTGCTTTTCCACCTTTCCTATTGGATAAAAGAAAAGTCAGTGGCAACTCTTGCTAACCGCAACATTTGCAATGAAACGTAAAACCTTCAAGTCAGTTCTCCCACCGTATCACAGAACTGGAGACTCTGCTGGGGAAAACTCTAAAAGTGGGGATTTAGGAGACATGGGTTTGGTTTCCGGAGTGGTCATCCCGCCAAAGTTCAAAATCCCTACCTTTGCCATGTACGATGGAGTCTCTTTCCCTAAGACGCACCTAAAGTCTTATGTCCGCAAGATTCAACCATACACAACTGATCTGAAGCTTTGGATCCATTTCTTCCAAGAGAACTTAGTTGGGATACAACTTGAATGGTTCTATCAATTAGAGAGTTCCCACATTCACACTTGGGAAGATTTAGCCGCTGCTTTTTACAAGAAATACCAATACAACGCTGATCTTGCACCAACTCGTGTGCAATTGCAAAACATGACCATGGGTTCCAACGAGAACTTCAAAAGATACGCCCAAAAGTGGAGAGATCTGGCTGGTAGGGTGCAGCCCCCTTCAACTGACAGGGAGCTGATTGACATCTTCATGGGAACCTTGACAAGACCTTTCTTCAAACACCTAATCGGAAGCTCCTCAGTCGGGTTCACCGAGCTAATACTGATCGGCGAAAGGGTCAAAGCTGGCATCAAAAGTGGAAAGATCCAAGGAGCTACACATTTTGATGCTCAGAAAAAGCCATACGGTGGGAAGAAAGAGTCTAATGATGTGTATGGTCAAAAGAGACGTCATGATCAACATGTAGGGGCAATCCTGATCTCTAATCCTACACCTGTTCAACAAAGACAGAGCAATAGGCGTAGGGTAAGATATCAAGAAAGGAAGTACACTAACATCAACATGCCGCTGTCTAAAGCGCTACAACACTTGTTGAGGATGAATCTGATT
Source organism: Vicia faba (assembly GCA_948472305.1). NCBI lineage: Eukaryota > Viridiplantae > Streptophyta > Magnoliopsida > Fabales > Fabaceae > Vicia > Vicia faba. The sequence continues at coordinate 870,841,451 of OX451741.1, read as the reverse complement.
ACATTGATAGGACCTCATCCAAACCCCAAAACTTCTTCTCCTAACTACAATCCTAATACGACATGTGCTTATCATTCTGACAGTCCCGGGCATGACACTAATGATTGTTGGGTGTTGAAGTACAAGATTCATAATTTGATTGACACCAAGGAGATCGAGTTTGACCCTTCAGAGACTCCAAGCGTGATCACTGCTCCTATGCCAAATCATTGAGAGCGTCTTGTTCATTTTTGAATTTTCAATTGTAATTTCTTTTGTTATTCAAATAATTATCTATTAATGTCAAACTCGGCTTCATTAATGCATTTCATATGTTTGTCTTGAATTCATCCATTCGTTTTTCACTATATTTAAAACTATGCTTTTGCTCTCTTTATGACATTCAACTCTTGTTAAAAGTTACAAGCCTTTAGAGGGAGGATGACGAAAACAATACCATTAATCTCACACGGTATGCTTTTGAACAGACCTTGCTGATGATGTACAGGCGTTCTTTCAAATCCTAAATACTGGAGTTATAAGGAAGATAATCCCTAGTAAACCCCTTTGAGCCAAAGAAGTAGAAGTTTTCTTTTTTTCACACAAATTGAAACCTTTAATCAAAACCCGGGTCAGGGTAGTCTCTTAGTTAATTCAAACGTGCATTTAGCCACAAACTCTCATCTCGTAATACAACGAATAACATCAAAAACATTCCTATGGAATCAAAAGACAGTGATGGTTCCCTATTGCATAGGCAGTCATTACCTCTCGAAAAGAAAAGCCCACTAAGTCAAAACCTACGAAGGAGACTTAAAGAAAACTGGGGCATCCCGCTGACTGTAATCTCAAAAACAAGAACAGTCAGACAAAAATCAGGGATGATAAATAAAAAGAAAGAGGTCACTACAAATCCTCAACAACATGAAAAATGTTGCAAAAATGACTGCCTTCCGACAAACTTAACTTGTTTGAACCATCACTAAAGTGCCATTCCAGACTCAATTGGAGTTCAAACACACAATTAACTGAGTTTAGGACTGAAGAATATCACAAAGAACGGGTGGGTACAAATACACTTTGAGCCTTTATCCTTTGTTTCTTAAACCGTGAACCAAGCCACGTTACAACCCTTCAAAAGTCCTAATTGAAGCATGGGTTAGTTCGAAAGCATACTGTTACAAAAGGTATCTTGACTCCTTTAGGGCTTTACTCTAAATCCTAATTTGAATTTTTCTTACAAAATTTCTTTACTTGCTAAAACGAATTTTCAAAAAATTTCAAGACAAACATAAACTTTGCATTACTTGAATATCACTGTTTGCATATGGCTATTTGTTTGACAGTGGAGAAATTCACACAACGAATATCCAGTGAACGAAAGCTCTCTCAGTGAACAAAATCAATTCAAGTAGGATGACACTTCCATTGACAAATCTCCTATCAACAAGGGGACATGACATGTCACTATCTAGCACACCTGGGGCAGTCCAGTCAAGATTCCAAGAAATCTCTCAAGAAGTGCAGAATAACCAGGGGCAGGTCTTCATCTCCATTACTTGGGGCATTGAATGCCAATCTCATCAAAGGTTTACTTACAATCAAACAGTTCCTGGAAGTGCCACAAACATTTTCTACTAGGGGCAGCGACAAGTCTCCCCAGAATCCTTCTCATAGGAGGTTTCCCCAGCCAGATTTTCAATCTCTAATTTTTTTTCAACTGAGTCGACTTCAAGAAAACTCGAGGATTTCTGCCAATGAAGTCTCCGTCTCTCCAACAGACTGAGCAAAAAGGTTTATTTCCCCAACAAATAGCAGGATCCCCCAACTTGAGTTTGCCTCTCCGACTATTATAAATCAGAGGACCACAACTCCTCTTCCCCAACAGAATACTCTACAATCTTGAAAAACACTATGAAGCCTGGATTTCGACCAGATAACAGTATAAGGTACTGTGAAGCCTGGATTTCGACCAGATAATAGTTCTCTTCTCCAAAAAACACTGTGAAGCCTGGACCCGACCAGATATCAGTTTAACGTCATCCTTTCAAGCAAGTTACTACGAAGCATGGAATCCGCCAGATAACAGTAAATTTCCTTATCCCCAGCAAGTTGTCGTGAAGCCTGGAATCCGACCAAATAACAGCTAACTTCTGTTTCTCTCCAACCAAAGACAATCCCCCCAGTAGAGCAACGGGCGACCGAGACTCCTGAACTCTTTTCCCCAACAAGAATTAACACTCTCCACAGAGTTTTCAATATCCCCCAACGGATTTCTCCTTAAAACAGGAATCCCGGGTGGAAACATTCTAAGCAAGGTTTGAAGACACACCTACTCTTCAATGGCAGTCCGGGGTTTAATAACTCCCTGGCATTTGTCAAGGATTTATTTTACTAGGCAAAAATACATTCACTAACATTTCACACATGACAAGTGCATATAGCATAATCTCATTTTTGAGAATATTATTACATAAAGCATCTCATCTACCATGACATTGCATACGACTTCGCCTTTACCATTTCAGGAAAAGGTCAACAGATAAAGTTCATCACCTTTTTTGGAGTAGCAATCATCCCTTATCCCTTCTTCATCATGAAGCAACCCTACAGAGGTTCCTCCTTTCATAATGCATTTTTACACGGATTCATCATCAAGCAACCCTACACAAGTTCCTCCTATTTCCAAGATGCAGTTTTACACCGACTCATCATCAAGCAACCCTACACAGGTTCCTCCTATTTCAAAGATGCAGTTTCACATGGACTCATCATTGAAGCAACCCTACCCAGGTTCCTTCTCACTTCCAGATGCAGTTTTACACTGACTCATCATGAAGTAATCCTACCCAGGTTCCTTCTTAGGAAATTCCAGATGAAGTTTTACACTGACTCATCATGAAACAACCCTACACAGGTTCCTCCAAGATGCAGTTTCACACAGACTCATCATGAAGTAATCCTACCCAGGTTCCTTCTCAGGAAATTCCAGATGATGTTTTACATGGACTCATCATCAAGCAACCCTACATAGGTTCCTCCTATTTCTAAGATGCAGTTTTGCATGGACTCATCATCAGGAAACCCTACACTGGTTCCTCCTATTTCAAAGATGCAGTTTCACATGGACTCATCATTGAAGAAACCCTACCCAGGTTACTTCTCACTTGCAGATGCAGTTTTACACTGACTCATCATGAAGTAATCTTACCCAGGTTCCTTCTCAGGAAATTCCATATGAAGTTTTACACTAACTCATCATGAAACTACCCTACACAGGTTCCTCCAAGATGCAGTTTCACACGGACTCATCATGAAGTAATCCTACCCAGGTTCCTTCTCATGAAATTCCAGATGAAGTTTTACACTGACTCATCATCAAGCAACCCTACACAGGTTCCTCCTATTTCCAAGATGCAGTTTCGCATGGACTCATCATCAGGAAACCCTATATAGGTTCCTCCTATTTCCAAGATGCAGTTTCACATGGACTCATCATTGAAGCAACCCTACCCAAATTCCTTCTCACTTCTAGATGCAGTTTTACACGGACTCATCATGAAGTAATCCTACCAAGGTTCCTTCTCAGGAAATTCCATATGAAGTTTTACAAAGATTCATCATCAAGCAACCTTATACAGTTCAGATACGCTCCAGACACGGATGTCATTCTGACACTCGTGCAAATTCAACTCTTTGATACAGTTCAGATACACTCCAGACACGGATGTCATTCTGATACTCATTCAGATTTCAACTTTTGATACAGTTCAGATACGCATCAGATATGGATGCCATCTTGATACTCATTCAAAAATAGCTTTCAGATACAGTTCAGATACGCTCCAGACACGGATGCCATTCTAACACTCATTCAAATTCAACTCTCAGACACAGTTCAGATATGCTCCAGACACGGATGCCATTCTGATACTCATTCAGATTCCCTCTTAAATACAGTTCAACAATCACCTCTAGATGGCATCTACAAGCCCATCCCTAGTAACTATCCATCATCTCTCCAAATGGCATCTTTAAGCCCATTCCCTACATAATCAACTAACACATCTTTGAGTGCAAATTTCTAGGCACTCTAGTGTTCAATCATCTTCCACCTTCAAGTAACGAATGGAAGATTTACCAATCTTACTCTTCAGGTGTAAAATGATTGAACAGGGGAAGTTGTTGTACCCCAAAATTTGTCCTCTCATTTCTCAAAGGATCACCCTGAATCCTCATGTTTGCTCCCCTCCAATTTCAAGCCTAGATCTACAAATTTTCCAAGAAAGTCATTCATGGGGAGTAAAATGGTCATTTGCGCATTGAAAAGTCAAACTTTGACTTTTGATAAAAAAATCAAGTTTCAAGAGTCATATTTCATCAAGACATGTTGAGATATGAAGTTTGTTTCATCTAGAAATTCAAAAGTCAAAGGTTACTTTGGAAAAGTCAAATTTCTAAATACTTAGAATTTTTCTAAGTGTTTAAGAAATATGACAAGCTCAGAACTTCTGATCAGATTATCACCATAATGCAAGCTGATTCTAGAATAATATCTAACTCAAGAGTTTAAGATTTCAATAAGATTTAAAATACTACAGAACAAAACTTCTCCTAGAAATGCAGGGATTTCAAGTTATGACTCCTCAAAGACACGTCCATGAAACTGAAGCATTCAACAAATTCTTGACACTTTCAAGACAGAGTTTGATCAGAACTTCTGGGCCAGTTTTCACAAAGGTTCAGTCAGAGTTTGCAAGGGTAATTCAAAGAAGGTTACAAAGCGTGTTGCAAGTGTGATACGGTGGGAAGAGAACTGACTATTTTTGGAATGCTGGTTTGAGTTTTGCGTTTGTTTTTGCAAAATGTCGCGGTAAGCAAGAGTCGTCACCGTCTTTTATTTTATCCAACAAGGAAAGGAAAAAAGCACAGAAAAATTCCTTTTTCGAGATGTTTCTCGGGTTCGGGGGGTAGATTATAGAAAGGGAAGGTGTTAACACCCTTTCTATCTGTGGTTATCCACGGGCTCTTAGGTACTTGCTCATATTGTTTTCAAAATTTGCTTTTCATTGGGTTTGTGGGTTTGAAAAGAGTTTTGGTTTGAAAGGTGTAAGTGCGAAAAGTTTTATTTTGTTTTGAAGATAGCAAGCACTTAAGAACCATCTACCTACTCGAAAAAGGAATCAAGCTGTGCTAATATCCTTTAGACAATGCCATCCCACTATTGATGAGCAGGTAGCGTCGTCGTTGGAGTTTTAAGGGTCAATTCAATTTAAGGGACGTGTGGTCACTAAAGCAATGTTAGGACGCCTTAGCGGTAACCCTAATGTCTTAGATCATTTTTCTGAGGCAACCGTTTCGAGGAAACTATGATCTTTGGACAAGAGGGCGACCTCTAAAACTTCCTATACTCAATGAACACGTTCAAAAGCAACCAAGCGAGGTGTACCCTAAGAGTGCGCATGTGCGAGTGTGTTATTTCGGTTAATTTTATCTTTTTACATGTCAATGGTTATCTATGTTGATTTTAAGTTCATACATTCGATCTTGTCATGCATTCCCTATTACCAAACATCTAACAGTGTATAGTTGCGGAATTTAAATTGCGGAAATTAAATCTAAACTATTACAAGGCGTTGGGTATTTACATCGCCAAAAACAACCCTTTAATTTAAAATGCGGAAAATAAATAAAGCCATAAATAATTAAAGTCCTATTTAAAACTATTACATTCCGGAAGCAAGTACAATAATATGAAAATATGGACCGCGTGCGAGAAAATTAAATCGGGCGCATTTTTTAGGGTTTTGACCCTTTTATTAAAAGAAAACATTTTTTGGTTATTTTTGAATTAAAAGAAATTAAATCTAAATTAACAATTAAATAAATTAATTAATTAATTAATGAAAATATTTTTGGATTTTTGGATATTTAAAGAAATAAAATAAATTTGGCCAAAGTTAGTAAAACCTAATAATCTAAATTAATTTTAATTATTTGCAAAAGATATTGAAATTATACCTAATTAAAACTAAGTTAATTAATTAATATTTATTTACAAAAATAAAAGTGATGAATTTAATTTTAATAAATAAAATATATTTTTGTGTTTTTTTTTAATTTTATGAGAAAAAATTGATTGGTTAGTGAAATTATAAAAAATAAATAAACAATATAAATAAATAAATAAAAAGACAAAAGAGAGAAATAAAACTCAGGGGGTATGGGCCCAAATACAGAGGTGAAAATTGCAATTGTTTCGCCCATTTGCTGCAAGCCTAGTTGACTTTCCTGGATCCCACGTATGCACTTTGACTAGGTCTCATGGTGGATGTTCAATCTTGACCTTTAGATTTGGCCTGGAGGCCATCTGGCAGGCGTCTGGATGATAGTGTATGGTGAACTGCGCCTTGGAGGTTGCATAGGATAACCTGAAGAAAAATATTACAAATGCATTGGGGGACCTGGGATTCGAACCCAGGTCCTGTTGGTACTTGAACACCTACCTTAGCCACTGAGCCAATTCGCTTATATTGTTAGTTTATTAGGTATCAAATATTATATGGAAAAACAATTATTAGGCTTGAAATAAAAAAACAAGCGCGAAATATTTGAATGAGCGTATGGGATGGGGACACGTCTTCGTCCCTGTCCTTGGAATTATTCAGAGATTACCTGCGGATTTGTATCCGCAGCTAAATCCCTAGGTCGAACCGAAAACCAAATCCAGACCATGAAAATTCAATCTAAGACCAGGGTCCTGTTCGTCTCTCCCTTCTGAACACATCCATGTCCATTATTGGTCTTGATTTCACCTGTAGAGAAAATGCCCAAAAACGAATACCAAGAACCCTAGAATCGGCTAGGGGGTTACAGGTCATGAAAATGCAATTCAATAACGCCAAAAGCTTCTAAATGGAACGAAAGCCATGAATATGCAAAGATCTTGGCAAAAAGGTGCAAGAATAAGAGGATGCGTTTTCAACTGAAGGGCGAGTTTCAGGGAGACTTACAGCGTTATGGGGATGGTGTAATGGCCTGATTTTGATTGCTTTAGACTCAATGGATGTCCAGCAAGAGGTCTACATTGAGATTTGACCTTGAATATGCCTCTAGAATGGATTTCAGTTTCAAGCTTTTTTGCCTTTTTTCAAGTTTTTGTCTTTGTGATTTAGCAGCCTCTAAGTTTTCTTGCTCGTGCCTTTAGCTTTTATAAGTACAATGGAATGAATTAGGTCAAGTTTTGGGCTTTGAATCCTTATGCATTGATGATTGGAGATATGATATGATCCTCCATTAAAAAGCTTCCAATTTGATTCCAAATCCAATATTTTGTGCATGATATGGCTTGATACGAGTTTGATCTTGTCCATGATGATAATTAAGGCATGTATCAATCAAAAAGATTCCAAATGATCAAAATTTGGATTTTATTTGGATTTAAATTGATTAAAAATGAATTAATTCAATAAAAATCAAATAAAATAGAAAAATTAATGAATGGACATAAGACTGAAGATAAGATACGTGTGTAGTGTGACAAGATCAAATCAAGTGGACCCATTTGACAAAATTTGATGTTTTGGGGATAGTTGACTTTGGGCAATTTTGGAAAAATGCCCAACTTCAACAATACATAACTTCTTCAATTTTGAACTTTGGGAGGTGTTCTAGGACTTTTTAGACACCTTGAGGTGTCCTCTAACCAACCCTTTTGGTCTCATCTCATTTTTATATTCCATGCTCAAGTTATAAGTTTTGGCAAAAAAGGTGTTTTTGTTGACTTTCAAAAATGACCTATAATGTCCAAATTCGTAACTTTTTGTGAGTGCATTTCTTGATCTTGGGGTGTGAATATGGATTGTAGAAAGTTGCATCCTCTTCAAAATTAGCTTTGGATGGGTCATTTATCATAAAGTATGAGAAAGTTATGCTTGGTCAAAGTTGAGTTGACTTTTCCTACAAAACCCTAATTTAGCAACTTTTGAATCTTGATGAATTTTGAGCAATCCTTGATGAATCATGATAAACCCTTGATAAAATGATTAAATATCCTTCAAAATTAGAATGTTGACAAAAAATCTTGAAGTTTGACTATTTGTAGGTCACAGTTGACTTTTGCCCTAGCATAGTCGATTTTTGGACCTCTTGAGCAATTGACTGACCAAACTTCCTGTGCAAGGCTTAAAACTTGGCATGGATGAACTTGAGAACATATTAAGGCATTGGGGAGAACTTGAGGTCATTTGGATGTAAGGACCTTGAAGCAACACAAAACCCTAATTTGAGATTGACTACCTTAGGAGATGATTTGACTGTCCAACTCTTGAGCAATCTTGAGTCACTTGGAGACTATTATTGACATGTCTTGAGAAATATGGGAGGGAAAATTGTGGGGTAAAACAGCTGCCCCTGTTCAATTTTCTTAAACCTGAGGATGTAGATTGGCTTTCGGGCCTTTCGTGATCCGAAGGTGGAAGATGATTGAACACTAGAGTGCCCAGAAATTTGCACTCGCATGAAGTGGTATTAGCATGGTGATGTCGGGAATGGGCTTACAGATGCCATTTGGAGATTGTTGGTAGATGGTCTGAACTTCAACTGGAATATGAATCAGGGAGATCTTATCGGCGATCTGACTGAAACAGAGGAGGTTTTGTCTTCTTTGACTGGATTGGTGTTAGAAAAATCTTTAGGAATCGATTTAAATGGACTAGAGGAGGTTTTGTCTTCTTTGACTGGATTGGTGTCAGAAAAATCTTTAGGAATCGAGTTAACAGGTCTTGTCATCTTTGACTGGGTTGGCGTCAGAAAAATCTTTAGAAATCGATTTAACTGGTCTTGTCTCCTTTGACTGGGTTGGCCTCAGAAAAATCTTTAGGAATCGATTTAACTGGTTTTGTCTCCTTTGACTAGATTGGCCTCAGAAAAATCTTTAGGAATCGATTTAACTTGTTTTGTCTCCTTTGACTAGATTGGCCTCAGAAAAATCTTTAGGAATCGATTTAACTGGTCTTGTCTCCTTTGACTTGATTGGCCTCAGAAAAATCTTTAGGAATCGATTTAACTGGTTTTGTCTCCTTTGACTGGATTGGCCTCAGAAAAATATTTAGGAATCGATTTAACTGGTTTTGTCTCCATTGATTGGATTGGCCTCAGAAAAATCTTTAGGAATTGATTTAACTGGTTTTGTCTCCTTTAACTAGATTGGCATCAGAAAAATCTTTAGGAATCGATTTAACTGGTCATGTCTCCATTGACTGAATTGGCATCAGAAAAATCTTTAGGAATCAATTTAACTGGTCATGTCTCCATTGACTGAATTGGCATCAGAAAAATCTTTAGGAATCGATTTAACTGGTTTTGTCTCCTTTGACTATATTGGAATCAGAAAAATCTTTAGGAATCGATTTAACTGGTCATGTCTCCATTGACTGAATTGGCATCAGAAAAATATTTAGGAATCGATTTAACTGGACCAAAGGAGGTCTTCCACATAGTTGAGAATTTAACTGCATCTTTCTTGAAAGGCAAAGGTCAGTCGTATGCAATGCATGATATGGATCAAGCAATCATGTTCTCAACATAAATGAGATTGTACGTTATGATGCGTTTATTCATGTATCATGATGTATGGAAATGTGATGTTTTAGCTGGGGAAAATAAATCCCGGATAGCTGCTGGAGAGTAGAGTTGAATTCTTCGTTTCCGCTGGGGATGGTGAACGAAGGTGATTGTGAGAATAAACCTGCAGGAGAAGATGACTCCGTTGGGGAATAAACTGATGAAGAGATTACTCTGAGGGGAATTACTCTGTGGGGAAGAGATGCTCTGCTGAGGATTCCACTGATAAACTCCGCTGGGGATGGATTACCGTTGCTGGTGACATTGAATCTATTGAGGATTGAATTCCAGTTTGTGAAAGGAAAGAACTTCGCTGGGGATGATCTTTCAGTTGCAACTTGCTCGGGATAACCCTGTTAGACTCTTGTGGGGATAATCCTTTGAATTTTGCTGGAAATGATCCTTTGAACTTGGATGGGGAGATTTATTTGTACTCTGCTGGGGATAGACTTCCAGAGCCTACTGAGGATGAGGATTCAACTCTGCCGGGGAAGCTTTTTTAGACCGTGCTGGGGAAATATTGACTCCACTATGGGGTATCTTATATTCTGCCGGGGAACATTCTTATACTCTGTTGGGGAATATTAAGACTGTCGGGGATACTCTTATACTTGCTGGGGAATATTCCTATACTCCGCTGGGGAATATTAAGACCTTTTTAGTGCTGATGGTAGACCAACTCTGCTTGGGGAGAGTATTGCTGATTCGTTCATAGTTGCAAGTCTCAGCTGGGAGAGCTACCATTACTGTCTTACTCTGTAGGGAGTGAAGGTATCTTAGCCATATTCTTCAGCTGAATATACCTTAGTACCTGGTGAACAAAGAAACTATACAGCTCGGGTAATTCTTACTGCCCCTGTTTCTGATATTACCAGTAATTCATCTTTCGTTTCGCATGTAAATATTTATGAGCAGCAACTAATGTGAAATGCATATATCAAAAATGAACATTGGACGTTCTTTGCAAAACAAAACAGATAAAAGAAAAACAGTTTGAAACTTCTTTGAAAATGAATTTTATTAATTTTGAAGTTTGGCATGTAAATAGGTGCTTTTGTACAAGAGGCTGATGTCCTAGTAAGAGAACTCCGCCGGACAAAATTTACACAATTTGTGAAAACAAAACAAAATAGCTATGTGAGTAATCCCACTGGGTTCCAACTCTGCTATCGCCTTTATGTCCTCGAACATCTCATCACTTTGCTACTTGGTTGAAGGTAGATCAGATTGATCAGTGTCGTCCGAGCTTGATAGTTGATACCGAAGTCTGGATGCAAGGTGATCCAATGAGACATAGTGTTACGCTGATCCCTAATTTTTGCCTGGACTGCCCTTTCGGGTTTTCAGTCCACCGTGATACCCTTTTTTGCCCAAGTCGCCTTTTGAGGTTTTCGACTTGCCGGGTGTACAGATTTTTTTCATTTTCATCCCTTATTTTTGCCCGAACCCTTTTGGTTCGCCGAGAAGCCCTTATTTTTGCCTAGGCCAGTCAACCTAGCGGGTCTTTGTTCATGCGTAGTATCTTTTCACTATGTCTGCATTGACGGGGTGAGGAGGGTCGTCACCATCCATGGTGGTTAGAATCATAGCTCCTCCTGAGAAAATGTTCTTAACCACAAATGGCCCTTCATAAGTAGGGGTCCATTTGCCCCTGGGATCACCTTGAGGTAAGATAATGCGCTTGATTACCAGGTCCCCAACTTGATACTCTTGTCGTCTAACTTTCTTGTTAAATGCCTTGATCATTCGTTTTTGATACGTCTGACCATGAAAAATAACAGTAAGTCTCTTTTCGTTGATTAAATTCAGCTGATCAAGTCGGGTTTGGATCCAGTCGTCTTCGCTCAAACCTGCATCCTTCATGATTCGAAGATAGGGTATCTGAACTTCAATGGGCAAGACTGCTTCCATGCCATATACCAAGGAGTAGGGTGTTACCCCTGTTGACGTCCGTGCTGAGGTACGGTACCCATGAAGAGCAAATGGTAACATCTCGTGCCAGTCTTTGTATGTCACTGTCATCTTCTGCATGATCTTCTTAATATTCTTATTAGCCGCTTCAACAGCCCCATTCATCTTCATCCGGTAGGGAGAAGAGTTATGATGCTGTATTTTGAATTGCTCACAGAGCTCGGTGATCATCTTGTTGTTGAGATTGGTACCATTGTCCGTAATGATCTTATCTAGTACATCGTATCGACAAATCAGATTGTGCCGAATGAACCGTGCCATGACGTTCTTGGTTACAGTAGCAAAGGAAGTTGCTTCAACCCACTTCGTAAAGTAATCAATAGCTACCAGGATGAAACAATGCCCGTTGGATGCCGTAGGTCTGATCTCGCTGATCATATCAATGCCCCACATTGCAAAAGGCCAAGGTGTCGTCAAGACGTTCAGAGGAACCAGAGGTACGTGCACCTTATCAGCATAGACTTGCCATTTGTGACATGTCCGAGAATGCTGATAACAATCAGCTTCCATTGTGGACCAATAATATCCTTCCCGTAGGATTATCTTCGCCATGGTATGCCCACTGGAATGAGTTCTGAAAGTACCTTCATGCAACTCTGCCATGATCCTTTCTGCTTCATTCTTATCCACACATCGAAGTAAGGTTGAATCATGGTTCCGCTTGTAAAGAATGCCATTGCTGATGAAGAACTTCGCCGCGAACCTCCTCAGAAACTTCTTGTCATTAACAGATGCACCCTCCGGGTATTCTTGAGCTTCAAGATACCTTTTCACCTCATGATACCAGGGCTTTTGTCACTTCCTCAGTCTCAATATCACAACAATGTGCTGGTTCGTCCAGTCTTTCAATGATAATCTGGGGAGCTTCGTTGTCCCAATTGACTTTGAACATAGAAGACATCGTAGCTAGCGTGCCTGCCAACTGATTCTCCTCTCTAGGGAAGTGTTCAAAGGTTATCTCATCGAAGTGGGGAAGCAACGTCAACACATACTCCTTGTAAGGAATAAGATTAGGGTGTTTCGAATCCCACTCGCCTTTGATCTGACTGATCACGAGAGCGGAATCTCCAAAAACACTTAGAAACTTAATCCTTAGGTCAATTGTTGCCCGAAGACCCATAATGCACGCTTCATATTCCGCCATATTGTTGGTGCAGTTGAAACATAGTCGGGCGATAAACGGAGTATGAGAGCCTTTAAGAGATATGATCACGGCGCCAATGCCATTACCCAAAGCGTTTGAAGCTCCATCAAAGTACATAGACCATCGGGATCCTTCCTCAGGTCCTTCATCTGGTCCAGGTGTCTCACAATCAGTTACCAACATAATATTCTCGTCCGGGAATTCAAAGTTCATAGACTGGTAATCATCCACTGCCTGATGTGCCAAATGGTCTGCCAACACACTTCCCTTAATTGCCTTTTGGGTCGTGTACTGGATGTCATACTCAGTCAAGATCATCTGCCATCTGGCTATTCTTCCGGATAAGGCAGGCTTTTCGAAGATATACTTGATTGGATCCATCTTTGACATCAACAGAGTAATGTGAGTCAACATATATTGTCTCAGCCGGCGAGCAGCCCATGCCAAAGAGTAGCAAGTTTTCTCGAGCAGTGAGTATCGGGTCTCACAGTCGGTAAACTTTTTGCTAAGGTAATAAATAGCATGCTCTTTTCGACCAGACTCGTCATGCTGACCCAGCACACACCCCATTGAGTTGTCGAGTACTGTCAAGTATAAGATCAGAGGTCTCTCTTCAACTGGAGGCATCAAAATAGGTGGCTCTTGGAGATACTCTTTGATTCTTTCGAAAGTGGCCTGGCATTCATCATTCCAACGTACCACTTGATCTTTCTTCAGTAGCTTGAAGATTGGCTCACAAGTAGCAGTTAGGTGCGAGATGAATCGGGCAATGTAGTTTAGACGTCCCAGGAAACCTCTGACTTCTTTCTCTGTCCTGGGAGCTGGCATCTCCTGTATGTCTTTCACCTTTGCAGGATCCACTTGAATACCTTTGTCACTTACGACGAAACCCAGCAGCTTACCATATCTCACCCTGAAGGTGCACTTGTTCGGGTTTAACCTCAGCTTGTACAACTTCATCCTGTCAAACAGCTTTTGCAGGTGTTCAAGGTGTTCTTCCTCAGTTTGGGACCTTGCAATCATATCGTCGACGTATACTTTAATCTCATGATGGATCATGTCGTGAAACAAAGCAACCATGGCACGCTGATACGTTGCCCCAGCATTCTTCAGTCCAAAAGACATGACCTTGTAGAAAAAGGTACCCCACGGAGTAACAAAGGGTGTCTTCTCCATGTCTTAGGGAGCCATTTTTATCTGATTATAACCGGAGAAACCATCCATAAAGGAGAATACCTTGTGCTGAGCAGTGTTGTCAACCAGAACGTCGATATGAGGTAGAGGGAAATCATCCTTGGGACTTGCCCTGTTCAAATCCCTGTAGTCAACACACATTCGAACCTTCCCATCCTTCTTCGGCACAAGAACCACATTGGCAACCCACTGAGGGTAAGAAGTCACTGCTAGAAAACCGGCGTCAAACTGTTTCATAACTCCAGCCATGATTTTCTCAGACATCTCCGGGCGCATTCGACGGACCTTCTGTTTTACTAGAGGACAGTCTTCCTTGGTAGGCAGGCGGTGAACCACAATGTCAGTATCCAAACCAGGCATATCTTTGTAAGACCAGGAAAAGATCTCAACGTAGTCATGTAGCATTTGAATCAACCGTTGCTTCACACTAAGCTCCAGATTTGCACTGATCTTAACTTCCTTCTTGTCTATATATGTACCCAGATTCACTGATTCCACCGGCTCTTCGTGCGACTGAATAACCCTCTCTTCTTGGAGTAACAGTCTTGCAAGTTCACCAGGCACTCCGAAATAATCTTCACTTCCGTCTTCGGCTAAGTTGATCGTATTTTCGAAGTCATAACTGGCAGTAGCAGAGTCGTTACCAGTGAGATCCAGAGTGGATGCGGACCTGTATGTGTGAGTGTGTGTAAAATAGCTGTTTTGCAATATATAATAAAGAAAAACAAGGAGCGCAAAATTTGAAATGCAAGAATGTCCAATGCTTTTATTAATGATATATGAAAATTACACACATAAAGCCCTCACAAATGAAGCCACGGTGCCCCTGGTAAGACACCGGGCCGTAAAGTTTAAAACATTGTCTGTTACATATTCAAAACAAAAAGTTTCATTACTGGGTGATAACGGAAGCGGGCATAGAATCTTTCGTTGTCCAATTGCTTAATCCACCATTGGTAGTCGGGTAGATCCAACTGTCGATATCAAACTCTTCATCACCGTCGTCCCCGATAGCATTCACTCCTGCATCTTGTTTAGGCTTTTCTGGTGCTCCGAACTCAATCTCATTTGCATCGATCAAGTCTTGTACCTTGTTCTTCAAAACCCAACAATCATCCGTATTATGTCACGGGCTATCAGAGTGAAAAGCACAGCGGGCATTAGGGTTGTACTTCGGTGATGTTATATTTAGATTCTTTGGGGCTTCCTTTAGAATCAACAGATTGGTCTTCAGCAACTGTGGCAGAACCTGAGATAAGGTCATGCTGAGACGGGTGAATTTCCTCTGAGGTCTCTCGTCCTTTTGTTGATTGTTGTGCTGAGGAGCACCAGCAGGTTTTGAAATAACAACCGCATTAACAGCTTGGCGGTGTTCAGGTCTATTCTGTCTTTTTGAACTGTAGACAGCACTGGATTCTTTCTTAAATGGCTTCTTCTTGGTGCTTGATGAGGCACCCTTCTTTAACTTCCCAGGCTTAATACTAGCCTCAATCCTTTCACTGGTCAAAATAAGCTCTGTAAACCCAGACGAGGAGCTTCCAATCAAATGGTTGAAGAATGGACCAGACAAGGTCCCCAGAAACATGTCCACAAGCTCCCGATCAGCCAAGGGTGGTTGTACTCTTCCGGCAAGGTCCCTCCACTTCTGAGCATAATCTTTGAATCCCTCACCCGTTCCCATTGACATACCCTGGAGTTGGGTACGCGTGGGAGCAAGGTTGGAGTTGTATTGATACTGCCTATAGAAAGCAGTAGCCAAATCTTCCCAATTATGGATATTGGCCCCATCCAACTGGTAGAACCACTCAAGCTGAGTTCCTGAGAGACTGTCTTGAAAGAAATGGATCCATAGGTTCTTATCAGCGGTGTACGGCTGAATCTTCCTCACATATGACCGGAGGTGCAGCTTCGGACAAGAAACTCCGTCATACTTAGCAAAGGCTGGTGCCTTTAATTTGTGGGGAATCACCACCCCAAATTATAGACCTAGATCACCAAAGTCCAGACCAGGCACTTTCTGAACTTCCATAGCATTCAACTGGTCTTCCAGTTGCTTGTATCTATCCTCAGCAGGAGGATATTGTTCTTCATCGAAGTCCATCTCGTTGTCGGAGACCACAGGGCTAGGAGCCCTCCTTTCTTCCTGACTATCCTTCCCTCCAGATGAGGTGGTCAAATCAACTTCATTCTGAAGCCTGTTTCCAAACCTAGGACCAGTGTTGAATAGGATGGTCCTCTTCTTCTTCTTCTTCTTCTTCTCTTTCAGAATCAGGGTCTTCAGATCTTGCTGACCCTTAGCTAGATTCATGAACAGCTCTTGAAATTGGGCATTCTGGGCCTGGAGGGCCTTGATGGCTTGCTCAGTTGAAGGTTCAGCAGACATGATGAGTGCTATAATAAACAGCGAAGAAGATAAGAGACCTGTAATGGGTACCTATTTATGAAGTGCATGGGATGAAATGCGTATGATTATGATTTCAAAGACAATCAGGAGATTCAAATTTGTAAACAAGAAATGAAACACACTTTATTAGATAAACTTTGGAATTTAAATTGTTCAACTGATGCCCTCAGGGCGTTACAAGAATGGAAATACTGAAAAGTAAATAAAAACTGAAAAGGAAACAATCAAAGGTCAATCAATGCTCCCATTGTCTCTTCTTATCAGTGCAGACATAGTCATTGAGAATCCGCTTGTTCTCCAGCTGCCTAGTCAACCTCTGGATCTTCTGCTCTTGCTCGTTGAACTTCTCTCGGTAAGAATCTCGTTCTTCCCTCAGTTGCATTCAAGATCTCTTCAGTTCCCCAATGTCAGTGGGCATATGAGGATGGAGTATGGTTGGAAGAACCCCTTCTTTGTTAGCAACTTCAACAATGATAGGCCGGACAGCTTCATATGGAATACCCAGCTTCTAGGCACGGATGCAGACCCATCTGAGATATGGCTCCATCGAAAGTGAAGTCTTTGGACCCAACTCGTGTGGATCAGATCTGTGAACTATATCCCATGCCTTTATGAATCTGCGACGTTGCTCATTGCTATCCCCTTGAAAATCAAAGATGATACTAGGCATTAACAGCTCATGAGGTCCTTCTCTTCTGGCTCTTCCAAACTGACGTAGGGCCAAGCACGGATTGTAAGAAATTCCTCCATGGGTTCCTAACAGTGGAACATTGGGATACTCCCCACAACGATCAATGGTAGCCTCCTCATCCATACCTTTGAGAGTCTAGATAATGTCATTATGAGAAAGAGACATAACCCTATAAGCCCAACCCATGTCTTCTTTATTCTTCAGCACTAACTTAGGGAGGTGCGAAATAAACCACCTCACCAGTAAAGGAGCACATCACATCAAGGTTCCCCGCTTTCGGGCCGTACGAGCATAAAGCTGATGAAGGATGTCACCCAAGAGAGTGGGTACATGATTGCGATAGATGAAGATCTTTACTGCATTAACATCAACAAAGGAGTCAGAGTTCGGAAACAATACCAAGCCGTATATCAGAAGAGCCAGAATATCCTCGAATGCCTTGAAGTCTAGGCTATCCCAGAAATAGTTAGCCTTGCCAACCAAAAACTTAGTCAGAAAGCCCTTTGCTCCACTTCTAGTCTCCCAATTAGCCATTACCTCATCCTTTGTCAAATGAAGGGCTGAAGTAATCTCTTTCGGCCTAAGAACCTTCTCCCAACCAGTAAATAGGGTCTGCTCCAGAATAGAGATACTGAGCAGATCAAAGAACTCTTCTAAGGTTGGAACCAACTCGTAGTCTTGAAAAGTAAAACAATGGTACAATGGATCATAGAACTGAACCAGGACACTCATCATCTGCTCGTCCAATTTGGAGGTGACCAAACTGAGAAGATAACCATGTCTCCCGAGGAAGGAAGTAGTATCAGGCATCTTTGCAATCAAATCCCTAAGCACAATGGGAACCTGGACAAAGTTGATTCGGATGGTATTCCTACGCATGGGCATCATGATAACCTACAAAACAGAACAAAGATGAATCCTTCCTGTCTTTGAAATAGGTTAATCCAATGCAAGATGTATGCAACGTTATGATGTCATGATGTTATGATAGTAAGCACACCACAAGTATCCACAAAAAGCAAACATGGTAAAGGCACACAAGTCACACAGAGAGCCCTTAGATTTCAGGATGGCAAAGAGCTTAGGTACTACCCTCTTTCAGTTCAGTTGGTTTAAACCTGTCCTAAAAATAGTATCGGGTTCTAGAGGATCTCAATATCACTGACTACCCTCAATCGGTCATAATTCTAGTTTAGCAACCTTTTCTTGCGGCCAGAATCATCGCGAGAGTTTAGTCTCAATGAGTGTAGCATATTGCTACTGTTCTATGGCCAAGTTGGTCAATTTAAAGGTGCTAAGGTCAGCTGGTGCTTAATGACCCCTTAGATGACCCATATTCTCCTCGTTCCAACACAAGGGATATCAGTATAATCTAAAGTGCCACACCAATGTAGCTACTGCTTCAACCGTATCAGTCTATGCCGTACAGTTCCCTCACAGTTTATTGCTACTTACCTAAAGGGTACCCCCAGATCCGGGTTAGGATCTATAGAAACTCTGATACAAGCCCACAAATATAAATCATACAAAGCATACAATTGAAAACACAATGATCTAATCCTAGGGTACACCCTACAAGTTTATTTCCCCAGCAGAGTCGCTAGTTCTCTGATACGGTGGGAAGAGAACTGACTATTTTTGGAATGCTGGTTTGCATTTTGCGTTTGTTTTCGCAAAATTTCGCGGTAAGCAAGAGTCACCACCGTCTTTTATTTTATCCAACAAGGAAAGGAAAAAAGCACAAAAAAATTCCTTTTTCGAGATGTTTCTCGGGTTCGGGGGGTAGATTATAGAAAGGGAAGGTGTTAGCACCCTTTCTATCTGTGGTTATCCACGGGCTCTTAGGTACTTGCTCATATTGTTTTCAAAATTTTCTTTTCTTTGGGTTTGTGGGTTTGAAAAGAGTTTTGGTTTGAAAGGTGTAAGTGCGAAAAGTTTTATTTTGTTTTGAAGAGAGCAAGTACTTAAGAACCATCTACCTACTCGAAAAAGGAATCAAGTTGTGCTAATGTCCTTTAGACAATGACATCCCACTATTAATGAGTAGGTAGCATCGTCGTTGGAGTTTTAAGGGTCAATTCGATTTAAGGGACGTGTGGTCACTAAAGCAATGTTAGGACGCCTTAGCGGTAACCCTAATGTCTGAGATCATTTTTCCGAGGCAACTGTTTCGAGGCAACTATGATCTTTGGACAAGAGGGCGACCTCTAAAACTTCCTATACTCAATGACCATGTTCGAAGGCAACCAAGTGAGGTGTACCCTAAGAGTGCGCATGTGCGAGTGTGTTATTTCGGTTAATTTTAACTTTGTACATGTCAATGGTTATCTATGTTGATTTTAAGTTCATACATTCGATCTTGTCATGCATTCCCTATTACCAAACATCTAACAACGTATAGTTGTGGAATTTAAATTGCGGAAATTAAATCTAAACTATTACAAGGCGTTGGGTATTTACATCGCCAAAAACAACCCTTTAATTTAAAATGCGGAAAATAAATAAAGCGATAAATAATTAAAGTCCTATTTAAAACTATTACATTCCGGAAGCAATTACAATAATATGAAAATATGGATCGCATGCGAGAAAATTAAATCGGGCGCATTTTTTAGGGTTTTGACCCTTTTATTGAAAGAAAGCATTTTTTGGTTATTTTTGAATTAAAAGAAATTAAATCTAAATTAACAATTAAATAAATTAACTAATTAATTAATGAAAATATTTTTGGATTTTTGGATATTTAAAGAAATAAAATAAATTTGGCCAAAGTTAGTAAAACCTAATAATCTAAATTAATTTTAATTATTTGCAAAAGATATTGAAAATATACCTAATTAAAACTAAGTTAATTAATTAGTATTTATTTACAAAAATAAAAGTGATGAATTTAATTTTAATAAATAAAATATATTTTTGTGTTTTTTTTTTATTTTATGAGAAAAAATTGATTGGTTAGTGAAATTATAAAAAATAAATAAACAATATAAATAAGTAAATAAAAAGACAAAAGAGAGAAATAGAACTCAGGGGGTATGGGCCCAAATCCAGAGGTGAAAATTGCAATTGTTTGGCCCATTTGCTGCAAGCCTAGTTGACTTTCCTGGATCCCACGTATGCACTTTGACTAGGTCTCATGGTGGATGTTCAATATTGACCTTTAGATTTGGCCTGGAGGCCATCTGGCAGGCGTCTGGATGATAGTGTATGGTGAACTGCGCCTTGGAGGTTGCATAGGATAACCTGAAGAAAAATATTACAAATGCATTGGGGGACCTGGGATTCGAACCCAGGTCCCGTTGGTACTTGAACACCTACCTTAGCCACTGAGCCAATTCGCTTATATTGTTAGTGGATTAGGTATCAAATATTATATGGAAAAACAATTATTAGGCCTGAAATAAAAAAACAAGCGCGAAATATTTGAATGACCGTATGGGATGGGGACACGTCTTTGTCCCTGTCCTTGGAATTATTCAGAGATTACCTGCGGATTTGTATCCGCAGCTAAATCCCTAGGTCGAACCCAAAACCAAATCTAGGCCATGAAAATTCAATCTAAGACCAGGGTCCTGTTCGTCTCTCCCTCTTGAACACATCCATGTCCATTATTGGTCTTGATTTCACCTGTAGAGAAAATGCCCAAAAACGAATACCAAGAACCCTATAATCGGCTAGGGGGTTACAGGTCATGAAAATGCAATTCAATAACGCCAAAAGCTTCTAAATGGAACGAAAGACATGAATATGCAAAGATCTTGGCAAAAAGGTGTAAGAATAAGAGGATACGTTTTCAACTGAAGGGCGAGTTTCAGGGAAACTTACAACATTATGGGGATGGTGTAATAGCCTGATTTTGATTGCTTTAGACTCAATGGATGTCCAGCAAGAGGTCTACGTTGAGATTTGACCTTGAATCTTCCTCTAGAATGGATTTCAGTTTCAAGCTTTTTTGCCTTTTTTCAAGTTTTTGTCTTTGTGATTTAGAAGCCTCAAGGTTTTCTTGCTCGTTCCTTTAGCTTGTATAAGTACAATGGAATGAATTAGGTCAAGTTTTGGGCTTTGAATCCTTATGCATTGATGATTTGAGATATGATATGATCCTCCATTAAAAAGCTTCCAATTTGATTCCAAATCCAATATTTTGTTCATGATATGGCTTGATACGAGTTTGATCTTGTCCATGATGATAATTAAGGCCTGTATCAATCAAAAAGATTCCAAATGATCAAGATTTGGATTTTATTTGGATTTAAATTGATTAAAAATGAATTAATTCGATAAAAATAAAATAAAATAGAAACATTAATGAATGGACATAAGACTGAAGATAGGACACGTGTGTAGTGTAACAAGATCAAATCAAGTGGAAAAAAGTGGACCCATTTGACAAAATTTGAAGTTTTGGGGATAGTTGACTTTTGGCAATTTTGGAAAAATGCCCAACTTCAACAATACATAACTTCTTCAATTTTGAACTTTTTAAGGTGTTCTAGGACTTTTTAGAAACCTTGAGGTGTCCTCTAACCAACACATTTGTTCTCACCTAATTTTGATATTCCATGCTCAAGTTATAAGTTTTGGAAAAAAAGGTGTTTTTGTTGACTTTCAAAAATTACCTATAATGTCCAAATTTGTAACTTTTTGTGAGTGCATTTCTTGATCTTGGGGTGTGAATATGGATTGTAGGAAATTGCGTCCTATTCAAAATGAGATTTGGATGGGTCATTTCTCATAAATTATGAGAAAGGTATGCTTGGTCAAAGTTGAGTTGACTTTTCCTACAAAACCCTAATTTAGCAACTTTTGAATCTTGATGAATTTTGAGCAATCCTTGATGAGTCATGATCAACCCTTGATCAAATGATGAAATATCCTTCAAAATGATAATGTTGACAAAAAATATTGAAGTTTGACTATTTGTAGGTCACAGTTGACTGTTGCCCTAGCACAGTCGATTTTTGGACCTCTTGAGCAATTGACTGACCAAACTTCCTCTGCAAGGCTTGAAACTTGGCATGGATGAACTTGAGAACATATTAAGGAATTGGGGAGCACTTGAGGTCATTTGTATGTAAGAACCTTGATGCAACACAAAACCCTAATTTGAGATTGACTGCCTTAGGAGATGATTTGACTGTCCAACTCTTGAGCAATCTTGAGTCACTTGGAGACTATTCTTGACATGTCTTGAGAAATATGGGAGGGAAAATTTTGGGGTACAACAACAAGCTTCCTGTAAAGTCTGAGAACTCCTTCAGAACATGCTGGAGCAAGGAGATACAAAGATCAGAAGTTGGTTGTTCATTCTGAATTATGTTGAAACTGAACCTCTGATCCAGAATTAAACAATGGTGCAGAATCTCACGTTGTAGGATTTTTGGTTTGATCAATCTCATAATCATTTAATGCTCACAACCACTTCTGGTTCTTTATCCAAAGGATTTCTCCACGTGTGGCATAGAAGTACCTTTATTGTCTTGGAAAAGCAAACCCTTGTACAAAATTGTGTTGGGCCCATGTGTTGCTTTTGCTTTTGAAGTTACCTTTGCTTAATTCCTGCTTACAATTCCAGCTTAGGCGCTGCTAAAAGCTGCTAACCACCATGCTTGCTTCAAGAACAAGGCAACACCTTAGCATATGAAGGCTATATTCAACACTTCAGTCAGAACATGACCAAATCCCAAAACGTTATTTATACAACCTGTTGCAGTGCTATAGCACAGTCCTATAACCAACATCTAATTCAGCCTACGCCTGCATCCCATAATTGCACCAAACTAGCATACGAAGACTGTGATCAAAAGGCAAGGGAACAGGATACCAAAAAGGTTCAAATCCCATTTGTTTTTCCCCCCAAAACCACAACAAATTCACCTATAAATAAGTTGCTCCATCACACTTTCAAGGGGCTGGTATTTTGGGAGAGAAAATTGTCAAAAGAGAGAAAAGAAAACTATGAAACCTTCGTAAAAATTCCAGAATTTCAAAACAGAAAACCGAACCTTTGTTCTTCCCTTTGAATCAAAGAACTTGGCATTTTCTTTTCCGTTGCTCTTGCTGACTCCAGGACATCTGAAGGCAGTAGTTCAAGTTCCAAACACACGCTCCAGATTCAAGGTAAGTCTTTCTGACTTTGCATCTTTTCATTCAGAACATCATTAAATATGTAAATATCACAGTATTGATGTTGTCCATATCATTGCATAAGTAGAAAAAAATGTGGATCAGAACTTCTTGATTAAGGCTAGGCTCAGAATTAGGATTAAAACTTCTATAAACTGATGTGTTTTTATCCTCCTGGTTTGCTATTAAGGACTGAATAAATTGTTGATGTGCTGATTAAGAGTTGAAATGTGGCGTAGAACTTATGATGTTCACTCACAATTTTAGCACAACACAAAACTTCTGAGTTCTCCTCACTGTTTAAACACACTGAACTTCTGATATTCACTCGCTGTTAAAACACACTGAACTTCTGATGTTCACTCACTGTCTTAGCATATACTGAACCTCTGAGTTTCTCTTCACTGTTTTAATATACAGAACTTCTAAGATTTTCTCATTGTTCTAACACTCAGAAGTTCAGCACATAGCAACCCAGAACTTCTGTATTTCCTCTAACGTGTCTTGCAGGACCTCAGAGTGTACCAATCCAGAACTTCTGATTCCACTGACGTTCCTTTCTGAGTCATCACGCGCCTGGCTTCAGAACTTCTGATCCTTGTTGTTTCGCTTGCAGCAGCACGCTGTTTCTATCTTTCATTTATTTTCCTTTTTATCATTTTTAATATTAACTCCCTTTTTATTAACATAGAAAGACATAAAAATATTTTCTTTTTATTAATTAATTTATTTCGTTTTTCTTAATTCATTAAGACAAAAAAACATTTTTTAAATAAATCATTTTTCTCTCTTGCATTGTACATTTCAATATGGTTGTAATAGTAACTTAGGATTTAATTTTATTTGCAATCCCCATTTGTAAATATGTACCCCATCCCCTTAAGTGATTGTAATAGCGTAGAATTTGTACTTTCCGCACTTTTATTGCTTTCATATTATTAGTAATTAGGGTGTGTATGGCAAGACATGAAATCAACAAATAGATAACCCTAATCAAGGCTAAATGTATGTAATCAAATACACTTTGCACATATGCACACCTTAGGGTAATCTCACATGTTTCCTATCGGAAAAAATAGTCATGTCCCTCGAACATGGGCGTTTTAGCAAAGACCCTCAATAAAAGATCGTAGCCCCTCGATGTTGCCTTCGGTAAACGATCTAGTCCCTAAACGACATTGCTAAAACGTCCCATAGGTTTCCTTCTATGACTATACAAACGTCCCACGCTCGTCCCTTTACATCCAACGATAGGGCTTCTTACCTAAGACCTTTTGAGTAGGTAGATTCGCTCCTAGTTGCTTGCTTGCTCACAACAAAAACATTTTATACACAAACACTCTCACTTTGAAAACATTTTCAAAAGATCAACACTTTGTATACATTCTTACGCACGAGAATCATTACAAAGTTTGCCTAAACGATGGCGTCTTTTCAAAATACTTTCAAAAACCACACAAAGCACATTTTTAAAACAAAATCAAGTGATCTAGAAAGTAACTAAGAGTCCATGGAAAACCATGGATGAAAAGGGTGCTAATACCTTCCCTTTTCATAATCTACCCCCCGAACTCAAGAAACAATCTTAAAGGTCTTTCCTGTGCTTTTCCACCTTTCCTTTTGGATAAAAGAAAAGTTGGTGGCGACTCTTGCTAACAACAAAATTTGCGATAAAACGCAAAACCTTCAAGTCAGTTCTCCCACCTTATAACAATATCATATTCATTCACTAACCATCTCAAGGATCTTGGGAGTTATCTTTGTTCTATTTTATAGGACATGGATTCTCTTCGCAGGAAAACTATTCAAGTCAATCTTGTAAAGATCCCTCCACAACTTAAGGAGCTAGCCTCAAGGATTCTAGAAAACTCTCCATTCACCGAGAGACATGGTCGCCTACTCAACTTGGTCACCTCCAACACTGATGAAGACATGATGGAGGTGCTCTTTCAGTTCTTTGATCCTTTACACCATTGCTTCACATTTCCCGATTACCAACTTGTGCCAACTTTGGAAGAATTTTGCCAACTCTTGAGGATTCCCATTCTCAATAAACTACCTTCCAACGGTACGAAAAGAGACCCAAAGCCAGAAGATATTTCTTAAGATCTACACTTGCAATCATCTGATGTCACAACTAATTGGGAAACAAGGAGTGGTGTCAAAGGCTTCCTAGCAAATTTCTTGTTTGAGAAAGCCCGAAACTGTTGGAACTCTTTGGATTTGCAAGCCTTTGAGGAAATTGTGGCTCTCCTTATCTATGGGATGGTTCTGTTCCCAAATCCTGACCAACTCATAGATCTGAACACCGTCAAGATCTTCATGTCTCGTAACCCGATGCCTACTTTACTAGGGGATATTCTACATTCTTTTCACACTCGCACTATGAGGAAAAGAGGTGTCCTTATGTGTTGCACCCCTCTCTTGGCAAGATGGTTTATTTCACATCTTCCCCAATCTGTATTGAAGAATGAGCAAGGTTCAAGGTGGTTACAAAGGTTGATGATGCTCAAGCATTCAGACATTCATTGGTGTTCCCGATCCCTAGAGAATGTTACTATTGTCGACCACTGTGGAGAATTACGTAATGTCCCCTTACTTGGCATTATAGGAGGTATCACCTACAACCTCGGCCTACCCTTAAGACAGTTTGGTTACACCCGAAGGGATGGCCCTCATGAGATGCTCATCCAAGGTTTGGTATTTTATTACGAGAACAGCGATCAAGGTCTTCGCCAGAGATTTATCCGAGCTTGGAGGATGTTGAACAAGGCAGATAGCAAGACATTGGGGAATAAGAATTTCATCCCTCTTGAGCCTTACCTCAAATAGGTACGAACTCGCACTCAAAGTCTTATGATGCTTTATCCCTCCATTCTCCCGGTAATCATTGATCCTCTCATGGAAGGAGATGTTCCATACACTATCCTACATCCTGACATACCCACATATCTTGAAGACTTACAAAGAGATTGGGTACAACTCAAGGGGGATCGAGATACTTTCCAAGCCGAATTCTATGCAAGCGAGAAGAAGGTTTTGGAACTCACTAAGCAACTTCATGAGGAGAGGAACTTGAACGCCTACATCGCATCAAAGAGGATGCGTACTACCTTTTTATCTTAGAGTTTTTTTGTATTATTTTGCCCAAAAAGGCATTGATGTACTCAAAGCTTTAATTTATTAATATAACGTGTGTTTCCTTTTTGTCTCAAACAAATTTGAATCTTTAAAATCCTTGAAATCATTGCATATGCATTTACCATGCATCATAACACAAGAAGGTTTCTTGCAATAAGTCTCCTCATCTTTCTACTGTTTATTTCAGTAAGATGGATCTCGAGTAAACGGTGAAGGACCTCCAAGCTCAAAATGCCCATTTTCAGCATATGTTCTTAACTCTAGCCAAAGGACAAGAAGAGTTGAAGACCTTGCTGGTTGAGGAGAAGAAAAAGAAGATAAAGAAAATAACCGGAATTCTAAACACGGGAAGAAGATTCCAAGGGCAGACAAGAAGGACCTTAGACTTTGCAACGACATCCAGTGAGAAAGACAATCAAGATGGGAAGGGTAAAGAAACAGTTGTCCAGTCAGAGTCAAAAGAGGAATAGGAAGAAGAAGACTATTCTGAAGAACAATATCCTCCAGCCGATGACAAGTATAAGCATCTAGAAGAACGGTTAAGCGCAATGGAAATCCAAAAAGTTCCTGGATTGGACTTTGAGGAGTTGGGATTAGTATCGGGGATTATCATTCCTCCTAAATTCAAAGCACCGGTGTTTGCCAAATATGACGGAGTTTCATTTCCCAAAATGCATCTCCGGTCCTATGTGAGGAAAATCCAGCTTCATACCGCTGACAAGGATTTATGGGTACATTTCTTCTAAGACAGTCTGTCTGGAACTCAACTTGATTGGTTTTATCAGTTAGAAAGAGTTAATGTTCATAACTGGGAAGATCTGGCTGCTGCCTTTTACAAACAATGCCAATACAACGTTGATCTTGCACCCACCTGTACTCAACTCCAGAGTATGGCCATAGTTTTGAGTGAAGGCTTTAAAGACTATGCATAAAAATGGAGGGACCTAGAAGGAAGGGTCCAGCCTCCCCTATCTGAAAGAGAATTGGTAGACATGTTTTTGGGCACCTTGTCTGGTCCCTTCTTTAATCACTTAATTGGGAGTTCATCAGTAGGATTTACTGAATTGATATTGACCAGAGAAAGAGTAGACGCCGAGATAAGGAATGGGAAGATTCAAAAAGATGCATCCTCTACTGCTGTAAGGAAACCATTCATCGGAAAGAAGGAAGTGGTTGTTGTTTATCCTCAGAGAAATCAAGATAGGGTTGAACGCCGTCCAATGGTAGGGGTTGTCATGATTCCTAAACCAGAGCCTGCTCAGCAAAGAAGCAACCAGCCAAGAATGGAAAGAACAGTCAGACAATTCACCAGAATTAACATGACCCTATCTCAAGTATTACCATATTTGTTA
The DNA here is from genome assembly GCA_948472305.1 of Vicia faba. Taxonomy (NCBI): domain Eukaryota; kingdom Viridiplantae; phylum Streptophyta; class Magnoliopsida; order Fabales; family Fabaceae; genus Vicia; species Vicia faba. Next base: position 870,813,825 of record OX451741.1, on the reverse strand, counting down.
AGGTCCAACCTAGTGACTTTGAAAGAAGCTCCAAAGAACCCTAACACAACCTCTCCTCACTATCATCCTAATGCCCGCTGTGCATACCACTCTGAGAGTCCCGTCCATGACACTAACAATTGTTGGGCTCTAAAGAACAAAGTACAAGACCTCCTTGAAGCCAAAGAGATTGAGTTTGACGCACTAGAAAAGCCTAATGTCATTACTCCCCATATGCCCAAACACGACCATAATGCCAACGCCATTGAGGAAGATATGTTTGTTACTTCAGTTGATGAACTTATGACCCCACTCCTGACTATCAAGAAGAACTTATTGAATGTCGGTGTATTCCCAGGCTGTGATGAAAACTGTCACTTCTGTTTATCTTCACCTACCAATTGTCCCTTGTTAAAAGCAGACGTTTAGTGCCTAATAAATAAAAATGAAATTTTGTTCGAGAAGGCTTCAATTCCAACTGTTTCTTATAATGATGTTTCCATCGTGACCATTTCTGACAATTCTTCCAGGGTCTCCACCAAAAGACCCGTTAGAATTACATCAGTTCCAAAAGTAGCTCCATTGATAATTATAATGCCTGGACCAATCCCGTATTTGTCAGAAAAAACTGTATCATGGAATTATGGAGGGGATGTCTACTACCACGGTATCAAGCAAGATTGGCCAGCTGCCAAAGATTCAAGTTTCGAGAAAGTTGACTCTGATGTCAGTAATATCGCAGGGACTAGTAAGATAACCCGCAGTGGAAGGGTTTTCTCTCCAGAAATTTCTCCTCCCAAAGCTATTTCTAGACCCGTAATCATTCATGTTATTTTTTCTCCTCCAAAGTCTATTCCCAGTCCTACAATCATCTATGCTAATACTCCTGCTGATAAAGCTGTTACGATCCCTGTTATCACCCCTACTGACATTCCTGCTGCCGAGTCAACCAGGACTCGAGGTAAAGGTGTTTTGATTGAGCCTGTCCGGATAAAGGCACAATCAGTGGCTATCCCTGAGACCTCCCGGAAAGATATGGAGGAAATTCTAAAGATCATAAAAAGAAGCGACTACAACATAGTTGAGCAAATGGGGAAAACTCCATCAAAAATTTCCATGCTGCCATTATTACTATGTTCTGAGGCTCATGCAAAAGCCTTGGTAAAGTTCCTGAAAACTGCCCATGTACCCCAAGAAACATCTGTTGATCAGTTCCAAGACTGCGTAGCCAGTTTAACTGCAGATAATGGTTTAGGTTTTTCATACGCTGATTTAACGCCAAGAGGAAGGAAGTATAATGATGCATTGCATGTCTCAGTAGAATGCAGGAGCACAACCTTGGCTCATGTTTTAGTGGACACTGGTTCGTCTCTGAATGTCTTACCAAAAAGGCTCTTGATAGGCTTGACTGTGAGGGATTGACATTGAAACCAAGAAACATAGTAGTGAGGGCCTTTGATGGCTCAAAAAGGATGGTGCATGGGGAAGTGGAAATCCCCATAAAGGTTGGGACACAAACATTTGACTCAACTTTTTATGTAATGGATATCCGCCCTTCATATTCCTGCTTACTAGGCCGACCGTGGATTCACAATGCTAGCGTTGTTACTTCTGTGTTGCATCAAATGATGAAATATCCAATTCAAGGGAAGATCATCATCGTTCATGGAGAAGAAGAATATATGGTCATCCATCTAAATTCCTTCAGATATGTGGAGCTAGATGGTGAATTTATTGAAACTCCATTCCAGCACTTTGAAGAAGTCCCGTAAATTGTGGCGGTAACCAAGGTTGTGTCTCAAGTTCCTAAGATTACAAGGCCTCCACTCAAGATGTCGTCTTTGAAGGATGCCAGGGCAGTGATAGAAGAAAGTGGGTGCACTATTTGAAGATAACTCCCAGATATCCCATACAAATCTTACAAATTTGGTCTGGGTTTCACTTCAGGTGCCCAGAAGGTTGTACGTCATGCTCGTGCCGGAGGACCACCCTTGAAGATCAGCAACCACCAGGTCAACGCAATAGAAGATGATGAAGACAGCTACAACCTGGAGGATTGGATTTACCCAACTGTCAGTGAAGGGCTCAGCAACTAGGAGGCTAGAGATTTTGTACCGATCACTTTTATCCCACAGTAATTTGTCTTTACATTTTGTTGGATCTATAATATTAAAACAATTCAGACTCTTAAAACCTTGTGTCTTACCCGAGGCACAATGGTCCATTTGTAAGGGTTATTATCTCATTTCCATATGACATCAATGAATCATGGACTTTTTTGCATACAAACTTTGTGCTCATTGTTTTTATTTTTACAGTTTCATTTCTTTCAAAGATAGTTATACTCTTACACACACTCACACTCACAATGCAGGTCTACATCCATTCGGGATCCCATGGGTAACGGTTCTGCTATGGTTTTCTGTGACTCTGAAACTCTAATCTACCAAGTCGAATACTAAGGTGAGGAAGATTGTGAAGTGTTAGGGGAACTTTCTAGGTTACTGCAACAAGAAGAGAGGACCATTCAGCCCCACGACGAACCAATGGACGCAATCAACCTAGGTACCGAAGAAGACAAAAGGGAAGTCAAGGTGGGTGCCAATCTGGAACCCGGTATCAAAGAGCGACTGATTCAGTTGCTAAATGAGTATGTTGAGGTCTTTGCCTGGTCGTATGAAGACATGCCAGGACTTGATGCAGATATTGTGGTACATCGTCTACCAACAAAAGAAGATTGTTCACCAGTGAAACAAAAGGTTCGTCGAATGCGACCAGACATGTCAGAGAAGATTAAAGCAGAAGTCATGAAACAATTCAATGCTGGATTCTTGGTCGCCACCTCCTATCCGCAATGGGTTGTCAATGTTGTTCCCGTTCCCAAAAAAGATGGCAAAGTACGAATGTGCATGGACTACAGAGATTTGAATAGGGCAAGCCCTAAGGATGATCTCCCACTTCCCCACATTGATGTTCTAGTTGACAATACGGTGCAACATAAAGTGTTTTCCTTCATGGACGGTTTCTCAGGCTACAACCAAATCAAAATGGCGCCTAAAGACATGGAGAAAATAACCTTTGTCACACAATGGGACACATTCTGCTACAAGGTTATGCCATTCAGACTGAAGAATGTTGGGGCAACCTATCAGCGTGTCATGGTAGCTCTATTTCACGACATGATACATCACGAAATAAAAGTCTATGTGGATGAAATGATAGCTAGATCTCAAACAGAAGAAGAGCATCTTGATCATTTACAGAAACTGTTTGAGAGACTAAAGAAATACAAGCTAAGGTTGAACCCAAATAAATGCACGTTTGGAGTGAGGTCTGGTAAACTCCTAGGCTTTGTCGTTAGCAATAAAGATATTGAAGTAGATCCTACCAAGGTGAAAGTGATATAAGAGATGCCTGCTCCTCGTACTGAGAAGGAAGTCAGAGGATTCTTGGGACGTTAAAACTACATTTCCAGATTCATTTTTCATCTGACAGCTACTTGTGAAGCAATCTTCAAATTACTGAAGAAAGATCAAGTAGTCAAATGGAATGACGAGTGCCAAACTGCTTTCTACAAGATCAAAGAGTACCTACAAGAGCCTCATGTGTTGATGCCACCAATCGAGTGAAGACCGTTGATTATGTATCTGATTTTTTTAGAAAATTCAATGGGGTGTGTGCTGGGGCAGCATGACGAGTCTGGCCGAAAAGAGCATGTTATTTATTACCTGAGCAAAAATTTTACCGACTGTGAAACAAGATATACACTGCTCGAGAAAACTTGCTGCGCTCTGGCATGGGCTGCTCGCCGGCTAAGACAGTATATGCTAACCCATACTACCTTATTGATATCTAAAATGGATCCAATAAAATACATCTTTAAGAAACCTTCCCTCTCTAGGAGAATAGTGAGATGGCAGATGATCCTGACGGAATATGACATTCAGTATACTACCCAAAAAGCAATAAAGGGCAGTGTACTAGCTGATCATGTTGCTCACCAAGCTGTGGAAGACTACCAGTCCATGAAGTTCGAATTCCCAGATGAAGACATCATGATGGTAAACAACTATGAAGAATTTAGGCCATATGACGGACCTGAACAAGGATCCCGATGGACCCTGGTTTTTGATGGGGCATCTAACGCACTCTGCAATGTTATTAGTGTTGTACTCATATCTCCTGAAGGATGTCATACTCCTTTTACTGCAAGACTCTGCTTCGATTGTACAAATAACATGGCAGAATACAAAGCGTGCATTTTTTGTCTCAAAGCTGCCATAGACTTGGGAATCAAATCCGTAAGTGTATTCGGAGATTCAGCTTTGGTCATCAGCTAGATCAAAGGGGAGTGGGACACCAAACATCTTAACCTTATCCCCTACAAAGAACATGTGTTGACATTGCTCCCACATTTTGAGAAGATTAACTTCGAGCGTTTCCCGCGAGAAGAAAATTAGCTAGCAGAGCACTAGCCACAATGTCATCTATGTTTAAACTTAAATGGGATAACGAGGCTCCCCAAATAACCATCGAACGGATGGATGAACCAGCTCACTGTCACGAGATTAATACTGAATAAATAGTGGACCAACCTTGGTTTCACGAAGTCAAGAGGTATCTCGAGGCTCAAGAATATCCAGAAGGAGCTTCAGTCAATGATAAGAAGTTCTTAAGGAGATTCTCTGCTAAATTCTTCCTTAGTAATGACATTCTCTACAAACGCAATTATGACTCTATGTTACTTCGGTGCGTAGATAAGGTTGAAGCTGAAAAGGTCATGGATGATCTACATGAAGGCACTTTTAGCACCCATTCCAGTGGGCATACGATTGAAAAGAAGATCCTACGGGCAGGCTATTACTGGTCTACCATGGAAGCAGATTTCTATCAACACTCTCGAACCTGTCATAAGTGTTAGATCTATGCTGACAAGGTGCACGTACCTCCGGTTCCTCTGAATATCTTGACGGCTCCTTGGCGCTTTGCTACGTGGGGCATCGATATGATTGGGGAAATCAAACCAACAACCTCTAATGGACACTGATTCATCTTAGTGGCCATTGACTATTTTACAAAGTGGGTTGAGGCAGCCTCTTTCGCTTTTGTTGCCAAGAATGTTGTAGCCCGGTTCATTAAACAGAATCTCATATGTCGGTATGGTATCCCAGAGAGGATCATCACAGACAATGGTACGAATATAAATAATACTATGATCACCTCCTTGTGCGATCAATTCAAGATCCAACATCACAATTCTTCCCCTACTGGCCGAACATGAATGGTGATGTCAAAGCTGCAAATAAGAACATCAAAAAGATCATACAAAAAATGACAGTCACATATAAATATTGGCATGAGATGCTACCATTCGCTCTCCACGGATATCTTAGCACAACGCGCACATCAACCGGGGTAACACCCTACTCTCTGGTATATGGCTTGGAGGTTGTTTTTCCTATTGAGGTCCAGATCCCCTCTCTGAAAATTATGAAGGATGCATGACTGAATGAAGAAGATTGGATCCAGACTCAACTTGATAAACTGAACTTAATTGATGAGAAAAAGCTTACTGCTATCTGTCATGGTCAAATGTATCAAAAACGGATGATCAAGGCTTTCAACAAAAAGGTTAGATGCAAAATATATCAAGTCGGGGATTTGGTGATCAAACGTATCATACTACCACAAGGTGATCCCAGGGGCAAATGGACTTCAACATACGAAGGACCATTTATAATCAAAAGCATATTCTCTGGTGGAGCAATGATCTTGACCACCATGGATGGCGGCGATCTGCCACACCCTGCGAATGCATACATAGTCAAAAGATACTATGTATAAGAGACCTTCTAGGTTGAGACACCTAGGCAAAACAAGGGCATCCCGGCGAACCAAAGAGGTTCGAGCAAAAATTAGGGGTAAAAAAATTTTGTACACCCGGCAAGTTGAAAACCAGAAAGTGCGGCTTGGGCAAAAAAGGGTATCCCGGTGGACTGAAAACCCGAAAGGGCGGTCCAGGAAAAAGCTAGGGAATTAAAGTGTATGACTATGTCTTGTTTGATAACCTTACTGACAACCTGACAAACTCGGAGGTTCTGATCAATCCAATCAGCTTCGGACAATGCAACAAACAGACAAGATGTTCAGAGACACGAAGGCTATAGCGGAATGGGAACCCCATGGGATTATTACACATAGCTATCTTTTGTTTGTATCAAAATTTTCAATTTTTTTTACGACGGAATTCTCTTACTAGAATGTTTGTCTCATTGTATAAAAATACTTACTCAAAAGTCAATACAAAGATGTCCCTTTGAAAGTACAAAACTACCTGTTTTTTCTTCACTCTTGTGTTTTGTTTACAAAAACGTCCAATGATTTATTTTTGAACATACGCATTTGAACATAATGACTGTTTACAAATGAACAAAGTAAATAGATGATCACTAATGGCTTTAAGAGATAGGGAAATCTCCCTAAGTTATTTCCATGAAATCCCCCGCAATATGAAATTTAATCCCCAAGCGGAATAAAGCTTCCAGTTATCAATACAGTAGAATTCGTCCAATTTCTCATGACTCCCCAATAGGATCTTACAAGAAGCACACAACATTTCCCTTACAACAGAGTTTATTTCTCTAAACTGAAATTCGTCAACACTTCAACTTCACAACATGAAGACTTACACTCCATATCCTCAGCAGCAGTCAAGGATTCATTTTCCCTAATCCAACAACAGTGCAACAAATTAGTTCAGATACAATTCAGATATGCTCCAGACACGGATGCCATCCTGATACTCATTCAGATACAACTCTCAGATACAGTTTAGATATGCTCCAGACATGGAGGCCATCCTGATACTCATTCAGATTTAACTTTCAGATACAGTTCAGATACGCTCCAGACACGAATGCCATCCTAATACTCATTCAGATACAAATCTCTGATACAGTTCAGATACGCTCCAGACACGGACGTCATTCTGATACTCATTCAGACTCAGTTTTCAGATACAGTTCAGATACGCTCTAGACACAGATGCCATCCGGATACTCATTCAGATATAAATCTCAGATACAGTTTAGATATACTCCAGACGCAGAGGCCATCCTGATACTCATTCAGATTTAACTTTCAGATACAGTTCAGATATGCTCCAGATGCTGACTCCATTATGATACTCATTCAGATTCAACTTTCAAACTCAGCTCAGATATGCTTCAGACACGGACGTCATTCTGATACTCATTCAGTTTCAGCTTAAAAAACTACTCAACAATCATTTCTAGATTGCATCTGCAAGCCTATCTCCGACAAACATCCCATCATCCTTCCAAATGGCATCTTTAAGCCCATTCCCTCTACCATCACATCACCGAGTGCAAATTTCTGGGCACTCTAGTGTCCAATCATCTTCCACCTTCGAGTCACGAATGGCAAAACTCGCCAATCTAACTCTTCAGGCTTAAGAAGATTGAACAGGGGCAGCTGTTGTACCCCAAAATTTTCCCTCTCATTTATCAAGAATTTTCTCACAAGATCTCCTTGGACTCAAGATTGCACTAGGCTTTGATCAACTTAAGACACCTCCTTAAACACTGATGACCAAAATTAGGGTTTGAGATTGCACAAGGATTTTTGAAATTCCAATGCCCCATATGACTTTCATGGATCATTATGGACCCCCAAGATCACTCATGTCAAGTTTCAATCCTTGGATCATATTTTTGCTTAATCAATTGAGCAGTTGACCTAAAAATCAGTTGTATTGGGGAAAAGTCAACTATGGCCAATTTACAGTCAAACTTCATAATTTTTTATCCACATCAACATTTTAAACCCAAATGTAAAATTTGATCAAGTTTGGACCACAATTCCCCAAGAAATTTCATCAAATCTCCTAAAGGGCAAAATGGTCAAAATTAGGGTTTTGACTGGGAAAGGGCAATTTCTGATTTTTGACCTAGCAAATGATCAATTGGTTTAAGGCATGATTTCAAGAGTCCAATTGCATCATTTTTACCTAATAACATGGCTCAAACTATTACTCAAATTCAAAGGATTGACAGATGAATTTTCAGTCAACTAATCAAAAGTCAACTGTATATTGAAAAGTCAAACTTTGACTTTTTGGTCAAATTCAAATGCCAAAGATCACAATTCATCAAAACATGTCAAAATATGAAACTTATTCATCAAGAAATCAAAAAGTCAAAATTTCTAAACTTAGAAATTTTTCTAAGTGTTGGAAATTTCTTATTTTTTGATAACTTTGAGCAAAATTTTCACCATGATGCAAGATGATTCAAGAGAAACTTCCAACATGAAAGTTGTAGATCTATATGAAATCTAAAACTTTGTTTCAAACAACTTCTTCCAAAAGTTCTTGGATATCAAGTTATAATTTTAAGAACATGTGGTCATGAAACAAAACACTTAGTGAAATATTTGCCCTAATTTTGTCAGGATTTTGACCCAACTTCATGGCACTTTTTCATATATTTCCAAGGGGAATCTGCGAAATCAATTCAAATATGGGTTGTAGAGAACATTGAAAGCTTTCCAAAATGTTCAAAAACTCCTTGAGATCATTTTTGAGTAGGGATAATTGAAGACATGAAGTTAGGGTTTTATCACTTGATTTACAAGTCATTTTGTGATGAACCAATTTCAAAATTCAAACTATGTTGCATAAACTCTACTTTGCAGGCCTCAAACTTGTTAGGCACTCCATAATTAATGGCTTGCACAGCTGGTAGAGGTCTCATTTCAAGCATTCAATGCATGGACATGCTTTATATCCATTTTTGGAAGAAAGTGTACATTGCCATTTTGATAAAGTGCTTTTTTGCACAAAACTTGTTCTTGAGCCTTGCACTTGTTCTCTTCTGATCACACAAGTACTATAACTCATGAGAAATGGTTTAAACACTTACAATCACTCAGCTCATGCTTGTACTACACATTGAAACTTGGTTTCCCTCTTTTCTTGAAAATCAAGTAACCTAGCCAAAAGCTTGTAACTTGTACTTCTGACTTACCAATGCACTCCAATCCTTTTCATTATAGATACACAAACTATTAACATCAAACAGATGAATGCTCATGCTCTGAAAACAACTAGAACTCAGAATCACATCTCATACTTCCATTTTCACATAAACTGACCAAAAAGTTGAAACTCATAACTCCCTCGTGCGTTTTCAAGCCTTTTGTTTCCTAAAGCTTCTAAACATCATTTAGAATTGATCCCTCACCCTGTTACAGAACTTGAACACCATTAACACCATCCTCCATTTTCAAAAACAGAGCTTTGCACTTGGACTTCTCTAGAACTCCTCAGGCCCTTTCAACTCAAGCTAAGCATTCCATTATCTTCCTAGGAACTTGAGGAAGCTAACCCAACCATTGGAACTCCTTGAAAGCTGCTCAAACTCCAAACCCGATACCCCCTTGCAAGGTAAGTTTTCTAACTTTGGAACTTCTCATACATGCATCATCAGTGATTTATTTGTGAATAAAACATGTAGATATCATTGCCCTAAAGCTAACCATATCCATAGTTTTCATTAATTTTGCTTGAGCTTAGAGAATTTTAAGATTGAAATTTCTGAGATTTTTAGGGTTCAGTTTAGGACCAATGAAATTCATGCTTATTTTTTGTATATAGTTTTAATGCTTTACATTTCTGAAACCGTGAGGAAATTTGCTACAAGTTTCATGTTTACAGTTTTCTTTTTTGTTGAGAAATGAACAAGTTACAGTTGGTCTGGTTGGAGGTTGAAGATGAAGTGTAACTCAGGGCGCATTTTGTATCGTATATTCATTGTTTTTGCTTATGTTAACGGATGTATAGTCATCCCAGTGGTATAAGCGCGCGCCTGTAACCTTTGGGACCTGGGTTCGAGCCCTAGTGGTACCCTTTTGTTTTTTTTCATATTTTTGCATTCTAACTTTGTTTTTTGGACAGGCGTTGGGCCTCTTTGGGCTTTTTTTGTTTTTTTTTTGTTTTTGCTACCTAACCCCCTGTTTCATATATACACCCTTGGCCCAACTTTATGTTAATTTCTTATTTTCTTTTTATTTGTATTTCTTAATTATTTTTTCTAATATTAAAAATCATAAAAAATACAAAAATATTAGCTTTTCATTTTGACATAGTTTATTCATTTTTTCTCATAAAATTTATTTTTATTTAATAAATACTTTATCCATTTCACTAAATATCTTGTAAATTTAATTAAAATAATTGGTTTTTATTTACTTTCTTTTACACCAATTTAAATATATTATTTTAACACTGAAAAGGCTAAAAATATTTTATAACACTATAATTATTTTCAAGACAAAAAAACCAAAAATACTTTTCTTACAAACTTATTTTCTTTTAATCAATTAATAGATTTAGGGTTTTATTTAAAATATTTTCTTAATAAATTTAGGTTTAATTAATTATTTTCTTTTAATTAATTAGGTTAAAACAAATCCCCTTTCTCTAAAAATCCAAATAAAAATATTCATTTTCTTCACATTTACATTCTGCATATTTATCCATCTTGTACATTATCTATTTTAATCTCTTGCACAAATTCAATTTGGTTGTAATAGATTAATTAGGTTTATATTCTTGCAATCCCCATTTACAATTTGTATACCCCCTCCCTCCAAATATTGTAATAGCGTAGTAACTTTAAATTCCGCAATTTATCACTTTATATACAAATGCTAGTAATTGGGGTTTGTATGGAAAGACTAAAATCAATCAATTATAAAACCCTAATCAAAGACAAAATCAAGCATGAAAACAATACACTTGCACATAAACACCCCTATGGTAATTCCACTTGGTTTCCATTACAAAAATGGTCATATTACGCGTGTAAGGTATCTTAGCAAAAACAAGCGAATACAAGATCATAGTCCCTCGATGACGCTATCTAAGTTGCCTTTCAAATGATCTTAGTCCCTAAAAGAGAATGCTAAGATACCTTGCAACATTTCTAATCATGGTTATACGATGACCCACGCACGTCCCGTTTACATCCAAAGATAGGGTTACTTACCAAATCAATGGTAAGATAAATATGTCAAAGGAAAGAGGAAATGAACATGAAAGACTTTTGAGTAGGTAGAATGCTCCTAATAACTTTCTCGCTTTCAAAACAAAACATCCTTGCTATTTTCAAAACAAACACCTACACTTTCAAAACCTCTTACAAACTTGAAAACATTTCCAAAAGATCAAACATATTTGTATACATTCTTAGGAACGAGAATCATTACAAAGATTGCCTAAACAATGGCCTCTTTACAAAATACTTTCAAAAACCACACATAGCACAATTTCAAACAAAAGAAAGTGATCTAGAAAGTAACTAAGAGCCCATGGAAAACCATGGATGAAAAGGATGCTAATACCTTCCCTTTTCATAATCTACCCCCCGAACTCAAGAAATAATCTCAAAGGTCTTTCCTGTGCTTTTTCACCTTTCCTTTTGGGTAAAAGAAAAGTCAGTGGCGACTCTTGCTAACCGCAACATTTTGCAATCAAACGCAAAACCTTCAAGTCAGTTCTCCCATCGTATCACACATGGCTATTTAAAAAATGCAAATAAATAAAAATAAAGACAATGAGCACAAAAATTGAATGCAAAGGTCCAGTGTTTTTCCATTAAATGATCATATGATAAATGAACTTGAACAAAACCATTAACAAATGGACCATGGTGCCCGGGAATGGAACATGGCTTAAAAGTCATTGTTTGGAATTTAAAATTACAAACAAAAGTTTTTGAATTGACAGAAAACAGTAAACAGTAATTACTCCTCGATGAAGGAGATGGGAGTGAAGTCCTTTGCATGTCAGTTTTTGAGCTTTCCTCTGGCAATAGGGTAGATTCATTCTTCAAAAGTGCATTCATAATCATAGTCTTCCACAACCTTTACTTCATGATTTCTGATGCAGAGAGGTGGTTTTCCCACGAGGGCGTGCCTGACCTCTTTCTGAGCTTTGGTGCTGAAACCCAACCCAAATTTGTTTTCTTTAAACAGAATGTCGGGAAGTTATCCCCAGATAGTATAACTTCTATCTTCGACCAAGGCACAGACATCTTTAAGTGAAACCATTCTTGGTACAACTTCGTCAGCTTGTGATGTGTCGGAGGAGATTTTGGTGGCAGCAACCATATGAGGAACAACTTCTAAAGCCTGGCACCGAGTTTCCATGAATTCACCAACCATTTCCACATGTTTGAAGGAATTGAGGTGGCTCATCATAAATTCTTCTTCGTCGCAAATAGTAACGATCTTCCCTTTGACTGGATATTTTAATTTTTGATGAAGGGTGGATGTTACTGCCCCTGCCCCATGGATCCAAGGGCGACCAAGAAAACATGAATAGGTAGGTTGTATATCCATTACATGAAAGTTAGAGTTGAAAATTTGTGAGTTAACTTCAATTGGGAGATCCACCTCTCCATGAACCATCCTTTTAGACCCATCGAAATCCCTTACAACAATATCGCTTGGCTTTAATACCAGTCCTTCATAATCTAGCCAGTCCAAAGTACCTTTTGGTAACACATTTACAGATGAGCCAGTGTCAATTAAGACATGAGCTAGGGTGGTTCCCTTGCATTCAATAGAGACATACAAGGCTTTGTTGTGGTTCTTTCCCATATGAGTCAAATCAGCGTCGGAGAACCCTAATCCATTGCCAACCGTTATACTTGCTACAAGTTCTCGAACTGGTCAGCTGTGGTTTCTTGGGGAACATGGGCTTTCTTCAAGAACTTGATTAGAGCCTGGGCATGAGCGTCCGAACAGAGTAACAATGACAGCATGGAGATTTTGGAGGGGGTTTGCCCCAGTTGCTCAACTATTTTGAAGTCACTCTTCTTTATGATTTTCATGATTTCCTCCATCTCTCGAGTGGAGGGTTCTTCAGCTTCAGTATCTTTGGTAGGTGCCTCTGCCCTAGTAGGCTCACCTTCTTTCTCTTTGCCTCTAGTGTTGGCTTTAGACTTTTCATTGGTTATGTGGACGAGAGTTGTTGTAATGTTGGGTGGTGAAATATCAGGGGAAAAGATCCTCCATATTCTTGTTACTTTACTAGAACCTGCAATATTAGTAACATCAGCTTCGTCTTTATTGATCCAAGAATCTTGTTTTATCCCATGATAATAAACTTCGGCACCATAGTTCCACGGAACTGTTTTTTCGGAGGAGTATGGAATAGGCCCATAGGAAATGATTATTAAAGGAGCAATGGTTAGTTTATTTGAAATTCTAATAGGACCCTTTGAGGAGATCCTAAGAGGCTTGTTGGAGATGGTTATTAGGGACAGGTCTTCATCTTTGTTGGTTAAACTTTTGATGGTAGGAACTTTTTCAAATAGGATTTCGCGACTATCTATCAGGCGTTGAACACCTTCTTTAAGCCACTTGCATCCATTTATTTGTTTAGTACAGCAATCACAGTTTTTTAAACAACCATGAAACACCCCATCACTCAGCAAATTTCTTTTCACATTAGTCAATGCAGTAGTCAAATCCTCAACGGAGGAACAAAAGTAGTGTCACCAATCACATTGACACCATTTTCATGGTTCGGCATTGGTGCAGTTATCACATTTGGAGTTGTAGGTGGATCAAACTCAATAGTTTTGTTGTCTATCAGATCTTGAATCTTATTCTTCAGAGCCCAATGTTGATCAGTTTCATTCCCAAGGTTGTTGGAATGATACGCGCACTTGGCATTTGGATTGTACTTAGGTGGTTAAATGTTTGGATTGGATGGTGGATCACGCAATGTCACTAAGTTGGCCTTCAACAAATGTTGTAAGGCTTGGGACAATGACATGCTTATCCTTGTGAACTGTCTTCGAGGACCTTCAGATTGTTGATTGTTGAATGATTTCCTTTGAGCAGATGGAGGGTTGAAGATTAACACAACTTTAACAGAGGGTTGGTGATCCTTCTTGGTATGGGCCCTTGCCCCATACACAACATTTGTGTCCTTCTTTCCAGTGAAGGGCTTACTTACAGTGTTGGATGCAGAAGCATATGTCATGGGAATTTTCTCACTCTTAATGCCACTTTCTACCCTTTCACCGGTTAGGATCAACTCGGTGAAACCATACGAAGAACTCCCAATCAACAGGTTAAAAAATGAGCCAGTTAATATATCCATGAACACTTCAACTAGTTCTCCGTCAGTTAGTGGTGGTTGGACCCTACCAACAAGATCCCTGCATTTTTGTGCGTACTCTTTAAATCCCTCATTAGTACCTATTGTCATACCTTAAAGTTGGATTCTAGTTGGTGCCAGATCGACATTATATTGATATTAATGATATAAAGCAGTGGCTAGATCTTCCCATGTGTGGATGTGGGAACCCTCCAATTGATAGAACCATTCTAGTTGAGTCCCAGCCAGACTCTCTTGGAAGAAATGAACCCAAAGCTATTTATCGGTAGTGTGCAGCTGTATCTTGCGCACATAAGACCTTAGATGAAGTTTCAGGCAGGAAACTCCGTCATACTTGGTGAAGACCGATGTCTTGAACTTATGGGGAATGACAACCCCATGTACTAAGCCCAAATCACCAAAATTAAAGCCAGGCACGACTTGAATTTTAACAGCCTTTAGTTTATCCTCCAACTTCTTGTATTTATCCTTAGCCGGAGGATACTTCTCATCAAAGTAATCTTCGTCTTCGAAAGCTTGATCATTGGCACCCCCAGCACGGGTGCTCCTTGCCTCTTCATCTTGATTTCTGTCCTCCTCAGACGACTCTTCGACTATCTGTTCCTGAAGAACCGGACCTTTGAACCTCTTACCCATGTTGATAAGGGCCTTCTTTTTGGTTTTCTTCTCGGCTACCAGCAAAGTCATCAGCTCTTGTTGCCCCATAGCCAGGGTCAGCAAGGTCTCTTGGAACTGGGAATTTTGCGCTTGCAAGTCCTTCAATGTTTTTTTGATATCCATCTTACTGAAATAAACTGTAGAAAGATAAGGAAACCTGTTGCGGAAAACCTGTTTATGTTATGATGCATGAAAATGCGTATGCAAATGATTTCAAGGACTTTAAAAGATTTAAATTTGTTTAGACAAAAGGAAATAAACATTAATTGTATTAATAAGTTCACATTGATTACAACATGCCTCTTGGGCTTACATTGAAACAAAAAAAAGAACTAAAATATAATAAAAATGACTCAAGTTTCTTATGGATGCTTCCTCTATGGAGCGATATAGGCATTCAGGCCCTCTCCTCATGAATTTGTCTCGTGAGCTCCAATGTATTCTTCTCTCTTGCATAAAATTGGGCTTCAAAGGTGTCTCTCTCCCCCTTTAGTTGAATCCAAGCTCTTTGCAAATCTTCAAGAGAAGTAGGCATATCAGGATACAGGACAGTATATGGAATATCTCCTTCGGCAACAGGCTCCATGATGATATGTAGGATGACTTAATAGGGCATCATGAGGTTTTGGGTTCAAGTTCGCACCCACATGAGATAAGGCTCCAAAGGAATGGAATTCTTATGCCCCAGTTGTAATACGGTGGGATAATTGACTTGGTTGTTTTGCGTTTGATCGCAAATGTTACGGTTAGCAAGAGTCGCCAACGACTTTTCTTTTATCCAAAAGGAAAGGTGAAAAAGCACAGGAAAAACCTTTGAGATTGTTTCTTGAGTTCGGGGGGTAGATTATGAAAAGGGAAGATATTAGCACCCTTTTCATCCATGGTTTTCCATGGGCTCTTAGTTACTTGCTAGATCACTTTCTTTTGTTTGAAAATGTGTTTTGTGTGGTTTTTTTGAAAGTATTTTGTAAAGAGGCCTTTGTTTAGTCAAACTTTGTAATGATTCTCGTTCGTAAGAATGTATACAAAGGTGTTGATCTTTTGAAAATATTTTCAAGTTTGAAAGGTGTTTTGAAAGTGTAGGTGTTTGTTTTGAAAATAGCAAGGATGATTTTGTTTTGAAATAGAAAAAGTAACTAGGAACATTCTATCTACTCAAAAGTCTTTCATGTTCATTTCCTTTTTCCTTTGACATTGTTATCTTACCATTGGTTTGGTAAGTAACCCTATCTTTGGATGTAAAAGGGACGAGCGTGAGTCATCGTATAACCATGATTAGAAATATTGCAAGGTATCTTAGCATTATTTTTAAGGGACTAAGATCATTTTTGAAAGGCAACTTTGATAGCATCATCGAGGGACTATGATCTTGTATTTTGCTTGTTTTTGCTAAGTTACCTCACATGCATAACATGACCATTTTTGTAAGGCAACCAAGTGGATTTACCCTAGGAGTGTTTGTGTGCAAGTGTATTGATTTACATGCTTCATTTTTCTTTATTAGGATTTGCTATTTATTGGTTTTAGTCTTTCCATACAAAACCCTAATTACTAGCATTTATATATAAAGCGATAAATTGCGGAAATTAAAATTACTACGCTATTACATCATTTAGGGGAGAGGTGTACAAATTACAAATGGGGGGATATTGCAAGAAATTAAATCTAAATAATTATTACAATCATATTGAATTTGAATAAATTTACAAAATGAACAAATAAAATACAAAAATGTAAATGTAAAAAAAGAAAATATGATTTTTGTTTTTTTTTATGAAAAGGGGTTTTTAACCTAATTAAATAAAATAATTAACTAAAAATAAGAAAATTAAGATTAAATTAGTGAACTAAATTAATTTAAATAAAATAAGTTTTTTAGGGTATTTTGTGAATTTAATTAAAGTAGTAAATAAAAATAATTAAATAAAAATCCTAAATTCTAAATTGATTTTAATTTTACAAGAAAAATAAGTGATATAATATAATAATAATTAAAATTAAATTATCTAAGTATTTAAAAAGGCAAAGTTAATTATTAAAGGAAATGTAAAAGAAATGTTTTTATTCTTTTGTTTTTGTGAAAAAAAATAAAATTGTAAAAATGTGAAAATAATAAATAAAAATATTTTTTGGGTTTTTATTATTAACAATAAAAATTAATATTAATAATAATACTAATAATAATAATAATGAAAATAAAAAATAAAAATAAAACAAAATGGGCTAGGATGTATGAACAGCAAGGCAGGGGTGTTACATCATAGCAAAAAATAAGGCCCAATAAGAGGAGGCTCGGGCGCTGCAAAAAGAGTAAAAAATGTGAGAAAATATGAAAAAATGCAAAAAGGTCACGCTGGGGCTTGAACCCAGGACCTAAGGGTGACAGGTGCGCGCTTTAACCACTGGGGTGGTGATACATCCGTTAACTTATGCAAAACAACAAATATATAATATAATTCTTGCCCTAGATGTACTTCATCTTCAACCTCCAGCCAGAATCCATACAACTTATTCGTTTCTCAACCATTTGCAAAAATGTAAACATGAAAGTTGTGTAAAATTTCATCACGATTCCAGAAATGTAAATAACTAAAACTATAGATCAAAGATGAGTGAGAATTTCTAATGGTACCAAATTCTGACCTAATTTTTTCAGGATGTTCAGATTCAAAATTCTAACTACTCAAGCAATATAAATGAAATATAAAGACATGGTTAGTTTCAAGGCTATGATATCTATATTTTATCTTCACAAATGGAAAGCAAATGATGCATATATGAAGAGCTCAAAAGTCAGAAAACTCACCTTGAAAATAGAATTCATGTTTTGAGTTGGAGCTTGTTTCAAGGTGTTGTAAGGATCAGGTTAGCTTCCTTGAGGTCCCAGGAAGCTAATGCAATGATTAGCTTGGTTGGAGAGTGACTTAAATGGTCTGGAGAAGTCCAACTGTGATGCTCCGTTTTTGAACTTGGAAATGGAGGAAGATGGTGTTACAGTCGTGTAACAGGGATAGGGATGGCTTGTGTATGATGCTTGGAAGTTTTTGGAAGCAAAAGGCCAAGAAACGCACGAGTAGTTTTTGATTTTGGGATTTCTGGCCAGAATATGCAACAATGGAAGTATAAGATGCAATTCTGAGTTCTTGGGAGTTTTGGGGCTTAAGCGTGTGTGTGTTTTTTTTCCAAGGACTTTTACATAAGTAATGAGAAGGTTTGAGTGCTTGAGAGGGTCAGAAGTACCAGCTCTAGACTGATTGCTATGTTACTTGATTTTGAAGAAAAGTGAAAGTATGGTTACAAGATGAAGTACAAGCAATGGCTGAGTGATTATGAGGCTTGAGACAAACTTCTCTTTAGTTATAGGACATGTATGATCAGAAGAAAACCATTGCAAGGCTCAAGAACAATTTTTGTGTATAAAGCTACTATTTCAAAATGGCATTGTGCACTTTCTTCTTAAAATGGATATAAAGCATGGCATTGCATTGAATGTCTGAGTTGAAGCCTCTAACAGCTGTGAAAGAATTTAATTATGGAGTTCCTAACAAGTTTGAGGCCTGTAAAGTAGAGATTATGCAGCATAGGTTTGAGATTTGAATCTTTGTTCATCGCAAAATGACCTATAATTTTAGTTTGAAACCTTAACTTCCTCTCTTTGATTATCCTTGCTCAAGAATGATCTCAATGAGTTATTGGATATTTTAGAAAGCTTGTAATGTTCTCTACAACCCCTCTTTGAATCACTTTTTAAAATTCCCCTTGGAACTATATGAAAAAAGTGCCATGAAGTTAGGTCAAAATCCTGCCTAAACTAGGGCAAAATTTCACTAAGTGTTTAATTTCAAGATCATGACTTTATGAATTAATAACTTGAAATTCAATAATTTCTAGGAGAAGTTGTGTAAAGTAATGTTGTAGATATCATGGAGATCTACAACTTTCATGTTGAAAGTTTCTTTTGAATCATCTTGAATCATGGTGAAAAATTGGCTCAAAGTTGTGAAAAAACATGAAGTTTTCAACACTTAGAAAAATTTCTAAGTTTGAAAACATTGACTTTTCAAAATGAAATCTTGACTTTTTGATTTCTTGATGAACAAGTTTCATATTTTGACATGTTTTGATGAATTGTGATTTTTGACACTTGATTTTGACCAAAAAGTCAAAGTTTGACTTTTCAGTGTACAGTTGACTTTTGATCAGTTGACTGAAAATCAACTATCAATCCAATTGATCTTGAGCAATGTTTCGGGTCATGTCATTAGGTCAAAATTATGCAATTGAACTCTTGAGATCATGCCTCAAACCAATTAACCATTTTCTAGGTCAAAAATCAGAAATTGCCCTTTCTCAATCAAAACCCTAATTTTGACCATTTTGCCCTTTTGATGATTTGATCAAAATTCTTAAGGAATTATGGTCCAAACTTGATCAAATGATACATATGAGTTTATAATGTTGATGTGGATCAAAAATTATGAATTTTGACTGTAAATTGACCATAATTGACTTTTTCCCCAATACAGCTGATTTTTAGGTCAATTGCTCAATTGACTGAGCAAAAATGAGATTCAAGGCTTGAAACTTGACATGAGTAATCTTGTGGGTCCATAATGATCCATGAAAGTCATATGAGGAATTTAAAGTTCAATTATCCTTGTGCAATCTCAAACCCTAATTTCAGTCATCAATGCTTAAGGAGGTGTCTTGACTTGATCAAACCTTGTGCAATCTTGAACCAAAGTAGATCTTATGAGAAAATATTTGATAAATGAGAGGGAAAATTTTGGGGTACAACAGCCGCCCCTGTTCAATCTTATTAAACCTGAAGAGTTAGATTGGCAGATCTGTCATTCGTGACTGGAAGGTGAAAGATGATTGGACACTAGAGTGCCCAAAAATTTGCACTCCATGATGTGGTGGTTGATGGTGTAGGGAATGGGCTTAAAGATGCCATTTGGAGAGATGGTGGAAAGTTGTTGGAGATGGGCTTACAGATGCCATCCAAAAATGATTGTTGGCGGGAATAGAAGAAGTGTAAGAATAAATCTTTGGTTGATTTATACTGAAATAGTGGACGTGTTGGGTTGAGTACTAGAATAATATCCATGAATGGATTGTATTTGACTCGTATCTGAAAGTTGAATTTGAATGAGTATCAGAATGGCGTCCATATCTGGAGTGTATCTGAACTGTATCTGGAAGCTGAAACTGAATGAGAATCAGAATGGCGTCCGTATCTGGAGCGTATTTGAACTGTATCTGAAAGCTGAATCTGAATGAGTATCAGAATGGGGTCCGTATCTGGAGCATATCTGAATTGTATCTAAAAGATGAATCTGAATGAGTATCAGAATGGCGTCCGTATCTGGAGCATATATGAATTGTATCTGAAAGCTGAATCTGAATGAGTATCAGAATGGCGTCTGTATCTGGAGCGTATCTGAACTGTATCTGAAAGTTGAATCTGAATGAGTATCAGAATGGCGTCCATATCTAGAGTGTATCTGAACTATATCTGAAAGATGAATCTGAATGAGTATTAGAATAGCGTCCGTATCTGGAGCGTATATGAACTGTATCTGAAAGCTGTATCTGAATGAGTATCAGAATGGCGTCCATATCTGGAGCGTATCTGAATTGTATGTGAAAGCTGAATGAGAAGAAACCCGGGTAGGATTGCTTCAGCTAGTCGTGTAGATGATTGTCATGGCTTGTTTCAGGTATTAATCTCTGACCTTTTGCAAATTGTTGATGATAGCCATCTGTTGACTGATATTTCTTGAAGAAATGAAAGATTAGTTGTATGCAATGTCATGGTGTATGAAATGCATTGTACAATGATGTTCTCAAAAAAATGAATGAGATTATGTTGTATGTATTAGTGTTGTCAATGTTATGACGTATGGATGCGATGTATGGGCATGTAAGCTATTCTGCTGTAATACTTTATGGAAAATAAATCCCTAACGGCTGCTGGGGATATGGAGTGTAAGTCTTCATGTTTTGAATTGATGATGAGTTGATGAGTTTCTATTTGTTATAGAAATAAACTCTGTTGTAAGGGAAACGCCGTGTATTGCTTGTGAAATCCTGTTGGGGAATCCTGAGAAATCGGGCGACTTCTATCGGGGAGTGATAACTGGAAGTTTTGTTCCACCGGGGATGTAAGAGAGCTTGATATCATTGAGCTGCATATTATGGGGGATTCTTCGGAATAGTTTAAAGACATTATCCTATTTATTAAAGCCATTAGTGATTGTCTTTCTATTTTTCTGTTCCCCTTTTTTGCTCATTTGTAAACAGTAGTTACGTTCAAATGCATATGTTCAAAAATAAATCATTGGACGTTTTTGTAAACAAAACACATGAACAAAGAAAAACAAATAGTTTTGCACTTTCAAAGGGGTATCTTTGTATTAACTTGAATAAGTATTTTTTGTACAATGAGACGAACATTCTGGTAAGGGAATGTCGTCGTAAAAAATGAAAATTTGATACAAAGAAAAGATAGCTATGTGCAATAATCCCATGGGGTTCCCATTCTGCTATAGCCTTCGTGTCTCTGAGCGTCTTGCCTACTTGCTGCCTTGTCCAAAGTTGATTGGATTGATTAGGACCGTTGCGTTTGTCAATCGAAGCTAAAGGTTGTTTGTAAGGTGATCCAATGGGACATAGTCATACACTTTAATTCCCTAACTTTTGCCTGGACTGCCCTTTCGGGTTTTAAGTCCACCATGATACCCTTTTTGCCCATGTCGCCCTTTAGGGTTTTCAACTTGCCAGGTGTACAAATTTTTTTTTCCCTAAATTTTTGCCCGAACCTTTTTGGTTCACCGGGATGCCCTTTTTATTCCTAGGTGTGTCAACCTAGCGGGTCTCTTATGCATAGTATCTTTTGATTATGTCTACGTTCACAGGGTGTGGAAGGTCGTCGCCATCCATAGTGGTCAAGATCATTGCTCCACCAGAGAATATGCTTTTTATCACAAACATTCCTTCATATGTAAGAGTCCATTTTCGCCTGGGATCACCTTGTTGTAATATCATATGCTTGATTACCAAGTCACCAACTTGATATACTTGACGTCTTACCTTTTTGTTAAAAACCTTGATCATACGTTTTTGGTACATCTGGCCATGACAGACAGCCGTAAGCCTCTTCTCATCAATTATATTCAAGTGGTCAAGTTGAGTCTGGATCCAATCCTCTTTGTTCAACCCTGCGTCCTTCATGATTCTCAGAGAAGGGATCTGGACCTCAATAGGCAAGACAACCTCCATGTCGTATACCAGAGAGTAAGGTGTTGACCCGGTTGATGTACGCGTCGTGGTACAGTAACCGTGGAGAGAGAATGGTAGCATCTCATGCCATTCCTTGTAGGTTACTATCATTCCTTGTAGGTTACTATCATCCATGAAGGAAAACACCTTATACTGTGTTGTATTGTCAACCAGAATATCTATGTGGAGAAGTGGGAAATCATCCTTAGGGCTTGCCCTATTCAAATCTTTGTAGTCCACGCACATTCGTACCTTGCCGTCCTTTTTAGGCACAGGAACAACATTGGCGACCCATTATGGATAGGAGGTGATTGCTAAGAATCCGGCGTTGAATTGTTTCATGACTTCAGTCTTGATCTTCTCTGACATGTCTGGCCTCATGCGACAGACTTTCTGTTTTACCAGAGGGAAACCTTCTTTTGTTAGTAGACGATGTACCACGATATCAGCATCAAGTCCTGGAATGTCTTCGCACGACCAGGAAAAGGCCTCAACGTAATCATGTAGCAACTGAGTCATACACTTCTTGACACTGGGTTCCAGATTGGCACCCACCTTGACTTCTTTCTTGTCCTCTTCGGTACCTAGGTTAACTGTGTCCATTGGTTCTTCGTAGGGATGTATGGTCCTCTCTTCTTGTTGTAGTAACCTGGCAAGTTCCCCTGGAACTTCACAATCTTCCTCACCTTCGTCTTCGGCTTGGTAGATTAGATTTTCAGAGTCACAGAAGGCCATAGCAGAATCGTTACCCATGGGATCCCGAATGAATGTAGATCTGCATTTTGAATATGAGTGTGTGTAAGAGTATAGCTATATTTGAAATAAATAAAATGTAAAAAGAAATACAAAGAGCACAAAGTTTGTATGCAAAAACGTCCATGATTCATTGATGACATATGAAAATGAGGTAACAACCCTTACAAATGGACCGTTGTGCCTCGGGTAAGACACACGGTTTAAAAAGTCTGATTTGTTTAATTATTACAGGTCTGACAAAAACTTAAAGAGAATTACTGTTGGATAAAAGTAATTGGGACAAAATCTTTAGCTTCTCAGTTGCCGAGTCCCCCGTTGACAATTTTTGGGAAAATCCATTCCTCCAGGTCGTAGTTGTCCTCATCATCCTCCATTGCATTGACTTCGTGGTTGCTGATCTTCAAAGGTGGTCCCCCAGCACGAGCATGGCGTACAACTTTCTGGGCTCCTGAAGTGAAACCCAAACCAAAATTTTCATATTTGTATGGGATATTCGGGAGCTAGACCCAAATAGTACACCCACCTTCTTCGACCACTGCCTTGGCATCTTTCAGAGAAGACATATTTAGCGGAGGTCTTGTAATCTTCGGGACTTGGGAAATAGTCTTGGTTACTTCCATGGTTTGTGGGACTTCCTCGAAATGCTGAAATGGAGTTTCAATGAATTCACCATCCAATTCTACGTACCTGAAGGAGTTTAAGTGACTGACCATATATTCCTCTTCTCCATGGACAATAATGATTTTCCCCTTGGTAGGGTATTTCAACATTTGATGTAATGTAGAGGTGGTGGCACCAGCATTGTGAGTCCATGGTCGGCCCAATAAGCAGGAATAGTAAGGGTGAATGTCCATCACATAAAAAGTTGAATCAAAGATTTGAGTTCTAACTTTTATGGGGATGTCCACCTCCCCATGCACCATTCTCTTTGAACCGCCGAAGGCCCTTACCACTATGTTACTGGGTTTTAAGGTCAAACCTTCACAGTCGAGTCTATCAAGAGCCTTCTTAGGCAGCACATTTAAAGACGAACTGGTATCAACCAAGACATGGGCCAAAGTTGTGCCTCTGCATTCGATAGAGACATGCAATGCCTCGTTGTGCTTCATCCCTCTAGGTGTCAAGTCAGCATCAGAAAAACCTAAACCATTGTCAGCGGTTAAACTGGCCACACAGTCTTGGAACTGATCAGCTGAGGTTTTTTGTGGTACATGGGAAGTTTTAAGAAATTTCACCAAGGCCTTCGCATGAGCCTTAGAGCATAACAATAAAGCCAACATGGAAATCTTTGACGGAGTCTGCCCTAGCTGTTCGACTATGTTGTAGTCGTTTCTCTTTATAATTTTCAGAATTTCTTCCATCTCGTTTTGGGAGGCCTCTGGGTAAGATACTGATTGCGCCTTCATCTAGACAGGCTCAACCAGAATACCTTTTCCCCGAGTCTCATACGACTCAGTGGTAGGAGTGTCAGTAGGGGTAACCATAGGGATTGTAGTAGTAGTGTCAACAGGGATCATCACAGGACTGATAATAGTCTTCGGAGGAGCAATCTCGGGAGAGAATACTCTGCCACTTCGGGTTATCTTACTGGTTCCTGCAATATTGCTAATGTCGGGGTCAGCCTTCTTAAAAATCGAGTCTTCACTAGTCAGCCAATCTTGCTTGACACCGTGATAGTAGATGTCACCCCCATAATTCCAGGGGACAATTTTATCTGATGAGTACGGGATTGGTCCAGGCATAGTAATTATTAGTGGAGTTACTTTAGGAACCGATGTAGTCCTAACGGGTATTTTGGTGGAGACCCTGGAAGGATTGGCAGAAATGGTTACTATTGAAACATCATTGTAAGAAATGGTTGGAACGGGAGTCTTTTCAAACAAAATCTCTTTGTCATCCATTAGCATTGGACACCTGCTTTCAATAAATGACATCCAGTTGGAAGCGATAAACAGAGGTGGCATCTTTCGTCACAGCCCGAAAATAAACCGACCCTCAATAGGTTCCTTTTGATAGTCAGGAGAGGAGTAACAAGTTCATCAACAACAGTAACAAACATATCATCTTCAACAGCGTTAACATCACGGCCATTCTTGGGCATAGGAGTGGTGATAACATTTGGGATCTCAGGAGCATCGAATTCAATTTCTTTTGCTTCAAGAAGGTCTTGCACCTTGTTTTTCAAAGCACAACAGTTGTTGGTATCATGGCCTAGACTTTCTGAATGGTAAGCACAACGAGCATTAGGATGGTAGTGAGGAGAGGTTGTGTTGGGATTCTTCGGAGCTTCTTTCAAAGTTACCAGATTAGATCTCAAGAAATGTGGCAGGACTTGAGATAGTGTCATATTAATCCGGGTAAATTGTCTTACTGGTTTTTCAGTTCTAGGCTGATTGCTCCTTTGTTGAGTAGGTGCAGGCTTAGGGATCATGACAGCCTCCACCATTGGACGAAGTTCAGTTCTTTCTTGATTCCTTTGAGGATACACAACACCAACTTCTTTCTTCCTGATAAATGGTTTTCTTACAGTAGTGGAGGATGCGTCTTTTTTTATCTTTCCACTCTTAATCCCAGCTTCCACTCTTTCTCCAGTCAAAATCAATTCAGTGAAGCCTGCTGAAGAGATTCTAATTAGATGATTGAAGAAAGGACCAGACAGGGTACCCAGAAACATGTCTACTAACTCTCTTTCGGACAGGGGAGGCTGGACTCTTCCAGCTAAGTCCCTCCATTTCTGAGCATAGTCTTTGAAACCTTCACTTGAAACCATAGCCATACTCTAGAGTTGAGTACGGGTGGGAGCAAAATCTGCGTTGTATTGATATTGTTTATAGAAATCAGCGGCAAAGTCTTCCCAATTATGAATATTGGATCTTTCTAGTTGATAGAACCAATCTAGCTGTGTCCCGGATAGACTGTCTTGAAATAAATGGACCCACAAATCTCTGTCAACAATGTTAGGCTGTATCTTCCTCACATAAGATCAGAGATGCATCTTGGGACACAAAACCCCGTCGTACCTAGCGAACATTGGTGCCTTAAATTTTGGTGGAATAACAATCCTAGACACCAAACCCAGCTCTTCAAAGTCCAGCCCGGGCACTTTCTGAATTTCCATTGCACTTAGACGTTCTTCCAGATGTTTGTATTTGTCGTCGGTCGGGGGATACTGCTCTTCAAAGTAATCCTCTTCTTCCTCCTCTTCAGATTCTGGCTGGGTAGTTGCTTCCTTTCCTTTCCCCTCTTGATTGTCTTTTTCACCAGATGATGTTGCAAAGTCTAAGATCTTTCTGGATGCCCCTGGGAACCTTCTTCCTAGATTCAGAACACCAGTTGCTTTCGTTGCTTTCTTTTTCTTTTCTTCAATCAGCAAAGTTTTCAAATCCTCTTTTCCTTTGGCTAGAGTCAAGAACATCTGTTAAAACTGAGCATTATGCGCATGAAGGTCTTTTACTATCTGCTCGAGATCCATCTTACTGAAATAAACAGTAGAAAGATGAGGAGACTTTTTGTAAGAAACCTGCTTATGTTATGATGAATGGTAGATGCATATGCAATGATTTCAAGGAAATTAGAGACTTAAATTTGCTTTAGACCAAAAAGGAACACACATTATATTAATAAATCAAAGCTTGAGTACATCATGCCTCTTTTGGGCTTACAAAGAAATACAAAAACTCTAAGATAAAAAAGTTGTATGCATCCTCTTTGGTGCGATGTAGGCATTCAGGCTCCACTCCTCATGAAGTTGCTTAGTGAGTTCCAAAACCTTCTTCTCGCTGGCGTAGAATTGGGCCTCAAAAGTGTCTCGCTCCCCCTTAAGATGTATCCAATCCCTTTGTAAGTCTTCAACATAGGTGGGCATGTCAGGATGCAGGATAGTGTATGGAACATCTCCTTCCACAACAGGCTCTATGATCACCGGGAGAAAGGAGGGGTAAGGCATTATAAGACTTTGAGCACGAGCTCGTACCTATTTGAGGTAAGGCTCAAGAGGGATGGAATTATTATTCCCTAATGTCTTGCTATCTACCTTGTTCAACATACTCCAAGCTCGGATAAATCTCTAGCGATGACCTTGATCGTCGTTCTCATAGTCAAATACCAAACCTTGAATGAGCATCTCATGTGGGCCATCCCTTCAAGCGTAACCAAACTGTCTTAAGGATAAACAGGGGTTCTAGGTGATACCTCCTCTAATTCCAAGTAAAGGGACATTAGGGAATTCTCCACAAAAATCGACAATAGTAACATTCTCTATAGAACGGGAACACCAATGAATGTTTGAATGTTTGAGTGTCATCAACCTATGTGACCACCTTGAACCTTGCTCGTTCTTCAATACAGATTGGGGAAGATGCGAAATAAACCATCTTGCCAAGAGAGGAGTACAACACATAAGGATACATCTTTTCCTCATAGTGCGAGTGTGAAAAGAATGCAGGATGTCTCGTAGCAAAATAGACACTAGGTTACGAGACATGAAGATTTTGACATCTATGAGTTGGTCAGGATTTGGAAACAAAACCATCCCATAGATGAGAATTGCCACAATTTCCTAAAAAGCTTGCAAATCCAAAGAGTTCTAACAGTTTTAGGCTTTCTCAAACAAGAACTTTTCTAGGAAACCCTTGACACCACTCCTTGTTTCCCAATTAGTTACGATATCAGATGGTTGCAAGTGTAGAGTTTGAGCAATATATTCTGGCTTTAGATCTCTTTCTGTATCGTTAAAAGGTATTTGATTGAGAATGGGAATTCTCAAGAGTTGGGAGTATTCTTCCAAAGTTGGCACAAGTTGATAATCTGGAAATGTTAAGCAATGGTGTAAAGGATCAAAGAAATGGAAGAGCACCTTCATCATGTCTTCATCAGTGTTGGAGGTGACCAAGTTTAGTAGGATACCATGTCTATTGGTAAATGGAGATTTTTCAAGAATCCTTGATGCTAGCTCCTTAAGTTGAGGAGGAATCTTTACAAGATTGACTTGAATGGTTTTCCTGCGAATAGAGTCCATGTCCTACAAAACAGAACAAAGATAAATCCCAAGATCCTTGAAATGGTTAATGAATATGAGTATGATGTTATATATAAGTATATATACAAACAAAGAAAACAAGTCCTTAGGTTTAGGCTTGCATGGAGTCTCATAGGTAAGTACCCTCTTGAAGTTTAGTTGGCTCAAACATGTCTTAGTAATAGGAATCGGGTTCTAAGGAGCTCAATATCACTGGTTTGTTTCTTTGGGCATTGTTTCAGCATAAGCCTCTTTAATGGCGACCAAAATATCCCAAAAAACCAAACCTCAATGAGTGTAGTATCGAGTATCTACCAACTTAGGACTGCACCAAAGCCGGTCATCTCACTACGTCCTAATGGCCAAGTTAGTCAAGTAAAGGTTCTAGAAGTTCATTAGTGCTTCATGACATCTCTCAGCGGCCTTGTATTCTCCTTGACTACTCAAGGGCTACCGGTACCCATAAATATGTCGCACTAATGTAGCTATTGCTTAGACCATGTCGGTATACCCTGCAAAGTTTCCGCAATGTATTGCTAGTTACCTATAAGGTATCCCAAATCCGGGTAGAGGATTCAAACCCAAATAAAGAACCATAATGTAAAGCATATAATTCAAACAATGAAAGCAAGTAAATGTGATCTAACCCTAAGGTAACCCCACTTTTAAAATTTTCCCCAGCAAGGTTGCCAGTTCTGTAATACGGTGGGAGAACTGACTTGGTTGTTTTGCGTTTGATCGTAAATGTTGCGGTTAGCAAGAGTCGCCACCGACTTTTCTTTTATCCAAAAGAAAAGATGAAAAAGCACAATAAATACCTTTGAGATTGTTTCTTGAGTTCGGGGGGTAGATTATGAAAAGGGAATGTATTAGCACCCTTTTAATCCATGGTTTTCCGTGGGCTCTTAGTTACTTGCTAGATCACTTGCTTTTGTTTGAAAATGTGTTTTGTATGGTTTTTTTTAAGTATTTTGTAAAGAGGCCTTTGTTTAGGCAAACTTTGTAATGATTCTCGTTTGTAAGAATGTATACTAAGGTGTTGATCTTTTGAAAATGTTTTCAAGTTTGAAAGGTGTTTTGAAAGTGCATGTGTTTATTTTGAAAATAGCAAGGATGATTTTGTTTTGAAATGGTGCAAGTAACTAGGAACATTCTACCTACTCAAAAGTCTTTCATGTTCATTTCCTTTTTCCTTTGACATTGTTATCTTACCATTAATTTGGTAAGTAACCCTATCTTTGGATGTAAAAGGGACTAGCGTGAGTCATCGTATAACCATGATTAGCAATGTTGCAAGGTATCTTAGAATTCTTTTTAAGGGACTAAGATCATTTTTGAAAGGCAACTTTGATAGCGTCATTGAGGGACTATGATCTTGTATTTTGCTTGTTTTTACTAAGATACCTCACATGCATAACATGGCCATTTTTTGTAAGGCAACCAAGTGGATTTACCTTAGGGGTGTTTGTGTGCAAGTGTATTGATTTACATGCTTGATTTGTCTTGATTAGGGTTTGCTATTTATTGGTTTTAGTCTTTCCATATAAAACCCTAATTACTAGCATTTGTATATAAAGCAATAAATTGAGGAAATTAAAATTACTACGCTATTACATCATTTAGGGAAGGGGTGTACGAATTAAAAATGGGGGAATATTGCAAGAAATTAAATCTAAATAATTATTACAACCATATTGAATTATAATAAATGTACAAAATGAACAAATAAAATACAAAAATGTAAATGTAAAAAAAGAAAATATGATTTTTGTTTGTTTTTTATGAAAAGGGGTTTTTAACCTAATTAAATAAAATAATTAACTAAAAAATAAGAAAATTAAGATTAAATTAGTGAACTAAATTAATTTAAAGAAAACAAGTTTTTTAGGGTTTTTTGTGAATTTAATTAAACTAGTAAATAAAAATAATTAAATATAAATCCTAAATTCTAAATTGATTTTAATTTTACAAGAAAAATAAATAATATAATATAATAATAATTAAAATTAAATTATCTAAGTATTTAAAAAGGCAAAGTTAATTATTAAAGAAAATGTAAAAGAAATGTTTTTATTCTTTTGTTTTTGAGAAAAGAAAAAAAAAGTAAAATTGTGAAAATAATAAATAAAAATATTTTTTGGGTTTTTGTTATTAATAATAAAAATTAATATTAATAATAATACTAATAATAATAATAATAATAATAATAATAATAATAATAATAATAATAATAATAATAATAATAATAATAATGAAAATAAAAAATAAAAATAAAACAAAATGGGCCAGGATGTATGAACAGCAAGGCAGGGGGTTAGATCATAGCAAAAAAATAAGGCCCAACAAGAGGAGGCCCAGGCGCTGCAAAAAGAGTCAAAAAAATGTGAGAAAATGTGAAAAAAATGCAAAAAGGTCACGCTAGGGCTTGAACTCAAAACCTAAGGGTGACAAACGCTCGCTTTAAACACTAGGGTGGTGATACATCCGTTAACTTATGCAAAACAACAAATATATAATATAAGTCTTGCCCTATATGTACTTCATCTTCAACCTCCAGCTAGAATCCCTGAAACTTATTCGTTTCTCAACCATTTGCTAAAATGTAAACATGAAAGTTGTGTAAAATTTCATCACGATTCCAAAAATGTAAATAACTAAAATTATAGATCAAAGATGAATGAGAATTTCTAATGGTACCAAATTCTGACCTAATTTTTTTAGGATGTTCAGATTCAAAATTCTAACTACTTAAGCAGTATAAATGAAATCTAAAGACATGGTTAGTTTCAAGGCTATGATATCTACATTTTATCTTCATAAATTGAAAGCAAATTATGCCTATATAAAGAGTTCAAAAGTCTGAAAACTCACCTTGAAAATGGAATTCATGTTTTGAGTTGGAGCTTTTTTCAAGGTGCTGAAAGGATCAGGTTATCTTCCTTGAGGTCCCAGGAAGCTAATCCAATGATTAGCTTGGTTGGAGAGTGGCTGAAATGGTCTGGAGAAGTCCAATTGTGATGCTCTATTTTCGAACTTGGAAATGGAGGAACATGGTGTTACAGTCGTGTAACAGGGACAAGGATGGCTTGTGTATGATGCTTGGAAGCTTTTGGAAGAAAAATGCCAAGAAACGCATGAGTAGTTTTTGATTTTGGGATTTATGGCCAGAATATGCAACAATGGAAGTATGAGATACAATTCTGAGTTCTTGGGAGTTTTGGGGCTTAAGCGTGCGTGTGCTTTATTTCCAAGTGTTGTACCCCAAATTTTGACCTAAGATACCATCTCCCATCTGCATCATTACATTGCAAGTTGTTTTTGACCTATTTTATCAATTTTCAAAGCAGATTTTAAATTCATAACTTTTTCAAATCGAGAGCTGGTTATTTTTGAAACGCCCAGTTTATTAATTGATCAATGCTAAAATGATTTTTATTTAATTATTTATTATTCTGAATTTAAATAATTGGAATTTATTTTCAGTTATTATATAATTTAAAGAATTATAAATAATAAAGTAAATATTTGAAAAGAAGTTTATTAATTGATCAACAATGTTTATTTAATTATTTATTATTCTAAGTTTAAATAGTTGAAATTTTATTTTCAGTTATTATAATTTAGAGAATTATAAATAATGAAGTAAATAATTGAAGAGAAGTTTATTGATCAATGATGTTTATTTAATTATTTATTATTCTGAATTTAAATAGTTGGAATTCATTTTCAGTTGTTATAATTTAAAGAATTATAAATGATAAAGTAAATAATTGTAAAGAAGAAAAGAATTAACTGGTAAAATATTCGAGTTTTATTCACTTTATTCTAATTGTTACAATTGTTGTTTAAATATTGTATTTATTTACAAAGTATTTACAATGATAATTTTTACAAATGTTTAAAGTGAAATAAAAACTATCTTAATTTTTTCTAAGTTCTAAATCTTCATCTTCTATCCAATACTTCTTTGATGCTCATTTGATTTTACCTGCAAAGAATTAAAAGAAAAAGTCAGAAATAAATATATAATTAAAAGCAGACAATTAATTTTGAGTTCATCATTAAAAGCAAACGGCTGGAATCAGTTTTTTACCCTCTTTGCAAATCACGGGATTTCCCCCGGTTCACAAAAAGGGATGAATATTTATTGATAAATATGAATGCACAAGTTAAAAATATGCACAAATTCAATATTTCAAAACCAACTGCATAGTTCAAAATCAATTGCACATTTCAAATTGTCAAAACTGCATATTTCAAAACCAATAGCATATGCAAGTCAAAGTTACATCTTCAAAAAACAAAGTCCAACGTAAACTACCCAATGTATGGGAAGAGGTCAAAAACACAAGGCTCCTCTACTGTAACAATGCAGGAAAGCCAAAGAAGGAACTGTGCAGATTTAAAACCATATATGCAAGCAAATATTCCTAAATTCATCATTTTCCAGCCTTGCTTTTTCAGAACACAAGTACATAACATCATTTTTAATGTTTCAAACTGTACTAAGGAGAGAGAAGAGAGAAAAGAATTGGGTTTACAGGTTTTGGCCTTATGCAGAAAGGGATATAAGACAAAACGGCAGTAACACAGTAAAAAAGGGAAGCATAGAAAAAGGATACAAAACAAACTGAATAGAACAGTAGAGTGCAGAAGTATCAAAGGCAAAAAATAGTTAAATATACAAAACCTGAACTGTCAAAATAGAGGCCAGGCAACTGATATAAAACAACAAACTCTTCAAGAAAAAGGGGGAGTCCATAAAAAAACCTGTTTTGAAGCCTATTCTCAAAGTACCCAAAACAAACCTCAAGAACCTGCATTCGAACAATGCAACCTGCTGTCTCAAGCCAAAATATCATGAAAAACCATGGCCTGAAAAATCAGTAAACAACCTACTGTCCAGCCAAAGCCTTAACCCTTTCAAAACGATAACCTGTAACACCCAGCCAAAGCCTTAAGCCTTAGTTCAAAAATACCCAACAAAACCTGCTGAAAGACATATCTCAAACAACATCAAAACACAAACAGATAACACAAAGCCTAATAACCTGCTTAAGCTTTGAACCTGTAACATAAGCCTCAAGGCCACAAACCTGAAACCATGGCCAAAAACCAGTAAAACATAACCTGCTAAGCCTAACCTACATAAGCCATCACCAACAAACAATACCCTGTCAAACCTGTTTCCAGCCCCAATCGAAACCATGCTCAAACACAAACTGTCAAGACTTTAGAACCATAGTCAAAACAAATATACAAGGCAACTCAACAATCCAAAAGGCAGCAGAAGTGAGACAGAAAGAAAAGGGAAAGCTAGTCAAAACAAGATGTTTCAACAATAGCATATTCAGAAGCATACATGGGCGAGCATCAATATCAACATTGTCAAGCAACTCAAACCATCACAGGGTCCAACGTTTCAAGACAACTCAGAATGTTCATACAAGCAAAGTTATTCAAAAGGCAACAAACTCTCAGATAATCATCATCAAGACAACACAACAAGCCCATAGAAAGAAGAAGGAAAAGAAGCATACAAAGGCTACCAAGAGGAAGAGGATAAAGTTTTTGTTTTCAGGATTTCATCACCAAACAAAAGAAGTAAGAAACGAATACCAGGGTCAAAGCAAGCATCACGCGTTTCGTCCCTCACTGCCTTGGCCGCCACAGCTCTTCTCCACCCTCTCTTCCTCCGTCTCCAAAGGTAATGTCTCTCCCTCTATTTCTTTCATATACCTCAAATAACCATAGCGATAGGAAGTCAGAATCAATAAGGAACGAGATCATAACATGTAATAATAAAACCCTAATGAAATTAAAATGAAGATTGTTACCTTGAATCTGTCGCCCTAGCGTTTCGTTGGAGGGAAGAAGAAGTTTGAAGATGCCGGTGGCCATGGGCAAGGAACTCAGAGGCAGAGACATATGACGAACGAAGAAGACGAATCCATAACGAGAAGAAGAGCGCCGCTCTGTACCCTTTGCTAACCCTAATCCAAGTGAAACAAAAACCTGATAACCCTAAAACGTTTGTTTCAGAAGTCAGTGGGCCTTGCCCATCTTAAATGCCTAAGCCCAAAACATTTTTCCTAAGATTACCACCCCCATCCTGCTTCTGAGTTTTTTTTTGGTTTGGGTCTATAAATCCCCTTTGAGCCCATTTGCCTCTTTCCCTTTTTTTTTATTATTTCATTCAAACTAAAAAAGATTTCTATTCTATTTTCTTTTATAATTTAACTCTTTTAATAATAATATTATAAATACTTTCATTATAACTAAAATACTCTAACATTAAATATTATTAAGATTAAAACTTTTTCTTTCTTTCTTTTTTTTTCTTTCATTAAAACTATTTATTTAAATGCAAACTTTATACATTAAAACAATAATACATAATATAATTAAAAGCTTAAAACTATTTTTTTATTTAATTTTGTTTATACACAAACTTACTATTTTTTTATATTAATTAAGACTTTGTATATAAAAAAGGATTAGTTAAAATATTTGAATTAGTATAAGACATTAGTACATTTTATTATTTGCATATTAATACTAAAAATACATAAAAAATAAAAATTTAAAAAAAAACATTTTATTGTCTTTAATTAATTCTCTTGCTTTGTACATATTAAACAAAAATATAAAAATGCATGTTCACACCATTTAGTCTGTTATTTAATCATTGTTATGGTGGTATATCACTTAGCTACTTAAATTGTCTGTTTGATTATTCAGTCTTTACTTGGTTATTCTGTTTACGTCTAATCCAAGAGAAAAATGATTAACTTGTTGACTTCATGTCCTCAAATCCAATCACGCGAATATCTTCATTTCATTAAAACTTAAGACAATTTTCCCCCAAATATTCAATCTTTTCAAAACTTATACCTTTTAAGCCAAAACTTCGACATTAGGCCGTCGTACCTTCAAAAACCCATCCGTATCCCTTTTCGGCCAAAACAATTTATTTTTAATCAAACGAACAATTTTAATAAACAGATATTTCAAAAGGTTCCTATAGAGTACTATAGATACATTGGGTGCTAATACCTTCCCATTGTATAACCAACCCCCGAACCATAGACCTCTTTTCAAAAACGCCTTGTATTTTCATTACTTTTAAAGTATTATTTTATATTGCATTACTTTAGGGTTTTATTTCGCTCTTTCCCCTTTTCCCTTGGAAATAATAAAGTGCGGTGGCGACTCTTGCTTTTGTGAGACGAATTAATTAATAGTTCGATCTCCGATTTACCCCGCTACATTTTTTATCGCTACAGAATTGGCGACTCTGCTGGGGAAAGATTGACCTCTTGCTGGTCCATCCCTAAGTGGGTTAAGCCTAGTTTGTTTTATCTGTTTTATTATTATTTGATTTGTTTGATTATGTGTTTAAATTGGGGTTGTTTGGGTTTTTTGCAAAGGACGAATCCTATACCCGGATTAAGTTACACTTAAGAATAGGACGGGCGGTACAGTCATGTTAACTTTGAGGGAGTAATCCCGAAGAAGGAGGCATGAGATCCCCCACTCAATGGAAGGCCCTTTTGAACATAATATTTGTTTACCGAGTAATCGGGAAGACATTGTTATTTTCGACCTGGGAGCCAGAGAAATTGAGAACCGTAGAACCCTAACCCATCTTGGCCTTTTAGGTGTAGCGCGGAGACTATAACGGAGTAATTCGGAAGTAGTTGTTACTCTTAGAACCTTGTCTTACAGGTGTGATGAAACCATAGTACATACCTTGGGGTGGGCTTTACCTTTGACTCCATGCTGAAACGTTGAACCTTTGAACCCCATGTTTGAGAACTTGTGTGTAACTGTTGCATTATCATTCATTCATGCATTCATTAACATTTTTTGTAAAAAACTTGTTTTTCAAGGAACTTAGGAATGATTTTTGCAGACATCTTAGGTACTATTATTATGGAATTTGGAAGGAGAAACACTCGAAGTTTTAGTTTTAAGGAGCCCGAGATTGAAGAACTGAAGAGTTTAATTCCTAAGATCAAGAACCCGACGAATTTTCAGAGAAAGTATGGGTCCATTATACCTCTCATGAAGCACAAGATGAAAGAAGGCATCCTTGGTACGTTAGTCCAATTTTACGATCCTTTGTATCGATGTTTCACCTTTCCGGATTACCAGTTAATGCCCACCTTAGAAGAGTACTCCTACATACTTGGTTTGCCGATCACCGACTGTGTTCCTTTTTCTGGCTTAGAAGAGGAACCCAAATCTCACGAGATAGCAACCATCACCCACTTAAAGAAGTCATAGATAGAGGATAACATGACTACAAAAGGGGGAATCTGAGGCTTGTCTGTGCAGTTTTTGTTGAGGAAAGCTCATCATTTCGCTGAGATAAAAGATACTATTGCCTTTGAAGACGTCTTTGCTTTACTCACGTATGGTCTATTCTTGTTCCCTAACATTGATAAGTTTGTGGATATCAACGCCATCAGAATTTTCTTGATTGGAAATCCGGTCCCTACGCTGCTAGGAGATACCTACTACTCCATCCATCTTCGAAACTCTTATCAAGGAGGAATAATTATTTGTTGTGCACCGTTGTTGTATCAGTGGTATGTTTCTCATCTACCTAGGTCTGATGTTTTCTGGGATCTCGAGAAGGAGCCGCGATGGGCGCCAAAAAATTATGGCTCTCACTCATTTCGACATTGATTGGTATAATCGAGCTTACTATGACGTGAAGATCTACGATAGCTGTGGTGCTTTTCCTAACGTGCCTCTTCTTGGTACGAAAGGTGGAATTAACTATAATCCTGTTCTCGCGCGCCGTCAATTTAGATACCCGATGAGGGACAAGCCAAACAACATCCATGTGAGTAGTTTCTTTCTACAAGAAGGACAAGATCATCAGGCAGCTAAGAGGGAGATCGAAGGAGCTTGGCGCCACATCCATAGGAAAGGGAGAGACATGTTAGGACATAGGGGTGCCGTTTCTTTGGAGCCTTACCTACAATGGGTCCGTGCTAGAGCTTGTGCTCTCAAGATGCCCTATAAACCTGAGAAACCTTTATTCCCTACCGTTGCATCGTCATCTGTTGATATCCCTATCAAGAATATGGGAGAATACCAAGGAAATCTGGCTAGGATGAAGTCCGAGAGAGATGCTTGGAAAGAAAAGTATAATATGTCTGAATATGAGAATCGGGTCCTGGCTCGACAACTAAAGGAAAAGGAGGATTTGCTATTTATTCAAGACGGCTGGTTCATTGATCATGATGAGAAGCTTCGTCAAAAGGATGCTTTACTGAAGAAATATGCTAATGAAAGGAAGAGAAAGAAGGAAGGTTCGGTAAGCGTCGCTCTTGTTCCTAATCCACAAAAGGAAATCATTGATCGACTGGTAGCTGAGAAGAAAGAGATGGAAGATTTTTATGAAGAGAAGATCAGGAAGCTCCAGTTGCAGTTGGCATTTGGTCCTCCATCTGATGATTCTGAGTGATCTTTAGCTTTTAGTTTTATTTTATTGATGTCATTTTGTAAAACTCTGTAAAAGGGCTTCATGTTCCGAAGTTGTAATTTACTGCTTTTATTATGGGCTTCATGTTCCAAAGTTGTAGTTTACTGCTTTATTATTGGGTTGTTATCCCTAAGTTGTAATTTATTATTTTTTTTGTTCCAAAGTTGTGAGTTGTAATTTACCGCTTTTGATTAATGAAATGAGTTTTTGTTGTTCCAAATTCCTTTACCATTGATGTGTGCAAAATTATTGAAGTTCCTTGAAAAAACTATTAAAATGAATTATCACTTGCATCACATATCATGCATCATCCAACATTCCACTTCACATGTTTTCTAGAGTCTTATCCTTGTTTCTTTTTCCACTTCGATAGATTGTCAAGCTGTCTCATCGATACGATACTCGAGCCAATCTTCAGAGGAAGATGGAAGATCTGGAACAGGAAAACCACGAGCTTCGCGAGGAGGTCGCTACCCTTCGTGTCGGTATGGAAAAGTTAACTGCGCTAGTGGAAAGTTTGATGGCTGCTCAGAATCAGCCATCGACTACAACTGCTGAGATTCAGACTTCAACTACTGTGGTTTCCGAGATTGTCACCGTTCCAACATCTGTGACTCAAATCAACTCTCCGCTTCAACATCAGATGCCAAAAGGTTTTCCGTGGGGAATGCCTTACAACTTTGTGCCAGAGGGGTATCAACCTGTCGTACAACCTTTGTTTCAACCTACTTTGTCTCTTCCTCAACCAGAGACAACTGCCATGCCGCCTGTAATCCCTTCTGTAACACCTTTCCCGCAACCGGTGATGACAACTGTCGCTCCTGTGGTTCACTCCGTGCCATACTTGAATGAACCTACTTATCCTGCCGAGCCTGCTGAAAGTTTGGGTCTTTTTGATAGAATGGAAGAATTTCAAGACCAATTCCAAGAAATACAGAGGGAGCTCAGAGCGTTAAAGGGGAAGGATTTGTTTGGAAAGAACACTCATGACCTTTGTTTAGTTCCGAATGTCAAGATTCTAGCAAAATTCAAAGTGCCAGACTTTGAAAGATATAAGGGTGATTCGTGTCCTCAGAGTCACTTGACTATGTACGTGAGAAAGATGTCTACATATTCTGATGATCATGACTTGTTGATTCACTATTTTCAAGACAGTTTGACGGGTGCCGCTCTAAAGTGGTATATGGGTTTAGACAGCATTCGGATCCGCAACTTCAACGATCTTAGTGAAGCTTTTGTTCACCAGTATAAGTACAATGTTGACATGGCGCCAGACAGGGATCAACTCCGGGCGATGTCCCAGAGAGACAGAGAGTCTTTTAAGGAATACGCCCAGAGGTGGCGCAAAATTGCTGCTCAAATCTATCCTCCTCTTGAGGAGAAAGAGATGACAAAGATATTCTTGAAGACTTTAGGTTCCTTTTACTATGAAAGAATGATTGCCAGTGCACCCAGTGACTTCACCGAAATGGTAAGTATGGGCATGCGGTTGGAGGAAGGGATTCGTGAAGGACGTTTGGTTAAAGAAGGAAGTCCGTCTAGCAGTATCAAGAAGTTTGGAAGTGTTTTCCCAAAAAGAAAAGAACAGGATGTCAGCGTAATCTTCCCAGGGAGACCGAGGAGAGGTTACTCACATGTTGCGGCAGTCACTCCGGCTGTCTGCCCAGCATTGATAACCCCAGCTCATCAAACCCTACCAACTCAACAACGACCATTTCAGCAGCAGCCTCGACAACAGGCTTATCCATTCAACAACCAGAACCGTTCACCAAGGAAACCGCAGTTCGATGCCATTCCCATGACTTATACTGAATTGTTCCCTGCTCTTATCAGAAAGAACCTCATAACGACGAAGCCTCCTCCTGTCGCGCCAAATAGTACTTCTCCGTGGTACAAGGCAGATCAGTTTTGTGAATATCATCAAGGGTCGCCGGGGCACAACATTGAAAATTGTTTTGCTCTAAAGGCGGACGTGCAGAGGTTGATTAAGAATGGTATCTTGTCTTTCAAGGATGTTAACCCAAATGTTAGAGATAATCCTTTGCCTCGACATGGGGCAACATCAGTGAATATGGTGGAAGGTTGTCCGGGAAAGTTCCGAGTTTTTTAAGTTAAACACATAAGAGATTCGTTGATCAGGTTACATCAGAGCTTAAGAAGACTTGCCTTTGTTAGGCATCAGCATGATTATGATGTCTGTGAATTTTGTTCAAGAGAGGTTGATTGCCCTATTGTGAAGGAGGATATTCAAAAATTGTTAGACTAGAGGGTTATCACTATTACATATGACAGAGATCCGGAGGATGAAGTGAATGTTATAATACCACAATTCAATTTTCCTGAATCAGTAGAGATCGTTTACGACAGTCAGACTGCACCTGTTGCTCCTTTGATCATTTACCCGCCTGGTCTTGTGCCTTACAACTCAGACCAAGTTATACCGTATAAGTATAATGCCACAATGATCGAGAATGGGGTAGAAGTCCCTATACCAACAAGGCCATCTTTTATTAACATCGCTGATGTGAGTAGAGTTACGAGAAGCGGACGTGTCTTTGCAGCAGTACCTTTGAAGAGACCAGAAGTTCAAGTCAGGAGACCCATACTGGCAGAAGTTCCAGCGAGAAATGTTGAACCAAGGGTTGAGATAGGCCGATCCAATGAACCTATCCCACATCCCGATGATGATGAGATTCTGAAGCTTATCAAGAGAAGTGAATATAAGATTGTGGACCAACTATTGCAAACTCCTTCCAAGATTTCT
This sequence comes from Vicia faba, assembly GCA_948472305.1. NCBI lineage: Eukaryota > Viridiplantae > Streptophyta > Magnoliopsida > Fabales > Fabaceae > Vicia > Vicia faba. Next base: position 870,773,654 of record OX451741.1, on the reverse strand, counting down.
TTGCTTGCTTTACTGAGAGATTCTGGTGCCCATAGAGAAGCTTTGATGAAGGTCTTGGACCAGGCATTCGTGGATCATGATGTGACGGTTGACCAATTTGATGGAATTGTGGGAAATATTACTTCGTGTAACAATCTTGGTTTCAGTGATGAAGAGCTTCCGGAGGAGGGAAGGAACCATAATATGGCTTTGCATATCTCAATAAGTTGTGGAAATGATACTTTATCAAGTGTGTTGGTAGATACAGGTTCATCATTAAATGTAATGCCCAAAACTACATTATCTCGACTCTCATATCAAGGTGCTCCCATGAGACCCAGTAGAGTAATTGTCAAAGCGTTTGATGGTTCTATGAAGACTGTCATTGGTGAAGTGGAGCTTCCTATAGTAATTAGTCCTCATACTTTTCAGATCACTTTTCAAGTAATGGATATTCGTGCCGCCTACAATTGCCTATTGGGTCGTCCATGGATCCATGATGCAGGGGCAATCACTTCCACGCTCCATCAAAGATTGAAGTTTGTAAGGCATGGAAAGCTGGTAATGATTGGTGGAGAGCAGGCTATGCTGGTAAGCCATTTGTTATCTTTCTATTTTATTGATGTTGATGAGGATGTTGGAACCCAATTCCAAGCTCTATCTGTTGCTAATAATGAAGTGAAGAAGCAAGGGACATCTATTTCTTCTTTTGAGGATGCGCGACGAGTGGTTGAAAGTGGTTTGGCTGAAGGTTGGGGCCAGGTGTTGACTTTGCCCGAGAACAAGTCTGGAGAAGGTCTTGGTTTTCATCCCGTGTCTACAAGAGTCAAGCAGGAAGTAGTTACTCGTCCGATACAAGAAGTTTTCCGTAGCGCAGGTTTTATCCATCCGACTCCTCCTGAAGTTGATGCTATAATAGGAGACGATTCTGAAGAGGATTTACCCGATTTTGTAACGCATGGAGTGGTTTGCCAGAACTGGATTGCTGTTGATGTTCCAGTTGTGATGCACATTTCTGTGTAATGTTTTGTTTTATTTTTGAAAAAAAATTTCGCTCTGCCCAAGGCGAAAAGTATTTGTGTCGGGCTATGTTGAAAATAAATCCTTTTGCTCTGCCCAAGGCAAAAGAGAAAATGTCTGGGCTCTTTGTTTCAAGTATTTCCCCTCATGAATAAAAATGTTATTTTGTCCACTACTGTTTTATTTTTTCACTTTTTCTGGGAAATAGTAATGAAAATTAATTGGTAGTAATAGGAAAATATAATAACCTTTTGTTTTATTTGTACAAATCGATTTCTAAAATAAAGCATAATCATATGTGCAGATTAATCCATGACTTAACCATTGAAAACAATGATCCTATGCCCCCTCCCAACTTTGAATTCCCTGTGTTCAGAGCCGAAAAAGAGGATAGTGAAGAGATTCCTGATGAAATTTCCCGTTTACTTGAGCACGATGAAAAGACTATTCAGCCGTTTGAAGAACCTATAGAGTGGATCAATTTGGGTGATGAAGAAGATAAAAAGGAAGTTAAGGTCGGAGCTTTTCTTATCCCAGAGGTCAAAGAGAAAATGTTGGAGCTTCTCAAAGAGTATGTTGATGTGTTTGCTTGGTCCTACCAAGATATGCCAGGTTTGGACAACAATATTGTGGAGCATTGTTTACCGTTGAGACCTGAATGTCCGCCGATTAAGCAGAAGTTGAGAAGGACTCGTCCCGATATGGCTGACAAGATCAAAGAAGAAGTTCAAAAACAGATTAATGCAGGTTTCCTTGTTACATCGGTCTATCCTTAGTGGTTAGCCAATATAGTGCCTGTTGCTAAGAAAGATGGCAAAGTTCGAATGTGTGTAGACTATAGAGATCTGAATAGAGCTAGCCCAAAGGATGACTTCCCATTACCGCACATTGACGTATTGGTCGACAGTACCGCAAAGTTCAAAGTCTTTTCTTTCATTGATGGTTTCTCTGGTTACAATCAAATCAAGATGGCACCAGAAGATATGGAGAAGACAGCTTTCATTACACCTTGGGGAACATTTTGTTATCGGGTTATGCCGTTTGGTTTGAGGAATGCTGGTGCAACATACCAAAGGGCCATGACTGCTTTGTTCCATGACATGATGCATAAAGAGATAGAAGTGTATGTAGATGACATGATCGCTAAATCGCAAACTGAAGAAGATCACTTGGAACATTTATTGAAGTTATTCCAGCGTTTGAGAAAGTATAAACTCCGTCTGAATCCCAACAAGTGCACTTTTGGTGTTCGTTCAGGAAGACTTCTGGGTTTCATTGTCAGTTAGAAAGGTATTGAGGTAGATCCTGATAAAGTCAAAGCTATTCGGGAAATGCCCGCACCCAAGACGGAAAAACAAGTAAGAGGATTCCTTGGGAGACTGAACTATATTTCTAGATTTATATCTCATATGACTGCTACCTGTGGGCCGATTTTCAAGCTTCTCCGAAAGAACCAAGGATGTGTGTGGACAGAAGATTGTCAGAGAGCTTTTGATAGCATCAAAGAATATTTGCTTGAACCTCCCATTTTGATTCCTCTGGTGGAAGAAAGACCTTTGATTATGTACCTGACTATATTGGAAGATTCCATGGGATGTGTACTGGGTCAACAAGATGAGACTGGAAGAAAGGAACACACCGTATATTATCTGAGTAAGAAATTCACAGACTGTGAGTCTCGATATTCAATGCTTGAGAAAACCTGTTGTGCTTTAGCTTGGGCTGCTCGCCGTCTGCGCCAGTATATGATTAACCACACCACTTGGTTGATCTCCAAAATGGATCCGATCAAGTATATCTTTGAGAAGCCCGCCTTATCTGGGAGAATAGCCCATTGGCAGATGTTGTTATCTGAATATGACATTGAGTATCACACTCAAAAAGCAATCAAAGGGAGTATTTTAGCCGACCATTTGGCTCACCAACCAATTGACAAATATCAATCCATCAAGTTTGATTTCCCAGATGAAGATGTTATGTACTTGAAAGCTAAAGATTGTGAAGAGCCGTTACCTGAAGAAGGACCTGATCCCGAATCCCATTGGGGTTTAATATTTGATGGAGCTGTGAACTCGTATGGAAATGGAATTGGGACAATCATCGTCACTCCCCGAGGTACTCATATCCCATTCACGGAGAGATTGAAGTTTGACTGCACGAACAACATGGCTGAATATGAGGCATGTATTATGGGTCTCGAAGAAGCAGTGGATCTAAGGATTAAGATTCTTGATATTTACGGAGATTCGGCATTGGTAATTAATCAAATCAAAGGAGAATGGGAGACTCGTCATCCTGGTTTGATCCCTTACAAAGACTATGCTAGAATATTGTTAACTTTCTTCAACAAAGTGGAATTACATCATATCCCTAGAGATGAAAACCAAATGGCTGATGCTTTAGCTACTTTGTCTTCAATGTTTCAAGTGAATGGTTGGAACGATGTGCCTATAATCCGGGTTATGCGCCTCGATAGACCTGCTCATGTGTTCTCAGTAGAAGAGGTTACCGACGACAAACCATGGTTCTATGACATTAAACGTGTTCTTCAAACTCAAGAGTACCCGCCTGGGGCATCCAATAAAGAAAGGAAGACGTTGAGAAGATTAGCAAGCAGTTTCTTCCTCAATGAAGAAGTTTTGTATAAGAGGAATTATGACATGGTCTTGCTCAGATGTGTAGACAGACATGCTGATGCAAGAAGTACATGAAGGATCTTTTGGCACTCACGCCAACGGACATGCAATGGCTAAAAAGATGTTGAGAGCTGGTTACTATTGGATGACAATGGAATCTGATTGCTGCAAATATGTGAAGAAATGTCATAAATGCCAAATTTATGCGGACAAGATACATGTGCCACCGACTCTCCTAAATGTTATCTATTCACCTTGGCCTTTCTCTATGTGGGGCATTGATATGATTGGAATGATTGAACCCAAAGCCTCAAATGGTCATCGTTTCATCTTGGTAGCAATCGATTATTTTACTAAATGGGTGGAAGCAGCATCTTATGCTAATGTAACCAGACAGGTGGTAGTTAGATTTATCAAGAATCAGATCATTTGTCGATACGGTATCCCGAGCAAGATCATCACTGATAATGGTTCGAATTTGAATAACAAGATGATGAGAGAGCTTTGTGAGGAGTTCAAAATCGAACATCATAATTCTTCTCCTTACAGACCGAAGATGAATGGGGCAGTTGAAGCTGCTAACAAGAACATCAAGAAGATTGTCCAAAAGATGGTGGTAACTTATAAAGATTGGCATGAAATGCTTCCGTTTGCTTTACATGGATACCGTACTTCAGTTCGAACTTCGACAGGCGCAACCCCTTTTTCCCTAGTTTATGGTATGGAAGCAGTACTCCCCGTGGAGGTTGAGACTCCGTCTATGAGAGTGTTGATGGAAGCTAAACTTTCTGAGGCTGAATGGTGTCAAAGTAGATATGATCAGTTGAATTCAATTGAAGAAAAGAGATTGACAGCATTGTGTCACGGTCAATTATATCAGCAGAGAATGAAGAAGGCTTTTGATAAGAAGGTTCGACCATGCGAGTTCAGAGAAGGTGACCTTGTGCTCAAAAAGATATTATCTTTCCAACCTGATTCTAGGGGCAAGTGGGCTCTGAATTATGAAGGACCGTATGTCGTTAAGAAAGTTTTCTCTAGAGGTGCCTTGATTCTCACAAATATGGACGGTGAAGAGCTCCCGCGCTCCTTGAACGCCGATGCAGTCAAGAAATATTTCGCTTAGGTTGGAGTTGACATTTTGCTAAGTTGAAAACCCGAAGGGGCGGCTTAGGCAAGCTTTTGGTCAGACCAGTCTTGGCATTTGAGCACACTTTGGAATTCGAAGTTGTTAGGGAGAATAGTGATCATTGTTTTTGTGTAACTCTTTCTTTCATGTACTATTTCCCAAACTTTTGTAAACCGTTGGAGTCGCGTTGTTAGCGAACTACCATCTTATTAATGAAATTTGTGCATTTACCTTTTGTGGGCAAAATTTTAATTTTTACGGAAATATTTGAAACAAAGGTATTTAAAGTATTCTTATTTTAAAAATGTGTCGTGAATAATGAAAGGAATATTAACAGTTGTTCCGAGGATGGTCAAGCCATGAAATGCAAAATGATACAATATTTTATCCTTGCATGATGAACATGTTTCATTTCAAAATCGTCATGAGGTGTTGGTTGTGTAAACTTGTGCTTCTCGTGGTACTAAGTTTGGTGACTCCCCAGTTGTTCCAGTTAAGCGTTGTTTTGGTTACCTTTATTTGAGCAGATTTCTGAAGTGTGGTACGCTTTGTCTCATGCCAGTAGCCTATTGGTATTAGAAGATTGGATTTGAATACTTTTCTCCTCCGAAGATTTGAGCCTTGTAGCGTGATACGCTCCGACGTTGCTTTATGGTTCCAGTTCCAGTTATTTTCCGTCTTTTTTAAGATTGGCCGAGTATCTATCTTTTCGTGACCTCTTATCGTCTTCAAGATATCCCATATGTTCGTTTTGTCAGCATAACATTCATTTATTCATTTACACTTATATCACGCATGCATATTCATATTTGTCGTTGATTTTGGGTTGTATACTTTGTTTATTAAGACAATGTACATGTTTCTTTCCAAGTAGAAGGTTAGCTTAGGCAGAAAATGTGCTTCCTTTCTAAATTCCCCAACTGAGCTAATCCTCGTGGATGTTTTTTTTTTATTTAGCTTTCCTTGTCCATTTCTGGATAGGATGAATTCCCCAATCGAGTTACTTTCTCATTGGTTGGAGTCTTGTTTGACTGTTTTCTCTCTGGTTTATTCCTGGAGGAAGTTGTTGTCTCTTGCATAGGCTATCTCATGATTTTCCCCAGTGAAGTTGCGACCTAGACGAATTGTGCATTTATTTTGCACATTTAAGTATGTGATCTCCTCGGGAAGGATGGATTCATGGTTCTCTTTGACGAAGATTTTATTCTCTGGTAGTGTTATCGCAACTTTCTCCTGAATTATTTTGGAAAACGACAAGCGGCAGCTCTTCACGAGCAACTTGTGCGTTATTATTTTTGGAAAACGACAAGCGGCGGTCTCTTGATGAGCAACTTGTACGTTATAGACATCGTTAGAAAACGGCAAGCGGGAGTCTCTTTATTTGAGCAACTTATACGTTATTATTTTTCTGGAAAACGACAAGCGGCGGTCTCTTCATGAGCAACTTGTGCGTTATTATCATCGTTGGAAAACGACAAGCGGCGGTCTCTTCATGAGCAACTTATGCGTTATTATTATTTTTGGAAACGGCAAGCGGCGGTCTCTTCATGAGCAACTTGTGCGTTATTATCATCGTTGGAAAACAACAAGCGGCAGTCTCTTCATGAGCAACTTGTACGTTATTATTTTTCTGGAAGACTGCAAGTAGTAGCTTCTTTATTTGAGCAGCTTGTATGTTATTGACATCCCTGGACGACAGCAAGTGGCGGCTTCTTTATTTGAGCAGCTTGTATGTTATTAACATCTTTGAACGATAGCAAGTGGCAGCTTCTTTATTTGAGCAACTTGTATGTTATTGGTATTTTCTAGAATACAGCAAGTGGCAGCTTCTTTATTTGAGCAGCTTGTATGTTATTGACATCCCTGGACGACAGCAAGTGGCGGCTTCTTTATTTGAGCAGCTTGTATGTTATGGACATTTTTGATACAGCAAGTGGCAGCTTCTTTATTTGAGCAGCTTGTGTATCTACAACCATATCATTATCTCAGCATTAATTAGTATATCTCCGGAAATCTCGCCGAGAAGTTTGTTATGAATCTTTACCTTCAGAAGTCGGTAATCCACTATCAGCAAATTTTCTACTCTCTGTCTATCTTTGACCTTGAGTTGTGAGCTCACTGATATTTTGGGTCAATAATCTGTTGTATGGCCTATGCAAGATACCTTCTTTGTTAGGGTCAGAGTCCGTATTCTCTCAAATTTTTATTCGCCGTCAAGAGTCTATTATTTGAAGTCGATGGCTCATTCCCCAATAGTGTATAATCTATGTTCCTGTGTTTTGTTGGTGTTTGATTTCTCCAGCATTGTCTTGTTTCATACAAAATCTTTCTCTGTGAATTCAATCATTACATTCATATCAAACATAATGGCGGTATCTTAGGGTAAAAATTTGCGTATTATGTATTTAAGTACCTTCAATCTCGTCGAGACGAAGATTTTAATCTTCATATCTCCGGATAGAAGAAACTTAAATAGGGGCAGCTGTTGTACCCCAAATTTTGACCTAAGATACCATCTCCCATCTGCATCATTACATTGCAAGTTGTTTTTGACCTATTTTATCAATTTTCAAAGCAGATTTTAAATTCAGAACTTTTTCAAATCGAGAGCTGGTTATTTTTGAAACGCCCAGTTTATTAATTGATCAATGCTAAAATGATGTTTATTTAATTATTTATTATTCTGAATTTAAATAATTGGAATTTATTTTCAGTTATTATATAATTTAAAGAATTATAAATAATAAAGTAAATATTTGAAAAGAAGTTTATTAATTGATCAACAATGTTTATTTAATTATTTATTATTCTAAGTTTAAATAGTTGAAATTTTATTTTCAGTTATTATAATTTAGAGAATTATAAATAATGAAGTAAATAATTGAAGAGAAGTTTATTGATCAATGATGTTTATTTAATTATTTATTATTCTGAATTTAAATAGTTGGAATTCATTTTCAGTTGTTATAATTTACAGAATTATAAATGATAAAGTAAATAATTGTAAAGAAGAAAAGAATTAACTGGTAAAATATTCGAGTTTTATTCACTTTATTCTAATTGTTACAATTGTTGTTTAAATATTGTATTTATTTACAAAGTATTTACAATGATAATTTTTACAAATGTTTAAAGTGAAATAAAAACTATCCTAATTTTTTCTAAGTTCTAAATCTTCATCTTCTATCCAATACTTCTTTGATGCTCATTTGATTTTACCTGCAAAGAATTAAAAGAAAAAGTCAGAAATAAATATATAATTAAAAGCAGACAATTAATTTTGAGTTCATCATTAAAAGCAAACGGCTGGAATCAGTTTTTTACCCTCTTTGCAAATCACGGGATTTCCCCCGGTTCACAAAAAGGGATGAATATTTATTGATAAATATGAATTCACAAGTTAAAAATATGCACAAATTCAATATTTCAAAACCAACTGCATAGTTCAAAATCAATTGCACATTTCAAATTGTCAAAACTGCATATTTCAAAACCAATAGCATATGCAAGTCAAAGTTACATCTTCAAAAAACAAAGTCCAACGTAAACTACCCAATGTATGGGAAGAGGTCAAAAACACAAGGCTCCTCTACTGTAACAATGCAGGAAAGCCAAAGAAGGAACTGTGCAGATTTAAAACCATATATGCAAGCAAATATTCCTAAATTCATCATTTTCCAGCCTTGCTTTTTCAGAACACAAGTACATAACATCATTTTTAATGTTTCAAACTGTACTAAGGAGAGAGAAGAGAGAAAAGAATTGGGTTTACAGGTTTTGGCCTTATGCAGAAAGGGATATAAGACAAAACGGCAGTAACACAGTAAAAAAGGGAAGCATAGAAAAAGGATACAAAACAAACTGAATGGAACAGTAGAGTGCAGAAGTATCAAAGGCAAAAAATAGTTAAATATACAAAACCTGAACTGTCAAAATAGAGGCCAGGCAACTGATATAAAACAACAAACTCTTCAAGAAAAAGGGGGAATCCATAAAAAAACCTGTTTTGAAGCCTATTCTCAAAGTACCCAAAACAAACCTCAAGAACCTGCATTCGAACAATGCAACCTGCTGTCTCAAGCCAAAATATCATGAAAAACCATGGCCTGAAAAATCAGTAAACAACCTACTGTCCAGCCAAAGCCTTAACCCTTTCAAAACGATAACCTGTAACACCCAGCTAAAGCCTTAAGCATTAGTTCAAAAATACCCAACAAAACCTGTTGAAAGCCATATCTCAAACAACATCAAAACACAAATAGATAACACAAAGCCTAATAACCTGCTTAAGCTTTGAACCTGTAACATAAGCCTCAAGGCCACAAACCTGAAACCATGGCCGAAAACCAGTAAAACATAACCTGCTAAGCCTAACCTACATAAGCCATCACCAACAAACAATACCCTGTCAAACCTGTTTCCAGCCCCAATCGAAACCATGCTCAAACACAAACTTTCAAGACTTTAGAACCAGAGTCAAAACAAATATACAAGGCAACTCAACAATCCAAAAGGCAGCAGAAGTGAGATAGAAAGAAAAGGGAAAGCTAGTCAAAACAAGATGTTTCAACAATAGCACATTCAGAAGCATACAGGGGCGAGCATCAATATCAACATTGTCAAGCAACTCAAACCATCACAGGGTCCAACGTTTCAAGACAACTCAGAATGTTCATACAAGCAAAGTTATTCAAAAGGAAACAAACTCTCAGATAATCATCATCAAGACAACACAGCAAGCCCATAGAAAGAAGAAGGAAAAGAAGCATACAAAGGCTACCAAGAGGAAGAGGATAAAGTTTTTGTTTTCAGGATTTCATCACCAAACAAAAGAAGTAAGAAACGAATACCAGGGTCAAAGCAAGCATCACGCGTTTCGTCCCTCACTGCCTTGGCCGCCACAGCTCTTCTCCACCCTCTCTTCCTCCGTCTCCAAAGGTAATGTCTCTCCCTCTATTTCTTTCATATACCTCAAATAACCATAGCGATAGGAAGTCAGAATCAATAAGGACTTGTAGATAGTAATGAGAAGGTTTGAGTGCTTGAGAGGGTCAGAAGTACCAGCTCTAGACTAATTGCTATGTTATTTGATTTTGAAGAAAAGTGAAAGTATGGTTCCAAGATGAAGTACAAGCATGGGCTGAGTGATTGTGAGGCTTGAGACAAACTTCTCTTGAGTTATAGGACATGTATGATCAGAAGAAAACCATTGCAAGGCTCAAGAACAATATTTGTGTATAAAGCTACTTTTTCAAAATGGCATTGTGCACTTTCTTCCCAAAATGGATATAAAGCATGGCATTGCATTGAATGCTTGAGTTGAAGCCTCTAACAGCTATGAAAGCATTTAATTATAGAGTTACTAACAAGTTTGAGGCCTTTAAAGTAGAGATTATGCAGCATAGGTTTGAGATTTGAATCTTTGTTCATCACAAAATGACCTATAATTTTAGTTTGAAACCCTAACTTCCTCTCTTCGATTCTCCCTGCTCAAGAATGATCTCAAGGAGTTCTTTGAAATTTTAGAAATATTGTAATGTGATCTACAACCCTTATTTGAATCAATTTTTAAAACTCCCCTTGTAACTATATGAAAAAGTGCCATGAAGTTAGGTCAAAATCCTGCCTAAACTAAGGCAAAATTTCACTAAGTGTTTAATTTCAAGACCATGACTTCATAAATTAATAACTTGAAATCCAAGCATTTCTAGGAGAAGTTGTGTAAAGAAATGTTGTAGATATCATGGAGATATACAACTTTCATGTTGAAAGTTTCTTTTGAGTCATCTTGTGTCATGGTGAAAAATTGGCTCAAAGTTTTGAAAAAACATGAAGTTTTCAACACTTAGAAAAATTTCTAAGTTTGAAAACTTTGACTTTTCAAAATGAAATCTTGAATTTTTTATTTCTTGATGAACAAGTTTCATATTTTGACATGTTTTGATGAATTGTGATTTTTGACACTTGATTTTGACCAAAAAGTCAAAGTTTGACTTTTTTGTGTACAGTTGACTTTTGATCAGTTGACTGAAAATCAACTATCAATCCAATTGATCTTGAGAAATGTTTTGGGTCATGCCATTAGGTAAAAATGATGCAATTGAACTCTTGAGATCATGCCTCAAACCAATTAACCATTTTTTAGGTCAAAAATCATAAATTGCCCTTTCTCAGTCAAAACCCTAATTTTGACCATTTTGCCCTTTTAATGATTTGATCAAATTTCTTGAGGAATTATGGTCCAAACTTGATCAAATGATACATATGAGTTTATAATGTTGATGTGGATCAAATATTATTAATTTTGACTGTAAATTGACCACAGTTGAGTTTTTCCCCAATACATTTGATTTTTAGGTCAATTGCTCAATTGATTGAGCAAAAATGAGATTCAAGGCTTTAAACTTGAAATGAGTAATCTTGGGGGTCCATAATGATCCATGAAAGTCATATGAGGCATTGAAAGTTCAATTATCCTTGTGCAATCTCAAACCCTAATTTCAATCATCAGTTCTTAAGGAGGTGTCTTGAGCTGATCAAACCTTGTGCAATCTTGAACCAAAAGAGATCTTGTGAGAAAATATTTGATAAATGAGAGGGAAAATTTTGGGGTAAAACACCAGTGTCTTGCTATCAACCTTGTTAACCATGCCCCAAGCTCGTATGAATCTCTGACGATAACCTTGGACATTGTTCTCATAGTCGAATGCAATTCCTTGGACAAGTGCATCCTGAGGGCCATCCCTCCTGGCATACCTAAGTTGCCGCAAAGCCAAACAAGGATTGTAGGTAATACCTCCCATAATTCCAAGTAAAGGTACATTAGGGAATTCCCCATAACGTTCAATAATAGTAATGTCCTCCATAGATCGAGAACACCAATAATATCAGAATATATGAGTGACATCAACCTACTAGATCATCTTAAGCCTTACTCGTTATTCACAATAGATCGGGGTAGGTTTAAAATAAACCACCTAGCCAATAGAGGAGTGCAACACATAAGAAGTCATCTTCTCTTCATGGTGCGATAGTGAAGAGAATGCAAGATATCCCCAAGTAAAGTAGGTACCAAATTGTGAGATAGAAAATTTTTGATTGCGTTCAGATATATGAGTTGGTCAGGATTAGGAAATAAAACCATCCCATAGATGAGAAGAGACAACACTTCCTCAAAGGCTTGTAGATCCAGAGCATCCCAAGAATCTTGAGCCTTCTCCAACAAAAACTTGCTAGGAACCCTTTGACACCACTTCTTGTTTCCCAATTGGACGCAACGTCAGATCGATGCAAATCTAGAGCTCGAGAAATCTCCTCAGGTCTTGGGTCTCTTTCAACACCGTTGAAGGGTAGTTTATCAAGAATAAGGTTTCCCAAGAGTTGATAAAATTCTTCCATAGTGGGCACAAGTTGGTAATTAGGAAAGGTAAAGCAATGGTGTTTAGGTTCAAAGAATTGGAATAACACGTGCACGATATCCTCTTCAAAGTTTGTTGTAACCAAGTTGACGAGACGATCGTATTTCTTAGTGAAGGGAGAATCATTGGGGACCTTGATGCCAATTCTTTAAGTTGAGGAGGCCCCTTGACGAGGTTGATTCGGATAGTGTCTCGTCTCATGGAATCCATGTCCTATAAAACAGCACAAAGATAAATCCCAAAGTCCTTGAAATGATTAGTGCCAAAATGAAATGGTATGATGTTATGATGTTAAGTACAAGTAAATATATACACACAAGGCACACAATTCCTTAGGTTTAGGCTTACATGGATTCATAGGTGACTTCCCTCTTAAAGTTTAGTTGGATCAACTTATCCTAGAAAGTAATCGGGTCCTAGGGATCTCAATATCATTGATCCTTCTCCATTGGGCATTGTTTTAGTGCAATCCTCTTTATTGGCGACCGAAATATCCCAAGAGTCAGATCTCAATGAGTGTAGTATCGAGTATAAACCAACTTCGGACTGCACCAAAGCCGGTTACCTCACTACTTCCTAATGGCCAAGTTGTTTAATTAAATGTTCTAAGGTTCGTTAGTGTTTCGCGACACCACACGGCGACCGCGTATTCTCCTTAATTCGCTATAAGGGATACCGACACCCGCAAATGTGTCACACTAACATAGCTATTGTCTCAACCATAACGGTTTATGCCCTATAGTCTCCATAATTTGTTATATTTACCTAAAGGTGTCCCCAGATCTGGGTAGAGGATCAACACAAACCCAAACAAGGACCAAAAAATGTAAAGCAACCGTTCAAATAATGAAAGCAAGTAAATGTGATCTAACTCTAAGGTAACCGCACTTTTTAAGTTCTTCCCCATCAGAGTCACCAGTTCTGTAATACGGTGGGAAAACTGACTTGGGTGTTTTGCATTTGATTGCAATTGTTGCAGATAGCAAGAGTCGCCACCGACTTTTCTTTTATCCAAAAAGGAAAGGGTGAAAAGAACAGGAAAGACCTTTGAGATATTTTCTTGAGTTCGGGGGGTAGTTTATGAAAAGGGAAGGTGTTAGCACCCTTTTCATCCATATTTGTCTACGGGCTCTTAGTTTCTTGCTAGATCACTTTTGAAATTTCTTTGTTTGAAATGTGTTTATGGTGGGTTTTTGAAAGTATTTTTGAAAAGCACCTTTGTTTAGGAAAAATTTGAAACGATTCTTGTCTCTATAAGAATGTATACAAAGTGTTGGACTTTTTGAAAATATTTCATGTTTTTGAAAGTGTTTGGTGTGTTTGAAAAGATGTTTGTTTTTGAAGATGGATTGTGAGCAAGCAACTAAGAACATTTTTACCTACTCAAATGTCTTTTGTTCATTTCTTTTTTCCTTTGATATTGCTATCTTACAATTTATTGGTAAGTAACCCTATCTTTGGATGTGAAGGAACGGGCGTGGGTCATCGTATAGTCATGGATAACAATGTTGTGAGATACCTTAGCATTTTTATTAAGGGTCTAAGATCATTTGTAAGGCAACAACTATAGCGTCATCGAGGGACTATGATATTGTATTTTTTATTGTTTTTGCTAAGATGTCTCACATGCATATCATGACCATTTTCTCAAGGCAACAAAGTGGAGTTAACCCTAGAGGTGTAAAGTGTGCAAGTGTTTTGTATTTCATGCTTGGTTTAATCTTGAATTAGGGTTTTCTAAGATCGATTTTATCTTGCCATACAAATCCTAATTACTAGAATTTATATGAAAGCAATAAATTGCGGAAAATAAATGTCCTACTCTATTACATCATTAGGGGATGGGGTATATAAAATTGCAAATGGGGATTGCAAAAAATTAAATCCTAATTATCTATTACAACCATATTGAATATATGAATAAAATGTACGAGAATTGAAATAAATAATATACAAGAATGTAAAGAAATAATGTATAAAGTAACGAATGAAAAATAAATGAATTGTTTGGTTTTGTTAAGAAAAGGTTTTTATTTCAACCCAATAAGCTAACAAGAAAATGATTTAATAAAAGAAAAATAAATTAACTTAATTTAGAAAAGATATATTTTTTAGTGTTTTTATGAAAAGATTTCAATATTAACTAAAATAGCATAAAAATAAATTAGGTTAAGAGAAACCCTAAATTCTAAGTTAGTTTGAATTAAAAAAGAAAATAAAAAAAAACCTAAGTCTAAATTAATTAAGAAAAAGAAATAAAGTTTGTAACAAAATATTTTCTAATGTTTTTGGTCTTGAAATAAAATAAATAGATATAGTATAAATAAATAAATATTTTTTGTCAATAAAAATAATAATTATAATAATAAAATTTAAAGAAATAAAATAAAATAAAATAAAAATATAAAAGAAATAAGTCAGGGGTAAAAATTGAATTGGGGTGTTTTTTAATGAAACAAATTTCAAGTTCAGGCCCAAAAGGATTTTTGTAATCAGAAAATAAAAAGTAAAAAAAATGAATGGCATGTGTGGTTGAGAAGTGAATGGGGGGTATTGCGCAGTAAAGTGGAACAGGCCCACCAAAGGAGGCCTAGGCGTGCTGTAGTGCATACAAAAAAAAGGAAGTGAAAAGATGAAAAAATGCAAAAGGTCTCGTTGGGGTTCGAACCCAGGACCTTATATACACGTGCGCTTCTTGTACCATTGGAGTGGCCTATTTCATCTGTTAGTAATACAAGTTGTAATAAACTTAAAATAAAACAAGTCATATGGCCAGCTTCATCTTCAACCTCGTGCCATAATCAGACATGGATTTAAACCTTGTAACTTCTTCATCTCTCAACCATTTGCAAAAATGTAAACATCAAACTTGTTCCATATTTCATCACGAATCCAAAAATGTAAATAACTAAAACTATAAATCAAAGATGAATGAGAATTTTGCTGGCCCTAATCTGAACCCTAATGTTTCTAGAAATTTCAATCTCAAAATTCTCTAAGCTCAGGCAATATAAATGAAAACTATGGACATGGTTAGCTTCAGGGCAATGATATCTACATTTTTACTTCAGAATATATGCACAAAAGATGCTTGTTTCAAAATATTGAAGTTTGAAAACTTACCTCTTGCAGCTGAGTTTATGTATGGAGGTTGAGAAACTTTTGAGATGGCCTGATGATCTCTATAGCTAGCCTGGACCTCCTTGAGTGTATTCCAACTCCTACTTTGTTTTAAGGATAGCTGAAACTCCAAATCAAGTCAAGTTGTAAGCTTCAGTTTTGAAAATGGTGGATGATGATAGAGTGACTACAGTCAGGAAACAGGGCCTTGGATCAATTATATATGAAGTATGTAAAGTGTTTGGATGGTTAAAACTCAATACGCACGAGTGAATTTGGAGATGGCTATGTGAAGCTCAAAACTGTCAAGTTGTGGAAGATTTTGAGTTGCAGGGTGCTTGGGAGTGTTTAAGGGTGCTTGATCTCGTATCTTGTGCTGTAATAGACTTATGCATATGTATTAGATATCAACTTCACTCAAAGTTTCTGAGTTCTACCCTTTTGGCTCTACAACTTGCTTTTGAAGAAAAGTGAGAAGACAAGTCTCAAAGTGTTTGTACAAGCGTGGCATGAGTTGGTAGAGGCCTTAGACATGTTTCTTTTAGTTTTGACTTTGCCATTGTGAAGAGAAAATAATTGAGAGGCTCAAGAAGTTTACAATTGCAAAAGCAATTCTTTTTCAAAATGGAAATGGTAACTTTGTGCTATAAATGGAAAATCAATTTGGACAAAGCTTCAACCACTTGGATAAGGGCCTAATAAGTTGTGTAAACCATTAATTATGGAGTGAAACACAAGTTTGAGACCTGCAAAGTGAGATTTTTACAACATGCTTGAAGATTGGATAATTGTTCATCACAAAATCTTCCTTGCAAAACAAGAATGAAACCCCAACTTCATGGCTTCGATTCTCTTAGCTCAAACATGATCTCAATGAGTTCTTGGAATTTTTAGAAATCTTGTAACATCATCTACAACCTTTATGTCGGATAATTTTGAAAACTCCAATTGGAACTATGTCAAATTTGGCCAAGAAGTTAGGTCAAAACCTGACTAAAATACTCAAAATTTCACTAAGTGTTTTGGTTTCATGTACATGTCTTCATGATTTATAAATTAAAATACAAGAATTTTTAGAACTTGATTCCTTCTAAAAAGTTTTAGATATCATTAATATCTACAACTTTCATGTTGGAAGTTTTTCTTGAATCATCTTGTATCATGGTGAAAATTTGGCACAAAGTCATGAAAAAAAGTTAACTTTCCAACACTTAGAAATATTTCTAAGTCTTAGAACTTTGACTTTTCAAAGATGATTTTGACTTTTTGATTTCTTGATGAAAAATCTTCATATTTTGACATGTATTTATGAAATATGATTTTTTAAACTTGATTTTGATCAAAAAGTCAAAGTTTGACTTTTCAGTGTACAATTGACTTTTTCATCAATTGACCAAATTTCAACTATCAATCAATTGATCATGAGAAATGCTTTGAACCATGCCATTAGGTCAAAATGATGTATTTAAAATCTTGATATTATGTCTCAAGCCAACAAGTCATGTATTAGGTCAAAAGTCAAGAATCAAGTCTTCTCAGTAAAAACCCTAATTTTGACCATTTTGCCCCTTTGGTGATCTGATCAAATTTCCTGAGGAATCGCAATCCAAACTTGACCAAATGGTTCATATGAGTTCAAAATATTGATATGGATCAAAAATCATGAAGTTTGACTGTAATTTGGTCACAATTGAATTTTCACCCAATACAACTGATTTTGAATCATCTCATCAATGGATTGAGCAAACTTGAACTGTAAGACTTGATATTTGACATGAGCATTCTTGAAGGTAAAAAATGATCCATGAAATTAAAATGAGGCATTAAAATTTCATTTGTATTTGTGTAAACTCAAACCCCAATTTGAGTCATCAATATTGAGGAAGTGTCTTGAGCTGATCAATCCTTGTGTAATTTTGAGCAGTTGAAAATCTTGTGAGAAATTTCTTGAGAAATGAGAGGGTAATTTTTGGGGTATAACATTATCCTTCAGGTGTTGGACACCTTTCTTCAGCCATGTGCAACCATTAATTTGTGTAGCACAATGGTGACAGTCTTCAAAACAGCCTAGGAATATTCTGGCTTTCAATAAACTCTTTTTAACAGTCTTCAAAGGAGTGGTTAAATCATTGACGAAGGAAACAAAAAAGGAATCTTCAATAGCATTGACACCTTTTCCATGACTAGGAATAGGTGCAGTGATCACATTGGGAGTTGGTGGAGGGTCGAATTCAATTGTGTTGTTATCAATCAGGTCTTGGATTTTATTCTTCAATGCCCAGCAGTTGTTTGTATCATGGTCAGGACTATTTGAGTGGTAAGCACACTTCATATTCTGATTGTATTTTGGATAAGTAGTATTGGGGTTTGGATGAGGTTCTCGTAAGGTTACCAAATCCTCTTTCAGTAGATGTTGGAGAGCTTGTGATAGCAGCCTGTTGATTTTGGTGAATTGTCTCCTTGGGGAATCTGGTCTTTATTGGTTATTGATTCACGCGATTGTTGAGTTGGAGTTTGATTAGAAATCAATACTTCCCCCACTGAGTGATGGCAGTCAGTCTTAGCATGGCTTCTTGACCCATACACATCATTAGTCTCTTTTTTACCAATAAATGGTTATTTTCATAGCATTAGAGGTGGAGGCCATAGGCATCTTTCCGCTTTTAATTCTGCTTTCGACCCTTTCACCGGTCAACACCAATTCAGTAAATCTGGATGATGAACTCCCAATCATCAAGTTGAAAAATGGTCCAGTCAATGTTTCCATAAACATATCTACCAATTATTTATCAGTTAATGGTGGTTTCACCCTGCCCGCCAGGTCTCTCCACTTTTGAGCGTATTCTTTGAAGCCTTGTTGGAACCCATGGCCATTCCTTGTAATTGCACCCTAGTTGGTGCAAGATCAACGCTATATTGATATTGGAGGTAAAAGGAAGTGGCCAAATCCTCCCAAGTATGGATGTTAGTCCCTTCCAATTAGTAAAACCACTCCAACTGCGTCCCAGATATACTTTCTTGAAAAAAGTGCACCCACAGTTTCTTATCAAGTGTATGCGGATGAATTTTGAGGACTTAAGATATTTGGTGAAGCTTCGGACATGAGACATCATCGTACTTGGAGAAAACAGGGATCTTGAATTTTTGGGGAATGACTACCCCAGGAACCAAACCCAAGTCACCAAAGTCCAAGCCAGGAATAACTTGGATTTCTACAGCCTTCAAATTGTCTTCTAGTTGCTTATACTTGTCGTCAGCTGGTGGATATTGCTCGTCAAAATAATCCTCCTCTTCAGAGATTTGACTGTTTCTGCCCCCAGCACAGATGCTGCTAGCATCTTCATATTGATTCTCATCCTCCTCGGAGGAGTCTTCTTCAACTTGAACTTGTCGGACGGGGCCTTTGAATCTCTTCCCCATGTTGATTACAACTTTCCTCTTGGTCTTCTTCTTCGTGACAAGAAGCGCCATCATTTCTTGCTGCCCCTTTGCTAAGTTGAGCAAAGTTTCTTGAAACTGAGAGTGTTGAGTCTGCAAGTCCTTGACAATTTTCTCGAGATCCATCTTATACTGGAATAAACAGTAGAAACATGAGGAAACTTGTATCAAAAAACCTTCTTATGATATGATGCATGTTATGAGGATGCAATGTTTTCAAGGATTTTAGGGAATTTAACTTTTCTAGACAAATAAAAGACAACAAACATTAATTACATTAATAAGTTCAGGAATTACAAATGCCTCTTGGGCTTACAAAACAAAATAATTTCTTAAAACAAAAGACTCAAGTCTCCCTTGGGCGCATCCTCTTTGGTGTAATGTAGGCATGCAGGCTTCACTCCTCGTGAAGTTGCCTTGTGAGCTCCAACACCTTCTTCTCGTTGGTATAAAGTCGAGCTTGAAATGTGTCTCATTCCTCTTTGAGTTGAATCCACAATCTTTTCAATTCCTTGAAGTCCGTATACATGCCAGGATGAAGAATGGTATAAGGAGTGTCTCCCTCAGCAACTGGCTCCATAATCACGGGTAGGATTGTTGGGTATGGCATCATGAGACTTTGAACATGAGTTCGTACCCATTTGAGGTAAGGCTCAAGGGGGTGGAATTTTTGTACCCCAAAGTCTTGCTATCAACCTTGTTTACCAAACCCCAAGCTCTCACAAACCTTTGACGATAACCTTGGACGTCGCCCTCGTAGTCGAATACCAAACCCTGGATAAGCGCATCATGGGGACCATCTCTTCACGCATACTCAAACTATCATAATGCTAGAGAAGGGTTATATGTAATACCTCCCATAATTCCCCAGAATGGAACATTATGGAACTCTTCACAACGGTTAATGATAGTAACATCCTCTAGGGATTGGGGACACCAATATATATCTGAATGCAAAAGTGACATCACCCTCTAAGACCACGTCAAGCCTTGTTCATTCTTTAATGTTGATTGAGGTAGGTGCGAAATAAACCACCAAGACAGCAAATGAATGCAACACAAGAGAGTCCCTCTCTTCTTCATGGTGCAAGTGTGAAAATAATGTAGGGTGTCTCCAAGCAAAGTAGGTACGGGGTTACGAGAAAGAAAGACCTTGACGGCATTCACATCTATGAGTTGATCCAGATTGAGGAATAGAACCAAACCATAGATTAGAAGGGCCAAGACATCTTCAAAAGCTTGAAAGTCCATATCTTCCTAAAATAATTGAGCCCTCTCCAACAGAAACTTGGCTAGAAAACCCTTAACTCCACTCCTTATCTCCCAATTTGCTACAATGTTGGATCTCTTCAAACGCAAGGCTTTGGAAATAACTCCAGGCTTTGAAGTTTCCTCTAAACCAGTGAGTGGTATTTGATCAAGCACATGCACCCCTAGTTGTTGAGAGAATTCTTCCAATGTAGGCACTAATTGGTAATCGGGAAAGGTGAAGCAATGATGCATAAGATCAAAGAATTTAAAGAGCACACACATCATTTCTTCTTGGAAGCTTGAGGTAGCCAAGTTGAGAAGTCGACCATATTTTTTGGTGAAGGGAGGATCTTTGGGAACCCTTGACGCTAACTCTTGGAGTTGAGGAGTGTAGGTGTTTAGGTATTGGCTTGCATTTTTGGTAAATTCCAAGTATATGTATGAATGTCATGACTGATGTCATAACATTCTAGTTCAGGTTGTACTAACTCATTAGGTACATGTGCAGAAAAATATTGTAACTCAAATACTGATGTTTATAAGTGTGTATCTGAGCATGTTTGCAAAATGATCACATTTTGCTAAATCAGTAGACAGGTTTTCTCAGATGTCATAACAGATGTTATGACATCCTGTTCTGAACTAGCAGGATTACAGGATTGGATAAGTCTGAGTTTTTTCAGGAAATAACTCAGTCCTTCCTAAACAGAATCCTGCGTTTTCTGAGGAGTAACCTAGCTCAATCCTAACCTGATCAAGAAAGTACTGTGACCTGGTCTTTAGGTCAAACGGAATCAACCCTAGGTTTTTGGAAACCCTAACTGAAGTTGCAGCTGCTATATATTCAACAGAGCTGCGGTTTTTCAAGTGATCCCTGCTGATTGATTAGAAGATCAATTTTGTAATCTGTATAGATTTGTTTATTGTACTCCAAGCAATTATCATTGTGATAAGTGCCTTGGAATAGGTTTCAATTGTAAGGGTTGTGTAGCACTCAAAGCTTTGAAGCAAGAGTGTTTGAATGTTACTTGACTAAAGCTGTGAAGCAGAGTCAAGTTAGTTGTGTACATCACTCAAAGCTGTGAAGCACGAGTGATTGTGTTACTTGATTAAAAAGTTGTGAAGCTTAATCAAGTGTGTGTTTTGAAGAGTGTCTTCATCAATTCTCAAGTCAAATTGGTTTATGTATCACTGCTGTGATTGAGGGGGAGTGAGTAGGAACTCAGGTTTAAGTTGTAACTTAGATTAGAATTGCATTGGGTAGGTCTTAAGTGAAGGAGATAAACTGGTTGGTTTATTCCTGAATTAACATCTCTTATAGTGGATTCTCTCCCTGGCTTGGTAGCCCCCAGAGTAGGTGTTGTTGCACACTGAACTGGGTAAACAATTGACTGTGTTATTTACTGCTTTTGTATTTACTGTCATATAGTAAGTCAGATACGGTGTCATAACATTGGACGTGACATTGAGTATCTGTAGCCAGAATTTCAATTGGCATCAGAGCAGGCACCCTGCCTGTATTACTGGGTGAGATCTAGGGATATCACTTTCTGGCACTATGGACAAAGAAGGAGTTTTTGGAAATAGACCACCCATTCTGGATGGAACTAATTATGACTACTAGAAACCTCGTATGATTGTCTTCCTAAAATCTCTGGACAAAAAGGCTTGGAAAGCTGCTGACAAAGGATGGATTCATCCCACCATAACTGAAAGAGATGGGACAATCAGTCTGAAGCCTGAGGAAGATTGGAGTAAAGAAGAAGATGAGTTAGCTCTGGGAAATTCAAAAGCCTTAAATGCCTTGTTCAATGGAATTGATAGAAACATCTTCAGACTAGTACATCAATATGAACTGGCCAAGGAAGTTTGGGACACCCTCAAAACTACTCATGAAGGCACTTCCAAAGTAAAGATGTCAAGGCTTCAGATGTTGACCACTAAGTTTGAGAATCTAAAAATGATGGAAGATGAAACCATCCATGAATTTCACATGAACATCTTGGAGATTGCCAACACCTCAGGAGCACTGGGAGAAAAAATGTCAGAAGAAAAACTGGTGAGGAAGATTCTCAGATCCTTGCCTAAAAGATTTGCAATGAAGGTAACTGCCATAGAGGAAGCCCAGGACATTAGCAAGTTAAAAGTGGATGAACTTATTGGGTCTCTTCAGACTTTTGAGATGGGGATCACTGATAATGGTGACAAGAAGAACAAAAGCATAGCACTTGTAACCAACACTGATGTTGAACACAAGGAGGATGAAGAAGAAAACATATCAGAAGCCATTGCCATGCTTGGAAGACAGTTCAACAGGCTCATCAAAAGAATGGACCCAAAGTCAAGGTCTAATGTTCATAACATTCCTTCTGACATTGACAGTTCCAGCAGAAGACCAAGGTCAGAAGATAAGGAAAACCAAGGCAGAGGTATTCAATGCCATGGATGTGAAGGATATGGACATATTCGAGCTGAATGTCCTACCTTTCTTAAGAAGCAAAAGAAAGGAATGACTGTTACTTGGTCTGACTATGATTCAGAAAGAAATTCTGAAGAAGAATCTACCAAACTAGTTACTGCTCTAACTAGTGTTTGTACTTCTGAAAGTGACACCAGTGATGAAGAAGTAACATTTGAAGAACTGGCTGATACCTACAAGAAATTGTGTATCAGAAGTGGTGAAGTCTGTGTGCAAAATGAGAAACAATCAAAACTCATTGTAAAGCTGGAGGCTGAAAAGAGGGCAAATCTTGAAACTATAGGTCTTTTAGAAGGAAAAGTTCAACTGCTGAACTCACAACTGAATCAAATGACCAAATCTGTCAAGATGTTGACCAATGGAACAGACAAATTGGAAGAGATCCTTCAGGCTGGTCAAAATGTGGGAAATAAATCTGGCCTAGGATTTGTGGAAACAAAGAAATTTGGTACCGGGAAGCAAATGTCAAAACGGATGTCTCCACATTACTCTCAACATCAGGGACAGAGACATATGAAGAAAAGGTACCAAAGATGGAGATGTCATCATTGTGGGAAATATGGTCACATAAAGCCCTTCTGCTTCAGACTACATGGATATCCTAATCAGAACTCAGATGTCAAACCTAAGTCTAAAAAGGTACCACACGCTCCTCAATGGAAGAAAAAGGCTACTGCACTGATAGCACACACTTCCCTGAAGATCACAGCAAAGGAAGATTGGTACTTTGACAGTGGATGTTCCAGACACATGACTGGATTCAAAAATCTCCTCAATAATGTTATGCCTCACACCACCAGTTTTGTGACCTTTGGAGATGGTGCTAAAGGAGAAATCAAAGGAGTTGGTAATTTGGACTACCCTGGAGTTCCAAGTCTGAATAAGGTACTGCTGGTAAAAGGGTTGACTACTAATCTCATCAGCATCAGTCAATTATGTGATCTAGGATTCATGGTCAACTTCTCAAGATCTGAATGTCTAGTGTTTAATGAAAAACTAGATGTTGTAATGAGAGGAATCAAATCCAAAAATAACTGTTATGTGTGGCAGCCTGAGAACACTGATATCTCCACTATGAGTCAAATCATCAAAGAAGAAAAAGAGATGAAACAGTGGCAGCATAAACTTGAAGGAATGAAAAGAGCTATTCCTATGGAAGATGTCAGAAGAACTCCTAAACTACAAGCTGATAATATATGTGATGTGGCAAAGAACAAGTCTCATAAACTCTGTTCTCAAAAATTCTGGTCAACACAGATGCTACCTGAAGACAATGTTACACAAGATGTTATGACATTGTGGTGTGATAATCTGAAAACATTCAACATTTCCTTGAACCCTATTGACTTTGGAGAGAAGAAGTCATTTGAACTGGAACATAGTTTCTCTAAGCTTCAGCTAACTGATTCTTCTACCAAGGCGCTTGTTGGAAATAAACTTGAAAATTTGAGGGGCAGATTGGGTATTCACCAACATGAGAAATTATAGCAATTAGTTTTGCTGAAAACAAGGGTTGAAGGGATTAATACTATTAAGTCTATATTTAGTGGGTTAATCATATTCATTCACAATTCCTTCAAAAACCTTCAGAAGTTGAAAAGACTCCCTTGTACTCCCTATCTCTCTCATCCTTGCAACCTGTTTTCTTCTCCCAATCAAAGAGTTTTCTCAAACTGCTACTGCTACTCAACGTTAAACACAATGTCTCAAACATCATCTTCCACCATGGCGGCTTCGTCTCACTCATCATCGTCATCATCTGATCAAGATTCTAGGGCAATCACTACATGCATAGAATCTGAAGTTCTTGAGGTCACTCCTCTCAGGGAGATGGCAACTGACCCAGCCAGAGTCAAAAAGCTCAGGACCAGACATGCAGGAAGAGCTCAAGCTACAGTCTCTGGTAATTCTTCTCTTCCTTCGTCTTCTACACCTAATAAAGAAGGATCAGTTCAAGTACACCAAGCTATTGCTAGACTGGTTTCTAGCATTCTGAGTGGCAACCAATCTGTACCGGGGATTTCTATCCCTTTGAATCAATCAGAAAGTCCAAATGTGGAAGGTTCTGAAAATATAGATGTCACTAAGGATGTTGTGACACCAAAAGACAACATTCAAAAGGCTGCTGATCCACCTATCATTGATGTGGATGAAGACTACTCAGATAATGAACTGATTGCTAATGTGAACCCTAGCATTGCTAGGAGATTGATGAAAAGAAAGAGTAGTGAGACTGTTAAACCTGATGCTAAGAAATCCAAGGCTGAAGGGTTGGCTGAGAAAATTCAGACAAAAGGGAAGAAGGCACAGGTGCAGACTGCTAGACAACCAATCTCCAAGAAAAGAAAAGAACCTGAAACTTCTAATTCTGATGATGAATCAGAATTTGAGATTGACATTGACAATACTCCCATCAGAAGGAAGCTCCCCTCCAGCAAGATTGCTAGAGTGCCTGAAGTGCCAACAGACAACATCTCCTTTCATCATCCTGATAATGCAAACAGATGGAAGTATGTTTGCTTGAAGAGAATAGCCTTGGAGAGAGAACTCAACAATGATGCCTTGGAGTGCAAAGACATCATGGAGCTGATCAGGAATGCTGGGCTAATGAAGACAGTGATGAAGTTTAGTAAATGTTATGAAAATCTGGTTAAGGAGTTTGTAGTGAACTTGTCCAATGATTGTGCTGATGGGAGGTCAGCTGACTTTGAGAGTGTGTTTGTTAGAGGAAGAAGGGTCAAGTTCTCTCCATCAGAAATCAACAAGTTTCTTGGAAGAACAAATAAGGACTGTCCTGATATTGAGGCAAATGACAATGAAGTATGTTTGACCATCACTGCCAGGCAAGTAAAATGCTGGCCATTGAAAGGGAAGCTGAATGCTAGTAAACTCAGCATGAAATTTACCATCTTGCATAAAATAGGTGCAGCAAACTGGGTGCCTACAAATCACAAATCAACCATCTCCACAGGATTGGGGAGATTTATCTATGCTGTAGGAACCAAGACTGCCTTTGACTATGGAAGGTACATCTTTGAACAAACCTTGAAGCATGCTGGCAGTTATGCTGTCAAAGGACCAATTGCTTTTCCCTCCCTCCTTTGTGGAATCATCCTTGCACAATACCCTGACATCCTTGTAGCAAGAGATACAGTCTGCAAAAGAGCCCCTGCCCTTGGCCTGCACTACAAACTGTTTCAGGGATCCCATGCTCCAGACATTGTCATAACATCAGCTGAGACATCGTCTGCAAAGAGCCAGTCCAAAACATCAGATGTCATAGCTGTTTTAAAAGAAACGTGCAAAGATCTGGATGCTAGAAAAAGGACCCTAGAAGCTCTAATTGCCAGGCTAGAAAAGGAAGAAGCTGAAGAAAGCAGAAGGGAAGAAGAAGATGAAGGACAGCTCAACATTGAAGAAATTGGCTCCTCTGAATCTGATGACAGTGCTTGAAGGTTGATTGCTGCTTGGTGGTGTTGCTGGTGGAGTTTGGAAGTATGTTCTGCTGTTGTCTGCTGCTGATCTCATTATTTTGTTTTGGATAACTGTATAACTTTATAAACATGTAATCTTTGGCCCATTTGTGGCTAAAGTGGGGGAGAATATTTTTGGTACTGCTTAATTAGTACTTG
Organism: Vicia faba; assembly: GCA_948472305.1. Lineage (NCBI taxonomy): Eukaryota > Viridiplantae > Streptophyta > Magnoliopsida > Fabales > Fabaceae > Vicia > Vicia faba. The sequence goes on along the minus strand of OX451741.1, from coordinate 870,747,555 downwards.
ACACTATATTTTTCTGCTGTCACTTATTTATGCTGCTATATATCTATCTCTGATTGTTTAGGGACTTTAGCCAAAAATCTGCCAAAGGGGGAGTTTGTAGGTGTTTAGGTATTGGCTTGCATTTTTGGTAAATTCCAAGTATATGTATGAATGTCATGACTGATGTCATAACATTCTAGTTCAGGTTGTACTAACTCATTAGGTACATGTGCAGAAAAATATTGTAACTCAAATACTGATGTTTATAAGTGTGTATCTGAGCATGTTTGCAAAATGATCACATTTTGCTAAATCAGTAGACAGGTTTTCTCAGATGTCATAACAGATGTTATGACATCCTGTTCTGAACTAGCAGGATTACAGGATTGGATAAGTCTGAGTTTTTTCAGGAAATAACTCAGTCCTTCCTAAACAGAATCCTGCGTTTTCTGAGGAGTAACCTAGCTCAATCCTAACCTGATCAAGAAAGTACTGTGACCTGGTCTTTAGGTCAAACGGAATCAACCCTAGGTTTTTGGAAACCCTAACTGAAGTTGCAGCTGCTATATATTCAACAGAGCTGCGGTTTTTCAAGTGATCCCTGCTGATTGATTAGAAGATCAATTTTGTAATCTGTATAGATTTGTTTATTGTACTCCAAGCAATTATCATTGTGATAAGTGCCTTGGAATAGGTTTCAATTGTAAGGGTTGTGTAGCACTCAAAGCTTTGAAGCAAGAGTGTTTGAATGTTACTTGACTAAAGCTGTGAAGCAGAGTCAAGTTAGTTGTGTACATCACTCAAAGCTGTGAAGCACGAGTGATTGTGTTACTTGATTAAAAAGCTGTGAAGCTTAATCAAGTGTGTGTTTTGAAGAGTGTCTTCATCAATTCTCAAGTCAAATTGGTTTATGTATCACTGCTGTGATTGAGGGGGAGTGAGTAGGAACTCAGGTTTAAGTTGTAACTTAGATTAGAATTGCATTGGGTAGGTCTTAAGTGAAGGAGATAAACTGGTTGGTTTATTCCTGAATTAACATCTCTTATAGTGGATTCTCTCCCTGGCTTGGTAGCCCCCAGAGTAGGTGTTGTTGCACACTGAACTGGGTAAACAATTGACTGTGTTATTTACTGCTTTTGTATTTACTGTCATATAGTAAGTCAGATACGGTGTCATAACATTGGACGTGACATTGAGTATCTGTAGCCAGAATTTCAAGGAGGCATTGTCACGAAGATGATTCGGATGGTATTTCTACGAGTGGAAGCCATGTCCTACAAAACAGAACAAAAATAAATTCCTAAATTCTTGAAATGGTTAGTGAGAATGCTTATGATATTATAATGTTTATGATGTCATGAATAATTAATCATGAACAAAGCACACAATGACCTTAGGTTTAGGATTTCATGGGTTTCATAGGTAAGTACACTCTTGAAGTTTAGTTGGTTCAACCTATCCTAAAAGCAGTAAGTAACCGGGTTCTAGGGAATCTCAATATTACCGATCTTTCTTCATCGGGCATTGTTTCAGCATAATTAATCTTTTCTTGCAGCCAAAATATCTCGAAAGTAAGATCTCAATGAGTGTAGTATCGAGTATCAACCAATCCCCTTCTTTGCACCAAAGTAGGCTATCTCACTACTTCTTAATGGCCAAGTTGTTCAACTAAAGGTTCTATGATCAGTTAGTGCTTCATGACACCATACAGAGGCCCCATATTCTCCTTGATTTGCAATAAGGAATACCGGTACCAACAAATGTGTCACACTAACATAGCCATTGCTTCAACCATATCGATCTACACCATACAGTCTCCACGATCTATTGCTACTTACCTAATAATGCCCCCAGATCTGGATAGAGGATCTATACAAAACCCAAACACCCTTTTAAGAGTAAAGCAAGAAATTCAAAACAATTAAAGCAACAAAGGTGATCAAGTCTCTAAGGTATCCCCACTTTTTATTAATTCCCCAGCAGAGTCGTCAGTTCTGTAATACTGTGGGAGAACTGACTTGGGTGTTTTGTGTTTTTTCGCAATTGTTGCAGATAGCAAGAGTCGCCACCGACTTTTCTTTTATCCAATAAAAGAAAGGGTGAAAAGAACAGGAAAGACCTTTTGAGAAATTTCTTGAGTTCGGGGGGTAGGTTATGAAAAGGGGAGGTATTAGCACCCATTTCATTCGTAGTTATCTATGGGCTCTTAGTTGCTACCTAACTTTGAAATGCTTTTGTGAATGTGTTTGTTTGAAAGTATTTTTGTTTTGAAATGTTTATGAGCAAGAAATTACGAGTAATCTACCTACTCAAAATAAAGTCTTTGTTCTTTTCCTCCTCCTTTAGATAGTGTTATCTTACCATTTGTTAGTAAGAAACCTTATCGTTGGATGTGAAGGGACGGGCGTGGGTCATCATACAGTCATAGAAGGCAACATTGTAGGATATTGTTGTACCCTAAAATTTTACCTCCCATTTTCACTCAAGACATGCCTCTAGAGGTCCTCAGTTGCTCAAGGATGACCAAGACTTGACCAGACAAATTCTTCTCCCAAGGCAATAAACCTCAAACTAGGGTTTCAATTTCAAGCAAGATGTATGAGTCTAAAGGATCCCAAATGTGCTCCATTTTCTAAATATGTCCCCAAGATCATTTATGCCAAATTTCATTCCTTGAGCAATAAGTTTGCTCAGTCAACTACTCAAATGCTTGGAAATCAACTATATTAGGTCAAAAGTCAAATGTGGCCCAAATACAGTCAAACTTCAAGATTTTTGGTCAACATCAATATTTTTAAGTATTATCCATCATTTGATCAAGGTTTGATCATGATTCCTCAAGAAATGCTCTTAACTCATCAAAAGTCAAAAATGGCAAATTAGGGTTTCTATAGGAAAAGTCAACTACACTTTGACCATGCATAACTTTCTCATACTTTATCAAAAAAAAATCCTCCAAGGCTCATTTTGAATATAATCCAATTCCATACAACTTCTCTTCAGCCCTCAAGTTCAAGAAATGTCTCAATCAAAAGATACAAGCTCAGACATTATACGTCCTTTCAAAAAGTCAACAAAAACACCTTTTGGGTCAAAGATCCTTACATAAACATGGAAGATCCAATTTGAGGTAAAACCAAAAGGGTTGTTTAGAGGACATCCTAAGCTCTCTAAAAAGTCCAAGAACACCCTGATAGGGTTATAATTGAGAAAGATATCCAATGCTAAAGTTGACCAATTTTATGAAAATGCACAAAAGTCAATGTGAGCAAATCGGATCTTTTGGACTAATGGGCGTGGGTTTTGGATCTCAAGCATATCCATGAACTTATTTAGGATATTTAAATCCATTATTTTAGTTTTATGAGATTTGTTTTTATTTATTTGAATTTTTATTCATTTAAATCAAAATAAATCAAATAAAATAGTGAAATAGTGAAATAAAATCCAAAGATTTGTTTTAGGATCATATCATATGTCTAGAATCAGATGATCAAGTCAAGATTTCGTGCAAGGGTTGATTGGAAGATAAAAAGCATGTTTTGGCCAAGTTTAAAAACAAAAAATCCAAATTGCAAATCAAATCTTCCTTTCACAAATCTTCAAGATTCTATCCAATTTTGTTAACCTAATGCATTCTCATATATATGTACAACATTGCCAGACCAAAAGGGAGAAGTTTTGCCGCATATAATACACATAAAAAGTAGCAAAATTTTGACAAAAAAGTGACAATCGGATTGATATTTGCAGAAGGTTTCAAGGAGCTTTGACGTTTTCAATCCATTCCTGGGGATGTTCTGAAGCCAATAGCATCAGTCTCACGCATCAAAGCATCCAGAATTACCACATACGTCATCACGGTTTGCACATATTTTTATAAATTTGATTTTGATCATACACGCGTTATAAATAGGTTTTGATTATGCATTACTGTTTGTATGAGCATTTAGAATGTATTTGAATACTTAATTTCCAGTTTTGATACATATATGACAAAATGCCATTGTTAGGGTTTTAACCTTCGTTTTAGGGTTTTAAGATGCAGGAAAAATTAGACCTAACAATGGATACCATCATGCTCATAGAATCAAACCCAATTGATCCATGACCTTGAATTGGATTTATATTGCCTGTTGTGAATTTTTGAAATGTGCAGGGTTTTTAGTGACAGATTTAGTCCATAGGTAAAAGTCCTTAAGCTAAAACGACAGATGGCTGGAGAAGATGAAGGTGTGGCACAGCCTGATTGGATCATTTAAATCAGCGCACGTTTTTTGCATTAAAGGAATTTCTGACATTTATTTTGGTTATATTAATTTATGTTTGCTTCATATAATGAATGACCACCTGGCTCAGATGGTAGAAGAAGCGCTTGGCAAAGGGAGAGACTTCAGTTTGATCCCCAGGTTTGGAATGTTATATTTTTCTAAGTTATTTCTTGCATAGTCAGTGTATTACACTCCCAAGTGCGCACCATGGGCCAACCACATCATCACCATCAGATCTATCATCCCCAGATCAACCGCCCTTGGAAGCGCTTCCACACCATGGACCTCCATACCACTACAGCATTGGATCAGGCGCAAAGTTTGTGGGCCAGCCAGACTTGGGCTTTGCAAAAATACAAACAACACCCTCCAGATTGGGTTCACACCCCCCTTCAGGCCCATTCTTCTTTTCTTTCTATTATTCTTATTTAGTTTCTTTTTCATTTTTAATTATTTCAAAAATCATTTTTTTCTAAAAAAATCATTAAAAAATCATAAAATCATAAATTAGGATTTAGTTTTTTTAATAAAAATATTTTTTGCAATTTAATCAATTTAATTAAATTTTAACCTTATTTCATTAATTAAAATTAATTAGAGAATTAGGTTAAAATTCAAATGTTTTTTTTCATAAAATACGAAGTGAAATTCTGGCAGCAGATACTCAATGTCGCAGTGAATGTTATGACACCGTATCTGACTTTCTATAAGACAGTAAATCAAAAAGCAGTAAAGAACACAGTCAATAGTTTACCCAGTTCAGTGTGAAACAACACCTACTCTGGGGGCTACCATGCCAGGGAGGAAATTCACTATAAGAGATATTAATTCAGGAATAAACCAACCAGTTTATCTCCTTCACTTAAGACCTACCCAATGCAACTTCAATCTAAGTTCAACTTAAACCTGAGTTCCTACTCACTCCCCCTCAATCACAGTAGTGATACTAAACAATTGACTAATGAAATAATGAAAGACACTCTTCAGAACATACACTTGATTATGCTTCACAGCTTTTAATTAAGTAACACAAACACTCGTGCTTCAAAGCTTTGAGTAATACATAAACCTAACTTGACCTTGCTTCAAAGCTTTAATCAAGTGACACAAACACTCGTGCTTCAAAGCTTTGAGTGATACACAACCCTTACAATCAAAACCTACTCCAAGTCACTTATCACAATGATACTTGCTTGGATTACAGTAGTTAAAACTATACAACTCCTAGTTGATCTTTTGTCAAAGAGTTCCTTTTCCCAACAGCCTTCCTGTTGAATATATATGCAGCTGTTTCTTCAGTTGGGGCTTCTACGAAAAGCTAGGGTTAATTAGGGTTAACCTCAAGACTTGGTCACAAGACTTTATCAACCAGATTAGGGTTGAGCTAAGTTAACCTAAAGTCCACGTGAGATTCTGTTCTGGAATGTATGAACCAAATTCCTGAAAAATCTCAGAATTAACTAAACTGCATAACTGTTAGATTAGTACAGGATGTCTTAACATTGGTTATGACAACAGGAATCCTGTTTACTGATTTTGGTAGAATGTAATAAATGTGATCCATGCAAAATGCTCAGATACACACTCATAAAGAGCAGCTACTGTATGCCATTCTTTTTCTGCATAAAGTACCTAATAACCCAGAATGTTATGACATCAGTCATGACATTCACACACCTGGTTTTACCAAAAATACATGCCAATAACTAAACACTTACAAACTCCCCCTTTGGAAAATTTTTGGCTAAAACCCCTAAACAATTAGAGAATAGAGAGCAGCAGAAATAATATGTCTGCAGAAAAAAATAATGTCTACCAAGTAATTAACACAAAATCTTCTCCCCCTCTTTAGCCATAAATAGGCCAAAGATACATGTACTTATAGGTTATACAGTCATCCAAAATGAGTAATAAAAACAACAAAAAAAACTGAAATCACTTGCAGCAACAGGTACCAGCAGCAAGCTTGACACTCCACTGATCTTCAAGCACTGTCATCTTCAGAGGAGGCACTATCTTCAGCATTAAGCTGATCTTCAGCAGCATCCTCTTCCCTTCTTTGTCCTTCAGTCTCCTCCTGTTCTAGTCTAGCAATTAGGTTCTCAAGAGTCCTTTTCCTTGTCTCCAGCTCTTTGCAGGTTTCCTTCAGCACAGCTATAACATCAGATTTCTTGGACTGAGTTTTGACAGATGATGTCTCAGCTGATGTCATGACAATGTCAGGAACATGAGTTCCCTGAAATAGCTTATAGTGCAACCCAAGAGCAGGGGCTCTTTTGCATACAGTATCTCTTTCCACTAGAATTTCAGGATACTGAGCAAGGACAATACCACATAGGAGGGAGGGAAAGGCAATAGGGCCTTTAACATCATAGCTTCCATCATGTTTTAAAGTTTGATCAAAGATATACCTGCCATAGTCAAATTCTGTCCTGGTTCCAACAGCATAAATGAATCTTCCCAATCCCGTGGAGATGGTTGATTTATGGTTGGTGGGAACCCAGTTGGCTGCACCAATCTTGTGCAGGATGGCAAATTTCATGCTTAGCTTGCTTGCATTCAGCTTGCCTTTTAAGGGCCAGCTCTTGACTTGATTTGCAGTGATGGTTTGGCATACTTGGTTTTCAGTAACCTCTAGTTCAGGGCAAGCCTCATCTGGTCTTCCTAGGAATTTGTTTATTTCAGAGGGAGAGAAATTAACCTTTCTTCCTCTCACATAGACACATTTAAAGTCAGCTGACCTTCCATCAGCACATCCATCAGATAAATTCACTATGAATTCTTTGACAAGATTTTCATAGCAGTTGGTAAACTTTATCACAGTATTCATTAGTCCAGCAATTTTGATTAGGTCCATGATCTCCTTACATTCCATGGCACCATTGTTCAGTTCTCGTTCCAAGGATATTCTTTTTAAACAAACATACTTCCATCTGTTGGCATTTTCAGGGTGGTGAAAAGAAATGTTGTCAGTGGGGACTTCAGGAACTTTAGCCATTTTGCTTGAAGGGAGTTTCCTTCTGAGAGAAATGTCTTCAGCATTAACTTCAAATTCCGATTCCTCATCAGAATCAGAAGGTTCAGGCTCTTTCCTTTTCTTTTCTATTGGTTGTCTCACAGGCTTTGAGAGACTACCAGCATGTACTCGGGTTTTCACCTTCCCTTTGGACAATCCATTCTTCACCATTTCTACACCAGTCTTGCCTTCAGACCTGGTTTCTTATGAGCAACATCAGCAGTCTTCTCTTTGGTCAGACATTTTGCAGCATCCTGCTTACCTTTTATGTTCATCATCCTCCTAGCTATGCTAGGGTTGATATTTGCAATTAGGTCATTGTCAGAGTATTCTTCATCCACATCAATAACCGGGGGTTCAACATCCTTCTCTGAAGGGTTCTGGATATCATCAAGATTTTCAGATGATTTCTGAATGTTGTCATCCGGTGTCTCAACATTCTTAGAGACATCTGGATTTATTTCAACATTTGGACTAGCAGATTCTTGATTTAAAGGAACAGAAATGCCAGGTACAAAGTGGTTCTCATTCAGAATTCTTGTAACAAGTCTAGCTATTGCTTGATGAACATAAGCTGAGCCTTCCCTATTTGGAACAGAAGATGATGGTTGAGAGGGATTACCGGATGAAGTAGCTTGAGACCTTCCTACATGCCTTGTTCTCAGCTTTTTAACCTTAGAGGGGTTAGCTGTCAGTTCTCTAAGAGGAGTAATCTCCAGGACTTCAGAATCCATGCATGTTGTGATTGCCCTAGGTTCTCGATCAGAGGATGCGGATGAAACAGTCGTCTTGGAAGAGGATGATGTCATGGATAGTTGAGACATTTTGATAGTATTAGAAAACCAGTAACAACGAGAGATAAATCTTTGATTGAGAGAATGGGGATTGTTGCAGAGCCGAGAGAGGAAGGAGGTAAATGAGTGTCTATTCAACTTCTTAACAATTTTGAAAGAAATAGGAAAACATATGATTAACCCAATCAAAATAGACTTAACACAAAAATCTCCTTCATCCCTTGTTTTAAGCAAAATTAATTGCTACATTTCCTCATGTTGACAAATACCCAACTTGCCCCTCAAATTTTCAAATTGATTTGCATAAAGTGCTTTGGTAAAAATGTCAGCCAGCTGTAGTTCAGTGGCAACATGTTCCAGTTTAATTGTCTTCTCCTCTACAAGATCTCTGATAAAATGATGTCTAATGTCAATATGCTTGGTCCTGCTATGCTGAATAGGATTCTTGGAAATGTTGATTGTACTCAGATTGTCACAGTACAATGTCATAACATCTTGTGTGACATTATACTCAGTAAGCATCTGTTTCATCCAGATCATTTGAGAACATCTACTACCAGCTGCTATGTATTCAGCTTCAGCAGTAGAGAGAGACACACAGTTTTGTTTCTTGCTGAACCAGGAGACCAGATTATTTCCTAAGAAGAAACATCCTCCAGAGGTGCTCTTTCTATCATCAGCACTTCCAGCCCAATCAGCATCACAGTAACCAGTCAGAGTTGGTTCACAACCATGAGAGTACAACAAGCCATAGTTGTAAGTTCCACTTACATACTTCAAAATTCTCTTCACTTGGTTGATATGACTGACTTTGGGATCAGCTTGGTATCTTGCACATACTCCAACTGCAAAAGCAATGTCAGGTCTGCTGGCTGTTAAGTATAGCAGACTTCCTATGATGCTTCTGTACAGGCTTTGGTCCACCTTAACCCCACTTGAATCTTTGGATAGCTTTAAATGAGTAGGTGCATGAGTCCTTTTATGACTGGCATTCTCCATACCAAACTTCTTGACAATGTTCTTTGCATACTTGCTTTGAGACAGAAAAATTGAGTCTTCCATCTGTGTGACTTGCAGTCCAAGAAAGTAGGTCAATTCTCCCATGAGGCTCATTTCGAATTCAGCCTGCATTTGGTCAGCAAAATGTTTAACCATTTTATCTGACATTCCCCCAAACACTATGTCATCAACATAGATTTGAGCTACCATTATCTTTCCTCCTTCATTTTTGACAAAGAGGGTTTTATCCAAGCCTCATTTTCTGTATCCTTTGTCAGAGAGAAATTTTGTCAACCTGTCATACCATGCTCTAGGAGCTTGTTTTAGGCCATATAAAGCTTTCCTCAATTTGTAGACATGATCAGGGTAGTTTGGATCCATAAAACCTTTAGGCTGTTCCACATAAACTTCCTCATTTAAGTACCCATTTAGGAAGGCACTTTTTACATCCATCTGAAATAACTTGAACTTCAGGAGACAAGCAATTCCCAATAGGAGTCTGATTGATTCCAGTCTGGCTACAGGGGCAAAGGTCTCATCAAAATCAACCCCTTCAACTTGAGTGTATCCTTGAGCAACAAGTCTTGCCTTATTCTTGGTGACAACTCCTTCAGCATCTGATTTGTTCTTGCAGATCCATTTTGTGCCAATGATGTTTGTTCCTTCTGGTCTAGGAACTAACTCCCATACTTCATGTTGCTTGAATTGGTTCAATTCATCTTGCATTGCTCCAATCCAGTATTCATCAGTTAAAGCCTCCTTAACATTTCTTGGTTCAATTTTAGACACAAAGTAAGAGTTTGAGATGATTTCTCTAGATCTTGTAATGACTCCACTGTTAGGATCTCCTATGATGAGTTCTTTAGGATGATCTTTCTGAATTCTGATGGAAGGGTTTTTGCTAGCTTCCTTTGATTCAGAGTCTGCTGCAGTGGTGTTAGGTAGATCATTATGTTGAGTTGAAGTCTCAAAGAATGTCTCAACATTACAAGGGACATCTGTTTCCTCATGATAATCATCAACTATGACATTTATTGATTCCATCATGACTTTGGTCCTAGAATTGAATACCCTATAAGCTCTGCTGTTGGTGGAGTATCCTAGAAATATTCCTTCATCACTTTTAGGGTCCAGCTTTCTCCTTTGTTCACGATCTTCCAGAATATAGCATTTGCTACCAAATACATGGAAGTACTTCACTGTTGGCTTTCTTCCTTTCCAGAGTTCATAAATGGTGGATGAGGTTCCCTTTCTCAAAGTGACTCTGTTATGGACATAACAGGCTGTATTCATAGCTTCAGCCCAAAAATGAATAGGAAGTCTTTTGGCATGTATCATTGCTCTGGCAGATTCCTGTATGGTCCTGTTTTTCCTTTCTACAACTCCATTTTGTTGAGGAGTTATAGGAGAAGAGAATTCATGATTAATTCCTTCTGAGGAACAGAACTCTTTAAACTTACTGTTTTCAAATTCCTTTCCATGATCACTTCTGATTCTGACAATGCACCCTTCTTTTTCTCTTTGAATTCTTTTGCACAGTTCTTTAAAAACTTCAAATACATCAGATTTTTCCCTAATGAAGTTAATCCAGGTGAATCTGGAAAAATCATCCACAATAACATAGGCATATCTTTTTCCACCAAGACTTTCCACCTGCATTGGTCCCATCATATCCATATGTAGAAGTTCTAGAACCTTAGATATGGTCAGATGTCTTGACTTTGGATGTGACATCCTAGTCTGCTTACCAACCTGACATTCACCACATACTCTCCCTTCATCAATTTGCAGTCTTGGAATCCCTCTGACTGCCTCCATGGATATAATCCTTTTCATTCCTCTTAGATGTAGATGGCCAAGTTTTTGGTGCCACAGTTTCACTTCTTTTTCTTCTTTGGCAATAGAACACACAGTAGAGTAATTAGTGTTCTCAGGCTCCCACAAGTAGCAGTTGTCTTTAGATCTGATTCCTTTCATTACAACTTCTTGTTTCTCATTAGTTACAAGACATTCAGATTTTGAGAAGTTGACCTTGAATCCTAGATCGCATAATTGGCTGATACTTATGAGATTAGCAGTAAAGCCTTTTACCAGCAATACTTCATTTAGATTTGGAACTCCAGGGCAGTCCAAGTTTCCAACTCCTTTGATTTCTCCTCTAGCACCATATCCAAAGGTCACATAACTAGTGGTGTGAGGTTTAACATTATTGAGAAGGTTCTTGATTCCAGTCATGTGCTTAGAACATCCACTGTCAAAGTACCAGTCTTCCTTTGCAGAGACTCTAAGGGAAGTGTGAGCTATCAGGGCAGTAGCCTTTTTCTTCCACTGTGGAGTATATGCTACCTTGTTAGACTTAGGTTTGACACCTGGGTTCTGATTAGGATATCCATATAATCTGAAGTAGAATGGCTTTATGTGACCAAACCTACCACAATGATGACATCTCCATCTTTGATACTTTTTCTTCATATTTCTCTGTTCACGATGTTGAGAGCTATGTTGTGACATCTGCTTTGACATTTGTTTATCAGGCCTGATCTTCTTGTCTATACCAGATTTCTTTGCTGCCACAAATCCTAGACCAGACTTGTTTCCCACATTTTGTCCAACCTGAAGGATTTCTTCCAATTTTTCAGTTCCATTTGTCAGCATCTTGACAGATTTGGTCATCTGGTCCAGTTTTGAGTTTAGCATTTGAACCTCCCCTTCTAGATGACTTATAGTATCAATGTCTGCCCTTTTCTCAGCTTCCAACTTTATTATGAGTTTTGTTTATCTCTCATTTTGCTGGCAGACTTCAGCACTTCTGATACATAATTTCTTGTAGGAATCAGCCAGTTCTTCAAATGTCACTTCCTCATCACTAGAGTCACTATCAGAGTTACAAATACCAGTTAGTGTAGTAACTAGTTTGGCAGATTCTTCTTCAGAATTACTTTCTGAATCACAGTCAGACCAAGTAACAGACATTCCGTTCTTTTGTTTCTTAAGAAAGGTAGGACATTCAGCTCGAATGTGCCCATATCCTTCACATCCATGGCATTGAATTCCTCTGCTTTGATTTCCCTTCTCTTCAGACTTTGGTCTTCTGCTGGAGTCATAAGATCTGTTAATGTCAGAAGGAATGTTCTTGACATTTTACCTTGACTTTGGATCCATTCTCTTGATGAGTTTGCTGAATTGTCTTCCAAGCATGGCTATAGCTTCTGAAATATTTTCTTCTTCAACCTCCTTGTTTTCATCTTCAGTATTAGATACAAGTGCTATGCTCTTGTTTTTCTTGTCGACATTGTCACTGATCCCCATCTCAAAGGTCTGAAGAGATCCAATGAGTTCATCCACCTTCAAATTGCTGATATCCTGGGCTTCCTCTATAGCAGTTACCTTCATTGCAAATCTTTTAGGCAAGGATCTGAGAATCTTTCTCACCAGTTTTTCTTCTGACATCTTTTCTCCCAATGCTCCTGAGGTGTTGGCAATCTCCAAGATGTTCATGTGAAACTCATGAATGGTTTCATCTTCCGTCATCCTTAGGTTCTCAAATTTGGTAGTCAGCATCTGAAGCCTTCACATTTTTACTTTGGATGTAACCTCATGGGTAGTTTTGAGAGTGTCCCAAACTTCCTTGGCCAGTTCACATTGATGTACTAGTCTGAATATGTTTCTATCAATTCCATTGAACAAGGCATTTACTGCTTTGGAATTACCCAGGGCTAACTCATCTTCTTATTTGCTCCATTCTTCCTCAGGTTTCAGACTGATTGTCCCATCTTTCTCAGTTATGGTGGGATGGTTCCATCCTTTATCAGCAGCTCTCCAAGCCTTTTTGTCCAATGATTTTAAGAAGGCAACCATATGAGGTTTCCAGTAGTCATAATTTGATCCATCCAGAATGGGTGGTCTGTTTCCAAAAACTCCTTCTTTGTCCATAGCGCCAGAAAGTGATATCCCTAGATCTCACCCAGTAAGACAGGCAGGGTGCCTGCTCTGATGCCAATTGAAATTCTGGAAGAAGATACTCATTGTCACAGTGAATGTTATGACACCATATCTGACTTTCTATAAGACAGTAAATCAAAAAGCAGTAAAGAACACAGTCAATTGTTTACCCAATTCAGTGTGAAACAACACCTACTCTGGGGCCTACCAAGCCAGGGAGGAAATTCACTATAAGAGATATTAATTCAGGAATAAACCAACCAGTTTATCTCCTTCACTTAAGACCTATCCAATGAAACTTCAATCTAAGTTTAACTTAAACCTGAGTTCCTACTCACTCCCCCTCAATCACAGCAGTGATACTAAACAATTGACTAATGAAATAATGAAGACACTCTTCAGAACATACACTTGATTATGCTTCACAGCTTTTAATCAAGTAACACAAACACTCGTGCTTCAAAGCTTTGAGTGATACATAAACCTAACTTGACCTTGCTTCAAAGCTTTAATCAAGTGACACAAACACTCGTGCTTCAAAGCTTTGAGTGATACACAACCCTTACAATCAAAACCTACTCCAAGTCACTTATCACAATGATACTTGCTTGGATTACAGTAGTTAAAACTATACATCTCCTAGTTGATCTTCTGTCAAAGAGTTGATTTTCCTAACAACCTTCCTGTTGAATATATATGCAGCTGTTTCTTCAGTTAGGGCTTCCACGAAAAGCTAGGGTTAATTAGGGTTAACCTCAAGACTTGGTCACAAGACTTTATCAACCAGATTAGGGTTGAGCTAAGTTAACCTAAAGTCCACGTGAGATTATGTTCTGGAATGTATGAACCAAATTCCTGAAAAATCTCAGAATTAACCAAACTGCATAACTGTTAGATCAGTACAGGATGTCTTAACATTGGTTATGACAACAGGAATCCTGTTTACTGATTTTGGTAGAATGTAATAAATGTGATCATTGCAAAATGCTCAGATACACACTCATAAAGAGCAGCTAATGTATGCCATTCTTTTTCTGCATAAAGTACCTTATAAACCAGAATGTTATGACATCAGTCATGACATTCACACACCTGGTTTTACCAAAAATACATGCCAATAACTAAACACTTACACGAAGAAAAAAAAATAATGAGCAATTAGGTTTTTTTCTTTAGGGTTTATGACTTTTTTCCCGTCTTAATCTTGCACGTTATTATCTTTTCCATACGATTTATTTTTTACCACTTATGTAATTGCGCCCGGTTTGTAATAGTTAACTAGGTTTTTATTTTTGCATTTTTACTTTTCAGCCCATTACTTATGTATCTACACCAAATCCCTGTAATAGCATAGGACTTTATTTCTTGCTTTTTCTTTACATGCTTGTATATAATTGTTAGAAATTTAGACGTCCGTGACAAGAATCAATTAATCAGTAGATCACTAATTGCAAGATAAACATAACTGAAAAAACACATTGTTCCACACTTGCACCCTTAGGGTATACCTCACTTGGTTGCCTCAGAAAATAATGGTCATGTCCCTCGAACATAGGGATATCTTAGCAAAGAACCTCAATTCTAAAGTCATAAAAAATATCATGGTCCCTAATGTCCCTCGAGTTTCCTACGAGAAATGATCTTGTCCCTCGATGTTGCCTATATGATGATAGTCCCTTCGAACGTTAAGATATCCTTACATTGTTTCCTTCAATGACCATAGCGTCCCTTTCGATAGTACCTCAATATCCAACGATAGGGCTACCTACTGACTAATAGTAGGATAGCACTATCTAAAGGAAAAGAGGAAAAGAACGTCCTTTTTTCGAGTAGGTAGACAATTCTTAAGTACTTGCTCAAAATCTGATTTTATACACTTACACACTTCCAAATTTCTTTTCAAAAATGCTTTATCACACTCTTGAGGACTGACATAAGAGTTATCATAAAGTAAACAAAAAACTTTCAAAAACATTCTCCTTATCAACACTCTTGAGGACAGATACAAGAGTTATCACAAAGCGAATCGTCGCACTAAGGCATTTTCAAAACAATTTTCAAAACACACAAACACAAACATTTTTCAAAAATGAGCAAGTACCTAAGAGCCCGTGGAAAACCATGAATATAAAGGGTGCTAACACCTTCCCTTTCCATAATCTACCCCCCTTACTCAGAAAATCTCAAAAAAGGTTATTTTTCTATTCTTTTCACCCTTTCCTTAAATTGGATAAAAGAAAAGTCGGTGGCGACTCTTGCTTACCGCGACATTTGCGAACAAAAAACGCAAACCAATATTAACAGTCGGTTATGCCACCGTATCACAGAACTGGAGACTCTGCTGGGAATAATTATAAAAGTGGGGTTTACCTTAGGGTCTAGATCATTTATAACTTGTTTGCTTGTTTGTTTGCTTTACTTTTAAGGGTATTGTTTGGGTACTATAGATCCTACACCCAGATCTAGAGAAACCTTTTAGGTAAGTAGCAATAGATCGTGGAAACTGTGCAGGGTATACCGACACGGTTTAAGCGATGGCTACGTTGATGCGACACTTTGGTTGGTACCGATAGTCCTTGAGTTAATCAAGGAGAATACGGGGCCGCTGCATGGTGTCATGAAGCGTCAACTGACCTTAGAACCTTTAAATGAACAACTTGGCCATTAGGACATAGTGAGATGGTCGTCTTTGGTGTATTCCCAAAGTCAGCAGATACTCAATGCTACACTCATTGAGACTTGACTCATGAGTTTTGTTTGGTTACAAGTCAGTTGCCTATTGAACGAAGCTTGTGGGAAAGGTCAGTAATATTGAGATCCCTTAGAACCCGGTTACTGTTTATAGGACAGGTTGAACAAATCCAACTTCAAGAGGGTATGACCTTAAAACCCATGCAAGCCTTAAACCTAAGGTTTTGGTGTGATTTGCTTGTGCTTGCCATATATGTGATTTCTTAGCATAATCATGACATCATAACATGGCATATCATACTAACCATTTCAAGGATCTGAAGGGTTTGCGATGCAGGTTATGGTAAATCATACGTCTAACAAGGGGAAAAGGGGATTTATTTTCCTCTAGCCAATGTCGTCAAAAGATCAAAAACTCAAAAATCTGAGTCAAGGGCTATGACCCACTTGATATGGTGAGCTTGACTCTCGTAGAAGGAAACTCAAGGATACTAAGTTCTTCAATCAAGGCTGCAAATTCTGACATTTTCTTGTTTACCTCGCGAAATCCTTGAAAACATTGCATACATATATCATACATATCATTGCATAAACAAGTGTCATAGCAGGTTTCTCATCCTCTTCGCTGTTTATTTCAGCAATGGCCCTAGAACAAACAGTGAAGGATCTGCAGACTCAGAATGAACAGTTTCAACATATGATCATGGCCAGAGCCAAGGGGCAAGAGGAATTGAAAGCTCTGATTGTTAAACAGAAGACTAAGAAGCCAAGGAGGACAGCTGGTACGGTAAATATGGGAACGAGATTCAAAGGATCGCTAAGGCAAGTTGTTAAGCTGACATCTTCCTCCAAAGAAGTAGATAATCAAGAGGGGAGACAAGAGAGGAAGACCCTAGTCCGAGGGAATGTGAAAATGAGACTGATTACAATGAAGAGCAGTATCCTCCGCCCGATGAAAAGTACAAACAGCTGGAAGAGCGTCTGAGTGCAATGGAGATCTAGTAAGTGCCTGGGCTGGACTTTGAAGAGCTGGGTTTGGTGTTTGGGGTTGTAATCCCACAAAAGTTCAAGGTGCCAATGTTTGCCAAATATGATGGGGTTTCATGTCCCAAGATGCACCTACGATCTTATGTGAGGAAGATACAGCCTCACACTGCTGACAAGGACTTATGGGTCCACTTCTTTCAGGATAGTTTGTCCGGAACTCAACTAGAATGGTTCTACCAGATGGAAAGGACCAACATCCATAATTGGGAAGACCTGGCTACTGCTTTTTACAAGCAGTATCAGTACAAAACAGACCTTGCTCCCACCCGTACTTAACTCCAAAGTATGGCTATGGGTTCGAGCGAGGGCTTTAAAGACTATGCTTAGAAGTTGAGGGACTTAGCATGAAGATTCCAGCCTACCTATTTGATAGGGAGCTAGTGGATATGTTTCTGGGTACCTTGTCTGGTCCATTTTTCAATCACCTGATTGGAAGCTCCTCAGCAGGCTTTATTGAATTAATCTTGACAGGGGAAAGAGTGGAAGCTGGAATTAGGAGTGGTAAGATTCAAAAGGATGCATCCTCCAGTGTAGTAAGCAAGCCATTTACTGGGAAAAAGGAGGTCAGTGTTTTTTACAATCAAAGGAATCAGGACAGAACTGAACACCATCCGGCGGTAGGGACTGTTATGATCTCTAAACCTGCACCTATTCAGCAAAGGAGCAACCAGCCTAGGACATAAAGGCCGACAAGACAGTTTACCCAGATAAATATGACGATGTCTCAAGTCTTACCACATTTACTGAATTCTAATATGGTAACTTTAAAGGAAGCTCCGAAGAATCCCAACACTGCCTCTCCCCGATACAATCCAAATTCCCGTTGTGCTTACCATTCAGAAAGTCCAAGTCATGATACAAACAATTGTTGGGCTTTGAAAAACAAGGTGCAAGACCTTCTCGAAGTGAAGGAAATTTAATTTGACGCCCCTGAGATTCCAAATGTTATCACTGCTCCTATTCCCAAGCACAGTTGTGGTGTTAACGCTATTGAAGATGATATGTTTGTTACTATTGCTGAAGAGCTTGTTACTCATCTTATGACCGTTAAGTGGAACTTGTTGAAGGCCGGTTTATTTTCGGGTTGTGGAAAAGGTTGCCACTTTTGTTTATCTCTACCGACTAGTTATCATTTATTGAAGGCAGGTGTTCAGCGCCTGATGGATGATAGAGAGATTTTGTTTGAGGAGACTCCCGTTCCAACCATTTCTTACAAGGATATTTCAATAATAACCATTTCCGCCAATTCTCCCAGGGTCTCCACCAAAAGAGCCGCCAGGATTGCATCTGTTCTGAAGGTGACTCCACTGATAATTAATATGCCAGGGCCAATACCATACTCCTTGGATAAAACTATTCCCTGGAACTATGGGGGTGACGTCTACTACCACTGCGTCAAGCAAGACCTGGTGGTTGTTGAAGACCAGGTTTCTGAGAATGTTGATCCCGACATTGATAAAATTGTTGGAACCAACAAAATAACAAGAAGTGGAAGAGTGTTCTCCTCTGAGATTTCTCCTCCAAGAGCTTTTACTGGTCCTATGATCATTCCTACTTTTGTTCCTGCCGATACTACTACTGCAACTCCTGTGATTACCTCTGTTGACACCCCTATCACTGAGTCAACCGAGACTCGGGGAAAAGATATATTGATTGAGCCTGTCCAGACAAAGGCACAGTTAGTATCTATCCCAGAAGCTTCCAAGAAGGAGATGGAAGAAATTTTAAAAATTATAAAGAAGAGCGACTACAATGTAGTTGAACAGTTGGGCAGACCCCTTCAAAGATTTCTATGCTAGCCTTACTGTTGTGCTCAGAAGCTCATGCGAAGGCACTAGTGAAATTTCTTAAAACTGCCCATGTGCCACAGGAAACCTATGCTGACCAATTTGACGATTGTGTGTCTAGTTTGACGGCTGATAACGTTTTGGGTTTTTTTTTATGTTGATCTGACACCTAGAGGGAGGAAACACAATGATGCATTGCATGTCTCTGTCGAATGCAGGGGTACTACTATGGCCCATGTCCTAGTAGATATTGGTTCATCATTGAATGTGCTACCTAAGAAAGCTCTAGATAGACTAGACTGTGAAGGTTTGACATTGAAGCCCAGTAACATTGTAGTGAGGGCTTTTGAAGGTTCGAAGGGAATAGTGCACGGGGAGGTGGACATCCCCATCAAAGTTGGTTCTCAGACTTTCGACTCTACCTTCTACGTGATGGATATCAGACCATTATATTCTTGTTTATTGGGTCGCCCTTGGATTCATGGGGGAGATTTGTTACGTCCACTCTGCATCAGATGCTTAAATACCCGGTCAAAGGAAGAATTGTCACTATACACGGTGAAGAAGAATACATGGTCAGTCACCTGAATTCCTTCAGATATGTAGAAATGGATGGTGATCTCATCGAGACTCCATGCCAGAACTTCAAAGAGGTACCTCAGACTATAGCCACAACTGAAACTGTCACCAATCTGCCAAAGATCACCAGACCTCCCTTGAAGATGGCTTCTCTCAAGGATGCAAAAGCGGTTATTGAAGAAGGTGGGTCTACCATTTGGGGCCAATTCCCTGATATTCTATACAAGTATGATAAATTTGGTTTGGGTTTCTCTTCAGGGGCTCAAAGGGCTGTTCAACGTGCTCGTGTTGGAATACCTCCCCTACGCATCAACAATCATGGGGTCAATGCTCTAGAAGACAGTGAGGGTGACGACAACATGGATAGATGGATCTTCCCTACTACCAATGGTGGACCAGTAACTGGAAGACAAAGGACTTTATACCAATTACTTTTATTCAGAAGTAATTGTCTTTCTTGTTTTTTAGATATGTAATAAACAATATAAACTCTTTGGCCATGTGTCTTACCCGGGGCATAATGGTTTATTTGTGAGGGTTATCATATTTCAATTACATATGGAATTAATAAAGCATTGGACGTTTATGCGTACAAATTTTGCGCTCTTTGTTTTTCTTTTTCTGATTTTACTTTGTCTATACAGCTATGCCCTTACACACACTCATGTATCAAACTGCAGATCCATATCCACTCTGGATCCCATTGATAACAGTTCTACTATTGCCAGTTATGAATTTGAAAATCCGATCAACCAAGCCAAAGACGAAGGTGAGGAAGATTGTGAGGTACCTGGAGAGCTTGCTAGGTTGTTACAGCAGGAGGAGAGGACTATAAAGCCTCATGAAGAGCCAGTTAAGACAATAAACTTGGGCACAGAGGAAGACAGAAAAGAAGTCAAGATCGGTGCAAATCTGGGGCTTAATGTCAAATAGCGGTTGATACAAATGTTGCATGATTATGTCGAGATCTTTTCCTGATCATATAAAGACATGCCAGGACTGGATACAAATATTATGGTTCACCGTTTACCAACTAAAGAAGATTTCCCTCCGGTGAAGCAGAAGGTCTGTCGTATGCTCCCTGAAATGTCAGAGAAGATCAAAGCAGAAGTTATGAAACAATTCAACGCTGGGTTCCTAGTTGTCACCTCTTATCCCCAATGGGTTGCCAACGCAGTTCCGGTGCCTAAAAAGGACGGCAAGATATGGATGTGTGTGGACTATAGAGGTTTGAACAGGGCAAGCCCCAAAGATGACTTTCTACTTCCCCGCATTGACGTTCTGGTTGACAACACCGTGCAACACAAGATCTTTTCCTCCATGGATGGTTTCTCTGGTTACAATCAGATCAAGATGGAACCCGAAGACATGGAGAAGACAACCTTTGTTACGCAATGGGGCACTTTCTGCTACAAAGTGATGTCATTTGGATTAAAGAATGTTGGGGTAACCTATCAGCGAGCCATGGTAGCTTTATTTCACGACATGATTCACCATGAGATAGAGGTTTATATTGATGACATGATAGCCAGGTCTCAAACTGAGGAAGAGCACCTTGATCATCTATAAAAGTTGTTTTATAGGTTAAAGACGTACAAGTTGAGGCTCAACCCGAACAAGTGCACCTTCGGGGTAAGGTATGGTAAACTTCTAGGTTTCATTGTTAGTGACAAGGGTATTCAGGTAGACCCTGCAAAGGTGAAGGCTATACAAGATATGTCGGCTCCTCACACTGAGAAGGAGGTCATAAGCTTCTTGGGACTCTTGAAATACATTTCCAGGTTCATTTCCCATCTAACTTCTACTTGTGAGCCAATCTTCAAACTCCTGAAGAAAGATAAGGAGGTAAAGTGGAATGACGAATGCCAGACTGCCTTCAAAAGAATCAAAGAATATCTTTAAGAGCCTCCAATACTGATGCCTCAAATTGAAGGAAGACCTTTGATAATGTACTTAACAATGTTAGATAATTCAATGGGGTGTGTGTTGGGGAAGCATGACGAGTTTGGTCGAAAATAGCATGCGATATACTATCTTAGAAAAAAGTTTACCGACAGTGAAACAAGATACTCATTGCTCGAGAAAACTTGTTGCGCTTTGGCATGGGCTGCTCCCCGACTAAGGCAGTATATGTTGACCCATACTACTTTGTTGATATCTAAGATGGATCCGATCAAGTACATCTTCGAGAAGCCCGCTCTCTCTGGAAGAATAGCAAGATGGCAAATGATCTTGACCGAATACGATATCCAATACACAATCCAGAAAGCAATCAAGGGAAGTGTACTAGGTGATCATTTGGCTAATGAGGCTGTGGTTGACTACCAGTCAATGAATTTTGAGTTCCCAGGCAAGAATATTATGCTAGTGACTGACTATGAAGAACCTGGACAGGATGAAGGACCTGAAAAAGGATCCTGATGGATTATGGTTTTTGACGGAGCCTCGAATGCACCCGACAATGGCATTGGTGTTATAATTATATCTCCTGAAGGATGCATACTCCTTTCACCTCCATATTATGTTTCAATTGTACCAACAATATGGCGGAGTATGAAGCGTGCATCATGGGTCTCAAAGCTGCCATTGACCTGAGGATCAAGTTCTTGAGCGTATTGGGGGATTCAGCCTTGGTAATAAGTTAGATCAAAGGAGAGTGGGACACGAAGCACCCTAATCTCATCTCATACAAAGAACATGTGATGACACTGCTTCCACACTTTGAGGAGGTCACCTTTGAACATTTTCCACGAGAAGAGAATTAGTTAGTGGACGCGCTAGCTACTATGTCATTGATGTTCAAGGTCAAGTGGGACAACAAGGCTCCTCGGATCACTATTGAGAGGTTGGATGAACCAGCATACTGCTACGAGATTGAAACTGAAGAAGTGACAGACAAACCTTGGTTTCATGAAGTAAAGAGGTATGTCGAGGCTCAAGAATATCCCGAGGGGGCATCTGTCAATGATAAGAAGTTTCTAAGAGGGTTCACCGCAAAATTCTTCCTCAGTAATGAAATCCTCTACAAGCGCAACCATGACTCTACTTTACTTTGGTGCGTAGATAAGAGCGAAGCAGAGAGGATTGTGGCAGATCTACATGAAGGTACCTTTGGAACCCGTTCTAGTGGACATACCATGGCTAAAAAGATCCTACGGGCAGGATACTATTGGTCCACTATAGAAGCAGACTGTTATCATCATTCCCGAACTTGTCACAAATGCCAGATCTACGCTGATAAGGTGCATGTACCTCATGTTCCCTTGAATGTATTGACGGCTCCCTGGCCCTTCGCAATGTGAGGCGTTGACATAATCGGAGAGATTAGACCTACTGCTTCAAATGGGCATCGCTTCATCTTAGTCGCCATTGATTACTTCACGAAGTGGGTTGAGGTTGCCTCTTTTGCTACTGTTACCAAGAATGTTGTGGTGCGGTTTATCAAGCATAACCTGATTTGTCGGTATGGTGTGCCAGAGAGAATCATTACAGACAATGGTACAAATCTCAACAATACAATGATCACTGAACTCTATAAACAATTCAAGATCCATCATCACAATTCTTCCCCTTACGGACGAATATGAATGGCGTTGTGGAGGCTGCTAATAAGAACATTAAGAAAATCATACAGAAGATGACAGTGACATACAAAGATTGGCATGAGATGTTACCATTTTCTCTTCATGGTTATCGCACCTCAGCACGAACGTCGACAGGGGAACCACCTTATTCTCTGGTATATGGTATGGTGGTTGTCCTACCTATTGAGGTCCAGATCCCTTCTTTGAGGATCATGAAGGACGCGAGATTAAATGAAGACGATTGGATCCAGAATCAACTTGATCAATTGAATCTGATTATTGAGAAAAGACTTACTACTGTCTGTCATGGTCAAATGTATCAAAAACGAATGATCAAGGCTTTCAACAAAAAGGTCAGACGTCAAGTATATCAAGTGGGTGATCTAGTGATCAAGTGCATCATACTACCTCAAGTTGATCCCAAGGGCAAATGGACTCCCACGTACAAAGGGTCATTTGTGATCAAAAGCATATTTTCTGGTGGATCCATGATTCTGACCACAATGGATGGTGATGACCTTCTTCACCCTGTTAATATGGACATAGTGAAAAGATACTACTTTAAATAAAGACCCGCTAGGTTGACTGGCCTAGGCAAATATAAGGGCATCCCGGAGAACCAAAAGGGTTAGAGCAAAAGTTAGGGATAAAAACAAAAAAATTGTACACCCGGCAAGTCGAAAACATGCAAAGGCGGCTTGGGCAAAAAAGGGTATCCGGTTGACTGAAAACCTGAAAGGGCGGTCCAAGAAAAAGTTAGGGATTTGAAGCATATCACTATGTCCCATTGGATCACCTTGCGGCCAGACTTCAGTATCAACTATCAAGCTCAAACGGTACCGATCAATCCAGTCAACTTCGGACAAGTAGCAAAATGATGAGATGCTCGAAGACATAAGGGAAATAGCAGAATTGAAACTCAATGGGATTATTACACATAGCTGTTTTCTTCTCTTTGTACACTATTTTGTATAGTTTTCACTCTCACGGCGGTGTTCTCCTACTAGAACGTCAGCCTCTTTGTACAAAATGCCTGTTATAGGAAAACTTCAGAAATCAATACAAATCATTTCTTTGGAAGTACAAAACTGTTTGTTTTTCTTTTTTCGGTTTTGTTTTGCAAAAACGTCCAATGACTTATTCTTGACATATGCATTTGAATATGATTTCTATTCACAAATATTTGCATAAAAACATAAATACAGTTGCTCATGACTTTAAGGAACGGGGTAAAGTCTAAAAACCCATTTTAGTCTCGACAATTACTCCTTCCAACAGGTACAGGGGCAGAGATAGTTTTGAGATGAAGTCACCATTACATATGACCCCGTGACGTCTATGTTCCCCACAGAGTAGAAACAACCAAAGTTTCGATCTCTCCTTCCCCAAGCAGGAATTACCTCCTCAGCAAAATTCCTTCTCCAGCTGTGATTTGTACTCCCCAGCCGAGTTTTATAATTTCCAACAGTTATAAAACCTCATCCCGAGTAGAGTTGATTTCTCTAACTACGGAAGTTTCATTCCCTAACAGATTTTATTTCTCTACAACGGAAAAATATTCCAATAAATCATCTCCCTCCACAGAGTTATTCTCAAAAAAAAGTCAAGCCCCGGCAGAACATCCTCAAACAGAAAGAGGAAATCCCCGACAAATCATATTTATTCATCATCCTCAGCGGAAACGAAGGTTTCGTCTTCCCAATACTCTTAAGCAGTAGTCTGGGATTTACTTTCCCAGACTAAGAAACATCACAATAGCATTCCATATTCATACATCATGGCATGCGCATACACATCGCATACAGCATAATCTCATTTATCTTGAGAATATTATCACAATTCATTTCATACATCATGACATTGCATACGACTAACACTTTACCGTTTTCAGGGAAAGATCAAATCAACAAACACTGCTGACTACTTATGTGACCTAGTAGTCTTCCCAAAAGCTACGTCTAATGAAGGGCTATTTCAGCATTTTCCTCAGAAAGATGTTCTCAAAAGACCTTCTCTGGTCCAGTCAGGTCGACACTAAGATCTCTTTGATTCCTATTCCAGTTGAAGATATTCCAAGACTTTTGCCTGGTTCAGTTGAATCGACCCTAAGATTCTTCTGATTTCTGTTCCAGTCAAAGTTAATTAAAGACCTTCTCTGGTTCAGTCGGATCTCCACTAAGATCTCTCTGATTCCTATTCCAGTTGAAGATTGACCCAAGACTTTTGTCTGGTTCAGTTTAATCGACCCTAAGATTCTTCTGATTTCTGTTCTAGTCAAAGTTAATTAAAGACCTTCTCTGGTTTAGTCAGATCACAACTAATATCTCTCTGATTCCTATTCCAGTTGAAGATATTCCAAGACTTTTGTGTGGTTCAGTTGAATCGACCCTAAGATTCTTCTGATTTCCGTCCAGTCAAAGTTAATTAAAGACCTTCGCTGGTTCAGTCAGATCGCCACTAAGATCTCTCTGATTCCTATTCAAGTTGAAGATTGACCCAAGACTTTTGTCTGGTTCAGTTGAATCGACCCTAAGATTCTTATGATTTATGTTCTAGTCAAAGTTAATTAAAGACCTTCTCTGGTTCAGTCAGATCGCCACTAAGATCTCTCTGATTCCTATTCCAGTTGAAGATTGACCCAATACTATTGTCTGGTTCAGTTGAATCGATCCTAAGATTCTTCTGATTTCTGTTCCAGTCAAATTTAATTAAAGACCTTTTTTGGTTCAATTAGATCACCATTAAGACCTCTCTGATTCCTATTTCCATTGAAGATAACCCAAGACTTTTTTGTGGTTCAGTTGAATCGATCCTAAGATTCTTCTAATTTCCATTCCAGTCAAAAATAATTAAAGACCTTTCTCTGGTTAAGTTGAATCGACCCTAAGATTTTTATGATTTATATTCCAATTAAAGAAACTACAAAGCCCGGAGCATGACCAGATAACAGTTTAATCTCATTTCCCCAGTAAGTCGTTGTGAAGCATGGAATACGATCGGATAACAGTTAGCCTTATTATCCTCAACAAGTCAATGTGAAGCCTGGATCCTGCTAGATAGCAGTTCACTTCTGTCTCTTCAATCAAGAGATGACTCCCCAGTAGAGTAATTGACAACTGAAGCTCCTGAACTCTATTTCCCAAACAGGGACCAACATTCCTCAGCGGAGTCCTCCTCAATAACAGGCATAGGAATTCCCGCAAACGAATATCTCATGAAACCAACATTGTTCTGGATGGCATCTTCAAGCACATCTCCGACAACTCTCTGTCATATCATCTGGATGGCATATTTAAGCCCAACTCAGACATTATAGGTCATTTAAAAAATCCAACAAAAACACCTTTTGGGTCAAAGCTCCTTATATAAACATGGAAGATCCAATTTGAGGTGAAACCAAAAGGTTTGTTTAGAGGACATCCTAAGCTCTCTAAAAAGTCCAAGAACACCCTCATAGGGTTAAAATTGAGAAAGATATGCATTGCTAAAGTTGACCAATTTTATGAAAATGCACAAAAGTCAATGTGAGCAAATTGGACCTTTTGGACTAATGGGCGTGGGTTTGGGATCTCAAGCATATCCATGAACTTATTTAGGATATTTAAATCCATTATTTTATTTTTATGAGATTTGTTTTTATTTATTTTAATTTGTATTCATTTAAATCAAAATAAATCAAATAAAGTAGTGAAATAATGAAATAAAATCCACAAATTTGTTTTAGGATCATATCATAGGTCTAGAATCAGATGGTCAAGTCAATATTTCATGCAAGGGTTGATTGGAATAAAAAAAGAATATTTTGGCCAAGTTTAGAAATAAAAAATCCAAATTGCAAATCAAATCTTCCTTTCACAAATCTTCAAGATTCTATCCAATTTTGTTAACCTAATGCATTCTCATATATATGTACAACATTGCCAGACCAAAAGGGAGAGGTTTTTCCGCATAGAATACACGTAAGAAGTTCCAAATTTTTGACAAAAAAGTGACAATTGGATTGATATTTGCAGAAGGTTTCAAGGAGCATTTACGTTTTCAATCCATTCCTGGGGACATTCTGAAGCTAACAGCATCATTCTCACCCATCAAAGCATCCAGAATCACCACATACATCATCATGGTTTGCACATATTTTTCTAAATTCGATTTTGATCATACATGCATTATAAATAGGTTTTGATTATGCATTACTGTTTGTATGAGCATTTAGAATGTATTTCAATACTTAATTTCCAGTTTTGATACATATATGACAAACTGCCATTATTAGGGTTTTAACCTTCATTTTTGGGTTTTAAGATACATGAAAAATTGGACCTAACAATGGATTCCATCATTCTCAGAGGATCAAACCCAATTGATCCATGACCTTGAATTGGATTTATATTGTCTGTTGTGAATTGTTGAAATGTGCAGGGTTTTTTGTGACAAATTTAGTTCGTAAGTAAAAGTCCTTAAGCTAAAATGATGGATGGCTGGAGAAGATGAAGGCGTGGCACAACCTGATTGGATCATTTGAATCAGCGTGCGTTTTTTACATAAAAGGAATTTCTGACATTTACTTTGGTTATATTATTTTATGTTTGCTTCATATAACGAATGACCACCTAGCTCAAATGGTAGAAGAAGCGCATGGCAAAGGGAGAGACCTGGGTTCGATCCCAAGATCTGGAATGTTATCTTTTTCTAAGTTATTTCTTGCAGATTCAGTGTATTACACTCCCAGGCGCGCACCATGGGCCAGCAACATCATCACCATCAGATCTATCATCCCAAGATCAAACGCCCCTAGAAGCGCTTCCATACCATGGACCTCCATACCACTACAGCATTGGATCAGGCAAAGTTTATGGGCCAGCTAGACTTGGGCTTTGCAAAAATGCAAACAACACCCTCCAGATTAGGTTCACACCCCCCTTTAGGCACATTCTTCTTTTCTTTTTATTATTCTTATTTAATTTCTTTGTCATTTTTAATTATTTCAAAAATCATTTTTTTCTAAAAAAATCAGAAAATCATAAATTAGGATTTAGGTTTTTTTAAAAAAAATATTTTTTCAATTTAATTAATTTAATTTAATTTTAACCTTATTTCATTAATTAAAATTAATTAGAGAATTAGGTTAAAATTCAAATATTGTTTTCATAAAATACAAAAATATTTTTAATGAGCAATTAGGTTTTTTTCTTTAGGGTTTAGAAATTTTTTCCGTCTTAACCTTGCGCGCTATTATCTTTTCCATTTATTTTTATTACCACTTATGTAATTGCGCCTGGTTTGTAATGGTTAACTAGGTTTTTATTTTTGCATTTTTACTTTTCAGTCCATTACTTATGTATCTACACCAAAACCCTGTAATAGCGTAGGACTTTATTTCTTGCTTTTTCTTTACATGCTTGTATATAATTATTAGAAATTTAGGCGTGCATGACAAGAATCAATTAGTCAGTATATCACTAGTTGCAAGATAAACATAACTGAAAAAACACATTGTTGCACACTTGCACCCTTATGGTATACCTCACTTGGTTGCCTCGAAAAATAATGGTCATGTCCCTCGAACGTAGGGATATCTTAGCAAAGGCACTCAATTCTAAATTCATCAAAAGATCATGATCCCTAATATCCCTCGACTTGCCTACGAGAAATGATCTTATCCCTCGATGTTGCCTTTATGATGATAGTCCCTTCGAACGCTAAGATATCCTTACATTGTTGCCTTCAATGACCATAGTGTCCCTTTCAATAGTCCCTCAACATCCAACGATAGGGCTACCTACTCACTAATAGTAGGATAGCACTATCTAAAGGAAAGGAGGAAAAGAACGTCCTTTTTCGAGTACGTAGACAGTTCTTAAGTACTTGCTCAAAATCTGATTTTATACACTTACACACTTTCAAATTTATTCTCAAAAATGCTTTATCACACTCTTGAGGACTGATACAAGAGTTATCATAAAGCAAACAAAAAACTTTCAAAAACATTCGCCTTGTCAACACTCTTGAGGACTGATACAAGAGTTATCACAAAGCGAATCGCCGCACTAAGGCAATTTCAAAACAATTTTCAAAACACACAAACACAAACAGTTTTCAAAAATGAGCAAGTACCTAAGAGCCCGTGGAAAACCACTGATGTAAAGGATGCTAATACCTTCACTTTCCATGATCTACCCTCTTACTCAGAAAATCTTGAAAAAGGTCTTTTTCTGTTCTTTTCACCCTTTCCTTAAATTGGATAAAAGTAAAGTCGATGGCGACTCTTTCTTACCGCTACATTTGCGAACAAAAAACGCAAACTAGAATTAAAAGTCGGTTCTGCCACCGTATCACAAATACCTTAGAAATTTGTTGTACGGGACTAATATAGTTTATCGAAGGCAACATTGAAGGGTCATCGTGGGACTATGATCTTGTAATCGTGGGTCTTTGCTAAAGTATCCCACATTCGAGGGACATGATTGCTTTTATCTGAGGAAAGAAGTGTGGGTTACCCTAGAGGTGTACCTATGCAAGATGTATTATTTTCATGTATTTATCTTGAATTAGGGTTATCTATTTGTTGATTTTAAGTCTTTCCATACAAATCCTAATTACTATTACAAGGCTTTGACAATTACATAAATTGTAATGCGAAATGGTAAAATGCACAAAAATGTAAAGTGAAAAGAAGTTGTTTTTTGTGAGATTTCTTTGATAGAAAAGTTTTAGTAGTCCATTTAATTGAAGAAAAACCTAGGTTTAAGTTAACTTTAAAAAGAAAACTAATTATTTAGAAAAAATGTTTTTTTGATGTTTCACTTAGAAAAATAGTTTTATGGTGTTAGATCATCTCCTAACAATGCAAAATGTCCAAGGTATATGTGATACGGTGGGAGAACTGACTTGGGATTTCGCGTTTGTGTTCGCAAATTTTTCGGTTTAGCAAGAGTCGCCATCGAATGTTTATTTTATCCTAAGGAAAGGTCAAAAAGCACAGGAAAGACCTTTGAGATGTTTTCTTGGGTTCGGGGAGTACATTATAGAAAGGGAAGGTATTAGCACCCTTTCTATCCATGGTTATCCATGGGCTCTTAGTTACTTGCTTAGATCACTTGCTTTACTTTTCAATTGTTTGAAATGGTGCTCTTCAATTGTTTGAAATGGTGCTTTGTGTGTGATTTTGAAAGATGTTTTGAAAAGAGGCCATCGTTGTGGAAACCTTTGTAATGATTCTTCTTTGAATGTATACAAAGGTGTTTTCGTCTTTTGAAAAGTTTCCAATGTTTGAAAGTAGGGTTTTGAAATTGTGTTGTAAAGTGTGTTTTGAAGATAGCAAGGATGTTTTTGCAAGCTTTGATCAAATAACTAAGAGTTATCTACCCTATATTACTCAAAGATATTTCTTATGTTTTTAACCCTTTTAACAGTGTTGCTTCACCATTGTATTTGGTGAGCAACCTTGTGTTAGGATGTTAAACGGGACAGGCGCGGGTCATCGTATAGACCATGATAGCAATAGTGTCAAGTATTTTTGGCAATTTTCTTGAGGGACTTGATCATTTTTTTTAGGCAACTCAGATAGCGTCATCGAGGGACTATGATCTTTTGTTTTGTTTTTGTTTTGCCAAAGTACTTGACATGCATATCATGGCCCATTTTTGAAGGCAACAAGTGGATGGTAACCCTAGGGGTGCAAGTGTGCATTGTGTTTGTTTTTTCATGCATTTTTGTGTTTGATTAGGTCAAACTATTTGTTGGTTTTGATTTTTGCATACAAACCCTAAGTCTAATCATGGCATAATTGAAAGCATTTAAAGGTGTGAGAATTTAAATTCTACACTATTACAACATGATATAGGGAGGGGGGTACAAATTTGAATTGGGGATTATTTGACAAGAAATTAAACCCTAAATTATTACAACCAAATTGAATTTGCAAGGCATAATATTTAAATGTACAATATACAATGAATAAATATGAGATAAAATGTATTATGCAAAAAAGTTTTTATTTATGTAAAATATTTTCAAAGGAAAGAAATGTAAAGAAAATAAAAAAAAGTTGATTTTAATTATTTTTAGGGTTTGCCCTAATTCTCTTTAAAGAAAATAAAAATTGTATTATTTATGTACAAAATATATTAATATGTACACAAATGAGAGTATATCATAAAAAAATGTTTTTTAGTATAAAATAATAATAAAAATAAAATGTATTATTTTTGTGTTTTTTATTCTAATTATTTAATAAAATATAGTATATATGTGTGTGTATATATATATATATATATATATATATATATATATATATATATATATATATATATATATATATATATATATATATATATATATATATATATATATATATATATATATATATATATATATATATATATATATATATATATATATTATTTACAAAAATGTATATATTTCGAGAAAATATTTTCAAATGTGAATAAAAATAATAAATGAAAATAAAGGTATTTTTTACATTATTTTTAAGTTTAAACAAAATTTTATAAAGTATTTAAACATTTTAATGTTTGAAATAATTGAAACAAATACCAAATAAATATGAAAATTTATAAAAATATTTTTTAAATATTTTTTATGTTAGAAAATAAAATATCAAAGTCAGAAATGAAATAAGAATGCAAAAATGATAAATATACAAGAAATGGGCCAGGGGGTGTGAAACTGAAAAAGCAAGTGTTAGAAGCAAAACAAGCCAGCCCAGCCCAATAACTTCATCTTCTTCCTCCAGACTTTGAAAAAAACGCGTGTTTTCCACACAAACTTGTATCTCCTGATTCAGTGCTTTTTTGACAAAACTCAAAACATAAAACTTGTAGAGCATCAAACAACGAATCTAACCATATAAAAAACTTAAACTAACTCTCAAAGACCAGAGAGAATTTCTCTGGCCCTAATTTCTAACCTAGTTTTTTCAGAAAGTTCATGAATGAAATTCTCCTAGCACGATTAATATAAATGAAAACTAAGCACATGTATGGTTTCAGGGCTATGAATACAACATCTTTCATTCACAAACCTAAGTCTAACTATTCCTAAATAGAGAGATAAAAGTTCATGAAATACCTGTTTCAGTTGAGTTCGAGCTGGACAATGTAGCAACTTTCAATGGTGCTTGAGGTTCTTTTGAGCTTGCCTGATGTCCACTGAACCTTTCCCAATGCTTAGTTTGTTTTGAAGTAGCCTGAATCGTGCTACAGATCTCAACCTGCAAAGCTTCCAAACAAAAATGGCAATGTGTGTTAGTGGAGTTACATTAACTTGTGAATGGTCTGGATAGCTCAGGTATGTTGATTGGAATGTGTTTGAAGTAGTTTTGGACAAAACGCACGAGGGAATTTGATGGTGGCTTGTGATTTGCAGAACTGGCCCTGTTTTGCAAGAAAAAATGGTTTTGGAGTATGAGGATGCTTTAGGGGTGAAAGGCTCGTGCTTCTGACTTGCAAGAGTGTATGAAACTTGTTTGATAACTTTGCTTGAGTTAGTTTTTATCAGATATGTGAGTTGTTGGCTTTTTGCATAATGCCTTGGTTATGAAGCAAAATGAGAAGTGACAAAGAGCAGGCATGTACAGGCTAGCTCTAACTCTGCACACAATGTGTAAGCTTGGCCCCAAGTTTATGGATTTGTTTTGCTTCAAGAGATTTGGCTCTATGCTCAAGGATTAGTGGTTTGACATAAAGCAACCTTTTGCAAAAATAGAAATATGCCTTTTACCATTCAGGGATTAAACTTGTGTACAATACCCTAATGACCAAGACAATGCATTAGCTCAATGTATTTGCATTAAATTATGGAGTGTGAAATGGTTTATAGGCCTTCAATCAAGTAGAAAGCATGTTGGTTTGAAAATGAAACTTGTATGAACATGTATTGGCCATGGATCAAAGTGAGTTTTTGCCAACTTCAAGCATTCGATTCTCCCTAACCTCAAAGGTGTTTGAGGATTTCTTGGACAATTTGGAAAGCTTGCAACATTTACTATAATCCATCTTTGAAATTAAACTTGAAACTCCAAGTGTAACTATGTGAAAAATGGTCAAGAAGATGGGTCAAAATCCTGCCTAAACTAGGGCAAAATTTCTCTAAGTTAAAAGTTTTAGGTACCCTTGTTACCAAAATCATAACTTGAGATCCAAGCTTCTTTTGAGAAAACTTTGTGAATAAAAGTTGTGGTCTTTGTGATGGACCACAACTTTCATGTTATAAGTTTTGTTTGAATCCATTTCCATCTTGGTGAAAAAATGGGACAAAGTTAGGAAAAAATAGGAACATTTTATAACTTAGAAAATTTCTAAGTGATGAAAATTTTCCATTTTAAACCCTAGATTGCAATTTTGGGTTTCTTGATGAAAAAGTTTCATAATTTGACATGTCTTGATGAAAAATGACCCTTGGAACTTGATTTTGACCAAAAAGTCAAAGTTTGACTTTTCAGTATACAGTCAAATTTTGATCAGTTGACTGAAAAAATCATTTGTCAATCCTATGCATTTGAGACCTTGTGAACTTGTTGAATGTGTCAAGACAATGTCATTGAGTCCTTGAGTCCATGATTGAGCTTTATTTGCCATTGGCTAGGTCAAACAGTCAAAAATTGCCTTTGTACAGTCAAAACCCTAAAAATGACCATTTTGCCCTTTTGTTGATCTGATCAAATTTCTTGTGGAATTGTGATCCAAACTTGATCAAATGGTTCATATGAGCTCATAATGTTGATGTGGGTCAAATTTCATGAGGTTTGACTGTCAATTGGCCACAGTTGACTTTTTCCCCAATACAACTGATTTCTAGGTCAACTGTCCAATTGACTGGGCAAAACTTTGAATCAAGGCTTGAAACATGGTATGGACAAACTTGTGAGTTCAACATGAAGTATGAAATTCATTTTGGGCATTGTAGGTCAAAACATCCCTGTGCAAACTCAAACCCTAATTTAGGTCAACAGTGCAAAGAGGTGTCTTGAGCAGAGCAAACCCTAGCTTGATCTTGAGTTCCAAAAGTCTTGTGATGAGGAATGTTGATAAAATGAGAGGGAAAATTTTGGGGTACAACAGTATCCATAATGATTCAATATTGAAGCAAAACAAATCTCAAAATCAAGTTTTTTAGTGCCTGAGCTGACACGGGTCGTGTCAGTGGACACGGGAACCCGTGTCAGTGGACACAGGAACCCGTGTCAGGACTTGTTCAAACTCCTCTATGCACTTTTATTCCATCCAAATTGACACGGGCCATATTGTGTGACACTAGCACCTATGTCAGCCCCTGCCCTGCATGTTTTGCACGTTCAGACTGACACGAGTCATATTGTGTGACACGGGCACCCGTGCCAGGACCTGCCCTGGATTTTTGTTATGTTTTCAACCTAACTGAGCTGACACGGGCCGTTTCATGGGACACAGGAACCCGTGTCATCCCCTGGCCTGACTTTCTACTAGGTTTTCTCTTTGATTTATCATGTTATATCTTTTCGAAAATGAAAGAAGATGATGTATGGATAAGGATATCACAATTTGAGAAAAATTACCTCTTGAAGTGAAAGCTTTAGAACACGTATGGATGTTTCCAGGTGCAAAGTGGTGGTTGATTGAGTTCCTTTGGACCTTCTTGAAGTTGCTCTAACCCTCCTTTTATGCTGAAAATTGTTGAATCACTCCAACCAAGTCAAGTTGCAAGGTACTCTTTTTTTGAGTTTGGAAGATGGTGATAGTGATGTTACAGAAGTTGTTCTTGGGTTTGGACAACTTCTATGTGAAATATTTGGATGTTTTTTTGGACAAAACTTGCAAGGTATGAGAGATTCAAATATTTGGACTTCAACAGCTCAACAATGGAGGTTTTATGGACAGTTCTGTTTTTTTAAGAGTATAGGAGTTTTGAGGGCTTGTTTATTTCTCCTTTTTTGACCTTTTCTTCTTACAATTGATCTCTCTATTTATAGGCAAGAGGTTTTAACACAAGGGCTAATCAAGTTTACAAATTATGGAGTTATGGCTTGGTTGGATTGTAAGTGAGAGTGCATGACTTTTTCATAGTTCCAATATGGGCATGGCCTGATTTTAGGAGTGCTTTACAGGTTGTATATGGTTGGTTCTTGCTTTGGCATTGTGTATATGCACAAAAAACCATTGAGAGGCTCAAGGAGTTGACATTGTGATTAAAGCATGCTTTTCAAGAATGGCAATGGTGCCTTTAGGCCATAAATGGAAAGATCTTTTGGACAATGGCTCAAACACTTGGGTAATGGCTCAAAAGTATGCGTAATCTTCTGATTACAAATATATTTAAAGGTTTAGAGGCCTGCAACATGGGATTATGCAGCATGGCATGAAGATTTGATCTCATGTTCATCACAAAATGACTTGTGTTTCAAGAATGGATGCAAAACTTCATGCCTTTGAATCTCCTCGCTCAAGTATGATAAATTTATGCTCTAGGATGTTTTGGAAAGCTTGGAACATCATCTATAACTTTCATGTTTTCCACTTTTGCTAAATCAAATTGGAACTTGATGAAAATTGGCCAAGAAGTTGAGATGAAAACTAACCAAAACCTGTTGAAAATTTCTCTAAGTGTTAGATAAAAAATGTCATGACTTCATGGGCTCATATCTTCAAATCTAAACATTTTTTGGATATCAACACTCTAATACAAAGTTATAGAATTCATCAATATCTACAACTTTTATGTTGAAAGTTTTCTTTGAATCATCTTGCATCTTGGTGAAAGAATGTCATGAAGTAATGAAATTATCAAGTATAAAAACACTTAGAAAATTTACAAGTATTGAAAACTTTGACTTTTGTGGACTTTCTTGATTCTTGATGATAAAGTTTGATATTTTTGAATATCTTGATGAATTTTGATCTTTGGAATATAGTGTTCACCAAAAAGTCAAAGTTTGACTTTTTGTGTATCGGTTGACTTTTCATCAGTTGATCAAAAATTGAAATATCAATCTTTTGATCTTGAGAAATGACTTGAGTCGTGAAATTAGGTCAACATGTGGTGTTTGAGTCCTTGAAATCATGTTTCAAACCAATAGATTATGGTCTCAGTGTTTCAGAGGTGATTTTGTCTGATCAATTCTTGAGAATCATTGAGCATTGGAGATCCTTTATGAGGAATTATCTTGATAAAAGAGAGGGAAAATTTTGGGGTACAACAAATACAAATACAAGGATATAATATCCTCCTCCAGGCTTCACTGGGGAATATCACACAGACTTCAATGGGGAAAATAAAATTTTCAAGGTCTGTACTTCTAATGGGAATTGCAATACTGATTTCACTGGGGAAAACAATACCACATTGTTGAGACATAAGCTAGGGATCTCGCACTGGCTTCATTAAGGAGGGTAATACCCGATCATCTAGGGGAATACCAAAATACATTCTTCAATACTAAGAGTGAGGATTACACCAACTTCTCTAGGGAGAAATTATGAAACTTTACGGCGATAACAATTTCTAGCCAGAAACAATATCTATGCTTCGCTTGGGGATTTATTACAGCAAGAAATCAAACTTATGGGGATTTTAAATCAAACCCAACACTTGGTGGGAGAAAACCCAAAAGGTTGACAATTGTTTCAACACTTCTTAGAAAAAATATTGCCCTTGCTTGGGAAGCACACAACAACAAAATGCTAGCACTGCAAAGGGCGATGTTTTGGAAATGATACCATCTCAGTCATACCAAGAGGGAATAGACTTTGGTTATGTGAGTGAAAACCTCATCGGGGAATCCGAGACAGAGACTTCATACTATGTAAACCCGAAATTCAAAATGAACCGAGACTTGATTGGGGAAGATGGGATCACAAACCCAACACCACACCATACATAAATTGTCATCATCTTCAAATTATCTGAGAAGCACAAGAATATCATACTCATTCCAACAAAAGTGACCTGGGAGAGCCTTCCCGGGGAACACATCCTTCCATAAATTTCAGAGTTCATCCATCCTTGGAATCACTATTTTTGTTCTCCCTGAGTCACAAAATCTAAAGCAAGAAATAATTTGTAAATTCTTTTCAAAAAACAATTTTGTTATTTAATTTGTTTGCTTTGAAATTTTTTATCAATAATAAATGAAGTCATTGTAAGCTGTATAAAATAAGAATTGCAAAGAATTGGATAAAAACTCAAACTTTATTAATAGAATGGTAGTCTGCAAATGGAGAGACCCCATAGATGATTACAAAGTTTGGAAGATGGTAATATATATTGGAAAAGATACATTGAAATACAATGACCATTATTCTCCCTAACAACTTTGAATTCCTGAGCAGCGACTTCGGTTGAAGAGTGGTGAGGATCCAAGAAGATTGTTGCTTCATTGATCAAATATTGTCTGATGCAGTTACTTTCCAGGAAATCCCTACCTTTTGCCTAGATTACCCTTGCGGGTTTTCAACCTACCGGGAAGATTCATTCTGTTTATGTCTCTATTTTTTTGCCTAGACCTCCCTTTCGGGTTTTCGGCCTACCGAGACGCTATTTTTTTGCCTAAGTCACCCTTTCAGGTTTTCGTCTTAGTGAGCTGTTCTTTTATCTTTCTAGGCGAAGTATTTCTTGACTACATCAGTATTCAAAGGACGTGGGAACTCCTCGCCATCCATTGTTTCAAGAATCAATGCACCGCCAGAGAAGGCTTTCTTGACAACATATGGGCCTTCAAAATTGAGAGTCCACTTGCCCCTAGAATCAGCGTTGAAAGACATGATCTTCCTAAGCACAAGCTCGCCTTCTCTGGATTCACGAGGCTTGACCTTCTTATAAAAAGCCTTCTTCATTCTCTTATGTTATAACTGACCATGACACAAAGCCGTCATTCTTTTCTCTTCAATCAAATTCAACTGGCCAAACTTGTTCTGGACCCATTCATCCTTTGACAATTTGGTTTCCATTATCACGCGTAAAGAGGAAATCTCAACCTCAATGGGGAGCACTGCTTCCATGCCATACACAAGAGAGAACGAGGTTTCCCCTGTTAAAGTGCCGACAGATGTTCGATACCCATGCAAAGCAAAAGGGAGCATCTCATGCCAATCTTTATAAGTAATAACCATTTTCTAGATGATATTCTTGATGTTCTTATTAGCAGCTTCAACAACCCCATTCATCTTTGGCATGTAGGGAGATGAATTGTGATGGACGATCTTGAATTCTTCGCAAAGTTCTATCATCATCTTATTATTCAGATTTGAGCCATTGTCGGTGAAAATCGGGCTTGGCACACCATACCGACATATGAGATTGTTCTTGATAAAGCGCACTACCACCTGCTTAATGACATTAGTATATGAAGCTTCCTCCACCCATTTAGTGAAGTAGTCAATTGCTACCAAAATAAAACGATGTCCATTTGACGCCTTTGGTTCAATCATTTCAATCATGTCAATACCCCACATAGAGAAAGGCCATGGGGAAGAAATAACATTGAGAAGTGACGAAGGTACATGAATTTTGTCAGCATAAATCTAACATTTATGGCACTTCTTTGCAAATTTGTAACTGTCAAATTCCATTTTCAGCCAATAATAACCTTCCCTAAGCATCTTCTTTGCCATCGAATGTCCATTGGCGTGGGTACCAAAGGAACCTTCATGGACTTCATGCATCAACATGTCTGCCTCGTGTCTATCCACGCATCTGAGCAAGACCATGTCATAATTTCTTTTATATATCACATCTTCATTGAGGAAAAATCTACCTGCCAACCTTCTCAATGTCTTTCTATCTTTATTTGACGCCCCTACCGGGTATTCCTGAGTCCAGAGAAAATTCTCGATATCATAATACCAAGGTTTTTCATCTGCTACTCCCTCTACTGTAAACACATGAGCTGGTCTATCCAAACGTCGCACTGTGATACGAGGCACATCGTTCCAAGTATTCACTTGATACATATAATCTAGAGTTTCCAAAGCATCTACCATCTAATTTTCATCTCTGGGAATATGATGGAATTTAACTTTGTTAAAGAAGGGTAGCAACCTTCTTGCATAATCTTTGTAAGGGATCAAGCCAGGGTGACGAGTATCCCATTCTCCTTTAATTTGATTTACCACCAAAGCTAAATCACCATATACATCCAGAACTTTGATTCTGAGATTAATGGCCTCCTCGAGACCCATGATACAAGCCTCATACTCTACCATATTATTAGTACAATCAAATGTCATTCTTGCAATAAAAGGAATGTCTGATCCATGAGGAGTGATGATCACAACATTGATTCCTTTCCCATAAGCATTCAAAGCTCCATCAAATACCATACCCCACCAGGATTCAAGATCAGGACCTTCCCCAGGCAAAGGTTCATCACAATCTTTTGCTTTCAAGAACATAACATCCTCATCAGGGAAATCATACTTGACATATTGATAATCATCAATCGGTTGGTGAGCAAGATAATCCTCCAGCACACTACTTTTTATAGCCTTCTGAGTGCAGTATTCAATATCGTATTTAGACAACAACATCTGCGAACGGGTAATTCTCCCAGTAAGAGCAGGCTTCTCAAAAATATACTTGATTGGATCCATTTTGGAAATCAACCAAGTAGTATGATTCAACATATATTGTCGCAACCTCTTTGTCGCCCAGGACAGAGCATAGCATGTTTTTCTAGCATAGAATATTGTAACTCATAGTCAATGAACTTCTTGCTGAGGTAATAGATGACATATTCCTTCTTTCCTATTTCATCTTATTGTCCCAAAATACAGCCCGTGGAATTATCTAACACTGTCAGATACATGATCAATGGTCTTCCTTCAACAGAAGGGAGCAAGATAGGAGGTTCAAGCATATATTATTTAATACTTTCTGTTGTACCTAAAAAATTTCCCTCCCATTCAAGGCATTCTCATTGAGGTTCCCAATTTCTCAAGGTTGATCAAGAATTGACCAGACAAATTCTTCGCCTAAGCAATGGATTTCCATCTAGGGTTTCATTTCTCACAAAGAATTTTGGTTTGCAAGAGCTTCAAATGATTTCCATGACATCCTATATGCCTCAGCATAATGGCATAGCTGAAAGAAAGAAAAGAAGTGTACGGAACATGACGAGGTGTATGTCGAAAGCTAAGCATATGTTTAAGAGATTTTAGGCTGAAGTAGCTTCGACAACAGTATGCATTCTAATTAGATGCCCAGCGAAGCAGTGTTAGATGGTAATTTCGATTACATAAGTTTTGAATAATTGACACTATGATCGAAGAAATAATAGTTTGAAAGAAAGTGTGAGCAGGCTTTTTTGAAGTCTTTGATTGATGAAGAGCTAGTTAAGAGCTTCACTATGCTGAACAATTATTGAAGGGTTTATTTTCGAACTATTGAAATATAAGCTATTCAAAGCATTACAAGGAAAGACATTTCGACTATCATGTTGATTGAATTGGCGCTTCAAAATGAAGAAGATGTTGAATTCAAAAGCTTTGATCTTATCCAAAGAAACACGTGGAAGTCTAATGGTTAGAAGGACACACAACCTTCAAACATGGTGTGATTTCATAGAAGGGCCGTTAGGGTCGAATCAGCCAAATATAAGTCACCCTAGAGTTTATAGATCAATATGTTTCAGGCATAGTGAGGAAGAGGTGATACTTTGATTGGTCAAATTGAAGGAAAGGAGATCGAGAAGAACAGAGTGAAGCTTCGACCAAGTCAAGATGAAGAGGTGATACTTCTATTGGTCGAATTGAAGGAAAGGAGATCGAAAAGAACATAATAAAGCTTCAACAAGTAAATATGAAGAGGTGATACTTCGATTGGTAGAATTGAAGGAAATGAGATCGAAAAGAACAGAGCGAAGCTTCGACAATTCAAGATGAAGAGGTGATACTTCGATTGGTCGAATTAAAAGAAAGGAGATGGAAAGGAACAAGAACTGAGTTCGACTAGGCTGATTGGATATAAGGGGTTTCCAGATTACGCAATCAATGCAAATGGTGACTTAATCGAAGAAGCCATGATGATGAAGCCTTGAGAAATTTGAATTGGAACTCAGAGCCATCGAAAAGAACAAAGCTTGGGAGCTTGTCGAAAGAACCAACATAAGAAACCAATTGATGTGAAATGGATCTACAAGGGCATGTAAGCTTTTGGTTTCCATCAAGTTACAGGCCCAAACAACTCATAGCAAGCTGGAAAAAATGCATAAAATAGATTGGCACATGATTATATCAAATATAGCAAGTTTCATGCAAAAAAATCAAATCAAATCTCTCCATCATAATGTATAAAGATATGATGCACAATTGTTGACCTAAACCATTTGTCTATATAAACCTAACAATCTCAGATGCAAGGGACATGCACAGCTTGCCTCAAACCTAACCCTAAAGTTTCAAAAATTCAAAGGAAGAAAGTGCAAGTCTGCACCACGTGAACTATCCACTTTCAGGCTCTTCAAGGCATTCCATCAACTCCCTGGAAACTCCAGGAGTCAGTTCCAATCAGCCCATAAGTCCAACGCACGCAGAAACGCGTTCATCCGATCCTTCTGTTTTGGTAAAAAGAAATTGGATTTCAAACTCGTTTAATCTTTAATTTTAATATCGTATGATTGCATATTCATGTTATTATCATTGTTTATGAATATTTGGACGTAATTCATATGAGTATCAGTGCCCAAAACACAAAACGCCATTGCTAGGGTGTTTGAAGTTGGTTCCTTCGAATCTCAAAATCTAGGCTATTTCAGGCCAAACAGACTTCAGATTTGGAATCAGGGGGTTCGAATTAGAAGGATATAGTAGTTTTCAATCTTTGCTTTTGGCTCTTTTGTAGGTTCAAGGTTGGAGCCCACCGGAGAAGCCAAACGGAAAGTTGACTCTGGTGGGCTGACTCCGGTTGCCAAGCGTTTTCCTCCCGTTGGTCCATTCAAGCCACTCAGCGCATGTTTTTATTTTTGAATATATTTCTGTTTAATTTTCACTTACATATTTATTATTGTGTTATAATTAACAAATGAACAAGAAGCTCAGATGGTAAAGAGGAAGCGTGCAAAATAGGAAGTACCTGGGTTCGATACCCAAGCCTCACAATTTTGTTTTCTAACTATTATTCTGCAGATCTTGTGTGTTTCACTTCCAGATGTTCACCATGCACCTTCAGATCATAACCAGGAGATCCCATCTGATCAGATTTGAAAGCCTCATACGCGTAGCTCA
Organism: Vicia faba; assembly: GCA_948472305.1. NCBI lineage: Eukaryota > Viridiplantae > Streptophyta > Magnoliopsida > Fabales > Fabaceae > Vicia > Vicia faba. The sequence continues at coordinate 870,705,652 of OX451741.1, read as the reverse complement.
CCAAGCACAGGATTCTCTCACTGGATCCAACTGCAGACTTGGGCTCCTCTCACTTTGGAGCTACGTTTTTTAAACTTACCCCCCCCCCCCCCTTTTAATTTTACTATCCTGACCCATTTACCTTTTTTTTATTTTGTTTTTATTTTCTTTTAAATGTTTTATTTTTTTAATAACATTATAAAAATCAAATAAAAATCACAAAAATATTAGGTTAGCATTTTCTCAAATAAATTAATTTTGTAAATTAATTGATTAATTATTTTGACCTTTTGTTTAATTTAAAACTAAATAGACTTAAGATTTTAAACTAAATTTCTTTCCATGATCAAAGACAAACAAAAAGATTTTTCCTTTTTAAGTTTTAGACGTTATTTTCATTTCGCACGCGTTATTTTCTTTCGCACTTTTTTCATATTATTGTACATGCTTTCTGGTTGTAATAATTTAAAGTAGGCTTTTACATTTACATCTTTATTTCCCTCTTAGTTTTGGACATGTAATTAATCCCCCTCACCAAAGCCTTGTAATAGTTAGGATTTTACATTTCCGCACTTTTAATTTCTGCAAACTATTAACTGTCTAGATGCATGACTAATAGGATTGTATGGCAAGAGTTTAATAATCAAATGCTAGAAAACCTAATGCGAAGAAAAAAATAACTAAAAACAACACAATTGCACATGCGCACCTCTAGGGTACCCCCACTTTGGTTGCCTTCGGAAAAACAGTCATAACTCTTAAAACGTGAGAGATGTTAGTGGCTCCCCTCCAGTTTAAAGATCATAAGTCCCTCAATGACCCTCTCGGCGTTGCCTTGGTAAAAATGATCTTAAAACTCTAGGGTAGTTACTAAAATTTCTTGCCCAGTTGCCTTTGTGACTATATAAATGTCCCTTCAAATGTCACTCAAACATCCAACGACTAGGACTACCTACTCACTAATAGTAGGATAGCACTGTCTAAAGGAAAAGAGGAAAAGAACAACCCTTTCGAGTAAAAGTAGATAGTTCCTAGATGCTATGCTCAAACAATTTTCACACTTACATAAAACCTGTATCAAAATCATTTTTAAACACTTTGTATACGTTCTCTACCATTCTGAGAAACATTACAAAGTTCGCCGCACTAAGGCGATTTCAACAATAATTTTCAAAACATACAAAGCACAAGGTATTTCAAAATGAGCTAAGCATCTAAGAGCCCGTATAAAACTATGTATGGAAAGGGTGCTAACACCTTCTCTTTCCATAATCTACCCCCTTACTCGGAAATAATCTCGAAAAGGTCTTTTTCAGTTCTTTTCACCCTTTCCTTGGTTGGATAAAAGAAAAGTCGGTGGCGACTCTTGCTTACTGCAACATTTGCGAATACAAACGTAAAACCAGTATAACAGTCGGTTCTGCCACCATATTATACTTTCGAATGCCCTTTGACAATCATCTATCCATACACAACCCTGATCTTTTTTTAATAACTTAAAATCGACTCACATGTTACAATCATGTGGGAAATGAATCTGGAAATGTAATTCAACCTCCCAAGGAAGCCTTTATCTTGCTTTTCAGTCCTTAGGGCATGCATTTCTTTAATTTCTTTGACTTTGTCAGTGTCAACTTCAATACCTCTTTGGCTGACAATGAAACCTAGCAATTTCCCTTATCAGACACCGAAGGTGCATTTGTTTAGATTCAAGCGGAGACGATACTTCCTCAAACGCTGAAACAACTTCAATAAATCTTTTATATGCCTTTCTTCGGTTTATGATTTGGCAATCATATCATCAACATATACCTCAATTTCTTTGTGCATCAGATCATGGAATAGGGTTTTCATAGCTCTCTGGTATGTTGCACCAGTGTTCTTCAACCCTAAGAGCATCACTTTGTAACAGAATGTTCCCCAGGGTATGATAAACGTTGTTTTTTCCATGTCCTCAGAAGCCATTCTTATTTGATTATATCCCGAAAATCCATCCATGAACGAGAATACTTTGAATTTTGCAGTGCTATCAACCAACATATCAATATGTGGTAATGGAATCATCTTTTAGACTACATTTATTTAGATCTATGTAATCTACGCATATACGATCTTTTCCATCTTCTTTGGTACAGGGACAATATTGGCAATCCACTGAGGATACACTGATGTCACAAGAAAACCGGCATTAATCTGCTTTAACACTTCTTCTTTGATTTTTACTGCCATATCAGGGTGCGTTCTTTGTAACAACCTATTTTAATTAATATTATTTAAATTATTATTTTCTAAAAATGACCGGTTGATATTTATTTTGGTAAATCGATAATTATTTAGTCGATTATTCAGTCCGGTAGTCGATTATTTTGATTTATTCAATTTATCGAAAAATAATTATTTTTATATGATAATATTGTATTTTAGTGTGTGTTAATTAATTAATTGGTGATAATTAAATTATATTAAAATTTATTTAATTATATTAAATTAGTTTAATTAAATAAGATAAATTAGTTTTATTAAATAAAATAGATTATATATAAAGTTATGTTATGTTAACGTTCAGTATGTATATATAATAAGTATGTTAGTTTTTATAATATATAATATATAACTTAGTTTATATATATGTTAGTTTATAATATATATATATATATATATATATATATATATATATATATATATATATATATATATATATATATATATATATATATATATATATATATATATATATATATATATATATATATATATATATATATATATATATATATATATATATATATATATATATATATATATATATATATATAATATATATAAAGTAAGTATAAACAGAGAAGTGAAGTAGCAGAAGAGGAAAAGAAAGGAAAAAATTAGGGTTGAAGAGGAGAGGAAGAAATTTTCGAAATCAACCGAAAAAGCTCATTCTGAAGACTAATCGGTAAGGGCTAGACTTCCTTTAAACATCTAGTATATTTTTATAGCATTTGATTTCGGTTTTTTTTTCGGTTTAGGCGGTAAAATTAGTTATCCGGAAATTAATAAAATTTGACGGGGTAACTAAGTTAAACCCGTAGGTAATTATGGTTGAGTTACTTTTTGAGATTGTGACGTTTTCGGAGACCGATCGGAATTGTGTTTGTCTCTAATTTGCCGATATAGGCGGTAAAAATTAGTTATTCGGAAATTAATGAAATTTGACGAGGTAACTAAGTTAAATGCGTAGGTAATTATGGTTGAGTTATTTTTTTGAGATTGCGACGTTTTCAGAGACCGATCGAATTGTGTTTGTTTCTAATTTTCCGGTATAGGCGGTAAAAATTAGTTATCCGGAAATTAATAAAATTTGACGGGTTAACTAAGTTAAATGCGTAGGTAATTATGGTTGAGTTATTTTTTTGAGATTGCGACGTTTTCAGGAGACCGATCGGAATTGTGTTTGTTTCTAATTTTCCGGTATAGGCGGTAAAAATTAGTTATCCGGAAATTAATGAAATTTGATGGGTTAACTAAGTTAAATATATAGGTAATTATGGTTGAGTTATTTTTTTGAGATTTCAACGTTTCAAGGGCTAACCGGAATTGTGTTTGATGCTCTGATTATAACACTTGGGGGTTTAGTGTCCGCATTCGAAATCTTATTTTGTGGATGGATTATACTTGTATATAATCCTTTATTTTGATCATATTTTGATGTATGTATTATGAGATTTGATAACATATTTGGTGTATGAACCATATGGCTTAATGCCTTGAATTTTATATTTTGATTCCTCCTTTGGAGATGAAGTTACTATGATTCCGTTGCGTTTGCACGAAAAAGAAAGTATATGCCATGAATGTGTTATGTGATTAAATGATTAAAGTGACAAATATGTCATGTCCGTCTTTCTTAAATAGGTGAATTGATGTTGTGACACTCCTTTCGTGCAATTTTATTTTCTCTGATTTTAATTATATCGTTTAATTCGGGGTTTTTTACTAGGGGTGTTACAATAGTGGTATCAGAGCATAGTCAGACAGTTGTCAAGTCTTAACTTTGCTAATCCCATTGTATTTGATTGTGTGTCTGACGCGATCGATACTTTTATGTTGTTCAGAAGAAGATGGTTACTGGAAGGAATGATAATGCACTTGTTGAGGCTCTACGATTACTCGTGGGATCCTTGAATCAGATGGCGCAAGCTAATCCTGTTCAGCAAGGTGGAGGTGATGATGGATTCTGTGCTCTTGGAAAGTTTCAAAAAAACAATCTGCCTACTTTCAAAGGAGAGCATGCGCCTGAAGAAGTTCAAGAATGGTTGAAGGCCATAGAAAAGATTTTCCGAGTGATGAATTGTACCGATGCTCATAAGGTGCAATTCGGAACTCACATGCTGGTGAAGGAAGCTGAGGACTGGTGGATTAATGCTAGTCAGAGCTATGATGAGGATAACACCGTGGTGACTTGGGCCATTTTCCGATATGCATTCTTGGAGAACTACTTTCCTAAGGATGTCTGTGGGGAGAAAGAGGTAGAGTTTCTTGAATTGAAACAAGGAAACGGTTATGTTGTTGAATATGCCGCGAAGTTTCAAGAATTAATTAAGTATTGTCCTCACTACAGCACTGCAAATGCCGAAAGATCCAAATGTCTTAAGTTTGTTAATGGCTTGAGGCCGGATGTGAAGAAGGCAATTTCTTATCAGCAAATCACCCGCTTTTCTGAATTGATGAACAAGAGTCGTATCTATGATGAGGATAGTCGAGAAAGTAGGGCTTATTATAAGAACTTGCATGAGAGGAGAGGTAAGGGGCAACTGCGTCCTAAGCCTTATGAAGGAAAAGGAAATCAACCAATAGGTGGAGGAAAGAATCCAAGTGGGGGAGTGATTACTCTGATCAAATGTTTTAAGTGTGGGAAAGAGGGACATCGTGCTCTAGAATGTCGCCAAGGAATTGTGAAGTGTTTTAAGTGTGACAAAGTAGGTCACAAAGCTATGGATTGTCGGGTTGATTCTGTTGTGACTTGCTACAACTGTGGTGAGCGAGGTCACATTAGTACCAAATGCACAAAGCTAAAGAAAGAGACCGGAAAAGTGTTCGCATTGTCAGGTGCTGAGACTTCAGCAGATGAGAGATTGATCAGAGGTACGTGCTTTATTTATAACGTGCCTTTGATTGCTATTGTTGAAACGGGTGCGACTCATTCTTTTATTTCATTGGATTGTGTTACGAGATTAGGCCTTGTGTTATCTGATATGAGTAGGAGTATGGTGGTAGATACGCCTGCGATGAGTTCAGTTTCTACTTCAGCTATATGTTTAAAGTGTCCTTTGCGTATGTGTGGTAGATATTTTGAGGTGGATCTTGTATGTATCCCATTGAGTCAGCTTGATGCCATTCTGGGTATGGGCTGGTTGAGAGCCAACCATGTCTATATCAATTGTTTTTCTAAAGCGATTCTTTTTCTCGAGTCCGAGAAAGAAGGTGTTTCGTTTTTGTCTACTCAGCAAGTGAAGAGGTGTGTCAAAGATGGAGCTGAATTGTTTGTGTTGATGGCGAGCATGAATCTTGGTGAAAGGGGAGTGAGAAACGATGTTCCTGTTGTTTGTGGTTTTCTAGAGGTGTTTCCGGAGGAGATTACAGATTTACCTCTAGAACGTGAAGTGGAGTTTTCTATTGATTTGGTTCCTGGTACTAGTCCTGTTTCGATGGCTCTGTATCGGATGTCACCATCGGAATTGGTTGAACTAAAGAGCCAACTTGAAGAGTTACTTAATAAGAAGTTTATTTGTCCGAGTGTTTCTCCGTGGGGTGCATCAGTGTTATTAGTAAAGAAGAAAGAAGGTAAGATGAGGCTTTGTATGGATTATAGGCAGTTGAACAAGGTTACTATCAAGAACAAGTATCTGTTACCTAGAATTGATGATTTGATGGACCAGTTGGTAGGAGCTTGTATGTTCAGTAAGATTGACTTGAGATCTGGTTATCACCAAATTCGTGTGAAAGTTGGCGATATTCAGAAGATGGCATTTAGAATAAGGTATGGACACTATGAGTATTCGGTGATGCCTTTCGTTGTTACGAATGCACCTGGTGTGTTCGTGGAGTATATGAACAGAATTTTTCATGAATATCTTGATAACTTTGTGATAGTATTTATTGATGACATTCTTATCTATTCGAAGAATGAAGCGGAGCATGCCGAGCACTTAGGATTGGTGTTTTCAATTCTGAAAGAGAATCAGTTGTTTTCTAAACTCTCTAAGTGTGAATTTTGGTTGGAGCAAGTAAGCTTTCTTGGTCATGTGATATCTCGTTGTCGTGGATCCAACAAAGATTGAAGCTGTGTCAGAGTGGGAATCTACTAAGTCTATTTTTGAGATACGAAGTTTTCTTGGTTTAGTCGGTTACTACCGTAAGTTCATTGAAGTTTTTTTCAAGTTAGCTTTACCTTTTACGCAATTGATGAGAAAAGGTTAAGCGTTCGTGTGGACCACTCAATGTGAGGATAGCTTCCAAGAGCTTAAGAGGAGGTTGACTACTGCTCATGTATTGATTTTACCTAATCCAACCAAGCCGTTTATTGTGTATTGTGATGCTTCTTTGATGGGGTTAGGTGGTGTGTTAATGCAAAATGGGCAAGTGGTGGCTTATGCTTCGAGGCAACTTAAAGTGCATGAGAGGAATTATCCGACTCATGACTTGGAGTTGGCAGCTGTGGTTTTTGTGTTGAAGATCTTGAGACATTACTTATTTGGATCGAGATTTGATGTTTTCATTGATCATAAGAGCTTGAAATATTTGTTTGATCAGAAAGAGTTGAATATGAGGAAGAGGAGATGGTTAGAGTTCTTGAAAGATTATGATTTTAGCTTGAATTACCATCCTGGAAAGGCGAATGTGGTTGTTGATGCGTTGAGTAGAAAATCATTGCATATGTCTATACTAATGGTTAAAGAGTGGGAATTACTTGAACAGTTTTGCGACTTGAGTTTGGTTTGTGAAGAAACTTACTTTGGTATGAAGCTTGTTATGTTGAAGCTTACTAGTGGGATCTTGGATGAGATAAGAGAAGGACAAAAATCTGACTTGGTTTTGGTTGACAAGTTGACTTTAGTTAACCAAGGTCAAGGTGGAGAGTTTAGAATTGATGAGAACGGAGTTCTGAGATGTCGTGATCGAGCTTGTGTTCCTGATGTTGGTGATGTGAAAAAGAGGATCCTTGAGGAAGGACACCGAAGTGGATTGAGCATTCATCCTGGTGCCACAAAGATGTATCAAGATTTGAGAAAGTCGTTTTTGTGGCCTTGTATGAAGAAGGAGATCGTGGAGTTTGTGTATTCGTGTTTGGTTTGTCAGAAATCCAAGATAGAGCATCAGAAGCCATCTGGATTGTTGCAACCTTTGTCTATTCCGGAATGGAAGTGGGATAGTATCTCTATGGATTTTGTTTCGGGTTTTCCGAGGACTCCGAGTAACTATGAGGCTATTTGGGTTATCGTGGATAGATTGACGAAACCTACTCACTTTATTCCAATTAGAATGGATTATCCTATGGAGAGACTTGCGAAGTTGTATGTTGAGAGGATTGTGTGCTTGCATGGTATTCCGACGTGCATTGTTTCGGATAGAGACCCGCGGTTCACATCTAGATTTTGGGAAGGTTTGCAAAGAGCTTTGGGTACTAAGCTACATTTCAGTTCTGCTTATCATCCACAAATGGATGGTCAAACGGAGAGAACCATTCAATCACTCAAAGATCTTTTGCGTGCTTGTGTGTTAGAACAAGGAGGTTCTTGGGAGAGTTACTTGCATTTGATTGAGTTTACCTATAATAACAGTTTTCATTCTAGTATAGTTATTGCTCCTTTTGAAGCGTTGTATGGAAGGCGTTGTCGAACACCTTTATGTTGGTACGAGTCAGGAGAAAGTGCGGTGGTTGGACCGGAAATTGTGCAACAAACTACGGATAAGATTAAGTTGATTAGAGAGAAGATGCAAATTTCACAAAGTCGCCAAAAGAGTTACCATGACAAGAGGAGGAAGCCTCTTGAATTCAAGAAGGATGATCATGTGTTTTTGAGAGTGAATCTTACGACGGGTGTTTGTCGGGCACTTAAATCGCGGAAGTTGACACCTCAGTTTATTGGTCCGTATCAAATTTCGGAAAGGATTGGTAATATGGCGTATAGGATTTCATTACCACCATCACTTTAAAATTTACATGATGTGTTTCATGTGTCGCAATTGTGAAAGTATATTGCGGATCCGTCTCATGTAGTTCAAGTGGACGATGTGGAGGTTAGAGATGACTTAACCATTGAGACTTTGCCGACAAGGATCGAAGATCGGAAAGTGAAACAACTTAGAGGGAAAGAGATTGTTTTGGTAAAGGTCGTGTGGGGTGGTTCGGCTAACGGAAACATCACTTGGGAGCTAGAGAGCCGGATGATGGAATCATATCCCGAGTTGTTCGTTTAGAGGTAATTTTTGAGGCCGAAAATCTTTTAAGTGGGGGAGAGTTGTAACATCCCGTTTTAATTAAAATTATTTAAATTATTATTTTATAAAAATGATCGGTTGATATTTTTTTGATAAATCGGTAATTATTTAGTCGGTTATTCGGTCCGGTAATCGATTATTTTGATTTATTCGATTTATCGGAAAATGATTATTTTTATATGATAATATTGTATTTTTGTGTGTGTTAATTAATTAATTGGTGATAATTGAATTATATTAGTATTTATTTAATTATATTAAGTTAGTTTAATTAAATAAGATAAATTAGTTTTATTAAATAAAATAGATTATATATAAAGTTATGTTATGTTAACGTTCAGTATGTTAGTTTTTATAATATATAATATATAACTTAGTTTATATATTTGTTAGTTTATAATATATATATATATATATATATATATATATATATATATATATATATATATATATATATATATATATATATATATATATATATATATATATATATATATATATATATATATATATATATATATATATATATATATATATATATATATATATATATATATATATATATATATATATATATATATATATATATATATATATATATATATATATATATATATATATATATATATATATATATATATATATATATATATATATATATATATATATATATATATATATATATATATATATATATAAAGTAAGTAAAGTATATATGTATGTTACTAGTTAGAATGTACTAGTAAAGAATATAAACAGAGAAGTGAAGTAGCAGAAGAGGAAAAGAAAGGAAAAACTAGGGTTGAAGAGGAGAGGAAGAAATTTTCGAAATCAACTAAAAAAGCTCGTTCCGGAGACTTATCGGTAAGGGTTAGACTTTCCCTAAACATCTAGTATGTTTTTATTGCATTTGATTTTGTTTTTTTTTCTTCGGTTTTGGCGGTAAAATTAGTTATCCAGAAATTAATGAAATTTGACGGGATAACTAAGTTAAACCCGTAGGTAATTACGGTTGAGTTATTTTTTGAGATTGCGACGTTTTTGGAGACCAATCGGAATTGTGTTTGTCTCTAATTTGCCGGTATAGGCGGTAAAAATTAGTTATCCGGAAATTAATGAAATTTGACGGGGTAACTAAGTTAAATGCGTAGGTAATTATGGTTGAGTTATTTTTTTGAGATTGCGACGTTTTCGGGTGACCGATCGGAATTGTGTTTGTTTCTAATTTTCCGGTATAGGCGGTAAAAATTAGTTATCCGGAAATTAATGAAATTTGACGGGTTAACTAAGTTAAATGCGTAGGTAATTATGGTTGAGTTATTTTTTTGAGATTTCAACGTTTCAAGGGCTAACAATAATTGTGTTTGATTTGAATAAATCATGTAAGTGACATTGTTTAAACTTGTATGTTACTTGATTTGTGAATTATATTTGCAATGCATGTACAATTGTTGGTATTTCATTGTGTTGGAATATGTGGTATGTGTATGTTAAGGTCGGAAGTGGTCTTAATTGCATACGAGTTATTGATTGTATATTGCATGACATGGTTGGTCTTGAAATAGAGACGGTTAAACGGTGGGTTCACATTTTATAGACGTTGATCCTTGAATGGAAATAGACATAGTGGCTTTGACCCAGAAAGGGAACATAGGCGGTGAAACTTGGGTTCACAAAACTAGATGTTGATCCTATAGTGGAAATAGACGTAGTGGCTTTGATCCTATGTGGAAAAATAAGTGGTGGAACTTTGGGTCCACAAGTTGGTACCGCATTTGCATTGGTTGTATCGAGTTGTGAGTCACATGCATAATGATATATATTATGAGTTTATGTGAAGATGATTGAGTTTGTGAAATTGGTTATGATGTGTGAATGAGTGTGATTATATGGTTAGGATGATAAATGGTTAAAGAGATAATTCTTGAATATAGAGGAATATGGAATATATGAATGTGCTTATGTTAGTGATATACACATATATTCAAGTATGGAGAATTTCTTTTATTTATTTCTTTCCATTGTTTTAAATTATATATTTCATGATTATTGGAATTCTCACCCTTCTGTTGGGATGATGCTTTATACGACATCGCTCAGGTATCGATGATGGTAGTGCGAGGCACAAGGATTAGCGGATGCATTTAGGCTTGTAGTCCGTTATGTTTTGGTTATTGAGTCGATGCTCTGATTGTAACACTTGGGGGTTTAGTTTCCGCATTCGAACTCTTATTTTGTGGATGGATTATACTTGTATATAATCCTTTATTTTGATCATATTTTGATGTATGTATTATGAGACTTGATAACATGTTTGGTGTATGAACCATATGGCTTAATTCCTTGAATTTTATATTTTGATTCCTCCTTTGGAGATGAAGTTACTATGATTTTGTTGCGTTTGCACGAAAAAGAAAGTATATGCCACGAATGTATTATGTGATTAAATGATTAAAGTGACGAATATGTCATGTCCGTCTTTCTTGAATAGGTGAATTTGTGTTATGACACTCCTTCCGTGCAATTTTATTTTCTCTGATTTTAATTATATCATTTAATTCGGGGTTTATTAGAAGGGGTGTTACATTCTTCGCAATTTTTGCTTGACTGGCGGGCACTCTGGCTTCGGTGGCAAATGATGCTCCACAATATCAGTATCCAGACGAGGCATGTCTTGGTATGACCAAGCTAATATGTCCACATACTCTTTCAACAATCCAATAAACCTTCTTTTCATGTCGGGATGCAGTAATGCTCCAATCTTGACCTCTTTTGGCTCTTCCTCTGAACCCAAATCGATGGTCTCCAATTGCTCTTTATACGGCTGAATGGCATTTTCCTCGCGCTCGAGAAACCGTGAAACCTCTTCTAGAATATCATCATATTCTTCTTCCTCGTCCACATACACAGTATATTCAAAGTTGGAAGAGGGTGTAGGTTCATTGTATTCAAAAGATTTTTTTAATTAATCTGCACAGGTGATTTATGATTTCTTTTAGAAACTAACACATATATCAAGTGATCATGCAAATTTATTTAAAGTTATTATTTATTTTGAAAGGGTTTTTTCTGATTACCAATTTTCCAAGAAAAAACAGAAAATAAAAACATAATATTGAGAATCAAAGACAACTTTTATTCATGATTTTAATGAACAAAGAAAACAGATAAGCCCATATAATATTAACTTTCACTTTGGGCATAGTGAAAGCTTTTTGCAAAGATTAACAAAAACAAATTACGTTGGGACATGAATGCAAGAGGGAACATCAATAGTGACCCATTTCTGGAATCTAACTCCAGGCGTCACATAATTTGGCATCTCCTACTCTTCTTCATCCTCCACAATAGCATTAATCTCAGAAAGAGTTGGGTGAAGGTATCCTCCGTTGTGGAAAATATCCTGATACTTGCCCATAGCAATCTTCAGTTTCATGTTTTCACCTTTACCATTCTTTGTAGAAAATCCCAAACCATACATGTTCTTGTTCATCGGTGGATCAATAATTTGTCCCCACGCTTTACTAGGGCCATTATGCACAACCTGCTGAGCATCTTTGAATGAAGCCATAAAATTCTCATTCTCTCTTACGTTATCAACAGACAAAGCTTGGAACTGAGTTCCAACATCAGCCTCATCTGCTTCAACCACGCTGGAAGATGATAAATGAGATATCAGCAATTCTTGTTCTCCATTTATAATTGTAATACGGTGGGAGAACTAACTTGGTGTTTTGCATTTGATCGCAATTGTTGCGGATATCAAGAGTCGCCACCGACTTTTCTTTTATCCAATAAGGAAATGCTGAAAAGAACAGGAAAGACCTTTCGAGATTATTTCTTGAGTTTGGGGGATAGGTTATGAAAAGGGAAGGTGTTGGCACCCTTTTCATCCGTATTTATCTACGGGGTCTTAGTTGTTTGGTAGATCACTTGCTTTTGTTTGAAAATGTGCTTGTGGTGTGGGTTTTGAAATTATTTTGAAAACATGTCATTGTAATGAATCTCGTTTCTATAAGAATGCGTACAAAGTGTTGGTTTTGAAAATAGTTCAAAGAGGTGTGTGTAGAATGTGTTTTTGAAAGTCAATTTGAAAAGTGTCTTTGTAATGATTCTCGTTTCTATAGGAATGCGTACAAAGAGCTTTGTCTTTTGAAAATGTTTCAAATGAAAGTGTTGGTGTATAAAATGTTTTTGTTGTGAGCAAGTGAGCAACTAGGAGCATCTTACCTACTCAAAAGGTATAACGTTCTGTTCCTCCTCTTTTAGATGTTGCTATCTTACCATTGATTTGGTTATAAGCCCCCATCATTGGATGTGAAGGGATGGGCGTGGGACGTTTGTATAGTTATAGAAGGCAAGCTATGCGACTTTTTAGCAATGTCGTTAGGGACTAGATCGTTTACCGAAGGCAACATCGAGGGTCATCGAGGGACTACGATCTTTTATCAAGGGTCTTTGCTAAAATGCCCATATTCGAGGGACTACGATGCATTTTGTCTTTAAATTTTAGGTTGTCTACTTGTTGGTTTTTATCTTTCCATACATCCTAATTACTAACATTTGTACAAAAGCAATAAAAATGTAGAAAATAAATCCTAAACTATTACAACCATATTGAATAGCAAGAAAATGTAAATACAAAACAAAATAAAAGGAAGAAAAAGTGAGCTTTTGATTTGGGCAGCAGAACCCTTCGATTTTGCTCTTCCTGGTTTCCTTCGATTTGGCTTGGAAGCAGTGAGGACGCGCCTTTCGATTTAGGCTTAGCCTGAAGCCTGAAATGCAGCCTTCGATTCTGCCTTTCTGCTTCCTTCAACTGGGGCCTAGAATCAGCACGAAGTTCACTTTTCACCCCAAGCTCCTTGTTGCCTTCTTTGATTGGGTTTGGCAGTCAATATGGCCAACTTTCATTTCTCCCTTCTGGCTGCTGCTTTCGACCGGGCAAGGAAATCAGTGTGAACATCTTTCATTCCTGCCTTCTGGATCCTTCGTTTGGACTATGAAGCAGTAAGGGGGTGAAGCCTGAGGCTTCGTTTCATACTTCCTTCCTCCTGTTTTCCTTTGTTTAGGATTTTAATAGCAACATGGCCTGAGGCCATGCTAGTATTGTCTCATGGCCAGGTTAGTTCTTAAAGCAAGTTTAATAAATAAAGAAAATAAGCCATCAGAGTATCAATGAAAACAAACTAAAAAGGTGGAAACGAAAAGAAGAAAAAATGTTATGTACATGTTTGAAATGACAGGAAAGATTATTCACATGTTATGCTAGAAACAAAAGGATCAAGGTTAAGAGTGACTTACCTTGCTTGAAGCTGGGGTATATGAGCTGGACCTTTAGCTGCTGCCCTGGATACTCCTAGATTCGAAGGGAATAAATGAAGGTGACGTTTCTAATGGTGGATTCGAAGGCAGAAACCAAGTGTTGAGTTGGTGTCAGATTCGAAAGAGAGAAAGAAATAAGTATTATGTTTCTTTAGATTCGAGGGGCCAAGAAAATAAGTGTTGTGTTTCTTCTGGATTATGGGTTTGAATATGTGTTTAAGTGTTTGAGAGTGTTTGAGTTTTTGAGAGTTTTTGAGAGTTTGATAATTTCTTGAAGATTCGTTCCACCACCCCAAAGTAAAAGTCCTTTTCTAGCTTGCAAATGTTTCTCTATTTATACAGAAAAGGTTGAAGGTGTTTAAAGTAACCAAGTTTGTAGGATTACAAACCATGGTTTGGTTGAAAAAGGGCAAGTTTAGTCCCTTTTCATTGTTCCCATGTTTCCGTACAAGTGGGGGCCTGTTGTCTGTTAGGCGCAGGAGATTGGATGTATGCCTTTGGCACTACTTTCGTCCATACACAAATTAGATTGGGAGCTGATTTTGTGATTAAAGTACTCTTTATGAAAAAAGGGTATGTAGCCTTTTGCTATTTTATCCACGAATGCTATTATCCAATAGACAAAGCTTCAAACCTTTGTGTAAGCCTCTGATTATGTAAAGATTTGGAAGCAACATAGCCTAACAAGTAGGATTTGGAGGATAAGGCTATGAGATTTGCTCAAAGTTCTTCAAACAAACTTGCTTCGAAGGGTTCAGAGTTAGGTTCAAAATATGTTGATTCAAAGGGAATCAAAACTCCAATCAAAGCTTTATGTGAAGGTGGCTCTTGTCCAATCGAAGGCCTGCCTGCCATAAGTCACATTGCCAAACGAAAGGGTGTATGCATGAGGTCCCTGCCTTGTGTCTGCTGGCATGAAGGAAATCCTAGATTTGTGGTATCAAAGGCAAATATGGAAAATCAATGGCTTCTGAGTCGAAGGAGAGCTGCAAGAGGCCATTGCTTTGTGACTTCAAGCAAACACACAAGAGGTCTTTGCTCAAACGAAAGCTTGCATGAAGGGAGCCATATGTCTAAATGAAGGGTGTATCTAAAACTTGCATTGAAGGAAGCCACATGCCCAAACAAAGGGTGTAACCAAAACTTGTATTAAAGGGGGCCACACGCCCAAACGAAAGAGGCATGTGAGGCTTGCATCAAAGGAGGGCCACATGCCCAAACGAAAGAGGCATGAAGGAAGCAAAAATACCCAGACGAAAGAGGCATGCAGGAGGGAATTATTTGTCTAATCAACATAGGCATGTAGGCATCAAACGTCCAACTGAAGCAGGCATATAGGCAACCATTGCATTGTTAACCATGTGAGGCCAAAGATGCAATCGAAGTTTACATGCAGGAAGCTGCTACCTTGTGAATCAAAGCCAGCGTGTCAGAGGCCAACACCCAATCGAAGGATGTAAGCCAAGCTTGCATCGAAGAAGGCCAAAAGCCCAATCGAAGGATGTGAGTCAAAGAAGACTTGCTTTTTCTTTAATTTTGTCAAAAATATTATTTTCATATGTTTTCACATTTTTTAACCGTTTCCTCTTTAACTTGATGTTGGAAAAATCCAATTGTACTTGTGCAAGCTTGAATTTTGAGAATCCTTGTGAGAAATGCCTTGAGAAATGAGAGGGCAAATTTTGGGGTACAACAACTTCCCCTTGTTCAATATTCTTAAACCTGAAGAGTTAGATTGGCGAGTCTACCATTCGTGACTTGAAGGTGGAAGATGATTGAACACTATAGTGCCCAGAAATTTGCACTTGATGATGTGGTTGTTTATTGTATAGGGGATGGGCAGATTCCAACCAAAGGTGATTGTTGACAGGAATTAGATTAAGTATAAGCTTGGATTCAACTGTAAAAGAATTATAATAAATCTTGAGAGTGATTTATCTGAACCAGAGAAAATGTCTACCAGAAAGGAATTAGGATAAACCATTGACCGATTTAAACTGAACCAGCAGAGGTCTTGAATATTCTTTAACTGGAAAGAATCAGAATAAATCTTTGGAGCGATTTATCTGAACCAGAGAAAATTTCTACCGGAAAGGAATCACGATAATCCATTGATCAATTTAAACTGAACTAGTAGAGGTCTTGAATATTCTTTAACTAGAAAGAATCAGAATAAACCTTTGGAGCGATTTATCTGAACCAGAGAAAACGTCTACCAGAAAGGAATCGGGATAAACCATTTATCGATTAAAACTGAACCAGCAGAGGTATTGAATATTCTTTAACAGGAAAGAATCAGAATAAATCTTTGGAGCGATTTATTTTAACCAGAGAAAACATCTACCGGAAATGAATCAAGATAAACCATTGATCGATTTAAACTGAACCATTAGATGTCTTGAATATTATTTAACTAGAAAGAATCAGAATAAGTCTTTGGAGTGATTTATCTGAACCAGAGAAAACGTCTACCAGAAAGGAATCAGGATAAACCACTGATCGATTTAAACTGAACCAGCAGAGGTCTTGAATATTCTTTAACTGGAAAGAATTAGAATAAATCTTTGGAGCAATTTATTTAGACCAGAGAAAACGTCTACCGGAAATGAATCAAGATAAACCATTGATCGATTTAAACTAAACCATTAGAGGTCTTGAATATTCTTTAACTAGAAAGAATCAGAATAAGTCTTTGGAGCGATTTATCTGAACCAGAGAAAATGTCTACCAGAAAGGAATCAGGATAAACCACTGATCAATTTAAACTGAACCAGCAGAGGTCTTGAATATTCTTTAACTGGAAAGAATTAGAATAAATCTTTGGAGCAGTTTATCTGAACCAGAGAAAACATATACCGGAAAGGAATCATGATAAACCAATGATCAATTTAAACTGAACCAGCAGAGGTCTTGAATATTCTTTAACTGGAAAGAATCAGAATGAGTCTTTGGAGCGATTTATCTGAACCAGAGAAAACATCTACCGGAAAGGAATCAGGATAAACCATTGATCAATTTAAACTGAACCAGCAGAGGTCTTGAATATTCTTTAACTAGAAAGAATCAGAACAATTATTTGCAGCGATTTATCTGAACCAGAGAAAACGTCTACCAAAAAGGAATCAGGATAAACCATTGATCGATTTAAACTGAACCAGTAGAGGTATTGAATATTCTTTAACTGGAAAGAGTCAGAATAAATCTTTGGAGTAATTTATCTGAACCAGAGAAAACGTCTACCGGAAAGGAATCAGAACAAACCATTGATCAATTTAAACTGAACCAGTAGAGGTCTTGAAAATTCTTTAACTGGAAAGAATCAGAATAAATCTTTGGAGTGATTTATTTGAACCAGAGAAAATGTCTACCAGAAATGAATCAGGATAAATCATTGGGCGATTCAAACTGAACCAATAGAGGTCTTACGGAAGTATTTGTCATGTAGATAGTCACCCCGTCTTGTTTTGGGAATTGATCTACAATCAAATTGTTCATAGATATTTGTCCCGTCTTGTTTCAGGTATTATCTGGAACTATTTAAAATTGTTGACGATAGCTATCTTTTGATTGATCTTTCCTGAAAAGGTAAAGAGTTAGCTGTATGCAATGTCATGATGTATGAAATGCATGGCGTAATGATGTTCTCAAAATAAATGAGATTGTGCTATATGCGTTTTGTATTCATATTCTATGACGTGTGAAATGTGAAATGTTGTTGAAATGTAATTTTTGTCTTGGAAAATAAATCCTTGACAAGTGTTATGGAGTTTCGGGAAGTTAAATCCCGGACTGCTGATGGAGATGCAGAGTGTGTACATCTTCGAACTTTGTTTAGAATTTTTCCGCTGGGGATTCCTGTTTTTGTTGTTTTGATGAGAACTCCACTGGGGGATGTTGATTTTGCTTGAGAAGAAAATTCTGTGGAGAGTGTTGACTTCCGCTTGGGGAAAAGAGTTCAGGATTTTTATTTGTCTGTTGCTCTATTAGGGGGCTATCTCTTGATGGAAGAGAAAGGGAGTTAACAACTTGTTGAGGACAAAGAAATTAACTGTTAACTGGTTGTCTCCTAGGTTTTGCAGCAACTCACTGGGGATTGTAGAGTAGTCTATTGGGGAGAGGGGTTGTGGTCCCTTGATTTGTAGTAGTCAGAGAGGGAAACTCAAGTTGGTGAATCGATAGTTTGTTAGGGAAATAAACCTTTTGCCAATCTGCTGGAAAAGTGTTTTCTTTTGGCAGAACTCCTCGAGGATTCTTGAGATCAACTCAGTTGGGGAGAAGTTTTCCGGAGTTTGAAGCTTTGGCTGGGAATTGCATGAATCCAAATAATTTGGTCTTCGTGGCTTTTGGACCCTCATTTGTGAAGATTAATTTGTGGGGATAACCTTAGAGATATGTCTTTGGGGACTTGACAAGGGATCACCTTATAAATGGGATTTCGTGGAGATTTGTCACTGCCTAAGTAGCAAGTGTTATAGCATTGCCGGAAGAATGTTTGCTTGGTCGTACGTGACACTTTGTTGGATTCAAGTTTAATACGCCAAGTGATTCAGATAAAGACATGCCCCTGGTTACTCAGAACTTCTTGAGAGATTTCTTGGAATATTGAATTGACTGCCCCGGATGTGTTGGACAGTGATCACGTTGTGCCCCCTTGCTTATAGGAGATTTGTCATTGGAAGTGGCATCCTATTTGAAGTGGTTCTGTTCACTGAGAGAGTTTTTGCTCACTGGATATTCGTCGCGTGAATTTCTCCACTGTCAAACAGTTAGACATATGCAAACAATGATATTCAGATAATGTAAAGTTTATGCTTGTCTTGAAGTTTTGAGAATGCAGTTTTAGCAAGTAAAAGAATTTTCGAATTCAACTCAGGATTTAGAGTAAAGCCTTACAGGAGTCAGGATACCTTTTGTAACAATATTCTTTTGAACTAGCCCATGTGTTGTACCCCAAAATTTTCCATCTCATTTATCAAGAATTTTCTCACAAGATCTCCTTTGGCTCAAGACTGCACTAGGGTTGATCAGCTTAAGACACCTCCTTAAACACTGATGACCAAAATTAGGGTTTGAGATTGCACAAGGATATTTGAACTTCCAATGCCCCATGTGACTTTAATATATCATTATGGACCCTCAAGATTACTCATGTCAAGTTTCAAGCTTTGGATCACACTTTTGCTCAGTCTATTGAGCAGTTGACCTAAAAATCAACTGTATTGGGAAAAAAGTCAATTGTGGCCAATTTACAGTCAAACTTCATAATGTTTTATCCACGTCAACAATTTAAACTCATATGTATCATTTGATCAAGTTTGGACCATAATTCCTCAAGAAATTTGATCAAATCTTCAAAAGGGCAAAATGATCAAAATTAGGGTTTTGACTAGGAAAGGACAATTTCTGACTTTTGACCTAGTAAATGATCAATTGGTTTAAGGAATGATCTCAAGAGTCCAATTGCATCATTTTTACCTAATTACATGGCTCAAAACATTGCTCAAGTCCAATGGATTGACAGATGAATTTTCAGTCAATTGATCAAAAGTCAAATGTATACTAAAAAGTCAAACTTTGACTTTTTGGTCAAAATCAAATGTCAAAGATCACAATTCATCAAAGCATGTCAAAATATGAAAATTATTCATCAAGAAATAAAAAATTCAAGATTTCATTTTGAAAAGTTAAAATTTCTAAACTTAGAAATTTTTCTAAGTGTTGGAAATTTCTTATTTTTTCACAACTTTGAGCAAACTTTTCACCATGATGCAAGATGATTCAAAATAAACTTTCAACATGAAAGTTGTAGATACCCATGAAATATACAACATTTCTTTACAAAACTCCTTCCAAAAGTGCTTGGTTCTCAAGTTATAATTTTAAGAACACATGGTCATGAAATAAAACACTTAGCGAAATTTTGCCCTAATTTGGTCAGGATTTTGACCTAACTTAGTGGCACTTTTTCATATAGTTCCAAGGGGAATTTTCAAAAGTGATTAAAAGAGGGGTTGTAAAGCACATTACAAGCTTTCCATGATGTCTAAGAACTCCTTGAGATAATTTTTGAGTCGGGAGAATCGAAGAGATGAAGTTATGGTTTTCACACTTGAATTACAAGTCATTTTGTGATGAACAAGATTCAAAATTCAAACTTATGCTGCATAACCTCTACTTTATAAGCCTCAAACTTGTTAGGCACTCCATAATTAATTGCTTGCACAGTTGTTGGAGGTCTCAATTCAAGCATTCAATGCAAGGCCATGCTTTATATCCATTTTGGGAAGAAAGTGCACAATGCCATTTTGATAAAGTAGCTTTTTGCACGAAACTTGTTCTTGAGCCTTGCAATTGATTTCTTCTGATGATACAAGTCCCATAACTCAAGAGAAGCTTATCTAGACACTTAAAATCACTCAGCCCATGCTTGTACTTCCTCTTGAAACTTGTTTTCCCACTTTTCTTGAAAATCAAGTAACATAGCCATTAGCTTGTAACTTGTACTTCTGACTCTCAAAAGCACTCAAGCTTTTTGCTTACACATACACAAGGTATTTTCCACAAATCCCACGCATGCTTGAGCCCTGAAAACACCAATAACACAATCACCAAAAACACCTCAAAACTTGCCATTTCTGAGTTTTGAATCCAATCTCCAAATTTGCTCGTGCATTTCTTGGCCTTTTACTTTCAAAAGCTTCTAAATAACATACACAAACAATTCCAACACCTGCAGCACTACTGTAACACCTCCATCATCATCCATCATTTTCAAAAACAACACCTTGCACCTTGACTTCTCCAGAACTCCTCAGGCACTTTCAGCTCAAGCTAAGCATCACATTAGCTTCCTGGGAACTTGAGGAAGCTAATCCAATCATTTGAACTCATTAAAAACTACTAAAACTCCAAACATGATACCCTCTTGCAAGGTGAATTTTCTGACTTTTGAACTCTTCAAACAAGCATCATTAATGGTTTATTTGTGAATGAAAAATATAGATATCATTGCCTTAAAGCTAACCATGTCCATAGTTTTCATTTATGTTGCTTAAACTTAGAGAATTTTATGATTGAAGTTTCTAAAATTTTTAGGATTTAGATTAGGGCCATTAAAATTCATGTTTGTGTTTGATCTATAATTTTATTGCTTTGCATTTCTGAAATCGTGAGGAAATTTGCCACAAGTTTCCCGGTTACATTTTTCATTTTTATTGAGAATTGAATAAGATACATAGGTTCAGGTTGGGCGTGAGGTTGAAGATGAAGTTGGCCTCAGGAACGTGTTTACCATATATATTTATGGTTTGATATTGATAAATGGATGTATAGCCACCCCAGTGGTAGAAGCGCGTGCCTATGACTATAGGGACCTGGGTTCGAGCCCCAGTGGTACCCTTTTGGATTTTTTTCATATTTTTCACATATTCTGACTTTTTGGCAGCACTGGGCCTCATTCCTTGGGCCTTATGTTTTTTCAATTTTGACCCCCCTTGTTGGCTATTCACACCCTGACCCATTTTATTTTCTTTTTTTCATTTTTTATTTATTTGTTTTTCTTGAATATTTTATCTAATACTAAAAAAAATCAGAAAAAATATAAAATATTAGATTTATATTTTGATATAGTTTATTTATTTTTTACACAAATAAATTATTTTATTTAATCATACTTTATTTATTTTACTAATTGGTTTGTAAATTTAATTTAAAAACTAGGGTTTTAGTTATTTTCTTGAAATATATTATTTTAAAACCAAAAAAAAAGACCAAAAATATTTTATAAAATTATAAATTTTTTTAAGACAAAAGTACCAAAAAAATATTCTTCTTATAAACTTAATTTATTTTATTTAATCAATTAAAAAATTAGGGTTTTATTTAAATTATTTTCCTAATAAATTTAGGTTTTACTTCTTACTAATTTACTTAATTATTTTTCTTTTAGTTAATTAGGTTAAAATAAAACCCCTTTTCCCTGAAAAATCCAAATAAAAGTCCATTTTCTTTCCATTTTACATTCTTGTATATTTATTCATTTTTGTACATTATTTATCCAAATTCAATATGGTTGTAGTAGATAATTAGTCTTTATTTTCTTGCAATCCCCATTTGTAATTTGTACACACCCTCCCACAAGTATTGTAATAGCGTAGTAATTTTAAATTCCATAATTTATCGCTTTATATACAAATGCTAGTAATTAGGGTTTGTATGGAAAGACTAAAACCAATCAATTAGAAAACCCTAATCAAAGATAAAACCAAGCATGAAAAACAATACACTTGCACACAAGCACCTGTAGGGTAAATCCACTTGGTTGCCTTACAAATGGCCATGTTACGCATGTGAGGTATCTTAGCAAAAATAAGCAAAATACAAGATCATAGTCCCTCGATGACGCTATCTATGTCGCCTTTCAAATGATCTTAGTCCCTAAAGAGACTGCTATGATATCTTGCAACATTGATAATCATGGTTATACAATGACTCACGCTCGTTTCATTTACATCCAAAGATAGGGTTACTTACCGAATCAATGGTAAGATAACAATGTCAAAGGAAAGAGGAAATGAACATGAAAGACTTTTGAGTAGGTAGAATGTTTCTAGTTACTTGCTCTATTTCAAAACAAAAACACCCTTGCTATTTTCAAAAACAAACACCTAAACTTTCAAAACATCTTACAAACTTGAAAACATTTTCAAAAGATCAAACACTTTGTATACATTCTTACGAACAAGAATCATTACAAAGTTTTCCTAAACAAATGGCCTCTTTACAAAATTCTTTCAAAAACCACACAAAACATAATTTCAAACAAAAGCAAGTGATCTAGCAAGTAACTAAGAGCCCATGGAAAACCATGGACGAAAAGGGTGATAATACCTTCCCTTTTCATAATCTACCCCCCGAACTCAAGAAACAATCTCAAAGGTCTTTCCTGTACTTTTTCACCTTTCCTTTTGGATAAAAGAAAAGTCGGTGGCAACTCTTGCTAAACGCAAAATTTGCGATCAAACACAAAACACCCAAGTTAGTTCTCCCATCGTATCACACCATGCTTCAATTAGGACTTTGAAGGTTGTAGCGTGGCTTAGTTCACGGTTTAAGAAACAAAGGGTAAGGCTCAAAGTGTATTTGTACCTGCTAGTTAATTGCATGTTCTCCAGTCCTAAACTAGTTAATTGCATGTTTTTGAATCCCAATTGAGTCTGGAATGTTATTTTGGTGATGGTTCGGAAACCTGGAAGTTTATTTGTGAAGGCAGTCATGTTTGCAACATTTGTTTATGTTGTCGAGGATTTGTAGTGACCTCTTTTTTTTTATTATCCCTGATTTTTGCCTGACTATTTTGAGATTACAGTCAGCGGGATGCCCCAATTTTTCTTAAGTCTCCTTCGCAGGTTTTAACTTAGTGGCCTTTTCTTTTGAGAGATAATGACTGCCTATGTGATAAGGAACCATCGCCATCTTTTGATTCTAGAGGAAATTTTTTGATGTCATTTGTTATATACGAAGTGAAAGTTTGCGACTGAAGGCGCATTTGGATTAACTGAGAGACTACCCTGCCCCAGGTTTTGGTTAAAGGTTTCAATTTGTGTAAAAAGAAAACTCCTACTTCTTTGGCTCAAAAAGGTTGACTAGGGATTATCTTCCTTATAACTCCACTATTTAGGAATTGAACAAACGCCTATACATCGTCAGTAAGGTCTGTCCAAAAGCATACTGTATGAGATTATGGCATTGTTTTCATTGTCCTCCCTCTAAAGGTTTGCAACTTTTTTGAAACAAGAGTTGAATATCATAAAGGGAGTAAAAAGCATAGTTTAAATAGATTGAAAATGATTGGATTAATTCAAGACAAACATGCATTAATGAGAATAACCAAAGTCTGACATAAAGATAAGTGTTTAAGCAAACCAAAGAAATTACAACTGAAAAATCGAATAAACAGAAAATTTCCTTTCCCATACTGTCACTTCATATGGATGCCCTTGAGGGGTGATAGAAAGCTCCAGTTGATCATCTTGTGTAAATTTTAACACTCCTTCATCGATTATGTCTTCAATTTTGTTCTTCAGAGCCTAGCAACCATTCGTATCATGCTTAGGACTATTAGAATGGGATGCACACCTCTCATTGAGATGGTAACTAGGAGCAACAGTGTTAGGATTCCGGGGAGGAGCCTTTAACGTAATTAGCTTTTCCTTCAACATGTGTTGTAGCACCTGAGCTAGCGACATGCCTATCCTGGTAAATTGTCTCTTAGGTGCGACCTCCTTGTGTTGATTCCCATGTTGTTGTTGTTGGGCTCGCGATGTGGCACCAATTTGGAAAGGTCCACTCTCCACCAAACCGGATTCTTGTCTCATAGGAGGCTGATTAAAGACTTGATCCCCAATTCTAACTGTTTTCCCCATGTGGTTGCATCCGTCTTGATGAAGCTTGTTGACAAGGGCTCTCAGCTCCTCTTGTCCTTGAGCTAAGTTTTGGATAAGAGCCATCTGGCCCACCAACTGTCCCATCATCTAGATCTTTATTATGGCTATCTCAGTTTGTAGCTGCTCCAACTGGTAATCCTTGTCGTCCTCAAGATTCTCCATGGTCATGCCCCTAGTGATGAGTGCTTTCACTTCTTCTTTCCCCTTGGATAGGTTCAAGAACATTTCTTGAAGTTGAGCATTTTGAGTCTGAATGTCCTTAATAGTCTATTCTAGAGCCATCTCTACTCAAATAAACAGTAAGCAGATGAGAGACCTGGGTGGGAAAGCTTGTCATGATATGATGCATGGTATGTGGATGCAATGTTTTCAAGGACTTAGAAAATTTAAATTTGTTTTAGACAAAAAAAGGAACAAACATCAACTGTACTAAATAAGTTTAAATTGATTAGAAATATGCCCCTTCGGCTTACAATGGAGGAAGTAAAAACAAAATAAAATCCTAAGACAAAAAGGTCGAACGCATCCTCTTTTGCGCAATGTAGGTTGTGATACGGTGGCAGAACCGACTGTTAATACTGATTTTCATTTTTTGTTCGCAAAATGTCACGGTAAGCAAGAGTCGCCACCGACTTTTATTTCATCCAACAAAGGAAAAGGAAAAAGAACAGAAAAAACCTTTTTCGAGATGTTTCTGAGTACGGGGGGTAGATTATAGAAAGGGAAGGTGTTAGCACCCTTTCTATCCCTGGTTTTCCACGGGCTCTTAAGTACTTTCAAATTTTTAAATTGCTTGGGTGCGCTTGCTTTGAAAAGTTTTATTTTACTTAGTTTTAACCCTTGTTTCTGTCCTCAAGAGTGTTACGAAGTTGTTTTTGAAAACTTTGTTTGAAAAGTGTTGGTGTGAAAAAGATTTTGTTTGAGAAAATACCTAGGAACTAATCTACCTACTCGAAAAAGACTATTTGTTTTCCTTTAGACAATTTTATCCCATTATTGAGAAATAGGTAGCATCGTCGTTGGAGTTTTAAAGGGACATTCGAAGGGACATGTACGATCACAAAAGCAATGTTAGGAAATGTTAGTAATCATCCTAAAGCCTTAAAGATCTTTTTCAGAGGCAACATCTGAATGGGTCATTTTAGATGCTCACTCTTAGGGTTTACTCCACTCTGGTTGCCTTTGGTAAACGGTCATGAAGTCATGACCGTATACCAAAGGCAACCGGAGTGGAGTAAGCCCTAAGAGTGAGCATGTGCATGTGTTTGATTTCAGTTATTTAATCTTTTCATAATTAAGGTGATTACTGTTTTAATTTTCAGTTAGTTTTTCCATAGAATCCTATTAACATACATCTAAGCAGGGTATAGTTTGCGACAATTAAAATGCGGGAAAGTTTAAAGTCCTAGCTATTACAAGGCTTTTGCATATACATAATTATCTTGACTGAAAATAAAAATGCGGAAGTTTAAAACCCTAATTAAATCTATTACAACCCGAAGCAGATACAATAATAGAAAAAGGTATTAAAATGCGCGCGGTGAATTAAATTCCAGAATTAAAAAACCCTAAAAATTTAATTGAAAAAATATTTAGGTTATTATTTTGAGAAAAAATTAATTAGGTTATGTACAAATTAAAACCCTAATTTCTAATTAATTTAAATTATTAAAAAAAATAATTAAATTGCCCTAAATAATTAACCTAATTAATTAATTAAGGAAACAAAATATTTTTTATGAAAAAAAGATTATTTTTTTAGGTTTTTTTTGGGATTTTTTGATTTAATAAAAAATTATTTTTTGGATTATTTTGTAAAAATAAAATAATTGATAAATAAATAAAAAGAGATAAAAATAGAAAAGGATAGAGAATGGGCCTGTATTGAAGAAATCAAGGGGTGTATGTTGAATTATTAAGGCCCAATAATGCTCAAGCTCAATCCTGGCGTTAGATTCCATGTGATGCTCTTCCTGATGTCCATGGTAGGCCCTGAGCATTAGGTGTTTGTTGTACCCCAAAATTTTCCCTCTCATTTTATCAAGATTTCCCCTCACAAATCTCCTTAAACTCTAGACAGGATTAGGATTTTGCATTGCCGAAGACATCTCCTTGCACTGATGACCTAAATTAGGGTTTGAGTTTGCACAAGGATTTTTGGACCTCCAATGCTCAAAGTTACTTTCATACTTCATGTTAGACTCATAAGTTTGTCCATACCAAGTTTCAAGCTTTGAATCAAATTTTTGCCCAGTCAATTGGACAGTTGACCTAGAAATCAGTTGTATTGGGGAAAAAGTCAATTGTGGCCAATTTACAGTCAAACCTCATGAAATTTGATCCATATAAACATTATAAACTCATATGAACCATTTGATCAAGTTTGGACCACAACTCCACAAGAAATTTGATCAAATCATCAAAAGGGCGAAATGGTCATTTTTAGGGTTTTTGACTGCACAAGGGAAATTTCTGACTTTTGACCTAGCCAATGGAAAATGGGGTTCAAGCATGGACTCAAGGACTCAATGGAATCATCTTGACCTATTCAACAAGTTCAAAAGATCTCAATTGCATTGGATTGACAGATGAATTTTTCAGTCAACTGATCAAAATTTGACTGTACACTGAAAAGTCAAACTTTGACTTTTTGGTCAAAATCAAGTGCCAAGAGTCATTTTTCATCAAGATATGTCAAAACATGAAACTTTTTCATCAAGAAACCCATTTTTGCAAATTAGGTTTTAAAGATGAAAATTTTCATAACTTAGAATTTTTCTAAGTTATGAAATTTTCTTAATTTTTCCTAATTTTACCCAATATTTTTACCATGATGCAATTGGATTAAAACAAAACTTCCAACATGAAAGTTGTAGTACTCCACAATGTCTACAACTTTTATTCACAAAGTTTTCTCAAAAGAATCTTGGATCTCAAGTTATGATTTTTGGAACAAGGGTCCCTAAAACTTTTAACTTAGTGAAATTTTGCCCTAGTTTAGGCAGGATTTTGACCTATCTTCATGGCCATTTTTCACATAGTTCCACTTGGAATCTCAAGTTACATTTCAAAGATGGATTGTAAATCATGTTGCAAGCTTTCCAAAATGTCCAAGAACTCTCCAAACACATTTGTGGTTAGAGAGAATCGAAGGCTTGAAGTTGGCAAAAACTCACTTTTCAACCATGGCATGTTCATGTTCATACAATTTGCAATTTCAAGTCAGCTTACTTTGCACTAGATTACAGGCCTCTAAATCATTTCACACTCAATAATTTAATGCAAATCCATTGGTCTAAGGAATTGATTTGGTCATTAGGGCATTGTACACAAAATTAATCCTTAAGTAGAAAAAGTTACATTACCATTTTTGCCATAATCTTGCTTTATGTCAAACCACAATCTTTGAGCATTGGTCCAGATCTTATGCAGCTAATCAAATCCACAAATTAGAGGGGCCAAGAGCAGAGGATGCAAGCATATGTTTGCCTGTACAGGCCTGTTACACATCACTTCCCACTTTTGCTTCATATACAAGAAATATGCCAAATACATGAGAAGGAGAACATGAGCCAAAACTAACTTGTGCAAACATTTGAACCATCTTTCTCACACCTCTCTGAGCCAGAAACACAATCTCTTGAGCCTTCAAACATCCCACAGCAAGAAATCACCTTCCATTGGCAAAACAGGGCAACATATGCAACTTGACTTCCATAGCTCAATTGGCTCGTGCGTTTTGTCCCAAACTGGTTCAAACACCTTCCATTCAATCCATCCAAGCTATCCCAAACCTTAAACACCAACTGTAACTCCATTTACAGGGTTTGCCATTTTAATTTTGAGCTTGTGCAGGTTGAGTTCTATAGGCTTGTTCAAGCATATTCAAGGCAAGCTAGACATTGGAGAAGGTCAAGTGAAGTTCAAGCAAGCTCCCAGACATCTCAAGCCTTATTGAAAAGCTCCACATTGCCCTACACGAAGTCAGCTGAAACAGGTTTTTGTCAACTTCCTATATCTCTATTTAGGAACATTTAGACTTAGGTTTGTGAATATGAAATGTAGTATTCATTGCCATGAAGCTGTACATATGCTCAGTTTTCATTTTTATTAAGCATGCTAAGAGAATTTTATCCATGAATATACTGAAAAAATTAGGTTAGATTTTAGGGCCAGAGAAATTCTCTCTGGTCTTTCAGAGTTAGGATTAGTTTTTTATATGGTTAGATTCGTCTTGAAAAGCTATACAACTTTGATGTTATGTGTTTTTGCAATAGAGCTCGTATACAGGATATCCAGGTTTGGTAACAGGCGCGCGCGTTTTGTGAAGGACAGAGGTTGAAGATGAAGTGGTGGGCTGAGCTTGGTCCTGACTCACTATTGGCACGCCCCCTATATCTTTTTGCACCCCCCTGTCCCAATTTCTTTATATTTTATATTTTTGTATTTTATTTTCATTTCTAATTTTATTTTATTATTTCCAAATATAAAAAATACTCAAAAATATTTTTATAAATTTTTCATATTTATTTTGTATTTTATTTTCATTTTTTCTAACATAAAATTCATTTATTGATTATATACTTTTATTTTATTTATTGAAAACCCAAAAATAATATATAAATTATATTTTTATCTTATCCTTTATTTTATTCACACCAAAATATCATTCTAAATATATTTTTATTTTTTGTATATATTTTATTTTATTTTTATACATATTTAATATAATTAATATGTATACACACTTTTATTTTATTTAAATAAATACTTGGGAATAAAAAAACATGAAAAATACACTTTTTTTATTATTATTACTTATATTTAAAATAATACCTTTTTCTAAATATATTTAATTTTTTGTATATATATTATTTTATATTGTATATAAATAATGTAATTAATATATTTATTTTCTTAAAGAAAATTAGGGTTTACCCTTAATAAAAATAATAATCCCTTTTTTTTATTCCTTTTATATTAAATATTTTTTACAGACATAAATAAACAAAAACCTTTTTGCATAATTCATATTATTTGATATATTTATTTATTTTGTTTATTTAAATATTGTCCATTTATTATTTATGCATTGGATTCAATTTGGATGTAATAGTAAATTAGGATTTATATTTCTTGTCAAATACACCCCCATTCAAAGATTGTACCCCCATCCCCATAATCATGTTGTAATAGCTTAGACTTTTAATTCTCGCATTTTATGCTTCCAATTATGCCATGATTAGAGATTAGGGTTTGTATGCAAAAATCCAAAATCAACAAGTAGTTTGACCTAATACAAAGACAAAAATGCATGAAAATTAATACACAATGCACACTTGCACCCATAGGGTTACAATCCACTTGTTGCCTTTAAAATGGGCCATGTTATGCATGTTGGGTACTTTGGCAAAACAAAAACAAAACAAAAGATCATAGTCCCTCGATGACGCTATCTTGGTTGCCTATACAAAGTGATCTAGTCCCTCGGGAAATTTGCCAAAAAAAATGCTTAACACAATTTCTATCATGGTCTATATGATGACCCGCGCCTGTCCCGTTTAACATCCTAATACAAGGTTGTTTACCAATTGCAATGGTAAAACAACACTGTCAAAAGGGTTAAAAACATATAGGAAAGATATTTGAGTAAAGTAGGGTAGATAACTCTTAGTTACTTGATCAAAACTTGCAAAACATCCTTGCTATTTTCAAACACACTTCACAACACAATTTCAAAACATTTCCCAAATCAAACTTTTAAACATTGAAATCTTTTCAAAAGACAAAACATATTTGTATACATTCAAACAAAAATCATTACAAAGGTTGCCACAACGATGGCCTCTTTTCAAAACATTTTCAAAACCACACACAAAGCACCATTTCAAACAATTGAAAAGCAAAAGCAAGTGATCTAAACAAGTAACTAAGAGCCCATGGATAACCATGGATGAAAAGGGTGCTTGCACCTTCCCTTTTCATAATCTACTCCCCGAACCTGAGAAAACATCTCAAAGGTATTTCCTGTGCTTTTTGACCCTTCCTTAGGATAAAATAAAAAGTCGGTGGCGACTCTTGCTAAACTGAAACATTTGCGAACACAAACGCAAAACCTCAAGTCAGTTCTCCCACCGTACCACAGAACTGGCGACTCTGCTGGGGAGAACTTTAAAAGTGGAGTAACCTAAGGGTTTAGATCACCTTTGCATGCTTATCTTGATTGCTTTGATTGCTTTACATTTGGTTCTCTTGTTTGGGTTTGAATCCTCCACCCGGATTTGGGAAACATTCATAGGTAAATAGCAATACATTGTGGAAACTGTGTGGGGTATACTGACATGGTTGAAGCAATAGCTATATTAGTGCGACATATTTGTGGGTACCGGTAGCCTTTGAGTCAATCAAAGAGAATACGGGGCCGCTGAGTGATGTCATGAAGCACTAATGAACTCTTAGAATCTTACTTGACCATCTTGGCCTTATTAGGAGTAGTGGGATGACCGGCTTTGGTACAGTCCGAAGTTGGTAGATACTCGATACTACACTCATTGAGGGTTGTTTTCTTGGAATATTTTGATCGCCAGTTAAGTGGCTAAACTGAAACAATGAACACAAAAAATAATCCAGTGATATTGAGCTCCTTAGAACCCGGTTACTATTTATAGGACAGGTTGAGCCAACTAACTTCAAGAGGGTACTTACCTATGAAACCCCATACAAGCCTGAAACTAGGAACTTGTGTGACTTACTTGTACATATGCTTGTGCATACATCAAGAACATCATGAAGTATCATATGCATCCACTAACCATTTCAAGGGTTTGGATCTTCATTTTTGTTCTTGTTTTGTAGGTCATGGAATCACTCCACAGAAAAAAAATTCAGGTCAACCTTGTGAGAATCCCTCCTCAACTCAAGGAGCTTGCTTCCAAGATTCCAGAGAATTCTCTCTTCAGTGAAAGACATGGTAGACTTCTCAACTTGGTCAACTCCAACATTGAAGAAGACATGGTGAAAGTCCTCTTCCAGTTCTTTGACCCCCTACACCACTGTTTCACATTCCCTGATTTCCAACTAGTACCAACTTTGGAGGAATTTTCTCAACTCCTGAGGATTCCTATTCTTCATCAACTACCCTACAACGGTACGGAAATAGAACCAAAGCCTGAAGATGTTGCTCAAGCCTTAAACTTTCAACCATCTGATATCAAGGGTCATTGGGAAACCAGAAGTGGTGTCAAGGGCTTCTTGGCAAATTTTCTATTTGAGAAAGCACAAGACTACTGGAATTCTCTAGATCTACAAGCCTTTGAGGAGATTGTAGCACTTCTCTTCTATGGGTTGGTCTTGTTCCCAAACCCTAATCAGCTTATAGATGTGAATGCTGTAAAGATTTTCATATCTCGGAATCTTGTGCCTACATTGCTTGGGGACATCCTACACTCATTTCACACACGGACAATGAGGAAAAGAGGTGTTCTCATGTGTTGTACTCCTCTTCTAGCAAGGTGGTTTATTTCTCACCTTCCCCAAACAATTTTGAAGAATGAGCAGGGTTTAAGGTGGTCACAACGGTTGATGACCCTCACACATTCTGATGTTCATTGATGTTCTCGGTCCAGAGAAAATGTCATCATCATTGATCGTTGCGGAGAATTCCCTAATGTCCAATTACTTGGCATTAGGGGAGGCATTACCTAAAACCCCTATTTAGCTCTGAGGCAATTTGGGTATGCCCGAGGGGATGGCCCTCATGATATGCTGATTCCTGACTTAGTTTTTGACTTCGACAACGACGCTCAAGGACTTCGACAAAGGTTTATCCGAGCTTAGAGGATGCCCAAAAAAGTGGATAGTAAGACACTGGGGCACAAGAATTCCATCCCCCTTGAGCCTTATCTCAAGTGGGTACGAACCCGCGCCCAGAATCTTATAATGCCATATCCTCACATTCTGCCTAAGATCAAAGAGCCTGTTATGGAAGGAGAGGTTCCATACACCCTCTTACATCCAGACATGCCAACATCATTGGAAGAATTGCAAAAGAGTTGGATACAACTCAAGGAAGAGCAGAACACTTTTGAAGCCAGCTTCTATGCCAGTGAGAAGAAGGTTTTGGAACTTACCCGCCGACTTCACGAAGAGGAGACTCTCAACACTTACATCGCACCAAAGAGGATGTGCAATGTCTTTTTACATTAAGAAGCTTTGTAATATTTTGCCCATGGGGCATTTATGTACTAACAAATTTCTTCTTATTAATATGAAGTATGCTCTTTTTGTTTGCAACAAATTTGAATTTCTGAATCCTTGAATGCATTACATGAATACACATCATTCATCATATGCATTAACAGGTCTTCATGCCAGGTTTCCTTATCTTTCTGCTGTTTATTTCAGCAAGATGGATATAGAGCAGACGGTTAATGATCTGCAAGCACAGAATTCGCAATTCCAACAACTCCTCATAACCTTGGCAAAGGGTCAAGAGGATCTTAAAGCACTGTTAGAGAAAGAGAAGGAACCAGAAAAGAAGAAAAAGAAAAGAATTGGTGTGGCCACTATGGGAAGAATATTTGAGCATCAGGCTAGGAGAGTCATGGAATTCCCCTCGACGTCTGACGAAGGGGTTAGTAAAGGAAAGGGAGTCGCAATTCCCTCTGAATCTGAGGCTGAAGAAGAAGAAGAAGAAGAAGAAGAAGAGGAAGAGGATGAAGATTACTTCGAACAGTAGTACCCTCCGGCGGATGATAAGTATAAAAATCTTGAGGATCGGTTGGCATCCATGGAGGTGCAAAGGGTACCTGGGTTGGATTTTGAAGAACTAGGTTTGGTCGCTGGAATCGTCATTCCTCCCAAGTTCAAAGTGCCTACATTTTCTAAATACGACGGTTTGTCCTGTCCGAAGATGCATCTAAGGTCCTACGTCAGAAAGATCCAACCTCACGCTTCTGATAAGGATCTATGGGTCCACTTTTTTCAAGATAGTTTGTCGGGTACGCAATTGGACTGGTTCTATTAACTTGAGAGATCTGATGTTCATAACTGGGAAGATTTGGCTGCTGCTTTCTACCGACAATACCAATACAACGCAAATTTAGCGCCTACTCGTACTTAACTACAGAGTATGGGTATGGCCTCTAATGAGGGATTTAAGGAGTATGCCCAAAAGTGGCGGGATTTGGCTGGAAGGGTGCATCCACCATTGTCGGATAAAGAGCTGGTTGACATGTTTTTAGGGACCCTGTCAGGTCCATTCTTCAATCACTTGATCGGGAGCTCATCTGCAGGGTTCACCGAATTAATTTTGACCGGTGAAAGGGTCGAAGCTGGCATTAAGAGTGGTAAAATTCAGAAGGATGCCTCCGCTTCCTCTGCTATCAAGAAGACCTTCCCAACCAAGAAGGAAGTTTATGCTATTCATACCCAAAGAAATCAAGGGAGAATGGAGCGCCGACCAGCGGTAGGGGCTGTGATGATCCAGAACTCCTCAACCGATCAACCTCGCAGCAATCAACCAAGAGCTAACCCACAAAGGGTATAAAGGCCACAACGACAATTCACCCAGATCAATATGACACCGGCTCAGGTCCTCCCTCATTTGTTAAAGTTAAACCTTACCAACTTGAAAGAAGCGCCAAAAAACCCAAATACCTCTTCTCCCTATTATCATTCAAATGCAAAATGTGCATACCACTCGGACAGTGTAGGGCATGACACCAACAACTGTTGGGCTCTTAAAAACAAGATCCAAGATTTGATAGATACCAAGGAAGTAGAGTTTGATGCTCCCGAAAAACCTAATGTGATATCCGCTCCTATGCCAAAGCATGGTCATAATGTCCATGTAATTGTGGAAGATCTTCATGTTACCACTGTTGATGACCTAATGACTCTGTTGCCAATGATTAAAATGAATTTATTGAAAGCTGGGATATTCCCAGGCTGTGAAAAAGATTGTTACTTCTGTTCAACCTTGCAATCTGACTGTCCACTGTTGAAATCAGGCATCCAACGCCTGATGGATACTCAAGAGATCCTCTTTCAGAAAACTCATGTTGCTACTATCACTCTTGTTACTCCTATTACCCCTGTTACTCCAATCAATGACATTGATATAATCACCATTTCCGACAATCTTTCCAAGACCTGCAAAAGGCCTGTTAAGATTACGCTTGATCTAAAGTTTGTACCGCTGAAGATTACCATGCCGGGGCCTATTCCGTATAAGTCCAACAAGACGATACCATGGAATTATGGAGGAGAGATCGTCTACCATGGTGTCAAGCAGATTGAATCATTCAAAGAAAATTCCGATGAAGAAATTCCTGATATGGGAAATATTGCAGGGACAAGTAAGATAACCCGTAGCAGAAGAATCTTCTCTTCGGAGATTGCTCCTCCACGGGCAGTCTTCGGACCCTCAAGTGCTCCTGTGCCTGTCAAGATATCTGTGCGAAGTCTAGTTATTGAAGAAATTGATGCTCCCGAAGCTATACCTTCTGCTGTTGCTGCCGATAAAGGTAAGGGGATCCAAGAAGCGCCCGTCAGGACGAGGGCTCAGACTTTGGTTATCCCCGAGACCACCCAAAAGGAGATGGAGGAAATTTTAAAGATAATCAAGAAGAGAGACTATGATGTCGTAGAGCAGCTAGGGTAAACCCCTTCCAAAATCTCTATGTTGGCTCTATTACTCTGCTCCGAGGCTCATGCCAAAGCCTTGATCAAAATTTTTAAAGACGGCACACGTGCCTCAATAAACTTCTGCAGATCAGTTTCAAGAGTGCGTGGCTAGCCTTACAGCCGACAATGGTCTGGGCTTCTCTGATGCCGATCTGACGTCTAAGGTAAGAAAGCATAATGATGCGCTGCATGTCTCGGTAGAGTGTAGAGGGACCACACTTGCTCATGTTCTGGCTGATACCGGCTCATCTTTAAATGTTCTACCAAAGAAAGCATTGGACAGATTGGACTGTGAAGGTTTGACCCTAAAACCCAGTAATATCATTGTTAGAGCCTTCGACGGTTCTAAGCGGATGGTTCACGGAGAAGTGGACATCCCAATTAAGGTGGGAACGGAAACTTTCAACTCTACTTTTTATGTGATGGACATTCGTCCTTCATATTCATGCTTGTTGGGAAGGCCATGGATCCACAATGCTGGGGCAGTCACTTCTTCTCCACACCAGATGCTCAAGTACCCAGTCTAGAGTAAAATCATAACAGTTCACGGTGAGGAGGAGTATATGATAAGTCACCTTAACTCTTTCCGCTACGTGGAGTTAGACGGCAAATTCATAGAAACACCTTTCTAACACTTTGAATAGGTTTCTCCTGAGGTCGCAGTAGCAAAGGCAATGACTGATGTGCCTATCATTACCAATCATGTGTCCAGGATGTCATCCCTTAAAGATGCGGAGGCTGTAATCAAGGAAGGGGGAAGTACAATGTGGGGTCAACTGCCAGATTTTCCTTACAAGACGGATAAGTTCGGATTTGGTTTCACTGCTGCTAGCCAGAAAGCTGTGCGTCAATCCCGGGCTGGAGGACCACCCTTAAAAATCACCCACCATGGAGTTCATGCTTTAGAAGATGATGATGAAGAAGGCAACTTTGAAGATTGGATCTTTCCAACCATTGAAGGGGGACTGAACAACTAGGAGGAGAAAGACTTCGTTCCCATTACTTTCATCAATCAATAATTTATCTTTTGAAACATTTATGTTGGTCTGTAATAACTTTTAAACAATTCTTACACTCTTTTGCCATGTGCCTTTCCCGGGGCACATAGGTCCATTTGTAAGGGTTTTGATTTTTCATTTTCATATGCCATTTTTAATGAATCATGGATGTTTTCATTTATAAACTTTTGTGTTCATTTTCTTTCCTTTTACATTTTATTTTGTTTAAGGATGGCTATCCCTTACACACACCCACACTCACAAAATGCAGGTACCCATCCACTCCGGATTCCATGGGTGACTATTCTGCTTTGGCCTTCAGTGACTCTGAAGATTTGGTCAATCATGCCGAGTACGAAGGTGATGAACACTGTGAAGTGCCTGGAGAGTTAGCTAGACTTTTGTAACAAGAAGAAATGGCTATTCTACCCCATGAAGATTTGTTAGAGACTATCAATTTGGGAACAAAGAAAGACAAAAAAGAGGTTAAAGTGGGTGACAACCTGAAGCCAAGTGTCAAAGAGCGCTTAGTTCAGCTGTTGAATGAGTTTGTTGAGATCTTCGCCTGGTCCTATGAAGATATGCCGGGACTGGAAACAGATATTGTGGTTCACCGTCTCCCTACAAGAGAAGATTGTCCACCAATCAAACAGAAAGTCCGCCGAATGAGGCCCGACATGTCCGAAAAGATCAAAGCTGGGGTGATGAAGCAGTTCAATGCTGGATTTCTGGCTGTTACTTCCTATCCACAATGGGTTGCTAACATTGTTCCCGTACCTAAGAAGGACGGAAAAGTTAGAATGTGTGTGGACTACAGAGACTTAAATAGGGCTAGCCCTAAAGATGATTTTACACTACCACACATTGACATCTTGGTTGACAACACAGCTCAACACAAGGTATTTCCTTCATGGATGGATTCTCGGGATACAACCAGATCAAAATGGCCCCCGAAGACATGGAGAAGACTACTTTTGTTACGTAGTGGGGTACCTTCTGCTATAAAGTGATGCCATTCGGACTGAAAAATGTCGGGGCAACCTATCAGCGAGCCATGGTAGCTTTGTTTCATGACATGATACATCATGAAATCGAAGTCTACATAGACGACATGATATCCCGTTCATAGACAGAAGAAGAACACCTCGACCATCTGCAAAAGCTGTTTGTCAGGTTAAAGGAATATAAGCTCAGACTGAACCCTAGCAAGTGCACTTTCGGAGTCAGGTCCGGTAAACTTTTGGGATTCATCGTCAGTAACAAAGGCATCGAGGTTGATCCTACCAAAGTCAAAGCTATACAAGAAATGCCTGCCCCCCACACAGAGAAGGAGGTTAGAGGTTTCTTGGGACGCTTAAACTATATGGCAAGG
Source organism: Vicia faba (assembly GCA_948472305.1). NCBI lineage: Eukaryota > Viridiplantae > Streptophyta > Magnoliopsida > Fabales > Fabaceae > Vicia > Vicia faba. Next base: position 870,668,354 of record OX451741.1, on the reverse strand, counting down.
TTCATCTCTCACCTAACATCTACCTGTGAGCCAATCTTCAAGTTGTTGAAGAAAGATCAGGTGGTTGAATGGAATAATGATTGTCAAGTTTCTTTTGATAAGATCAAGGAGTATTTGTTGGAGCCTCCTATCTTGATGCCACCCGTCGAAGGAAGACCTTTAATCATGTATCTGACTGTTTTGGATAACTCAATGGGGTGCGTACTGGGTCAACATGACGAGTCTGGCCGAAAAGAGCATGCCATTTATTACCTTAGCAAAAATTTTACCGACTGTGAGACTCGCTACTCACTGCTCGAGAAAACTTGATTCGCTTTGGTATGGGCTGCTCGCCGGCTAAGGCAGTATATGTTGACACATACCACTTTGCTGATTTCTAAAATGGATCCGATCAAATACATCTTCGAGAAGCCTGCTTTATCCGGAAGAATCGCTAGATGGCAGATGATCCTGACTGAGTATGATATCCAGTACACAACCCAAAAATCTATAAAAGGGAGTGTACTAGCTGACCATCTAGCTCATCAAGCCGTCGAAGATTACCAATCTATGAGGTTCGACTTCCCTGACGAGGATATCATGACATTGGACAACATTAAAGGTAATGGACCGTATGACAGACCTGAACAAGGATCCCGATGGACCCTGTACTTTGATGGTGCTTCAAATGCACTTGGCAACGGTATCGGTGCGATACTTATCTCTCCAGAAGGTTACCATACACATTTCACTGCTAGACTTTGCTTCAGCTGCACCAACAACATGGCCGAGTATGAAGCTTGTATCTTTGGTCTCAAGGCTGCTATTGACTTGGGAATCAAATCTTTGATTGTATTTGGGGATTCAGCTTTGGTTATAAGTCAAATCAAAGGAGAGTGGGATACTAAACACCCTAACCTCATCCCTTACAAAGAACATGTCTTGACATTGTTACCACATTTCGAGCAGATTACCTTCGAGCACTTCCCGCAAGAAGAGAATCAGCTAGCAGATGTGCTAGCTACAATGTTATCCATGTTTAAACTTAATTGGGATAATGAGGCACCTCAAATCACCATCGAATGGATGGATGAACCTACTCATTGTCACAAGATTAATATCGAAGGAGTGATGGACCGACCTTAGTTTCATGACGTCAAAAGGTATCTCGAAGCACAAGAGTACCCTGAAGGAGCTTCAGTCAACAACAAAAAGTTCTTAAGGAGGTTCACGGCCAAGTTCTTTCTGAGCAATGGTATCCTATACAAGCACAATCTTGATTATGTTCTACTCTGTTGTATGGACAAGGTTGAAGCTGAGAAGATCATGGCTGAACTACATAATGGCACCTTTGGCACCCACTCGAGCAGTCACACGATGGCTAAGAAGATTCTAAGGGCAGGCTACTACTGGTCTACCATGGAAGCTGATTGTCATCAACATTCCCATACTTGTCACAAATGCCAAATCTATGCTGACAAGGTACATATTCCTCCAGTTCCTCTCAATGTCTTAACAGCTCCTTGGCCATTCGTGATGTGGGGAATCGACATGATTGGAGAGATCAAGCCTACAACATCCAATGGACACCGTTTCATCCTGGTGGCCATTGATTACTTTACCAAGTGGGTCGAAGCAGCTTCCTTCGCCTCTGTTACAAAGAATGTGGTTGCCCGCTTCATCAAGAAGAACCTCATATGCTGGTATGGTATCCCCGACAGGGTCATCACTGACAACGGTACAAATTTGAACAATATTATGATCACCGCTCTGTGCGAGCAGTTCAAGATTCAACATCATAATTCATCTCCCTATCGGCCAAAGATGAACGGTGTTGTTGAAGCTGCAAATAAAAATATCAAGAAGATCATTCAAAAGATGACAGTCACCTACAAGGACTGGCATGAGATGTTACCTTTTGCTCTGCACGGGTACCGTACCACGGCACGCACTTCAACTAGGGCAACACCCTTTTCTTTGGTATACGGCATGGAGGCTGTTTTACCTATCGAGGTTCAGATTCCCTCCTTGAGAATCATGAAAGATGTTGGTTTGAGTGAAGACGATTGGATTCAAACTCGTCTTGATCAACTTAACTTGATTGACGAAAAGCGACTTACTGCTGTTTGCCATGGTCAGACGTATCAAAAACGTATGATCAAGGCCTTCAACAAGAAAGTCAAGAGACAAGTATATCAAGTGGGGGATCTTGTAATCAAGCGAATCATCTTGCGGCAAAGTGATCCCAGGGGAAAATAGACTCCTACTTACGAAGGACCGTTTGTGATCAAGAATATCTTTTCTGGTGGGGCAATGATTCTGACCACCATGGACGGTGATGACCTACCGCACCCTACGAACGCAGACATAGTCAAAAGATACTACGCATAAAACGACCCGACAAGTTGAAAACCCGAAAGGGCGACTTGGGCAAAAATGGGCATCCCGGTGAATAGAAAACCCGAAAGGGCGGTTCAGGCAAAAATTAGGGATAAATAAAAAAATATTGTACACCCGGCAAGTTGAAAACCCGAAAGGGCGACTTGAGAAAAAAAGGGTTTCCCGGTGGATCGAAAACCCGAAAGGGCGGTCCAGGAAAAAGTTAGGGAATTAAAGCGTATGACTATGTCTCGTCGGATCACTTTAAGGACAATCTCTTCACGGACAAGCTCCAAGCTTCTGATCTATCCAATCATCTGCGGACGAAGCAACGAAGGGACAAGATACTCATAGTTGTGAAGGCTATAACAGAATGGGAACCCCATAGAATTGTTACACATAGCCATCTTTCTTTGTATAAAATTTTTCTCAATTTTACGAAAACATTCTCTTACTAGGATGACTGTCTCCTTTGTACAAAAATACTTACAAAGTTAATATAAAGATACTTCAAAGTGCAGAAAATTGTTTTCCTTTTCTTTATTTTTTACACTTATGTTTTATTTGAAAATAACCAATGGTTTATTAAATGAGCATATGCATTTGAATATAATCGCTACTTACAAATAAAACGAAATGAGAAAGGATAATTACTGATAGGTCGAAAGTATAGGAAAACGTCTTTAGGCTATTCCAGAAGAAATCCCCTACGGTAGGTCATTCATGTCCCCAGCGGAGTTAAGTTTCTAAACTCCCGATCTCCAGTGGAGCCCAAAAACTTTGAACTACAGATCCCCAGTGAGGATGAAACTTTCTTCCCCAGTGGAGTCCAAAACTCCAAATCTTAAACCCCGGTGGAATACTATCCAACTTCCTCCGATTCCCCAGTAGATTGGCATACAACCCAAGCTTTCGAAGAATTCTCCAACAAGATAAACATTCTCCCCACAGAGTTACTTCCCAGCAGAACGAAGATTCTTGTTCTCATTTCTCCAGTTGAAGCCTCCCAGGTTTTAATTCCCCAGTAGAGATCGTCGGAGTCGTCCTTATTTCCCCAGGAAAGTCATAAAGGATTCTCAATTCCCCACAAGTTACCAAGAATTTTCAATCATCAGCAGTAGTCCAAAGGACATTCTCAGTCTCAACAATCAAAGGTTTTTGAATCCCCAACAGCAGTCAAGGGTTTATTTTCCCCAGCAGCAGTCAAAGAGTTCATTATCTCCAGTTATCAAGGATTTATTTTCCTCAGCAAGACAGCTAATCAGCTTACATGCGCATACATTACATTCATGTATCATAAACATTGATAGAGTACATTTTATTGCATCATACATATCATGCAACATAACTTTGTGTTTTAGCTAACATTTTACCCTTTTCAGGATAAGATTAAAAGCTATCTTTAACAAATATTCAAAGACCTCAAATACAGTATGGATACACCCCAGACACGGTGGTCATTCTATTACTCATTCAGACTTCAGGAATCAGATACATACTAGATACGCTCCAGATACGGAAGCCATTCTATCTCTCACTCAGATTCAACTATCAACTTCAAGTTCAGATACACTCCAGACACGGAAGTCATTCTGTCACTTATCCAGATCCCAGTTACAGTACGAATACACTCCAGAAACAGAAGTCATTTTGCTACTCATACATATCTCAACTTCAGATACAGTCCAGATACGCTCCAGACACGGTTGCCATTTTGTCACTCATTTGGAATTTATCCCCAACCCGGAGATGCTCCATACACAGATGTTTCTCTGTCGCTTATTCAGAATTCAGATACAATACAGATACACTCCAGACACGGCAGTCATTCTGATATTCATTCAAGAATCAAATACAGTTACAGCTTGGATACGCTCCAGACACGGACGCCATTCCTTTACTCATACGAATCCAATCTCCGGATACAACTCATATACGTTCCAGATACAAATACCATTCTGATGTTCATTCTGCTGATATTCAATAAACATTTTCGATGGAATCTCTAAGCCCATCTCCAGAAAGATTCTATCAACTCCAAATGGCATCTTTAAGCCCATTCCCTCAACTTACAGTTTGACGAGTGCAAATTTACGGGCACTCTAGTGTCCAATCCTCTTTTACCTTCGAGTCACGAAAGGAAAACTCGTCAATATAACTCTTCAGGTGCAAGTTAATTGAACAGGGGAAGCTGTTGTACCCCAAAATTTGCCCTCTCATTTTATCAAGATTTCCCCTCACAAAGCTCCTTGAACTCCAGACAGGATTAGGATTTTGCACTGCCCAAGACATCTCCTTGCACTGATGACCTAAATTAGGGTTTGAGTTTGCACAAGGATTTTTGGACCTCCAATGCTCAAAGTGACTTTCATAATTCATGTTGGACTCATAATTTTGTCCATACCAAGTTTCAAGCTTTGAATCAAATTTTTGCCCAGTCAATTGGACAGTTAACCTATAAATCAGTTGTATTGGGGAAAAGGTCAACTGTGGCCAATTTACAGTCAAAGCTCATGAATTTTGATCCATATCAACATTATAAACTCATATGAACATTTGATCAAGTTTGGACCACAACTCCACAAGAAATTTGATCAAATCATCAAAAGGGCAAAATGCTCATTTTTAGGGTTTTTGACTACACAAGGGCAATTTCTGACTTTTGACCTAGCCAATGGCAAATAGGGTTCAAGCATGGACTCAAGGACTCAATGGCATCATCTTGACCTATTCAACAAGTTCAAAAGATCTCAATTGGATTGGATTGACAGATGAATTTTTCAGTCAACTGATCAAAATTTGACTGTATACTAAAAAGTCAAACTTTGACTTTTTGGTCAAAATCAAGTGCCAAGAGTCATTTTTCATCAAGATATGTCAAAACATGAAACTTGTTCATCAAGAAACCCATTTTTGCAAATTAGGGTTTAAAGTTGAAAATTTTCATAACTTAGAATTTTTCTAAGTTATGAAATTTTCTTAATTTTTCCTAACTTTGCCCAACATTTTCACCATGATGCAATTGGATTCAAACAAAACTTCCAACATGAAAGTTGTAGTCCTCCACAACGTCTACAACTTTTATTTACAAAGTTTTCTCAAAAGAAGCTTGGATCTCAAGTTATGATTTTTGGAATAAGGGTCCCTAAAACTTTTAACTTAGTGAAATTTTGCCCTAGTTTAGGCAGGATTTTGACCTATCTTCATGGCAATTTTTCACATAGTTACACTTGGAATCTCAAGTTGAATTTCAAATAAGGATTGTAGAGCATGTTGCAATATTTCCAAAATGTCTAAGAAATCTCCAAACACATTTGTGGTTAGAGAGAATCGAAGGCTTGAAGTTGGCAAAAACTCATTTTTCATCCATGGCATGTTCATGTTCATACAAGTTGCAATTTCAAGTCAGCTTGCTTTGCGCTAGATTACAGACCTCTAAACCATTTCACACTCAATAATTTAATGCAAATCCATTGGCCTAAGGCATTGTTTTGGTCATTAGGGCATTGTACACAAAATTAATCCTTAAGTAGAAAAAGGTACATTACCATTTTTGCCATAATTTTGCTTTATGTCAAACCACAATCTTTGAGCATTGGTCCAGATCTTATGCAGCTAATCAAATCCACAAATTAGAGGGGCCAAGAGCAGAGGGTGCAAGCATATGGATAGCATGTACATGCCTGTTATACATCACTTCCCACTTTTGCTTCATATACAAGAAATATGCCAAATGCATGAGAAGGAGAACATGAGCCAAAACTAACTTGTGAAAACATTTGAACCATCTTTCTCACACCTCTCTGAGCCAGATAAACGATCTCTTGAGCCTTCAAACATCCCACAACAAGAAATCACCTTCCATTGCCAAAACAGGGCAGCATCTGCAACTTGACTTCCATAGCTCAATTGGCTCGTGTATTTTGTCCCAAACTGGTTCAAACACCTTCCATTCAATCCATCCAAGCTATCCCAAACCTTAAACACCAATTCTAACTCCATTTACAGGGTTTGCCATTTTCATTTTGAGCTTGTGCAGGTTGAGTTTTGTAGGCTTGTTCAAGCATATTTAAGGCAAGCTAGACATTGGAGAAGGTCAAGTGAAGTTCAAGCAAGCTCCCAGACATCTCAAGCCTTATTGAAAAGCTCCACATTGCCCTACACGAAGTCATCTGAAACAGGTTTTTGTCAACTTCCTATCTCTCTATTTAGGAACATTTAGACTTAGGTTTGTGAATAAGAAATGTAGTATTCATTGCCATGAAGCTGTACATATGCTCAGTTTTCATTTTTATTAAGCATGCTAAGAGAATTTGATCCATGAACATACTGAAAAAATTAGGTTAGATTTTAGGGCCAGAGAAATTCTCTCTGGTCTTTGAGAGTTAGGATTAGTTTTTTATATGGTTAGATTCGTCTTGAAAAGCTCTACAACTTTAATGTTATGTGTTTTTGCAATAGAGCTCGTATACAGAATGTCCAGGTTTGGTAACAGGTGCGCGTGTTTTGTGAAGGACAGAGGTTGAAGATGAAGTGGTGGGCTGGGCTTGGTCCTGGCTCACTATTGGCACCCCCCTTTTACTTTTTGCACCCCGCTGGCCCAATTTCTTTATATTTTATATTTTTGTATTTTATTTTCATTTCTGATTTTACTTTATTATTTCTAAATATAAAAAATACTCAAAAATATTTTTATAAATTTTTCATATTTATTTTGTATTTTATTTTCATTTTTTCTAACATAAAATTCATTTATTTATTATATACTTTTATTTTATTTATTGAAAACCCAAAAATAATATATAAATTATATTTTTATCTTATCCTTTATTTTATTCATACCAAAATATCATTCTAAATATATTTTTATTTTTTGTATATATTTTATTTTATTTTTATACATATTTAATATAATTAATGTATATACACACTTTTATTTTATTTAAATAAATAATTGGGAATAAAAAAAACATGAAGAATATACTTTTTTTATTATTATTACTTATATTTAAAATAATACCTTTTTCTAAATATATTTAATTTTTTGTATATATATTATTTTATATTGTATATAAATAATGTAATTAATATATTTATTTTCTTAAAGAAAATTAGGGTTTACCCTTAATAAAAATAATAATCCCTTTTTATTATTCCTTTTATATTAAATATTTTTTACATACATAAATAAACAAAAACCTTTTTGCATAATTCATATTATTTGATATATTTATTTATTTTGTTTATTTAAATATTGTCCATTTATTATTTATGCATTGGATTCAATTTGGATGTAATAGTAAATTAGGGTTTATATTTCTTGTCAAATACACGCTCATTCAAAGATTGTACCCCCATCCCCATAATCATGTTGTAATAGCTTAGACTTTTAATTCTCGCATTTTATGCTTCCAATTATGCCATGATTAGAGTTAGGGTTTGTATGCAAAAATCCAAAATCAACAAGTAGTTTGACCTAATACAAAGACAAAAATGCATGAAAATCAATACACAATGCACACTTGCACCCCTAGGGTTACAATCCACTTGTTGCCTTTAAAATGGGCCATGTTATGCATGTTGGGTACTTTGGCAAAGCAAAAACAAAACAAAAGATCATAGTCCCTCGATGACGCTATCTTGGTTGCCTATACAAAGTGATCTAGTCCCTCGGATAATTTGCCAAAAAAAATGCTTAACACAATTGCTATCATGGTCTATACGATGACCCGCGCCTGTCCCATTTAACATCCTAATACAAGGTTGTTTACCAATTGCAATGGTAAAACAACACTGTCAAAAGGGTTAAAAACATATAGGAAAGATCTTTGAGTAAAATAGGGTAGATAACTCTTAGTTAGTTGATCAAAACTTGTAAAACATCCTTGCTATTTTCAAACACACTTCACAACACAATTTCAAACCATTTCCCAAATCAAACTTTCAAACATTGAAATCTTTTCAAAAGACAAAACATCTTTGTATACATTCAAACAAGAATCATTACAAAGGTTGCCACAATGATGACCTCTTTTCAAAACATTTTCAAAACCACACACAAAGCACCATTTCAAACAATTGAAAAGCAAAAGCAAGTGATCTAAACAAGTAACTAAGAGCCCATGGATAACCATGGATGAAAAGGGTGCTTGCACCTTCCCTTTTCATAATCTACTCCCCGAACCCAAGAAAACATATCAAAGGTCTTTCCTGTGCTTTTTGACCCTTCCTTAGGATAAAATAAAAAGTCGGTGGCGACTCTTGCTAAACCGAAACATTTGTGAACACAAACGCAAAACTTCAAGTCAGTTCTCCCACCGTACCACAGCGTTGGATCTAGATTGATCCAGAATCCATTGGTTGGATATTATGGTGCATGGTGAACGCTTGGAGGTGTGATGCATAGAACATGCAATTAAATGTTAAGAAAATAGAAAAACATTGGGACCTGGGATCGAACCCAGGTCCTCCCACTCATACCATGCGCGTTTCACCACTGGGCTACCATGCTTTTGTTGTTAATATAATAACAATAATTAGTAATATATGAAACAAGGTGGACAGTTGGAAAAATAAAAGCGCGCGCATTATTATTCAAATGGACCAGTGGTGGTTGGACATGTTATCGTCTTCTTCACAGATCTGTCTTCTTAGGTCCTAGACTTATACCGAACAAGTGAGATAAATTAATTCTAAGTATACCAATAAATCAGACTTGATCTCGTGAGCATGATAGTACTCCTATTTGGCCCTGATTTTACCTGTATAATAAAGCCCTAAAACGGAGGACAAAACCCTAATAATGACAATTCATCATTTACGCATCAAAGTTGGGAATTAAATATACAGAAAGATTCCAGACATTCATATGAACAAGAATATGCAACCAAAACATGTTAACAATGCAAGAATGAAGAGATACAAATTTGGAAGAAGTGACAAACCATATGACATCTAGGGGGTGCTTCTGGCCGTGAAAATGCTTGCAATGGATTGAAACACGTTCTGGAGATTTCCAGGACTCTATTGGTAATCTTAGAATGCTTTGAATTACCCTCTAAGCTTGAAATCGATCCACCACTTTTTGACAATTTTTGGAGTTTTTGTTTGCAGCTTTCATGACCTTTATCCTTGTTTTTATGCACTGGTTGTGTCTTATATATGTATTAGAACTGATTAGGTCAACAAAAACGCATTGTATCTTTGAACATTATGAAGATTGGATTTGATTTTGTTCTTGTATTATATGTTTCTAAAACAAGCATAATCATGCCAATTTTGCTTTAATTTTCCTTGATCTAATTTGATATGATTTTCCAGCCTAATTGGATTTGATTCCTATAAAAAATCAGATCAAAAATGAATCTTTTGTATTTTTTGCTATTTATTTGATTTAATTTGAATTTTAAATAAAAAAAATCAAAATAAAATAAATAATGAATCAAATAAAGTGTAGATGCTGATTTGGGCCGTGGACCATGTCACAAGCAATATTCAATCATGAAAAGCTAGGCCCATTTGACAAAAAATGCATTTTTGAGCACATTTGACTTTTGACAATTTTGCAAAAATGGTCAACTTTGTCAAGGCATGTATCCTCCAATTTTAACCCTAGAGAGGTTTTCTTAGACTTTTTAGAAAGCTTAGGATGTCCCCTAAACAACCCTTTTGGTATCATCTAAATTGGGTCTTCCATGTTCATGTAAGAAGCTTTGGCCCAAAAGGTGTTTTTGTTGACTTTTCAAAAGGACCTATAATGTAGAAATTCATATCTTTTGATGAGTGCATATTTTGAACTTGTGGGCTGAAGATGAGTTGTAAGGAATTTCATCCGCTTCAAAATGAGCCTTGGATGGAAAATTTCTGATAAAGTATGAAGAAGTTATGCTTGATCAAAGTTTGGTTGACTTTTCTTGAGAAACCCTAATTTAGCAACTTTTGGGTTTTGATGAATTTGGGGAATTCCTTGAGGTATCATGATCAACCCTTGATCAAATGATGGATATCTCTTTAAAATTTTGATGTTGACCAAAAATCTTAAAGTTTGACTGTATGTGGGCCACAGTTGAGTTTTGACCTAGTATAGTTAATTTTCAGGCATCTGAACAATTGACTGAGCAAACTTCTTGTGTAAGGCATGAAACTTGAAACAGATGATCTTGAGAACATATTAGGACCATGGAAAGAATTTGGGACCTTTGGACTTCAACCATCCTGCTGAAAATGGAAACCCTAGTTTGAGGTACATTGCCTTAAGAGAGAGTTTGTCTGGTCAACTCTTGGGCATCCTTGAGAAAGTTGGAGACCTCAATGGGCATGTGTTGAGTAAAATGAGGAGAAAATTTTGGGGTACAACAGCTTCCCCTGTTCAATCTTCTTAAACTTGAGGATGTAGATTGGCTGTCTGCCTTTCGTAATCTGAAGGTGGAAGATGATTGAACACTATAGTGCCCAGAAATTTGCACTCGTCTGAGATGGTGCTGGACTGTGTAGGTAGTATCGAGAATGGGCTTACATATGCCATTTGGAAAATATGATGTAGAATCTTCGAAGATGGGCTTAAAGATGCCATCTAGAGGATGTTGATTTCCCGAGATATTCCTTTGATGAGAATTCCTATTCCTGCCGTTGAGGGGGAATATGCCGAGGAATGTTGGTCTCTTTCTTGGGAGAAATAGAATTTTAGGAGCTTCAGTTGTCAATTACTCTATTGAGGAATCATCTCTTAGTTGACGAGATGAAAATGAAATTCTATCTGGTCGTGCTCCAGGCTTTATAGTGATTTTTTGAGGATAATAAGATGAACTACTATTTGGTCATGCTCCAGGTTTCACAGTGACTTATTGGGAAGATGAGATTACACTTGTTATCCGGTAGTGCTCCAGGCTTTGCAATTTCTCAATTCTTATTTGGTCGTGTTCCAGGCTTCAGAAGTGTTTATCCGGTTGCATCTGAGTTTCAACTTGAATTTAAGGTATACTAATATCCGGTCGATTTCCGGGCATCATAGTAATTGGCTGAGTAAACTGCTATTTGGTCGAATTCCAAGCTTTGCAGTACCTTATACTATTATCTGGTCGATTTCTAGGTTTTACAGTGTCTCTTGCCGCTATCTGGTCGTGCTCCAGTCTTCATAGCGTCTTATACCTTTATCTGGTCGTGCGCCAGGCTTCACGGTGTCTTATATCACTATCTGGTCGATTCCAGGCTTCATAGTATTTTGGATAAATCAAGATATTATCCGGTCGATTTCCGGGCTTCATAGCTTGAATCTGAGATATACCACTATCTGGTCGATTCCAGGCTTTGTAGTATTTTGTACTGTTATCCGGTCGATTTCCAGGCTTCACAGTATGATAGGGAAATTAAGTTGTTATCCGGTTGATTTCCGGGCTTCATAGCTTGAATTTGAGATATACCACTATCTGGTCGATTCCAGGCTTCGTAGTACTTTGGAGAAATCAATATATTATCCGGTCGATTTCCGGGCTTCACAGCTTGAACTGGAATAGAAATCTTAGTATCGATTTGACTGAACCAGGGAAAATTTATGAGAACTTCAACATGGGAGAAAAATCTTATTATCGATTTGACTGATCCCGGGAGAGGTCTCGGATTAACTTTGACCGGCATAGAAATCAGGGGAATCTTAGCGGTGATTCGGCTGACCCAGACGAAAGTCTTAAAACATCTTCAACTAGAATAGAAACCTTAGTGTCAATTTGACTGAACTAGAGAAAATTTGTGAGAACTTCAACTGGGAGAGAAATCTTAGTATCGATTTGACTGGTCCCAGGAGAGGTCTCGGATTAACTTTGACTGGCATAGAAATCAGGGGAATCTTAGCGGCGATTCGGCTGACCCAGACGAAAGTCTTAAAACATCTTCAACTAGAATAGAAACCTTAGTGTCGGTTTGACTGAACCAGAGAAAATTTGTGAGAACTTCAACTGGGAGAGAAATCTTGGTGTCGGTTTGACTGAACCAGAGAGAACTCGTGAGAACTTGATTGCATCTTTCCCTGAAAGGTAAAGAGTTAGTCATATGTAATGTCATGGTGTATGAAATGTATTGAGTAATGAGATTGTGTTGTATAATATGTATGCACATGCCATGATGTATGGATATGCAATGCTATCGTGATATTCTCTAACTGGGGAAAATAAATCCAGAACTGCTGTTGGAGAGTATCAGGAGTTGAGTTCTTCGTTTCTGCTGGGGATAATGACCGAAGATGATTAGCTGGAGATTTACATCCATTCTGCTTTAGAATATTCTGCCAGAGGAGACTTTGTCTGAGGATAATCCTGCAGGGGAATGACTCTGTGGGGAAGAGATACTATGTTGGAAGATCTGTTGTTTCGGAGAAATATACTCAACTGTGGATGAACTTCCATTGTTAGAGAGAAGAGCTCTGTTGGAGATCGAGCTTCCGCCGTTAGAGAAATAAACTCTGCTCGGGAGAAAACTTTATGAACTGCTTATGACTATACAACTCGGCTGGGGAATGCAGATATCTGCTTTTTGAATGAACCTGCTGGGGAAGGAATTCCTGCTTGGAGATACGGAGGTCAGACTTTGGTTATCTCAGCCCTGTGGGGAGTATAGGTATCACTGGTTTATATGTGATAGTGAATTTGCTTCCAACTATCTCTGCCCCTTGTACCATGATGGGCGGGGTAACTGTCGATATTTAGGTTTTATACCAGTTTCTTTGAGTTCTTAATAACTGTCTTTCTGTTTTATATAAAGATATTTGTAAACAATAATCATATTCAAATGCATATGTCAAGAATAAAACATTGGACGTTTTTTTGCAAAACAAAACAGAAAAAGAAAAAACAAACACATAGTTTTGTACTCAAAAGATGATTTGTATTGATTTGAAATTTGCCTATGATAGGCATTTTTTACAAGGAGGCTAACGCTCTAGTAAGAGAACGCCGCCGTAAAAAATGGAAATTTTTACAGAAATTGTTTACAAAAAGAAAACAACTATGTGTTGTGATCCCATTGGGTTTCAATTCTGTTATTGCCCCTATGTCTTTGAGCATCTCATCACTTTGCTGCTTGTCTGAAGATGACTAGATTGATCGGTACCGTTTGAGCTTGATACCTGATTACTGAGGTCTGATCGCGAGGTGATTCAATGGGACATAGTGATACGCTTTAATCCCTAACTTTTTCCTGGACCGCCCTTTCGGGTTTTCAGTCCACCGGGATACCCTTTTTTCCCAAAGCCTCCCTTTCGGGTTTTCGACTTGCAGGGTGTACATATTTTTTTCATTTTTATCCCTAATTTTTGCCTGAACCCTTTTGGTTCACCGGGATGCCCTTATTTTTTCCTAGGTATGCCAACCTAGCGGGTCTTTATTATGCATAGTATTTTTTCACTATGTCCGCATTGACAGGGTGTGGGAGGTCGTCACTATACATGGTGGTCAGAATCATGGCTCCACCGGAAAATATGCTCTTGACTAAAAATAGTCCCTCGTAGGTGGGAGTCCATTTTCCCCTGGGATCACCTTGCAGCAGTATGATGCTCTTGACTACCAGATCCCCTACTTGATACACTTGTTGTCTGACTTTCTTGATGAAGGCCTTGATCATCTATTTCTGATACATTTGACCATGGAAGACATCAGTAAGTCTTTTCTCTTTGATTAAGTTCAATTGATCAAGTCGATTATGGATCCAATCGTCTTCGCTCAAACCTGCATCCTTCATAATCCGTAGAGAAGGGATCTGGACCTCTATAGGTAGGACAGCCTCCATGCCATATACTAGAGAATAGGGTGTTTCCCCTGTCGTTGTACGTGCTGAAGTACGGTACCTGTGAAGAGAAAATGGTAACATCTCGTTCCAATCTTTGTATGTCACTGTCATCTTCTGTATGATCTTTTTGATATTCTTGTTAGCAGCTTCAACAACCTCATTCATCTTCGGCCGGTAAGGAGAAGAGTTGTGATGCTGAATCTTGAACTGTTTACAGAGTTCAGTGATCATCGAGTTAGTGAGATTAGTACCATTATCCATGATGATTCTCTCAGGAATACCATAACTACAAACCAATTTATGCTTGATGAACCGTGCCACCACATTCTTGGTAACCGTAGCAAAGGAGGAAGCCTTAACCCACTTCGTAAAGTAATCAATGGCCACTAGGATGAAGCGATTCCCATTGGACGCGGTAGGTCTGATCTCACCGATCATGTCAATGCCCCACATTTCAAAGGGCCAGGAAGTCGTCAAAACATTCAAGGGAACTGGAGGTACATGCACCTTATCGGCATAGATTTGGCACTTGTGACAGATTCGAGAATGTTGATAACAGTCGGCTTCCATAGTGGACCAGTAGTAACCTGCCCATAGAATCTTCTTTGCCATGGTATGTCCACTGGAATAAGTGCCAAAGGTACCTTCGTGTAAGTCTGCCATAATCCTCTCTGCTTCGCTCTTGTCTACACATTGCAGTAAGGTAGAGTCATGATTGCACTTATAGAGGATTCCATGGCTGAGGAAGAAATTTGCAGTAAGCCTTCTCAAAAATTTATTGTCATTGACAGATGCCCCCTCGGGGTATTCTTGAGCCTCGAGATACCTTTTCACCTTATGAACACAAGGTTTGTCGACTACCTCCTCAGTATAGATCTCACAACAGTATGTCGGTTCATCCAACCTCTCAATAGTGATTTGGGGAGCTTCATTGTCCCACCTGGCCTTGGACATTGACGACATAGTAGCTAGCGTGTCCGCTAAATGATTCTCTTCTCGTGGGAAATGTTCAAAGGTGACCTCTTCAAAATGCGGCAGCAGTGTCAGTACATGTTCTCTGTAATGGATAAGGTTCGTGTGCTTCGTATTCCACTCGCCTTTGATCTGACTTATCACTAAAGAAGAATCCCCGAATACACTCAAGAACTTGATCCTTAGGTCAATGGCAGCTTTAAGAACCATGATACATGCATCATACTCCACCATGTTGTTGGTACATTTGAAACATAATCAGGAAGTGAACGGAGTATGACATCCCTTGGGAGATATGATTACAGCTCCAATACCATTACCTAGTGCGTTTGAGGCTCCATAAAAATACATAGACCATCGGGATCCTTCCTCATGTCCTTCATCTGGTCCAGGTTCTTCACTGTCGGCTACTAACATGATGTTCTCATCCGGGAACTCGAAATTCATGGACAGGTAGTCATCCATGGCCTGATGCGCCAAATGATCATCTAACACACTTCTCTTGATTGCTTTTTGGGTTGTGTATTGGATGTCGTACTCGGTTAAGATCATTTTCCATCTTGCTATCCTTCCAAAGAGAGCGGGCTTCTCGAAAATGTACTTGATCGGATCCATCTTAGATATCAACAAAGTAGTGTAGGTCAACATATACTGTCTCAGTCGGTGAGCAGCCCATGCCAGAGCGCAACAAGTTTTCTCGAGTAGTGAGTATCGTGTTTCACAGTCGGTAAACTTTTTGCTAAGGTAGTATATTGCGTGCTCTTTTCGACCAGACTCGTCATGCTGCCCCAACACACACCCCATTGAATTATCTAGCAATGTTAAGTACATTATCAAAGGTCTTCCTTCAGTCGGCGGTATCAGAATAGGAGGCTCTTGGAGATATCGCTTGATTATGTCAAAGGCTACCTGGCATTCGTCATTCCACTTTACCACTTGATCTTTCTTCAGAAGCTTGAAGATTGGCTCACAAGTAGCAGTCAAATGTGAAATGAATCGGGCAATGTAATTTAGGTGTCCCAAGAAACCTCTAACTTCCTTCTCACTAGGGGAGCCGACATCTCTTGTATGGCCTTTACCTTTGTAGGGTCTACTTGAATACCTTTGTTATTAAAGATGAATCCCAGAAGCTTATTAGACCTTACCCCGAAGGTGCACTTGTTCGGATTTAACCTCAGCTTGTATGTCTTTAACCTGTCGAACAACTTTTGTAGATGATCAAGGTGCTCTTCCTCAGTTTGAGACCTGGCTATCATGTCATCAACATAAACTTCGATCTCATGGTGAATCATATCATGGAACAAAGTGACCATGGCGCACTGATAAGTTTCCTCAACATTCTTTAACCCAAAAGGCATCACCTTGTAGCAGAAGGTTCCCAACTGCGTGACGAAGGTTGTCTTCTCCATCTCTTCAGGAGCCATCTTGATCTGATTGTAGCTAGAGAAACCGTCCATGAAGGAAAATAGTTTGTGTTGTGCGGTGTTGTCAACCAGAACATCGATATGGGGAAGCAGGAAGTCATCCTTGGGGCTTTCCCTGTTCAGGTCTCTGTAATCCACACACATTCGTACTTTACCATCTTTCTTAGGTACTGGAACCACATCAGCAACCCACTGCGGATAGGAGGTGGCAGCTAAGAATCATGCGTTAAACTGCTTCATAACCTCTGCTTTAATATTCTTTGACATCTTGGGGCACATACGACGGACCTTTTGCTTTACCGGAGGGCACACTTCTTTAGTCGGCAGACGATGAACCACTATATCCGTGTCTAATCCCGACATGTCTTCATATGACCAGGCGAAGATTTCAACATACTCATGCAACATCTGTACCAACCGCTGTTTGACACTAAGCTCCAGATTTTCACCTATCTTAACCTCTTTTCTGTCTTCCTCCATACCCAAGTTCACTGTCTCAACCGGCTCTTCATGAGGACGTATGGCCCTTTCTTCTTGCTGTAATAGTTTAGCAAATTCCGGGTACCTCACAATCTTCCTCACCTTCGTCCTCGGCTTGGTTGATCGGATTTTCAAAGTCATAATAAGTAGTAGCAGGACTGTTATCAATGGGATCCAGAGTGGATACGGATCTGCATTTGGATATGTGAGTGTGTGTAAGAGCATAACTGTATAGACAGAATAAAAGAAAGACAAAGAGTGCAAAATTTGTATGCAAACGTTCAATGCTTTATTAATGTCATATGAAAATGAAACATGATAACCCTCGCAAATAGAACCATTGTGCCTCGGGTAAGACACATGGCTATAGAGTTTATATTATTTTTAAATTATATATCTAAAAAAATCAAAAGACAATTCCTCCTGAACAAAAGTAATCGGTACAAAGTCCTTGGCAGTCCAGTTACTGAGTCCACTGTTGGTAGTCGAGAAGATCCAGCTGTCAATGTCGAAATCACCATCAATATCTTCAAGTGCATTGACCCCAGGATTGTTGATGCGTAGAGGAGGTCCTCCAGCCCGAGCACGAGGAACAACCCTTTGAGCACCTGTAGTAAAGCCCAAACCAAATTTGTCAGACTTGTAATGAATAACCAGGAGCTGACCCCAAATGGTAGACCCACCTTCTTCAACCACTGCTCGTGCATCCTTGAGAGAAGCCATCTTCAAGGAAGATTTGGTGACCTTCAGAGGACTGACAGTAGTTTCTGCTGTAGCCATAATCTGAGGTACTTCTTCAAAGTTCTGGAAAGGAGTCTCGATGAACTCGCCATCAATTTCTACGTACCTGAAGAAGTTCAAGTGACTGATTATGTACTCCTCTTCACCATGCACAGTGACAATCTTTCCTCTTACTGGGTACTTCAACATCTGGTGGAGGGTAGAAGTAACAGCCCCAGCCCCATGTATCCAAGGGCGTCCCAACAAGCAAGAATATGATGGTTTGATATCCATTACGTATAAAGTGGAGTCGAAGGTCTGGGAACCAACTTTGATAGGGACATCCACTTCTCCGTGCACCATCCTCTTCGAACCATCGAAAGCTCTCACTACTATATTTCTAGGCTTCAAGGTCAAGCCTTCGCGGTTGAATCTGTCCAGAGCTTTTTTAGGTAGCGCATTCAATGAGGAGCCAGTATCTACCAAAACATGGGCCAGATTCGTGCCCCTGCATTCAACAGAAACATGAAGAGCATCATTATGTTTCCTCCCCTTTGGTGTCAGATCCGCGTCAGAGAAACCCAAACCATTATCGGCAGTCAGACTAGCCACACAATCTTCAAACTGATCAGCAAATGTCTCTTGTGGCACGTGAGTCATCTTCAGAAACTTAACCAAAGCCTTCGCATGGGCCTCTAAACACAACAACAAATCCATCATATAAATTTTGGATGGGGTCTGCCCCAGCTGCTCCACCACATTGTAGTCGCTCTTCTTTATTATCTTTAAAATTTCTTCCATTTCTTTCTTGGAAGCTTCTGGTATGGTTACTGAATTAGCCCTTGTCAGGACAGGCTCAAGCAGTATATCTTTTCCTCGAGTCTCGGTCGACTCGGTGATGGGAGGGTCAACAGGAGTGATTACTGGAATTGTAGTAGTAGTCTTGGGTGGAACCACAACAGGAATGATCACAGGTCCGGTAGAAGTCTTTGGAGGAGAAATCTCAGGGGAGAACACTCTTCCACTTCTTATTATTTTACTAGTTCCGGCAATATTGACGATGTCGGAATCAGCATTTTCAGCAATCTTTCTTCAATGGCTAGCATGTCCTTCTTTACGCCATAGTAATAGACATCGGCCCCATAGTTCCAAGGAACAGCTTTGTCCGAGGAGTATGGGATTGGCCCTGGCATGGTTATGATTAACGGAGTCACCTTAAGAATTGATATAATCCTGATGGGTCTCTTAGCGGAGGCCCTAAGAGGATTGTCGGAAATGGTTATGATAGCAATGTCTTCACAGGAAACAGTCGGAACAGGAGTCTTCTCAAACATAATCTCTTTGTCATCCATCAGGCACTGAACATCTGCCTTTAATAAAGGGCAACTAGTCGGTAGAATCGAACAAAAGTGGCAACCTTCACCATAACCCAGAAATAAACCGGCCTTCAACAAACTCTCTTTGATAGTCATGAGTGAGGTTACCAATTCTTCCACAGAGGTCACAAACACATCTTCTTCAACGACATTAACACCCCGACCATGTTTTGGAATAGGAGCAGTGATAACATTGGGAGTCTCCGGGGAATCAAATTCAATCTCCTCAGCGTCAATCAAATCATGTACTTTGTTCTTCAAAGTTCAGTAGTCATTGGTGTCATGGCCTGGAGTTTCCGAATGGTAAGCACAACGAGCATTCGGTTTATATTAGGGAGAGGTGGTGTTCGGATTCTTAGGAGCTTCTCTCAGAGTAACCAGATTAGACTTCAGCAACTGAGGTAAAACCTAAGACAGTGTCATGTTGATCCGAGTGAACTGTCTATCTGGCCTTTCTGCTCTTGGCTGATTATTTCTTTGTTGAGCAGGTGCGGGGTTGGGAATCATAACAGCCCCTACCGCCGGATGGCGCTCGGTTCGATTCTGATTCTTTTGGTTATAGACAACACTGACTTCCTTTTTTCCTGCAAACGGCTTCCTTGCAGCACTAGAAGAGGCATCCTTCTAAATTTTTCCACTTTGGATTCCAACTTACACTCTTCCCCCCGTTAAGATCAGTTCAGTAAAACCCGCCGATGAACTTCCAATCAGATGGTTGAAGAATGGCCCAGTCAAAGTTCCCAGAAACATATCCACGAGCTCCCTGTCAGCCAAGGGAGGTTGAACTCTTCCAGCCAAATCCCTCCACTTCTGAGCATAATCCTTGAAACCCTCGTTCGAACCCATAGACAGATTTTGGAGTTGTGTACGGGTGGGAGTGAGGTCTGCATTATACTGATATTTATTATAAAATGCAACAGCAAGGTCTTCCCAGTTACGAACATTGGCTCTTTCCAACTGATAGAACCAATCCAGTTGTGTTCCAGACAGACTGTCTTGGAAGAAGTGAACCCACAAGTCTTTGTCATCAGTATGAGGTTGTATCTTCCTCACATAAGAATAGAGATGCATTTTAGGACAAGAGACCCTATCATATTTAGCAAATACCGGTGCCTTGAATTTTGGGGGGATGACAACCCCGGAGACCAGACCTAACTCTTCAAACTCCAGCCCAGGAACCTTTTGGATTTTCATAGCGCTCAAACGCTCTTCTAACTGCTTATACCTTTCATCAATCGGAGGGTACTGCTCCTCATTTTAATTAGTTTCATTATCAGACTCTTTAGGACTAGGGTCCTCTTCTATGGCTTCAACCTCTTGGTTCTCTCCCTCTTTAGATGAAGAAGCTAAATCAACAACCCGTCTTGGCGACCCTCTGAACCTTCTTCTCATATGTGCCACACCAGTTGTCTTCTTGGTCTTCTTGTTCTTCTTAACAATCAGAGCCTTCAAATCTTCCTGTCCTTTGGCTAGAGCCACAATCATTTGCTGGAATTGCATGTTCTGAGTCTGAAGATCTTTCACAGTTTGTTCAAGAGCCATTGCTGAGATAAATAGCGGAGGAGATGAGAAACCTGTTATGAATCCTGTTATGAAATGATATGTATGATATGAATGAAATGATTTCAAAGACTTTGGGAAATTTAAATTTGCGAACCAAAATGAAAGAAATATTTTATTAGTTGAATTCAAAGTTCAAATGCCTTTTAGGCGTTACAATTAAAAACAAATCTAAAAACTAGAAAAAATCAAAATTCCCATGGATGCTTCCTTTTTACTGCCGAGATAGACATTGAGTCCTCTTTCCTCATGGAGCTGCTTTGTGAGCTCTAAAACCTTCCTCTCCTGGTCATAAAATTGATCCCTGTAGGTATCCCGCTCTTTCTTCAACTGAATCCAAGACCTTTGTAGTTCTCCAAGATCAGTGGGCATATCAGGATGGAGAATAGTGTAAGGAATACTCCCTTCAGTAGTGGGTTCCACAATCACTAGTAAAACGGCCATATAGGGCATCATAAGTTTCTGGGCGCGATCTCGTACCCGTTGGAGGTAAGGTTCCATAGGAATGGAAGCCTTTGGCCCCAAAGCCTTGGTGCCAGATCTGTTTACCATGCTCCAAGCTCGTATGAACCTCTGGCGATACCCTTGAACATCATCCTCATAGTTAAATATAATGCCCTCGATAAGTAACTCATGGGGACCATCCCTTCGAGCGTAACCAAATTTTTGCAGAGCTAAACAGGGATTGTAGGTTATTCCCCCTCTGATGCCAAGTAATGGCACATTAGGATACTCCCCACAGCGGTCAATAATAACAGTGTTTTCTATAGCTCAGGAACACCAGAGAATATCCGTGTGAGCGAGTGACAATATCCTTTGTGACCAACCCAAACCTTCTTCATTCCTCAGTACGGACTTAGGGAGGTGAAAAATAAACCACCTCGACAGCAATGGCATGTAGCACATAAGAACCCCTCTTCTCTTCATGGTACGAGTATGGAGAGCGTGCAAAATATCTCTGAGCAAGGTAGGCATGGGGTTGCGAGAGAGGAAGATCTTGATAGCATTCACATCTATGAATAAGTCTGGATTAGGGAATAGTACTAACCCATAGATTAGAAGGTCCAAGAC
Organism: Vicia faba; assembly: GCA_948472305.1. NCBI lineage: Eukaryota > Viridiplantae > Streptophyta > Magnoliopsida > Fabales > Fabaceae > Vicia > Vicia faba. Next base: position 870,646,618 of record OX451741.1, on the reverse strand, counting down.
CTCCTCAAAAGCCTGAAAATCCATATCATCCTAAGAAAGTTGGGCCTTGTCTATCAGGAACTTGGCTAGAAAACCCTTGACTCCGTTTCTTATTTCCCAATTGGATACCACGTCGACGCGTTTCAGATGCAAAGCTGAGGCAATAACTTTTGGCTTAGTAATTTCTTCTAGACCCGTGAAAGGCAACTGTTCAAGAATGGGTATATCCAATAACTGAGAGAACTCTTCCATGGTAGGCACCAACTGATAGTCTGGAAAGGTGAAGCAGTGGTGCTTGGGATCAAAGAACTGAAAGAGTACACTCATCATCTTTTCATCAAAGTTTAAAGTAACCAGGTTGAGAAGTCGACCATGCCTCTTAGTGACTGCAGAAGTTTCAGGGACCTTTGATACTAGCTCCTTGAGTTGGGAAGGTACTTTCACAAAGCTAATTCAGATAGTGTTTCTACGAGCGGAAGCCATGATCTGCAAAATAGAACAAAGATAAATTCCCTTGGTCCTTGAAATGGTTAGTGTAATAAGAATGGATGTTATGTTATGATGCATGATGTCATGTTCAAGCAGGATAAATCACATATAAGCAAAACGCACAATAGACCTTAGGTTCAAAGGCTTGCATGAGGTTAAAGGTAAGTACCCTCTTGAAGTTTAGTTGGTTTCAAACCTGTCTTAGAAAAGTAACTGGGTTCTAAATATTCTCAATATCACTGATCATCCTTTATCGGGCATTGTTTCAGCTCAAGCAATCTTTTCTTTCGGCCAAAATATCCCGAAAGTCTGATCTGAATGAGTGTAGCATCGAGTATCAACCAATCCCCAACTTTATATTGAGGCCGGCTATCTCACTACTCTCTAATGGCCAAGTTTGTTCAACTAAGGTTCTAAGGTCCGTTGGTGCTTCATGACACCACGCGGCGGCCCCGTATTCTCCTCGTTTCCACACGAAGGATACCGGTACCAACCAAAGTGTCACACAAACACATCCATCGCTTAAACCATATCGGTCTATGTCGTACAATATCCACGATCTATTGTTGTTTACCTAAAAAGTGTCCCCAGATACGGGTGTAGGATCTTTAATAATACCCAAATAAAACCCATGAATTTAAAGCAGGCAAGGCAAAACAAGAAAGTTATTTTAAAATGACCTAGATCCTAAGGTAAACCCCACTTTATATTCCCCAGCAGAGTCGCCAGTTATGTGATACGGTGGCAGAACCGACTGTTAATACTGGTTTGCGTTTTTTTTTCACAAAATGTTGCGGTAAGCAAGAGTCGCCACCGACTTTTATTTCATCCAACAAAGGAAAAGGAAAAATAACAGAAAAAACCTTTTTCGAGATGTTTCTGAGTACGACGGGTAGATTATAGAAAGGGAAGGTGTTAGCACCCTTTCTATCTATGGTTTTCCATGGGCTCTTAGGTACTTTCTCATTTTTAAATTGCTTGTTTGTGCTTGCTTTGAAAAGTTTTGTTTTACTTCGTTTTAACCCTTGTTTCTGTCCTCAAGAGTGTTACGAAGTTGTTTTTGAAAACTTTTTTTGAAAAGTGTTGGTGTGAAAAAGTTTTTGTTTGAGCAAGTACCTAAGAACTAATCTACCTACTCGAAAAAGACTATTCGTTTTCCTTTAGACAATGTTATCCCATTATTGAGAAATAGGTAGCATCGTCGTTGGAGTTTTAAAGGGACATTCGAAGGGACATGTACGATCACAAAAGCAATGTTAGGAAATGTTAGTAATCATCCTAAAGCCTTAAAGATCTTTTTCTGAGACAACATCCGAATGGGTCATTTTAGATCTTTCGGGGCTAGAGGACAACCACTAACAAACCCTATACTTCATGACCGTTTACCGAAGGCAACCAGAGTGGAGTAAACCCTAAGAGTGAGCATGTGCGTGTGTTTGATTTCAGTTATTTAATCTTTGCATAATTAAGGTGATCTACTGTTTTAATTTTCAGTTAGTCTTTCCATACAATCCTATTAAAATACATCTAAGCAATTTATAGTTTACGAAAATTAAAATGCGGGAAAGTTTAAAGTCCTAGCTATTACAGGGCTTTTGCAGATACATAATTATCTTGACTGAAAATAAAAATGTGGAAGTTTAAAACCCTAATTAAATCTATTATAACCCGAAGCAGATACAATAATAGAAAAAAGAATTAAAATGCACACGGTGAATTAAATGCGAGAATTAAGGAACCCTAAAAATTTAATTGAAAAAATATTTAGGTTATTATTTTGAGAAAAAATTAATTAAGTTATGTACAAATTAAAACCCTAATTTCTAATTAATTTAAATTATTAAAAAAACAATTAAATTGCCCTAAATAATTAAACTAATTAATTAATTATGGAAACAAAATATTTTTTTATGGAAAAAAGATTTTTTTTATGTTGTTTTGTGATTTTTTTATTTAATAAAAAAATGATTTTTTGGATTATTTTGTAAAAAGAAAATAATTGATAAATAAATAAAAAGAGATAAAAATAGAAAAGGATAGAGAATGGGCCTGTATTAGAGAAATCAGGGGGTGTATGTTAAATTATTCAGGCCCAATAATGCTCAAGCCCAGTCCTAGCGTTAGATTCCATGTGATGCTCTTCTTGATGTCCATGGTAGGCCCTGAGCGTTAGGCGTTGGATCTGGATTGATCATGAATCCATTGGTTGGATATTATGGTGCATGGTGAATGCTTGGAGGTGTGATGCATAGAACCTACAATTAAATGTTAAGAAAATAGCAAAATGTTGGGACCTGGGATCGAACCCAGGTCCTCCCACTCATACCATGCGCGTTTCACCATTGGGCTACCATGCTTTAGTTGTTAATATAATAACAATAATTAGTAATATATGAAACAAGGTGGACAGCTGGAAAAACAAAAATGCGTGCATTATTATTCAAATGTACCAGTGGTGGTTGGACACGTTATCATCTTCTTCACAGATCCATCGTCTTAGGTCCCAGACTTATACCTACGGCCTGTGTTTGTAACGATAACCCAGCATCTTTCTAAAATCTCGAACAAGTGAGATAAATTAGTTCCAAATATACCAATCAATCAGACTTGATCTCGTGAGCATGATAGTACTCCTACTTGGCCCTAATTTTACTTGTATAATAAAGCCCTAAAACAGAGGACAAAACCCTAATAATGGCAATTCATCATTTACGCATCAAAGCTGGGAATTGAATATACAGAAAGATTCCAGGCATTCATATCAACATGAATATGCAATCAAAACATGTTAACAATGCAAGAATGAAGAGATACGAATTTGGAAGAACTGACAAACCGTGTGACGTCTAGGGGGTGATTCTGGCCGTGAAAATGCTTGCAATGGATTGAAACACGTTCTGGAGATGTCCAGGACTCTATTGGTAGTCTGAGAATGCTTTGAATTGCCCTCTAAGCTTGAAATCGATCCACCACTTTTTGACAATTTTTGGAGTTTTTGTTTGCAGCTTTCAAGACCTCTATCCTTGTTTTTATGCACTGGTTGTGTCCTATATATGTATTAGAACTGATTAGGTCAACAAAAACGCATTGTATCTTTGAATGTTATGAAGATTGGATTTTATTTTGTTCTTGTATTATATATGTTTCTAAAACAAGCATAATCATTCCAATTTTGCTTCAATTTGCCTTGATATGATTTGATATGATTTTCCAGCCTAATTGGATTTGATTCCTACAAAAAATCAGATCAAAACTCAATCTTTTGTATTTTTTTCTATTTATTTGATTTAATTTGAATTTTAAATAATAAAAAATCAAAATAAAATAAATAATGAAGCAAATAAAGTTTAGATGCTGATTTGGGTCGTGGACCATGTCACAAGCAAGATTCAATCATGAAAAGCTAGGCCCATTTGACAAAAAATGCATTTTTGAGCACATTTTACTTTTGGCAATTTTGCAAAAATGGTCAACTTTGGAAAGGCATGTCTCCTCCAATTTTAACCCTAGAGAGGTGTTCTTGGACTTTTTAGAAAGCTTAGGATGTCCCCTAAACAACCCTTTTGGTCTCATCTCAATTGGGTCTTCCATGTTCATGTAAGAAGCTTTGACCCAAAAGGTGTTTTTGTTGACTTTTCAAAAGGACCTATAATGTAGAAATTCATATCTTTTGATGATTGCATATTTTGAACTTGTGGGATGAAGATGAGTTGTGGGGAATTGCATCCTCTTCAAAATGAGCCTTGGATGTAAAATTTCTGATAAAGTACAAAGAAGTTATGCTTGGTCAAAGTTTGGTTGACTTTTCCTAAGAACCCCTAATTTAGCAACTTTTGGGTTTTGATGAATTTGGGGCATTCCTTGAGGGATCATGATCAACCCTTGATAAAATGATGGATATCTCTTCAAAATGTTAATGTTGACCAAAAATCTTGAAGTTTGACTGTATGTGGGCCACAGTTGACTTTTGAGCTAGTACAGTTGATTTTCATGCATCTGAGCAATTGACTGAGCAAACTTCTTGTGTAAGGAATGCAACTTTACATGGATGATCTTGAGAACATATTAGGACCATGGAAATCATTTGGGACCTTTGGACTTTAACCATCCTGCTGAAAATGGAAACCCTAGTTTGAGGTACATTGCCTTAGGAGAGAGTTTGTCTGGTCAACTCTTGGGCATCCTTGAGCAAGTTGGAGACCTCAATGGGCATGTGTTGAGTAAAATGAGAGAGAAAATTTTGGGGTACAACATAGGCATTCAAATTTCTCTCATGAATTTGTCTCGCAATCTCTAGAACCTTCTTTTCACTCGCGTAGAACTGGGCTTCGAAGGTGTCTCATTCTTCCTTCAGTTGGATCCAAGCTCTTTGTAAGTCTTCAAGAGAAGTAGGCATGATAGGATGAAGGATAGCATAAGGAACATCTCCTTAAACTAATGGCTCCATGATGATAGGCAAACTGGCAGGGTATGGCATACTGAGTCTTTGAGCACGAGTTCGTACCCACTTAAGATAAGGCTCCAAAGGAATGGAATTATTACGCCTCAATGTCTTGCTATCCACTTTTCTTATCATCCTCCAAGCTCGTATGAACCTGTGATGGTAGCCTTGGTTGTCGCCCTCATGGTAGAATACCAAACCTTGGATGAGTGCATTGTGAGGACCATCTCTTCGTGCATACCCAAATTGTCGTAATGTAAGAGAAGGGTTATAGCTGATACCTCCCATAATTCCTAAGAGTGGGACATTAAGGAATTCCCCACAAAGGTCAATGATAGTAGTATCTTCCAAGGATCGAGAACACCAATAAATGCTAGAGTGTGTGAGAGACATCATCCTTTGAAACCATGTCAAACCTTACTCGTTCTTCAACGTTGATCGAGGTAGGTGCAAAGTAAACCACTTAGCGAGTAGGGGAATGAAACACAAAAGTGTGCCTCTTTTCTTCATGGTGTGAATGTGGAAACAATGTAAAATGTCTTCAAGCAAAGTAGGTATAGGATTACGGGAGAGGAAAACCTTGATGGAATTCACATCTTTGAATTGGTCCGGATTGGGAAATAGAACCAAACCATAGATTAGAAGGGACAAGACATCTTCAAAAGCTTGAAAATCCATATCTTCCCAGAATGAACGAGCCTTCTCCAATGGAAACTTGGCTAGGAAACCCTTAACTCCGCTTCTTGTCTCCCAATTTGCTATAATGTCGGCTCTCTTCAGATGCAGGGCTTTGGCAATGACTTTAGGCTTTGGAGTTTCTTTTAAACTGGTGAACGGTATTTGATCAAGCACGGGCACTCCTAACAGTTGAGAGAACTCTTCTAGTGTAGGCACCAACTGATAGTCGGGAAAAGTGAAACAATGATGCATGGGACCAAAGAATTAGAAGAGTACACAAATAATTTCTTCTTGGAAATTAGAGGTGGCCAAGCTGAGAAGTCGACCATATTTCTTGGTGAAGGGAGAATATCCAAGCACCCTTGATGCTAATTCTTGGAGTTGAAGGTGTGCTTTCACGAAGCTGATTCGGATGGTATTCCTTCGGATGGGATCCATCTCCTACAAAACAAAGCAAAGATAAATTCCTAAATCCTTGAAATGGTTAGTGATAATGCTTATGATGTTATTATTTTTATGATGTTATGTACAAGTATGCAAGGCAAGCAAGTTGTTATGTACACACAAAGCAGACAAGTCCTTAGGTTTAGGCTTGCATGGAGTTTGTAGGTAAGTACCCTCTTGTAATTTAGTTGGCTCAACCTGTCCTAGAAAATAACCGGGTTCTACGGGATCTCAATATCACTGACCTTTCTTTTAGTCATTGTCTCAGCAAAATCAATCTTTTTTTGCGGCCGAGATATCCAAAAAGTCCGATCTCAATGAGTGCAGTATCGAGTATTAACCAATTTTCAGGTTTCCGCCGAAATTGGCTATCTCACTACTTCCTATGGCCAAGTTGTTCAATTAAGGTTCTAAGGTCAGTTAGCGCTTCATGACGCCACTCAGTGGCCCCGTATTCTCCTCGATTCAACACAAGGGATATCGGTACCAACAAATGCGTCACACTAATGTATCCATTGCTTCAACTGTGTTACTCTATGCCGTACAGTTTCCACAATCTATTGCTACTTTACCTAAACGGTGCCCCAGATCCGGGTAGAGGATCAAAACAAGCCCAAACAAGAAACCATAATGTAAAGCAAGCAAGTCTGTGATATGGTGGAAGAACCGACTATTATACTGGTTTGCATTTTGTATTCGCAAATATCGCGGTAAGCAAGAGTTGCCATCGACTTTTATTTCATCCAACTAAAGAAAAGGAAAAAGAACAGAAAAAACCTTTTTCGAGATATTTCTGAGTTTGGGGGGTAGATTATAGAAAGGGAAGGTGTTAGCACCCTTTCTATCCATGGTTTTCCACGGGCTCTTAGGTACTTGCTCATTTTTAAATTGCTTGTGTATGCTTGTTTTGAAAAGGTTTTACTTCGTGATGACTCTCGTATCAGTCCTCAAGAGTGTGACGAAGTAGTTTTAAAAAAAATTGTTTTAAAAAAGTGTTTGTGTGAAAAGTTTTATTTGAGCAAGTACCTAGGAATTAATCTACATACTCGAAAAAGTCTGTTTGTTTTCCTTTAGACTGTGCTATCCTACTATTAAGGAGTAGGTAGCCCCATCGTTGGATTTATAAAGGGACGTTTGAAAGGATGAAATGGTCTCTGAAGGCAACAAGTAGAGATACCTTGGTATTTCGAAGGGACTATCGTCATAAGATCAATTCGTAGGCAACTCGAGGAAAAATTATGGACTGTGATCTTTATGACAACTTTGAATCGCGGGTCATTGCTAAGGTATCCCTACATTCGAGGGACACAGCCATTATTTCCGAGGAAACCAAGTGGAGTAAACCCTAGGAGTGAACATGTGCAAGTGTATTTTTTCAGTTAATTATCTTTGCACAATTAGGGTTTTCTATTGTTTTAATTTCATTTATCTTTTGCATGCAAGCCTATTTTCCATACATCTAACAATTAAATAGTTGCGGAAATTAAAAAGCGAGAAATTAAAATCCTAACTATTACATGGCTTTGGGCAGATACATAATTATTTTGGCTGAAAATAAAATACGGAATTAAAATCCTATTTAAATCTATTACAAACTCGGAGCAGTTACAAATAACGAAAAAAGGAAAATTAAAAGCGCGCGGAAAATTAGATGCGAGAAATAATTAGACGACCTAAAATCTAAATTGAGAAAATATGTATGTTATTTTTAAGGAAAAAATTAGGTTAAGTATGAAATTAAACCCTAAATCTAATTATTTTGAATTACAATAAAAAGACATTAAATTACCCTAATTTAATTAAACTAACTAATTAATAAAATATTTTTTATGAAAAAAAGATTTTTGATGTTTTTTTGGTGATTTTTAATTAAATGAAAAAAATGATTTTTGGTGTTTAAAAAAAAGGATATAATTAATAAATAAAACAAAAAGAATTAAAAATAAAAAAGAGTAAGAAATTGGGCCTGTCTAAGCATCCAAGGGGGTGTGTTTTGGAATTTTGTCTGGGCCCACTGTACTGAGCCCAAACGTGCGCCAGATCTTGTGGAATCATCTCTTGAAGACTCATGGTGGACCCTCAAGGCTGGGGCGTGAGATCTTCCTGGTAATGGATCTCAAGAATGAGACCAAAGGACGCGTGGTGGTCCTCAGAATACAACATGCACTAGATCTGCTACAAACAAAGTGGAAAATAAGAAAATGTTGAGGCCTGGGATCGAACCCAGGTCCTCTGGTTCAAACACCTCACCCTTTGTCATCTGCGCTGGAGCGCTTGTTTGTACATATAATAAAACAATTAGAATATAAGGGTAATTAAATGCTACGCCCAGAAAAGCGCGCGTGAATTCAAACCAGCCAGTGAGGGTTAGCCACCTCATCGTCTCTTTCATTGATCGTCTATGTTAGGCAACATACTTTTACCTACAGAAGATTTCCGTCACTATAAGCTGTAGTGACGGATTTGGTTCGTAGCTATAACCCTGTGTTACTCAAGAACATGATACAGACAATATAAATCACAAACAACATAAGAGATCAATCAGGAATTTCATCCTGAGTCCATTGATACCCAGAATCCCCTCCAATTTGTCTGGAAAATAAGAACCCCAATTTCAAGCTTCTGAACCCTAATAATGGCATAATCCCATTCCTACACTGTAACTCGAATTAGACTATTCAAACACCTTCATATGATGATCATGGACATGAAAATATATTCTAATAGCGTGTATAACGCGTGAATGGGCACAATTAAGATTGAAGTAAAAACGATCAAACCGTAAGTATTTGGAGGCAAATGGGGATGCCTTGATGCGTGGAATTGATGCTGCTTGCTTTAGAAAGCGTCCAGAAGTGTCTTGCCGACCTTGAAATTTCCTGAATGAGACTGTAATTGAAAATCTGATTCTACCTTTTTTTCAAAAAAAACTCAATGTTGTTCTTGATATTTTTTCACTAGTTGCGCCTCCCTCTGCCTTGTTTTTTTTCACTATATGTAACATGATGAATTAGGGTAACAAATTTGGATCCAATCTTGAGAATTGATGAAAAATATTTGATCTTTAAGCCATATTCTTTCATTCCAAACTTGACCAAATCATGCCATTTTTTCCTTAATTCGATTTGGCTTGATTAGACCAGCTCAAATAGATTTGATCTTCTTCAAAATCAGATCATCAAAACAAATCTTTGATATTTTTGTTATTTATTTGATTTAATGTGATTTTTAATAAATAAAAATAAAAATAAAAATAAATAAATGGAGAAAATAAGGCATGGCTATTGATTTAGGTCGTGGATAATGTTGGAAGTGAGGTGCAAGCTTAAAAAGTTGGGCCCATTTGGCAAAAAATGCATTTGTGAGCACATTTGACTTTTGGCAATTTTCCAAAAATGGTCAACTTTGACAATGCATAACTCTTCCAATTTTAACCCTGGAGAGGTATTCTTGGACTTTTTAGAAATATTAGGGTGTCCCCTAAACAAAACATTTGGTCTCATCTCAATTGGGTCTTCCATGTTCATGTAAGAAGTTTTGACCCAAAGGGTGTTTTTGTTGACTTTTCAAAAGGACCTATAATGTACAAACTCATATCTTTTTATGGGTGCATTTCTTGAACTTGAGGGATGAATATGAGTTTTAGGAAATTGTATTCCCTTCAAAATGAGCTTTGTATGAGAAATTTATGATAAAGTATGAGAAAGTTATGCTTGGTCAAAGTTTGGTTGACTTTTCCTAAGAAACCCTAATTTAGCAACTTTTGAGTTTTGATGAGTTAGGAGCATTCCTTGGGGAATCATGATCAACCCTTGATCAAATGATGAATATCACTTCAAAATGTTGATGTTGACCAAAAATCTTGAAGTTTGATTGTATGTGGGCCACAGTTGACTTTTGACCTAATATAGTCGATTCTCAAGCATCTGAGCAGTTGACTGAGCAAACTTCTTGTGCAAGGCTTGAAATTTTACATGGAGGGTCTTGAGGATATATTAGGACCATGGAGAGCATATGAGGTCTTTGGAGTTCACCCATCTTGATGAAAATGGAAACCCTAATTGGAGGTTCATTGCTTTATGAGGGAGTTTATCTGGTCAACTCTTGGACATCCTTGAGCAAGTTGAGTATCTCAATGAACATATATTGAGTAAAGTGAGAGGGAAAATTTTGGGGTACAACAGCTGCCACTGTTCAATCTTCTTAAACCTGAGGATGTAGATTGGTCGGTCTGCCTTTCGTGATCTGAAGGTAGAATAGGATTGAACACTAAAGTGCCCAGAAATTTGCACTCGCACACAGTAATACTTGATTGGTGATATCGGGAATGGGCTTATAGATGCCATCTAGAAAATATATCGGTTTCATGAAAGATTCCTTTGTTAGAATTCATGTACCTACCGTTGAGGAGGACTTTGCTGGAGAATGTTGATTCACGTCTTGGGAAATAGAGGCTAGGAGCTTCGGTTGTCCATTACTCTACGTGGGAATTAACTCCTGATTGAGGAAGTGGAAGTGAACTGCATATCAGGTCAGGGTCCAGGCTGCACAGCAACTTACTGGGGAAAGGTGAAATTGACCGTAACTGGTCGGGTCCAGGTCTTACCGTGTTGTAAACTGTCATTTGGAGATGAAAGGGAAGGAACCTGGATGGTAGGGTTACTTCGAAATGAAAGCCTGGATAGTAGGGCTATAAGAAGGAACCTGGATAGTAGGGTTGCTTCGAGATGAAAGCCTGGATAGTAGGGCTATGAGATGGAACCTGGATAGTAGGGTTACTTTGAGATGAAAGCCTGGATAGTAGGGCTATGAGAAGGAACCTAGAGAGTAGGGTTACTTCGAGATGAAAGCCTGGATAGTAGGGCTATGAGAAGGAACCTGGATAGTAGGGTTACTTCGAGATGAAAGCCTGGATAGTAGGGCTATGAGAAGGAACCTGGATAGTAGGGTTACTTCGAGATGAATGCCTTGATAGTAGGGCTATGAGAAGGAACCTGGATAGTAGGGTTACTTCGAGATGAAAGCCTGGATAGTAGGGCTGTGAGAAGGAACCTGGATAGTAGGGTTACTTCGAGATGAAAGCCTAGATAGTAGGGCTGTAAGAAAGAACCTGGATAGTAGGGTTACTTCAAAATGAAATCCTGGATAGTAGGGCTATAAGAAGGAACCTGGATAGTAGGGTTACTTCGAGATGAAAGCCTAGATAGTAGGGCTATGAGAAGGAACCCAGATAGTAGGGTTACCTCGAAATGAAAGCCTGGATAGTAGGGCTATGAGAAGTATCCTGGATAGTAGGGTTACTTCAAAATGAAAGCCTGGATAGTAGAGCTATGAGAAGTAACCTGGATAGTAGGGTTACTTTGAGATGAAAGCCTGGATAGTAGGGTTGTGAGAAGGAACCTGGATAGTAGGGTTACTTCGAAATGAAAGCCTGGATAGTAGGGCTGTGAGAAGGAACCTGGATAGTAGGGTTACTTTGAAATGAAAGCCTGGATAGTAGGGCTATGAGAAGGAACCTGGATAGTAGGGTTACTTAGAAATGAAAGCCTGGATAGTAGGGCTATGAGAAGGAACCTGGATAGTAGGGTTACTTCGAAATGAAAGCCTGGATAGTAGGACTGTGAGAAGGAACCTGGATAGTAGGGTTACTTCAAAATGAAAGCCTGGATAGTAGGGTTGTGAGAAGGAACCTGGATAGTAGGGTTACTTCAAAGCGATAGTGTATATTAGTTGACCCGTTTGGTTTCGGGAACTGAGTTTCCATTAATCGTCTTCAGCCGTGACCTGTATAACTGTTGGGATTGTTGAAGATAATCGTCTTTTCCTGAAAAGATAATAGGGTTAATTATGTGCAATGCATGGAAAGCATGGTGAGATGATGTTCTCAAAATAAGTGAGATTATGTTGTATATGATATGCATGCGCATGTCATGATGTATGTACATGAAATGCAATCGGAGTATGTTCGGGTCTGGGAGAATAAATCCCTGACTACTGCTGGAAATTTATGAATATTCTGTCAGAAAGTGATTCTCCTTGAGAATAAAATCTACGGGGAACAAACTTAGAAAGTGGATTTTTGTAGCTGAAGTAATGAGCTTTGTCGGGGATTGAGCTTTTGTATCCAGAGAAATAAACTCTACTTGGGGGATGAAATTTACTGATCCGCTCGCGATTGTGAAATTTCGGTTTGGGGATATAGCTGTCAGGTTTCTGAATGACCCTGGCTGGGGAGGTTACTTCCCGTTTCGGGAAATCTGACATCAATGCTTTTGAATACTCTTACTCTGTAGGGAATGTATGTATTGATGATTGTGCTCCAAAGCTGACTCTATCCCGGTACCTGTTGGGCAGAGTAACTGTCGGTTTGACACTTCTTGTTCTTTGCCCCTGTTTCTAGAATTACGAGTAATTTTATTTTCGTTTCTTATGTAAACATTTATGATCAGCAATCATATTCAAATTCATATGTCAAGAATAAATCATTGGACGTTTTTTGCAAAACAAAACAGGAAAAGGAAAAACTCAAAATTTATTGTGAAAATGATTTTATATTGATTTTTCGAAGTTGGCCTGTAATAGGTGTTTTTGTACAAGGAGGCTGACGCTCTAGTAAGAGAACGCCACCGTAAAAATAGAAGCTATATGTTGTACCCCAAAATTTCCCTCTCACTTTTTACAAGATCTTCTCTCACACGTGTGGTTACAAACACTTGCTTGAAGAAAAATAACAAATTTTGAAGTTGGTCAAAGTGCCTTTCGATTGACATCTCCAAAGTGCTTTTCGATTGGCATCTGCAAAATGCCTTTCGATTGGCATCTGTATAGCGCCCTTAGATTGGCATGGACAAAGGTCCTTCGATTAGCCTTTTAACAAGGTCTTTCGATTGGCATTTTAGAAAAGTATTTCGATTGGAATCAGAACAAAGACGTCTTCAATTGGCATCTTAACGTTGCTTCGATGGGTCTAAAATTAAGGAAATCGAAGAGAACAAAACAAAGTTTTCGAGTGGTCAACAATGCCCTTCGATTGGCATTTCAACAAAACCTTTCGATTGTCCTTGTAACAAGATCCTTTAATTGTCATTTCAACAAGGTCTTCGATTGGCATGGATACAAGGCCTTTCAATTGGCCTCATGGCCAAGCCCTTCGATTGGCATGGAAAAGAATCCTTAAATTTAACATCTCAAACCAGGAAGCTTCGACAGGCATGTTAACCAAGCACCCTTCGATTGGTATGGACAAAGGCCCTTCGATTGGCATTCCAAAAGGTCCATTCGTAGAAGCCTTCAGAAGGCCCATTCGAAGCATGCATAAGAAGTCCATTCGAAGATGGCAACTCATAGGCCAATCGAAGAGAAATGCTGGAGGGTATTCGAAGGGGTCAAGTGTCCAAGTTCATCCAAGATTTCCAAAGAGACATGAATTTTTCCAAAAAATGAATGCTTTTAATTCGTTTGATTCTTGTCTCATGGCTTTAAAGGCCTATTTAATTGGTTGTCTCTTGCCGTTACTGGACCATCATACTCCTATAAATACAAGGGCAAGCATACAGTTCCAGGGGGCGAACAAAAAGAGAAAGCGAGAGAGAGGTGTGTGATCAAGAACACAAACTTGAAAAATCAAGAAAAAGTGCAAACACGAATTCACACTTAGAGGCCAATTCAAGACCCTTGGACCATTCCAATCGTTTCCTAAGGTCATCAGCAAGCAAAAGCAATCAAAATCAAGCATTTCCAGGCCCCACATCACGCTGTAAGTCCATCACAACATCCATGTATTCTTGAATTCGGTTTGCATGATTTAGGCATTGTTAGCACGAATTAACCATATATTCTTGATCCATGGAACATTTGCAAGCTTCCTATATTGTTTAATTGCATTTATATGGCTTGTATAAAATTTCACCATGGCTAGGGTTTGTAGCTTCGAATTAGGAGTTTTATGTGCAGGAAAAATTGGCCCATAAAAAGGTCATCATGATATTCAGCAGGTCAAGACGAAACTAACCATGACTTTAGTTTTTATTTATCATGCGTATGTTCAATTTTGAGAATGACAGGACTTGTAGCTACGAACAAACGTCCGTAGGTAAAAGTTTGGAACTTTTACCAACAGATCCAAGGAAGAAGATGACCAGTTGGCAATCAACCATTGGCCTGGTCAAATTTTCGCGCGCTGAATTGATATATGTGGCTTTTTTAATATATAATTATGGTTTTGTGTTACTATAACAACTAATCACGCTAGCTCAGCTGGTAGCCAATCATTGGAACGTACCTCAGGACCTGGGTTCGAATCCCAGGTCCCCCAAATATTTCATGTATTTTGCCTTTTCAGGATTCAGCGCGTGCACAAGCCAAGGGTCTATCATGTGACCTCAAGATCCATTCTGCCAAGTGGCCAGATGGCCAGATCCAAAGGCCATCCATGAAGGAGCACCAAAGGCCTAGTCAAATGCACATGCATGGGATTCTGGAAGTCAACGTGGACCTCCATCTTTTGGGCCCAGAAGTTGCTTCTCATACCCCCCAGAATTTGCTGTTGCAGTCCCAAATTTCTTTTCTTTATTCTTTTATATTTATTTCATTTAATTTATTTATTTTATTTTTACTAACCAATTAAATTATTTTCTTATTACCAAAAAATCACAAAAATATACTTTTCACAAATTAGGTTAGATTTTATTTTTTTTATCAAAAAAATTAAATTAATTTAATTAGGTTGTTAATATTAGATGATTTTAATTCCTTTTGTAAATAATTAAAAATAATTAGAAAATTAGGGTTTTGTCCAAATTTAATTTCATTTTCTTTTTTTCTTAAAATTAACGAAAAACATAAAAATAGGCCATGTAATTGTTTTCATTAATTAATTTAATTAACTAATTATTTTGTATTTAATTTAGAAAACTTAATTCTTTTATTAAAAAAAACAACAAAAACAATTTTTTCTTTAAATTAGATTAGAAGGGTCAAAACCCTAATTTCTTCCCTATCTAAATTCCATCGCGGGCTTTATTATTATTTTTACCCAATTATTGTATCTGCTCACAAGTTGTAATAGTTTAAATTAGGACTTTATTTTATTTATCGCTTTATTTTCAAAGGGTTTGTTTTTGGCTATGTAAATACTCGAAGCCTTGTAATAGCGTAGTTTAATTTCCGCATTTTAAATTCCAAAAAATATTAAACTGTTAGATGTATGATATTAGGATGCATGACAAGAATGTATGATTAATTTTAAAACAGTTAGATAACCCTAAAATGTGCAAAGATAATAATCTGAAATTGAATCACTCGCACATGCGCACTCCTAGGGTACACTCCCACTTAGTTGCCTTCGGTAAACGGTCATTGAGTATAGGATGCTTTAGCGGTCGTCCTTTTGTCTAAACAAAGATCAAAGTCCCGATTCGGAAAAGTTGCCTCGGAATTGTTGCCTCGAATAATTGATCTAAGACATTAGGGTTATTACTAAGACGTCCTAACATTGCTTTAGTGATCGTACGTCCCTTTCGAATTGACCCTCAAAACTCCAACGACGGTGCTACCTACTCACTAATAGTGGGATAGCATTGTCTAAAGGAAACAAACATAGAACGATTCTTTTTTCGAGTAGGTAGATTAGCTCTTAAGTACTTGCTCAATCCAAACAAACCTTTTTTCACACCTACACTCCTTTATAAACCAAGTTTTCAAAAAAACACTTCATTACACTCTTGAAGACAGAAGCAAGAGTTAAATCGAAGCCAAAACCAAAGCTTTTCAAATCACACAAACACAAAGAAAACAATTTTGAAAATGATGAGCAAGTACCTAAGAGCCCGTAGATAACTACGGATAGAAAGGGTGCTAATACCTTCCTTTTCTATAATCTACCCCCCGAACTCAGAAATATCTCGAAAAAGGAATTTTTCTATGCTTTTTTCCTTTCCTTGTTGGATAAAATAAAAGTCGGTGGCGACTCTTGCTTACCGCGACATTTTGCAAACATAAACGCAAAACCCAAACCAGCAAAATCCCTAAAAAAAAGAGGAAAATAAGTCCCGGTTCTGGCCACCGTATCACACTATACATTTTGTGTAAAAAGAAAAACAACAATGTGCAACAATCTCATTGGGTTCCAACTCTGCTATTGCCCTTATGTCTTTGAGCGTCTCATCACTTTGCTACTTGGCCGAAAGTCGATCAGTTTGATTGGTGCCATTCGAGCTTGATAGTCGATATCGAAGTCTGGTTGCAAGATGCTCCAATGGGACATTGTGATACACTTTATATCCCTAAATTTTTCCTGGACTTCCCTTTCGGGTTTTCATTCAACCGGGATACCCTTTTTTTGCCCAAGCCGCCTTTTCAGGTTTTCGACTTGCCGGGTGTACAGATTTTTTTTGTTTTCATCCCTTATTTTTTCCCGAACCCTTTTGGTTCGCCGAGAAACCCTTATTTTTGCCTAGGCCAGTCAACCTAGCGGGTCTTTTGATTAGGCGTAGTATCTTTTCACTATGTCTGCATTGACAGGGTGAGGAAGGTCATCACCGTCTATGGTAGTTAGAATCATAGCTCCACCCGAGAAAATGTTCTGAACCACAAATGGCCCTTCATATATGGGAGTCCATTTACCCCTGGGATCACCTTACGACAGTATGATGTGCTTGGTCACTAGATCCCCGACTCGGTATTCTTGACGTCTGACTCTCTTGTTAAAAGCCTTGATCATTCGCTTTTGATACGTTTGACCATGACATATAACAGTAAGTCTATTTTCATCGATTAGATTTAGCTAATCAAGCCGAGTTTGGATCCAGTCATCTTTGTTCAAACCTGCATCCTTCATAATCCTGAGAGAAGGTATCTGGACATCGATGGGTAAGACTGCATCCATGCCATATACCAGAGAGTAGGGCGTTTCCCCTGTCGACGTCCGTGCTGAGGTACGGTATCCATGAAGAGCAAATGGTAACATCTCATGCCAGTCTTTGTATGTCGTCGTCATCTTCTGTACATATTTCTTGATGTCCTTGTTAGCCGCTTCAACAGCGTCATTCATCTTCGGCCGGTAGGGAGAAGAGTTATGATGTTGTATCTTGAATTGCTTACAGAGCTTGGTGATCATGGTATTTTTGAGATTCATACCATTGTCAGTAATAATTCTCTCTGGCACACCATATCGACAGATCAGATTATGTCGGATAAACCGCGCCACAACGTTCTTAGTCACGGTAGTAAAGGAGGCCGCCTCAACCCACTTCGTGAAGTAATCAATGGCTACTAGGATGAAGCAATGTCCATTGGAAGCAGTGGGCATGATTTATCCGATCATGTCGATGCCCCACATTGCAAAGGGCCATGGAGCTGTCAAGATGTTTAAGGGGACCGGAGGCACATGTACTTTATCAGCATAGATTTGGCCCTTATGAGAAGTTCGAGAGTGCTGATAACAATCGGCTTCCATAGTGGACTAGTAATATCCTGCCCGTAGAATCTTCTTAACCATGGTGTGTCCACTGGAATGGGTCCCGAAGGTGCCTTCATGTAGATCTGTCATGATCCTCTCTGCTTTGCTCTTGTCTACACATCGTAGTAATGTGGAGTCATTATTACGCTTGTAGAGGATTCCATTACTGAGGAAGAATTTTGCAGTGAACCTACTCAGAAACTTCTTATCATTGACAGATGCCCCTTCGGGATACTCTTGAGCCTCGAGATACCTTTTGACTTCGTGAAACCAGGGTTTGTCTATCACCTCATCGGTATCAATCTCACAACAGTGTGCTGGTTCATCCAACCTCTCAATGGTGATTTAGGGAGCTTCATTGTCCCACCTAACCTTGAACATAGAAGACATGGTAGCTAGTGTGTCCGCTAACTGGTTCTCCTCTCATGGGAAATGTTCAAAAGTTACCTCCTCAAAGTGTGGGAGCAATGTAAACACGTCCTCTTTGTATGGGATGAGATTCAGATGCTTCGTATCCCATTCACCTTTGATCTGACTTATTACCAAGGCTGAGTCCTCGAAAACGTCCAAGAACTTGATCCTGAGGTCAATAGCGGCCTTGAGACCCATGATACAAGCTTCATACTCCGCCATGTTGTTAGTGCAGTTGAAACATAGTCGGGCAGTGAAAGGAGTATGACAGCCCTAAGGAGATATGATTACTGCACCAATGTTGTTACCGAGTGTGTTCGAAGCTCTGTCAAAAACCATGGTCCATCGGGATCCCTCTTCGGGTCCTTCATCCGGTCCAGGTTCTTCAAAGTCAATCACCAGCATAATATTCTCATCTGGGAACTCAAAATTCATGGACTGGTAGTTATCAGTGGCATGATGAGCCAAATGATCAGCCAATACACTCCCCTTGATTGCTTTCTGGGTTGTCTATTGTATATCGTATTCGGTTAAGATCATCTACCATCTTGTTATTATTCAGGAGAGAGCGGGTTTCTCGAAGATATATTTGATCGGATCCATCTTGGATATCAACAAAGTAGTATGGGTCAGCATATACTGTCTTAGTCGGCGAGCAGCCCATGCCAAAGCGCAACAAGTTTTCTTGAGCAGTGAGTATCTTGTCTCACACTCGGTAAACTTTTTGCTAAGGTAGTATATCGCGTGCTCTTTTCGACCAAACTCGTCATGCTGCCCCAACACACACCCCATTGAATTATCTAGCACTGTTAAGTACAATATCAAAGGTCTTCCTTCAACCGGAGGCATCAGAATTGGCAGTTTTGTAGGTATTCTTTGATTCTTTTGAAAGTTGTCTGGCATTCGTCATTCCACTTTACCACTTGATCTTTCTTCAGAAGCTTGAAGATGGGCTCACAAGTAGTAGTCAGATGTGAAATGAACCTGGCGATATAATTCAAGCGTCCCAAGAAACCTCTAACTTCCTTCTCTGTACGGGGAGTTGGCATTTCTTGTATGG
Source organism: Vicia faba (assembly GCA_948472305.1). Classification (NCBI taxonomy): domain Eukaryota; kingdom Viridiplantae; phylum Streptophyta; class Magnoliopsida; order Fabales; family Fabaceae; genus Vicia; species Vicia faba. The sequence goes on along the minus strand of OX451741.1, from coordinate 870,627,658 downwards.
CCTTTACCTTTATAGGATCTACTTGGATGCCTTTGTCGCTGACAATGAAACCCATAAGTTTATCAGACCTTACCCCAAAGGTGCACTTGTTCGGATTCAACCTCAGCTTGTATATCTTCAACTTGTCGAACAACTTTTGTAGATGATCAAGGTGATCTTCCTCAGTTTGAGACCTGGCTATCATGTCATCAACATAAACCTCGATCTCATGGTGAATCATATCATGGAACAAAGAGATCATGGCACGCTGATAAGTTGCCCCAACATTCTTTAACCCGAAAGGCATCACCTTGTAACAGAAGGTGCCCCACTGTGTGATGAAGGTTGTCTTCTCCATGTCTTCAGGATCCATCTTGATCTGGTTGTAGCCAGAGAAATCGTCCATGAAGGAGAAGATTTTGTGTTGTGCGGTGTTGTCAACCAGAACATCAATGTGAGGAAGTGGGAAGTCACCTTTGGGGCTTGCCCTGTCCAGATCTCTGTAATCCACACACATTTTTACCTTACCGTCCTTCTTAGGTACCGGAATGACGTTAGCAACCCACTGTGGATAAGAAGTGACAACTAAGAATCCTGCGTTGAACTGCTTCATGACCTCTGCCTTGATCTTCTCTAACATTTCAGGGCACATACGGCGGACCTTCTGTTTAACCGGAGGACAGTCTTCTTTGGTCGGCAGACGATGAACCACAATATCAGTGTCTAAGCATGGAATGTCTTCATATGACCAGGAAAAGATCTCAACGTAGTCGTGCAACATTTGTATCAACCGCTGTTTGACCTTAACTTCCAAATTTGCACTAATCTTGACTTCTTTTTTGTTTGTTTTCGTGCCCAGGTTTATCGTCTCAACCGGCACTTCATGAGGCTGTATAGCCCTTTCTTCCTGTTATAATAGTCTAGCAAGTTCTCCAGGCACCTCATAATCATCCTCACCTTCATCTTCGGCTTGGTTGATCAGATTTTCGAAGTCATAACTGGCAGTAGCAGAGCTATTATCAATGGGATCCAGAGTAGATATGGATCTGCAGTATGATACGTAAGTGTGTGTAAGAGCATAGCTATTTTGATAAAGTGAAAATAGAAAATAAAAACAGAGAGCGTAAAATTTTTATGCAAGGAACGTCCAATGCTTTATTAATGATATATGAAATGACAAATAAGATCCCTCACAAGCAAATCCAATGTGCCTCGGGCAAGGCACAAGGTCGTAGAGTTTCAATTGTTTATTACAAATCTCAAAACAAGTAAGACAATTACTGCAAAATAAAAGAAACTGGTATAAAGTCCCTAGTTGTCCAGTTACTCGGTCCACCGTTGGTAGTTGGGTAGATCCAGCTGTCAATGTCTGAGTCTTCCTCGATGTCTTCAATGGCATTAATTCCCTGATTGCTGATGTGTAGGAGAGGTCCTCCAGCCCGAGCGTGTCGAACAGCCCTTTGAGCTCCTGAAGTAAAGCCCAAACCAAACTTTTCAATTTTGTGAGTAAAATAAGGGAGTAGTCCCCAATTAGTACACCCACCTTCTTCAATCACGGCTCTGGCGTCTTTGAGAGAAGCCATCTTCAGAGGAGGTTTGTTGCTGGTAGTAGCTTCAGTCGATGCCAAGATCTGGGGAACCTCTTCAAAATTATGACAAGGAGTCTCTATGAATTCTCCGTCCATCTCTACATGCCTGAAGGAATTTAGGTGGCTCACCATATACTCCTCCTCACCACGCACAGTGACAATCTTCCCTTTTACTGGATACTTCAGCATTTGGTGCAGCGTAGAAGTAACTGCCCCAGCCTCATGGATCTAGGGACGACCCAACAAACAAGAGTATGACGGCCGGATGTCCATTACATAGAATATGGACTCAAAGGTTTGAGAGCCTACTTTCACAGGGATGTCCACCTCCCCGTGCACCATTCTTTTTGACCCATCAAAAGCCCTTACCATGATGTTACTAGGCTTTAAGGTCAATCCCTCATAGTCCAACCGATCCAACGCCTTATTAGGCATAACATTCAGCGAAGACCCAGTATCTACCAGCACATGAGCCATAGTGGTGCCCCTGCACTCAATCGAGACATGCAGAGCATCATTATGCTTCCTCCCTTTCGGTGTCAGGTCCACATCTGAAAACCCCAGCCCATTGTCAGCAGTCAGGCTAGCCACATAATCTTTGAATTGATCAGCTGAGGTCTCTTGCGGTACATGCGCAGTCTTGAGGAATGAAATCAAAGCCTTCGCATGGGCTTCATAACACAACAGCAGAGACAACATAGATATCTTTGAGGGGGTCTGCCTCAGCTGCTCGACCACATTATAGTCGCTCTTTTTGATTATTTTCAATATTTCCTCTATCTCTTGCTTAGAGGCTTCCACGACAATTTTTCTAGGTGCCTCCATCCGGGCAGGCTCACCTATAACTTCTTTGTTGCGGGTACCAGATGATTCGCCGGCAAGGGTAATAATTAGAGTAAGAACGGGAGCAGTAGTTGATGTACCAGCAGGAACAATAGACGGAATAACAATAGGCCTGTTGACAGTCTTCGGGGAAATCTCGGGAGAGAAAACCCTTCCACTTCGGGTGACCTTGCTAGTCCCGACAATATTACTAATATCAGGATCAGCCTCTTCATTTTTTAGATCTTGTTTGATTCCATGATAGTACACATCGGCACCATAATGCCAGGGGACAGCTTTGTCCGAGGCTTACGGGACCAGACCAGGAATTGTGATTATTAGCGGAGCGACTCTTGTAACAGATGTAATCCTAACAGATCTTCTCGAGGATACCTTGGAAGGATTGGAGAAAATGGTTATAATAGCAACGTCTTCAGATGGAACAACAGGAATCAAAGTTTTCTCGAACAAAATTTCTTTGTTGTCCATCAGGCGCTGAACACCTGACTTCAACAAATGGCAACCAGAAGGCAGAAATGAACACATGTGGCAACCTTCACCATAAACCAGAAATATACTGGATGACAACAAATTCTTCTTAACCGTCATAAGAGGAGTAGAAACTTCATCCACCAAGGTCACAAACAAGTCGGTATCAACAGCATTAACTCCACGATCGTGCTTGGGCATGGGAGCAGTTATGACATTGGGTTTTTCTGGTGCATCGAACTCAATTTCCTTGGCTTCGATCAGATCCTGTACCTTATTTCTTAGAGCCCAACAGCCATTGGTATAGTGGCCAGGACTCTCAGAATGATAGGCATACCGAGCATTTGGATTATATCAGGGAGATGTGGTGTTCGGATTCTTTGGGGCCTCTTTCAAGATCGCCAAGTTGGATCTCAGCAGATGAGGTAGAACTTTAGCCACCATCATATTGATTCGGGTAAACTGATGTTGTGTTCTTTCCACCCTTTGTTGATTGTTGCATTGTGGAGCAACCGCAGGCCTAGGTATCATTAGAGCACTTATTGTCTGACGATGTTCATCTTTTTTTTGGCCTCTCAGGCTATAGATGGAACTGGCTTCTTTCTTACCAACAAAAGACTTCTTTACCGAACTCGAAGAGGCATCCTTCTGTATTTTACCGCTCCGAATTCCAGCTTCTACTCTCTCTCCAGTTAGGATCAGCTCGATGAAACCAGCTGACGAGCTGTCGATCAAATGATTAAAGAATGGACCAGATAGCGTCCCGAAAAACATATCGACCAACTCCCTATCAGACAACGGGGGTTGAACTCTTCCAGCCAAGTCTCTCCACTTCTGGGCATAGTCCTTAAAGCCTTCACTTGCACCCATAGACATACTCTGGAGTTAAGTACGAGTAGGAGCAAGGTCGGCGTTGTACTAATACTGCTTGTAAAAATCAGCAGCCAGGTCTTCCCAATTTCGGACATTGGCTCTCTCCAGCTGGTAGAACCATTCAAGCTGAGTCCCTGACAGACTGTCTCGAAAGAAGTAAACCCACAAATTTCTATCGGCGGTGTGGGGTTGGATATTTCTAACGTAAGAGCGGAGATGGAGCTTTTGGAAAGACACCCCATCATACTTTGCAAAAATTGGAGCCTTGAACTTCTGTGGGATGACCACTCCCAACACCAATCCCAATTCTTCGAAATCCAACCCGGGTATCCTCTAGATCTCCATATCACTTAGACGATCTTCCAACTGCTTGTATCTATCCTCGATATAAGGATACTTCTCATCATTGTAGTCGGTATCATTGTCAGAAACCTCAGGACTGGGGTCCTTCTCCCTTGTCTCTTCTTCTTGATTCTCCCCTTCTTTGGATGAAGAGGTCAGATCGAATTGCTGCTTCAACGGCCCCCTAAACCTTCTGCCCATATTCAGAATACCGACAGTCTTCTTCTTTTTCCTTTTCTCCTTCAGGATGAGGGCTTTCAGATCCTCCTGCCCTTTTTCCAGATTTATGAACATCTGCTGGAACTGGGCATTTTGTGCTTGAAGATCCTTGATGCTTTGTTCGGAAGACATTTCTGCTGAAATAAATAGTGAAGAAGATGAGAAACCTGTAATGGTACTTGTTCATGCAATGCTATAAATGGGATGCGTATGCCATGATTTCAAAGACTTTGGGAAATTTAAATTTACGAGCCAAAATAAAACAAATATTTTATTAGTAGAATTCAAATTTCAATTGCCTTTTAGGCGTTACAATTAAAAACAATTTTAAAAACTAGAAAAAATCAAAATTCCCATGGATGCTTCCTCTTCGTGCCGAGATAGACATTAAGTCCTCTTTCCTCATGGAGCTGCTTTGTGAGCTCTAAGACCTTCCCCTCCTGGGCATAGAACTTATCCCTGTAAGTATCCCGCTCCTTCTTCAACTGAATCCAAGATCTCCATAATTCTCCAAGATCAATGGGCATATCAGGATGGAGAATCGTGTAAGGAATACCCCCTTCAGTAGTGGGTTCCACAATCACTGGCAGAACGGCCATATAGGGCATCATAAGTTTCTGGGCATAAGCTCGTACCCATTGGAGATAAGGTTCCATAGGAATGGAAGCCTTTGGCCCCAAAGCCTTGGCTCCAGATCTGTTTACCATGCTCCAAACTCGTATGAACCTCTGGCGATACCCTTGAACATCATCCTCATAGTTAAATACAATGCCCTCAATAAGTAACTCATGGGGACCATCTCTTCGAGTGTAACGAAATTGTCACAGGGCTAAACAAGGATTGTAGGTTATGCCCCCCTCTGATGGCAAGTAATGGGACATTAGGGTACCCCCCATAGCGGTCAATAATAGCAGTGTTTTCCATAGCTAGGGAACACTAGAGAATATTCGTGTGAGCGAGTTACATTATCCTTTGCGACCAACCCAAACCTTCTTCATTCTTCAGTAGGGACTTAGGGAGGTGAGAAATAAACCACCTCAACAGCAATGGCATGCAGCACATAAGAACCCCTCTTCGCTTCATGGTACGAGTATGGAGAGCGTGCAAGATTTCTCCGAGCAAGGTAGGCACAGGGTTGTGAGAAAGGAAGATCTTGATAGCATTCACATCTATGAATAAGTCTGGATTAGGGAATAGTACTAACCCATAGATTAGAAGGGCCAAGACCTCCTCAAAAGTCTGAAAACCCATATCATCCCAAAACAGCTGGACCTTGTCTATCAGGAACTTGGCTAGAAAACCCTTGACTCTGCTTCTTGTTTCCCAATTGGATACCATGTCGGCCCGTTTCATATGACAAGCTGAGGCAATGACTTCTGGCTTAGGAACTTCTTCTAGACTTGTGAAAGGCAACTGTTCAAGAATGGGCATATCCAATAACTTAGAGAACTCTTCCATGATAGGCACCAACTGATAGTCTGGAAAGGTGAAGCAGTGGTGCTTGGGATCAAAGAACTGAAAGAGTACACTTATCATTTTTTCATCAAAGTTTGAAGTAACCAGGTTGAGAAGTCGACCATGTATCTTAGTGAACACAGAAGTTTCAGGGACCTTTGATACTAGCTCCTTGAGTTGGGAAGGTATTTTCACAAAGCTGATTCGGATAGTGTTTCTACGAGCGGAAGCCATGATCTGCAAAAACAGAACAAAGATAAATTCCCTTGGTCCTTGAAATGGTTAGTGTAATAAGAATGGATGTTATGTTATGATGCATGATGTCATGTTCAAACAGAATAAATCACATATAAGCAAAACACACAATAGACCTTAGGTTCAAAGGCTTGCATGAGGTTAAAGGTAAGTACCCTCTTGAAGCTTAGTTGGTTTCAAACCTGTCTTATAAAAGTAACCGGGTTCTTAAGATTCTTAATATCACTGATTATCCTTTATCGGACATTGTTTCAACTCAAGCAATCTTTTCTTGCGGCCGAAATATCCCGAAAGTCTGATCTCAATGAGTGTAGCATCGAGTATCAACCAATCCTCAGCTTTATACCGAGGCCGGCTATCTCAATACTTTCTAATGGCCAAGTTTGTTCAACTAAGGTTCTAAGGTCCGTTAGTGCTTCACGACATCACGCGGAGGCCTCGTATTCTCCTTGTTTCCACATGAAGGATACCAGTACCAACCAAAGTGTCACACCAACACAGCCATCGCTTAAACCATATCGGTCTACGCCATACAGTCTCCTCGATCGATTGTTGTTTACCTAAAAAGTGTCCCCAGATCCGGGCGTGGGATATTTAATAATACCCAAACAAAACCCTTGAATATAAAGCAGGCAAGGCAAAACAAGAAAGCAATTTTAAAATGACCTAGATCCTAAGGTGTACCCCACTTATTTTAATTTTCCCCAGCAGAGTCGCCAGTTCTGTGATACGGTGGCAGAACAGACTGTTATACTGGTTTGCATTTTTTATTTTCAAATGTCGCCATCGACTTTTATTTCATCCAACTAAAGAAAAGGAAAAAGAACAGAAAAAACCTTTTTCGAGATATTTCTGAGTTTGGGGGGTAGATTATAGAAAGGGAAGGTGTTAGCACCCTTTCTATCCATGGTTTTCCACGGGCTCTTAGGTACTTGCTCATTTTTAAATTGCTTGTGTATGCTTGTTTTGAAAAGGTTTTACTTCGTGATGACTCTCGTATCAGTCCTCAAGAGTGTGACGAAGTAGTTTTAAAAAAAATTGTTTTAAAAAAGTGTTTGTGTGAAAAGTTTTATTTGAGCAAGTACCTAGGAATTAATCTACATACTCGAAAAAGTCTGTTTGTTTTCCTTTAGACTGTGCTATCCTACTATTAAGGAGTAGGTAGCCCCATCGTTGGATTTATAAAGGGACGTTTGAAAGGATGAAATGGTCTCTGAAGGCAACAAGTAGAGATACCTTGGTATTTCGAAGGGACTATCGTCATAAGATCAATTCGTAGGCAACTCGAGGAAAAATTATGGACTGTGATCTTTATGACAACTTTGAATCGCGGGTCATTGCTAAGGTATCCCTACATTCGAGGGACACGACCATTATTTCCGAGGCAACCAAGTGGAGTAAACCCTAGGAGTGAACATGTGCAAGTGTATTTTTTCAGTTAATTATCTTTGCACAATTAGGGTTTTCTACTGTTTTAATTTCATTTATCTTTTGCATTCAAGCCTATTTTCCATACATCTAACAATTATATAGTTGCGGAAATTAAAAGCGAGAAATTAAAATCCTAACTATTACATGGATTTGGGCAGATACATAATTATTTTGACTGAAATAAAATACGGAATTAAAATCCTATTTAAATCTATTACAAACTCGGAGCAGTTATAAATAACGAAAAAAGGAAAATTAAAAGTGCGCGGAAAATTAGATGCGAGAAATAATTAGACGACCTAAAAATCTAAATTGAGAAAATATTTATGTTATTTTTAAGGAAAAAATTAGGTTAAGTATGAAATTAAACCCTAAATATAATTATTTTGAATTACAATAAAAAGACATTAAATTACCCTAATTTAATTAAACTAATTAATTAATAAAATATTTTTTATGAAAAAAAGATTTTTGATGTTTTTTTGGTGATTTTTTATTAAATGAAAAAAATGATTTTTGTGTTTAAAAAAAAGGATATAATTAATAAATAAAAGTAAAAGAATTAAAAAAAAAGAGTAAGAAATTGGGCCTGTCTAAGCACCCAAGGGGGTGTGTTTTGGAATTTTGTCCAGGCCCACTGTACTGAGCCCAAATGTGCGCCAGATCCTGTGGAATCATCTCCTGAAGACTCATGGTGGACCCTCAAGGTTGGGGCGTGAGATCTTCCTAGTAATGGATCTCAAGAATGAGATCAAAGGACGCATGGTGATCCTCAAAATACAACATGCACTGGATCTGGAACAAACAAAGTGGAAAATAAGAAAATGTTGAGGCCTGGGATCGAACCCAGGTCCTCTGGTTCAAACACCTCACCCTTTGCCATCTGCGCTGGAGCGCTTGATTGTACATATAATAAAACAATTAGAATATAAGGGTAATTAAATGCTACGCCCAGAAAAGCGCGTGTGAATTCAAATCGGCCAGTGAGGGTTAGCCACCTCATCATCTCTTTCATTGATCTGTTGTGTTAGGAAACATACTTTTACCTACAGCAGATTTTTGTCACTATAAGCTGTTGTGACGGATTTGGTTTGTAGCCATAACCCTACGTTACTCAAGAACATGATACAGACAATATAAATCATAAACAACATAAGAGATCAATCAGGAATTTCATCTTGAGTCCATTGATACCCAGAATCCCCTCCAATTTGTCCTGAAAATAAGAACTCCAATTTCAAGCTTCCAAACCCTAATAATGGCATAATCCCATTCATGTACTGAAACTCGAATTAGACTATTCAAACACCTTCATATGATGATCATGAACATGAAAATATATTCTAATAGCATGTATAACGCGTGAATGGGCACAATCAAGATTGCAGCAAGAACGATCAAATCGCGAGTATCTGGAGGCAAATGGGGATGCCTTGATGCGTGGAATTGATGCTGCTGGCTTTAGAAAGCATCCAGAAGCGTGTTGTCGGCCTTGAAATTGCCTGAATGAGACTGTAATTTAAAATCTGATTCTAGCTTTTTTGCAACAAAAAAAAACTCAATTTTGTTCTTGATATTTTTTCACTAGATGCGCCTCCCTCTGCCTTGTTTTTGTTCACTATATGTAACATAATGAATTAGGGTAACAAATTTGGATCCAATCTTGAGAATTGATGAAAAAATATTTGATCTTTAAGCCATATTCTTTCATTCCAAACTTGACTAAATCATGCCATTTTTGCCTTAATTTGATTTGGCTTGATTAGACCAGCTCAAATAGATTTGATCTTCATCAAAATCAGATCATCAAAACAAATCTTTGATATTTTTGTTATTTATTTGATTTAATGTGATTTTTATTAAATAAAAATCAAAATAAATTAAATAAATGGAGCAAATAAGGCATGGATGTTTATTTAGGTCGTGGATCATGTTGGAAGTGAGGTGCAAGCTTAAAAAGTTGTGCCCATTTGGCAAAAAAATGCATTTGTGAGCATATTTGACTTTTGGCAATTTTCCAAAAATGGTTAACTTTGACAATGCACAACTCTTCCAATTTTAACCATAGAGAGGTATTCTTTGACTTTTTAGAAATCTAATTATGTCCCCTAAACAACCCTTTTAGTCTCATCTCAACTGGGTTTTCCATGTTTATGTAAGAAGCTTTGACCCAAAGGGTGTTTTTGTTGACTTTTCAAAAGGACCTATAATATAGAAATTCATATCTTTTTATGGGTGAATTTATTGAACTTGAGGGATGAAGATGAGTTGTAGGAAATTGTATTCTCTTCAAAATGAGCTTCGGATGATAAATTTATGATAAAGTATGAGAAAGTTATGCTTGGGCAAAGTTTTGTTGACTTTTCCTAAGAAACCCTGATTTAGCAACTTTTGAGTTTTGATGAGTTAGGAGCATTCCTTGGGGAATCATGATCAACCCTTTATCAAATGATGAATATGACTTCAAAATGTTGATGTTGACCAAAAATCTTGAGGTTTGACTCTATGTGGGCCACATTTGACTTTTGACCTAATACAGTCGATTCTCAAGCATTTGAGCAGTTGACTGAGCAAACTTCTTGTGCAAGGCTTGAAATTTGACATGGAGGGTCTTGAGAACATATTAGGACCATGGAGAGCATATGAGTTCTTTATAGTTTACCCATCTTGATGAAAATGGAAACCCTAATTGGAGGTTCATTTCTTTATGAGGGAGTTTGTTTGGTCAACTCTTGGACATCCTTGAGAAAGTTGAGTATCTCAATGAACATATATTGAGTAAACCGAGTGGGAAAATTTTTGGGTACAACAAATTCAAACAATGAAAAGTAAGTAAATGTGATCTAGTCCTAAGGTAACCCCACTTTTAAGTATTATCCCCAGTAGAGTCACCAGTTCTGTAATATGGTGGGAGAACTGACTTGGTGTTTTACATTAGATTGCAATTGTTGCAGATAGAAATAGTTGCCACCGACTTTTATTTTATCCAATAAGGAAAGGCTGAAAAGAACAGGAAATACCTTTCGAGATTATTTCTTGAGTTCGGGGGATAGGTTATGAAAAGGGAAGGTGTTAACACCCTTTTCATCCGTAGTTATCTACGGGTCCTTAGTTGTTTGCTAGATCACTTGATTTTGTTTGAAAATGTGCTTGTGGTGTGGGTTTTGAAAGTATTTTGAAAACATGTCTTTGTAATGATTCTTGTTTCTATAAGAATGCGTATAAAGTGTTGGTTTTGAAAATAGTTCAAAGAAGTGTGTGTGGAATGTTTTTTTGAAAGTGATTTTGAAAAGTGTATTTGTAATGATTACCGTTTCTATAAGAGTGCGTACAAAGAGCTTTGTCTTTTAAAAATGTTTCAAATGAAAGTGTTGGTGTATAAAATGTTTTTTGTGAGAAAGTGAGCAACTAGGAGCACCCTACCTACTCAAAAGGTCTAACTTTATTTTCCTCCACCTTTAGATGTTGCTATCTTACCATTGATTTGGTATGAAGCCCCCATCATTGGATGTGAAGGGACGGGCGTGGGACATTTTTATAGTCATGGAAGGCAACCTATGAGACGTTTTAGCAGTGTCGTAAGGGACTAGATCGTTTACCCAAGGAAACATCGAGGGTCATCGAGGGACTACGATCTTTTATCAAGGGTATTTGCTAAAACGCCCATATTCGAGGGACATGACTATTTTTCCGAGGCAACAAGTGAGATTACGCTAGGGGTGCATGTGTGTGAATAATGTGTTTGATTTACATGCATTTTGTCTTTGAACTTTAGGTTGTCTACTTGTTGGTATCTTGCCATACATCCTAATTACTAACATTTGTACAAAAGCAATAAAAATGCAGAAAACAAAACCTACACTATTACAACCATATTGAATAGCAAGAAAATGTAAATACAAAACAAAATAAAAGGAGGAAAAAATGAGCTTTCGATTTGGGCAGCAGAACCCTTCGGTTTTACTCTTCCTAGCTTCCTTCGATTTGGCCTAGAAGTAGTGAGGACGAGCCTTTCGATTTGGGTTTAGCCTGAAGCCTAAAATGTAGCCTTCGATTCTGGCTTTCTGCTTCCTTCGACTGGGGCCTGGAATCAGCACGAAGTGTACTCTTCACCCCAAGCTCCTTGTTGCCTTCTTCGATTGGGTTTGGCAGTCAATGTGGATAACTTTCATTTCTCCCTTATGGTTGCTGCTTTCAACTGGGCCAGGGAATCAGTGTGAACATCTTTCGTTCCTCCCTTCTGGCTCCTTCGTTTGGATTGTGAAGCAGTAAGGGGGTGAAGCCTGAGGCTTTGTTTCATGCTTTCTTCCTCTTGTTTTCCTTCGTTTGGGATTTTAATAGCAACTTGGCCCGAGGCCATGCTAGTTGTGATCGGTGGAAATAGAACAGACTGTTTTTTAAGCTGGTTCGCGAAATGTCGCGGTAAGCAAGAGTTTCCACCTTCTTTTATGTTCTCCAACATGGACAGGACAAAAGCACAGCAAAATTCCTTATTCGAGAATGTTTCTCGGTTCGGGAGGTAGATTTATAGAAAGGGAAGGTGTTAGCACCCTTTCTATCCATGGTTATCCATGGGCTCTTAGATACTTGCTCTTATGTTTTCAAAATATTTGCTTTTCAAAATGTGAGTGGGTTTTGCAAAAGTTTCTTTGAAAGATTTCTGAATAACTCTTGTATCAGTCCTCAAGAGTGTTTGAAAAATTATTTTGAAAGATTTTGAAAGTGTCAGTGCGAAAAGATTTTTGATTTGGTTTTTTAGAGAGCAAGTATCCATGAGTCATCTACCTACCCTAAGGAATTAAGCTGTGCAGAAGTCCTTAAGGTAGTGCCATCCCACCATTGAGAGGTAGGTAGCACCACCGTTGGAGGTGTTCGGGTCAATTCGATTGAGGGACTGTGTGGTCACCGAAGCAACAGTAGGACACCTTAGAAGCTACCCTTATGTCCTTGATCCTTTTTAATCCGAGGCAACCGTTCCGAGGCAACTATTTCGAGGCAACTGGATCATGGACATAAGGACCGCTAAAACGTCCTATACTTGACGACCACGTTTCGAAGGCAACGAGTGAGGCGTACCCTAGAAGTGGTGTGTGTATTTGTGTGTTGTATTCAGTTAATGTTTGTCTTGTTAATTAGTGAGCTACGAGTTGTTTTTATTTACATACATTCTTTCATGCAAGTTTAGCAGTTAAGGGGGTGCGAAAAGTAAATTGCGGAAACATAAATCCTACGCTATTATAAGGCGCGGGTCTATACATCGCCAAAAATTACAAAGACCCGTTTTTTGGTAAATAAGTACGGAAATTAAATAAAAATAGTAAAAGTCCTAATTACTATTACATATCCCGGAAGCAATTACATAATAATAAACTGTGCGCGAATAAAAAATAAATCGGAACGTTCTAAGGGTGTTGACCCTTTTTTAGAAAAGAAATTGATTTTTTGGTCTTTTTTGTAATTAAAATGAAATTAAAGCTAATTAATGGCTGATTAATTAATTTAATTAAAAGAAAATATTTTTTGTTTTTTATGTTTTTATGAAATAAAAGAAATGAAATAAAATTCAAAATTAACTTTACCTAATTCTAAATCTATTTTAATTATTTTAAGAAAAGGAATTAAAATGGCCTAATTAAACTATTTTAGTTAATGTTTTTTTACAAAATAAAATAATAATAATAATAATGATGTAATTCTATTTTTTTGGTTTTTTTATGAAAATGTGTTAATTGATTAATTTGTTAATAATAATAAAATAAAAAGGTTAGAAATAAAATTGGAAAATAAAAAAAAAATGAAAAGAAAAAATAAACCAAATGGAGGGGGTATTGGGCCAGGAATGGAGGTTTTTGTTGAAGCAATTCAGGCCCACTGAAATCTAAGCCACGTTTGACTTTCATGATTGCCTGCAGCACATTGACTCCAGACCATGGTGTTCCTTATGCTTGGCCCTTGGATCTATGCCGGTGAACACTTGGAGCGCTGGGATATGAGGTTGATGGTGTTCCTCTTTTGAGAATCTGCACATGAAAGCAATTGAAAAAATAATATGGAAATTATAGGGGACCTGGGAAGAACTTACAGCGCGGTATGAGCCTCAGGACTTGGCAAAGGTTGCTTTAGCTTCAGGGTGTGGCAAGGAATAGAACCACGTGCTTGTTTTGATCTGAAGATGCTCGCAACTATGTTTTAGAACTCTCACTTTTTTTGAATAATTTTTGGTTTTTCTCTTGGCCGTTTCTGCACACACTCCCTTTTTTGAATGAGGTTGGGAAGGCTTGTATATATAGTAATGAATGAGAATCAATCAAAATTATGGTCATTAAGCTTATGCAATTATGTTCTTGATTTCCTCCATAACCAACATTGAACCATTTGCCATATTTGTGAAAAATTGAATTTTTATGCCCATAATTGGCCTTGCACGAATTTGGAAGGTATTTCAAGGTGTATCAAAGCTAATCAACACAAAATATATCCCTCCATTAATTTCTTTGATTTTTATTTGAATTTTAAAGACTTAAAATGAATTAAAACAAATAAAATTAAATAAAAATGAAAAAATTAATTTTAAATCTTGAAATAAATTGTGGGACACGTGGGAAGCATGGCCAGGCTGAATCAAGTGGAAAAAGTGGGCCCCTTTTGTCAAAAATGAATTTTCAAGGATAGTTGACTTTGGCCATTTCACAAAAATTTCCCAACTTCTCCAATGCATATCTTGCTCAATTTTGAAGCTATGAACATGTTCTTAGACATTTTGGAAAGGTCTTGAAGTTCTCTAACCAATTTCTTTGATCCCATGTCATTTTGATTTACCAATCGCAAGTTATGGTCTTTGACTTAAAGTGCCTTTTTGTTGACTTTTGAAAATGACCTATAATGTTGAAATTGGTAACTTTTTGTGAGAGAATTTCTTGGATTTGGAATGTGAAGATGAGTTGTAGGAAATGTCCTCCCCTTCAAGATGAGAATTGGGTGGGATTTTTCTGATGAACCATGAAAAAGTTATGCCTTGGTCAAGTTACAGTTGACTTTTCAATTGTCCAAAAATAGAAACTTTTGCATCTTGAGACTTTTTGAGCCATGCTTGAGGAATCATGATCAAGAATTGATCAAATGATGATTGTGGCTTCAAAATAAGATGTTGACCAAAATTTTTGACTTTTGACTGCCAAATGACCATTTTGCCCCTACAGTTGACTGTTGAGCAATTAGGGTTTTTGACTGTGCAATTTGATGCTGTGAGTCTTGAACCTTGACATATGGATGCTTGACACTGTATATGAGCATGTGGGACTTGATTGAGCCCTTGAAAACTTCAACTTCCTTGCAAGAACCAAAACCCTAGTTTGACTGGCTTAGGAGGATGGTTTGACTGTGTAGCCCTTAAGTAGACTTTGAACCTTTTGAGGCAAAACTTTGAAGATTATGGGAGGGAAAATTTTGGGGTACAACAGTTGCCCCTGTTCAATCTTCTTAGACCTGAGGATGTAGATTGGCTTGTGTGCCTTTCGTGATCCGAGGGTGGGAGATGATTGAACACTAGAGTGCCCAGAAATTTGCACTCACATAGTAGAGTATCAGCAGTTTGATGTCGGGAATGGGCTTACAGATGCCATTTGGAGAGATGATGGATGGGAGGATGGGCTTAAAGATGCCATCTGAAAGTGTGACAGAACCTTGTCGGGAATGGGCTTATAGATGCCATTTGGAAAGATGGTGGATAGGTGAATCTGAATAAGAAATAGAATAGCTTCCGTGTCTGGAGCGTATCTAGTCTTTGTCTAATTGCTGACGTCTGAATAAATGGTAGAATGACCGCCGTGTCTGGGGTATATGAGTAACAGAATGTCATCCGAATCTGGATCGTATCTGGACTGAACAATAGAAGAGCATCCGGGATGGAGCATCTCTAAGTTGTCTTTTAGAAGTTTGAATCTGAATAAGCAATAGAACGGCGTCCGGATCTGGAGCATCTCTAGGCTATATCTGAAATGGAATCTGAATAAGTATTAGAACGTCGCCATGCCTGGGTCACATCTGAACTATCTCTAGAAGGAGTCTTGAATAAGCAAAAGAACAACATCCATATCTGGAGCATTTCCAAGCTATCTCTGAAAGGAAATCCGAAATGAGTATCAGAACGTCGCCATGCCTGCGTCACATCTGAACTATCTCTAGAAGGAGTCTTGAATAAGCAAAAGAACAACATCCATATCTGGAGCATTTCCAAGCTATCTATGAAAGGAAATATGGAATGAGTATCAGAATGTCGCCATGCCTGGGTCACATCTGAACTATCTCTAGAAGGAGTCTTGAATAAGCAAGAGAACAGCATCCATATCTGGAGCATTTCCAAGCTATCTCTGAAAGGAAATCTGGAATGAGTATCAGAACGTCGCCATGCCTGGGTCACATCTGAACCATCTCTAGAAAGAATCTCTGAATAAACAATAAAATAGCATCCATATCTGGAGCATTTCCAAGCTATCTCTGAAAGGAAATCTGGAATGAGTATCAGAACGTCGCCATGCCTGGGTCACATCTGAACTATATCTAGAAGGAATCTTGAATAAGAAAAAGAACAACATCCGTATCTGGAGCATTTCCAAGCTATCTCTGAAAGGAAATCTGGAATAAGTATCAGAACTTCGCCATGCCTGGGTCACATCTGAACTATATCTAGAAGGAATCTTGAATAAGCAAAAGAACAGCATCCATATCTGGAGCATTTCCAAGCTATCTCTGAAAGGAAATCTGGAATAAGTATCAGAACGTCGCCATGCCTGGGTCACATCTGAACTATATCTAGAAGGAATCTTGAATAAGCAAAAGAACAGCATCCATATCTGGAGCATTTCTAAGCTATCTCTGAAAGGAAATCTGGAATAAGTATCAGAACGTCGCCATGCCTGGGTCACATCTGAACTATATCTAGAAGGAATCTTGAATAAGCAAAAGAACAGCATCCGTATCTGGAGCATTTCCAATCTATCTCTAAAAGGAAATCTGGAATAAGTATCAGAACATCGCCATGCCTGGGTCACATCTGAACTATATCTAGAAGGAATCTCTGAATAAACAATAGAATAGCATCTGTGGTTGGAGCATCTCTAAGTTATCTCTGAAAAGAAGCCCTGAATAAGCAACAGAATAGCGTCCATCTGGAGCATCTCTGAACTATTTCTGAACAAGTAACTCTGAATAAGCAACAGAATAGCGTCCATCTCTGGAGCATTTCTAAGCCATCTCTGAAGAGAAAATCTGAATAAGCAAAAGAACAACATCCATATCTGGAGCATTTCCCAGCTATCTCTTTAATCTCTTTAATGTAGATATGCTCTGGCTAGATACAGGTATCGAATCCACAATCAATCGCTCACAATAATGCCCTGGCTAGATGCAGGTATCGAATCTGGAATTGCAACAGTTGATAGTAATCGTCTTTGGATTGACCTTTTTCCTGAAAAGGCAAAACACCAGTTGTATGCAATGTCATGATGCATGAACTGCATGATTTTAAGATGTTCTCAAAAACAAATGAGATTTGTGTGATATGATGCGTATGCATGTTATAATGTATGAAGATGTGATGTTTATGAATGTATTTTCGTCTAGGAAAATAAATCCTTGGCAAATGCCGGGAAGCTGTTGAATCCTGGGCTGATGTTGAAGAGTAGAGTTCTTCGTTTCCGCTGGGGATGATGGTTGCAAGAATACCGGTAGGAGAAGATGACTCCGTTGGGGAATAAACTTGGCGAATAGATTACTCTGCGGGGAGTGAACTCTGTGGGGAAAGAGAGGTACTTTGCTGGGGTTGATGATAACTCCGCTGGGGATACCATTGTTGAGCTCTATTGAGGGAATTGATGAACTCCGCTGGGGGGTAGGAAGAAACTTCGCCGAGGACGATCTTTCCGTGGTTATTAGCTGAGGATAACCCAGTTATAAGCCCTGGTGGGGAATAACATTTGGATAAAGCCGGGGAGACGCGTTCGTGCTCTGCAGGGGATAAGCTTCCAGAATCTACTGGGGATAAGCTTCCTACTGGGGGGATTGATTGAGTTCTCCTGGGGAAACTTTTCAGATTGGACTGGGGAATTAGCTCCACTGGGATGTCTGGTATTCCACCGGGGAACAATCTTAGATCAAGACTGTCGGGGATGCTTGCTTAGGAAGATCTGTATACTCCGTTGGGGAATATTGAGATCTTCTGGGGGATAAACCAACTTCCTTGAGGCTGACAGTAGACTAACTCTGCTTGGGGAGAGTGTTGCTGACTTGCTAGAGATACTGTGCCTTGTCAGGGCTGCTGGGAGATCAACTCTGCTCGGGGGAGAGTATGGTTGAATCTGGTCTTACTCTTGGGGAGTAGAGGTATCTTGGTTACGTTCTTCAGCCGAACCTGCCTTGGTACCTTGGTGGACAGAGCAACTAGATTGCTTGGACAACTCATTATTGCCCTTGTTTCTGATGTGAAAGAAGAAGATACCTTGTGAGGTGTTAGACGACTGCCGATTCGACAAATCTTCTTTTGGTAGGCGAGTGACGAGATGACGGGACATAGTCGTACGCTTTTGATCCCTAATTTTTGCCTGGACCGCCCTTTTGGGTTTTCAGTCCACCGGGATACCCATTTTTGCCCAAGCCGCCTTTTCAGGTTTTCGGCTTGCCGGGTGTACAAATTTTTTCATTTTATCCCTTATTTTTGCCCGAACCCTTTTGATTCGCCGGGAAGCCCTTATTTTTGCCTAGGTGTGTCAACCTAGCGGGTCTTTGATTATGCACAGTATTTTTCGACTATGTCCGCGCTCTCAGGATGTAGGGGGTGCCCCTGTTGTTGTGTTGCCATGCCACCAGAAGATCTTCGTTTGATCTTCCAATGCCCCAAGTGACTCAGACGGAGATTTGCCCCAAGCTGGTTGGCCTTTTGAGAGATTCTCCGAATCTTGACTTAACTGCCTCAGGTGATGGATAATGATCATGCCATGCCCCTTGATTGGAGGTGCTTTTGTTCATTAGACATTCGTCGTGCGAACTTCTATGTTGTTCAAACAAATAGTCATATGCAAGCAATGTTATATTAAAATGCAAAGCTCATGTCTGTTTTGAAGTTTTTGAAAATGTGTTTTTCAGTAAAAACAAGCAAATTTTGTAAAATGTGATGTCAACTCAAGATTTTACAGCGAGCCTTAAGGAGTCAGGATACCTTTGTAACAGTATGCTTTCGAACCAACCCATGCTTCAGCTAGGACTTTTAAGGGTTGTAACGTGGCCTGGCTCACGGTTTAAGAAACAAAGGATAAGGCTCAAAATGTAATTGTACCCACCCGATCTTCGTGATATTCTTCAAACCTAAACTCAGTTGATCGTGCGTTAGACCTTGTTTGAGTCTTTGTCCTGATGTTCCAATGATGGTTCGAATATTGACAGTTTATTTTGAATAGGCAGTCATTCCTTTTTTGTTGAGGGTTTGTGGGACCTCTTTCTTTTTGATTTTGTTATCCCTGTTTTTTTTGCCTGAACTGTTTCTTTTATGAATTTACAGTCAGCGGGATGTCCCAGTTTTTGTAAGTCTCCTTCATAGGTTTTGACTTATTGGGCTTTAGTTTTTTTTTGGTAATGACTGCCTGTCTTTATGATTATTCAGAACCATCATTGTCTTTTGTTTTGTAAGGATTCATTTGATGCCATTCGTTGTGCACTTGGATCAGCTGAGAGAACTACCCTGCCCCAGGTTATGATTAAGGGTTTTAATTTTCGAAAAGAAAACTCCTACTTCTTTGGCTCAAAGGGGTTGACGAGGGATTATCATCCTTATAACTCCAGTGTTTAGGAATTGAAACAATGCCTGTACCTCATCAGCGGGGTCTGTTCAAAAGCATACTGTATATTGTGGTATCGTTCTCGTCATCCTCCCTCAAGAGGCTTAGAATTATTAATCGAGCATTGAACATCACAAAAAATGAAAGCAATTTTAAATATAGCGAATGCAAATATATTGATTCAAAACAGACATATGCGATGCATTGATAAAGTAATAAAGTTTGCTATGACAATAATTGTTTGTATAAGCAAAGAAAATACAACTTGAACATTCGAATGAACAAAAAGTCTTCTAGTCTCAGGACTTGTCACTTCAAATGGTGAATCTCGCAGGGATAGTAGAAGAACTCAGCCTGGCCATCTTGGGTGAATTCCACTGCTCCTTCATCAATCAGATCCTGGATCTTGTTCTTCAGAGACCAGCAGTCGTTTGTGGCATGCCCCGGGCTGTCCGAATGATAAGCGCAGTGGGCGTTGGGGTTATACCTTGAAGGTGTCTTGTTGGGGTTCTTAGGAGGGTCCCTTAGAGTTACCAAATTCAACCTCAACAGATGTTGTAAAGCTTGAGACAACGACGTGTTGAGCTTGGTAAATTGCCTCCTAGGCTTGTCTGGCTTGCTCTGATCAACCCGTTGCTCTGGGCGATGTTGTGGTTGGACCTGTGAAGTGGTAGCAATTTGGAGAGGTCTAATCTTCACCATGCCAGACTCTTGTCCTCTCGGAAGCTGATCATTGACCTGGTCCCTGACTTGGACTGTTTGCTTCATGTTGTGTCTGTCTTGATGAAGCTGACTGATCATGGTCCTCAACTCTTCTTGCTCCCGAGCTAAGCCTTGGATGAGAGCCATTTGCCCCAGCATCTGGGTTCTCATTGTATCTACATCAGCTTGCAGACGTTTCAGCCGTTCGTCCTTATCATCTTCGGGACTTTTCTTTGCCAAATTCCCCATGAGGTGTGTCCTCACCTCTTCCTGTCCCTTGGATAGGCTTAGGAAGATCTCCCTGAACTAAGTCTCTTGAGCATGAAGACCCTGGTTATCTTGTTGGGAAGCCATTGCTGAAATAAACAGCGAAGAAGGTAAGAGACCTGTACCAAGGGTACCTGTAATGCAATGATATGTATGTATGCATGCAATGTTTTCAAGGATCTCGCGGGGTAAACAAGAAAATTGTTAAAACTTGAATTTGTATAGCTTGATTGAAGGAACTTCACGTTGTTGAGAGTCCTTCTTCAATAGTCAAGGCTCACCATATCGAGTGGGTCATAGCCCCTGACTCAAGTTATCAACCTTGGCTAGGGGAAAATAAATCCCCTTTGCCCCTTGCTAGACATTTGATTCATCATGACCTGCATCACAAACCCTTGAGATCCTTGAAATGGATTAGTCCTTATGTAGGATGTATGCGATGGTATGATGTTATGCTATGCATGGAGTAATGTAAGTAGGCCATGTAATGAGTCCCAATTAAGGACTGTAAACAAAACCTGCAAGGAACTCGTGTTGTTAGATAACAAGTGTGCAAGTAATTCAAGTTTGAAGGCACACAAGTCACACATATAGCCTTAAGTTTAGGCCAGCATGAAGTTTAGGTACTACCCTCTTGAAGTTTCGTTGGTTAAGACCTGTCCTATCAAAAGTAACCGGGTTCTAGAGGATCCCAATATCATTGACTACCCTCAATCGGTTATAACTCCAGCATCGCAATCTTTTCTTGCGGCCAGAACCATCGCGAGAGTTTAGCCTCAATGGGTGTAGCATACTGCTACTGTTCTATGGCCAAGTTGGGTCAATTTAGGGTTCTAAGGTCGGTTGGTGCTTAATGACTCCTCGGAAGACCCATATTCTCCTCGTTGCAACACAAGGGATATCGGTACAGACCAAGGTGCCACACCAATGTAGCCACTGCTTCACCCGTGTCGGTCTATGCCGGACAGGTCCCTCACAGCTTATGCTACCTAAAAGGGTATTCCTCAGATCCGGGTTAGGATCTATAAAACTCCGATGCAGCCCAAAACAATAAAGCAAACAAAACATTCAATTGAAAACATAAGAGTGGTCTAATCCTAAGGTACACCTCACTTTAACGGAATCCCCAGCAGAGTCGCCAGTTCTGTGATCGGTGGAAATAGAACAGACTGTTTTTTAAGCTGGTTCGCGAAATGTCGCGGTAAGCAAGAGTCGCCACCGTCTTTTATGTTCTCCAACATGGACAGGACAAAAGCACAGCAAAATTCCTTATTCGAGAATGTTTCTCGGTTCGGGAGGTAGATTTATAGAAAGGGAAGGTGTTAGCACCCTTTCTATCCATGGTTATCCATGGGCTCTTAGATACTTGCTCTTATGTTTTCAAAATATTTGCTTTTCAAAATGTGAGTGGGTTTTGCAAAAGTTTCTTCGAAAGATTTCTGAATAACTCTTGTATCAGTCCTCAAGAGTGTTTGAAAAATTGTTTTGAAAGATTTTGAAAGTGTCAGTGCGAAAAGATTTTTGATTTGGTTTTTTAGAGAGCAAGTATCCATGAGTCATCTACCTACCCTAAGGAATTAAGCTGTGTAGAAGTCCTTAAGGTATTGCCATCCCACCATTGAGAGGTAGGTAGCACCACCGTTGGAGGTGTTCGGGTCAATTCGATTGAGGGACTGTGTGGTCACCGAAGCAACAGTAGGACACCTTAGAAGCTACCCTTATGTCCTTGATCCTTTTTTAATCCGAGGCAACTATTTCGAGGCAACTATTTCGAGGCAACTGGATCATGGACATAAGGACCGCTAAAACGTCTTATACTTGACGACCACGTTTCGAAGGCAACGAGTGAGGCGTACCCTAGAAGTGGTGTGTGTATTTGTGTGTTGTATTCAGTTAATGTTTGTCTTGTTAATTAGTGAGCTACGAGTTGTTTTCATTTACATACATTCTTTCATGCAAGTTTAACAGTTAAGGGGGTGCGGAAAGTAAATTGCGGAAACATAAATCCTACGCTATTACAAGGCGCGGGTCTATACATCGCCAAAAATTACAAAGACTCGTTTTTTGGTAAATAAGAACGGAAATTAAATAAAAACAGTAAAAGTCTTAATTACTATTACATATCCCGGAAGCAATTACATAATAATAAACTGTGCACGAATAAAAAATAAATCGGAACGTTCTAAGGGTGTTGACCCTTTTTTAGAAAAGAAATTGATTTTTTGGTCTTTTTTGTAATTAAAATGAAATTAGAGCTAATTAATGGCTGATTAATTAATTTAATTAAAAGAAAATATTTTTTGTTTTTTATGTTTTTATGAAATAAAAGAAATGAAATAAAATTCAAAATTAACTTTACCTAATTCTAAATCTATTTTAATTATTTTAAGAAAAGGAATTAAAATGGCCTAATTAAACTATTTTAGTTAATGTTTATTTACAAAATAAAATAATAATAATAATAATAATGATGTAATTCTATTTTTTTGGTTTTTTTATGAAAATGTGTTAATTGATTAATTTGTTAATAATAATAAAATAAAAAGGTTAGAAATCAAATTGGAAAATAAAAAAAATGAAAAGAAAAAATAAACCAAATGGAGGGGGTATTGGGCCAGGAATGGAGGTTTTTGTTGAAGCAATTCAGGCCCACTGAAATCTAAGCCACGTTTGACTTTCATGATTGCCTGCAGCACATTGACTCCAGACCATGGTGTTCCTTATGCTTGGCCCTTGGATCTATGCTGGTGAACACTTGGAGCGCTGGGATATGAGGTTTATGGTGTTCCTCTTTTGAAAATCTGCACATGAAAGCAATTGAAAAAATAATATGGAAATTATAGGGGACCTGGGAAGAACTTACAGCGCGGTATGAGCCTCAGGACTTGGCAAAGGTTGCTTTAGCTTCAGGTTGTGGCAAGGAATAGAACCACGTGCTTGTTTTGATCTGAAGATGCTCGCAACTATGTTTTAGAACTCTCACTTTTTTTGAATAGTTTTTGGTTTTGCTCTTGGCTGTTTCTGCACACACTCCCTTTTTTGAATGAGGTTGGGAAGGCTTGTATATATAGTAACGAATGAGAATCAATCAAAATTATGGTCATTAAGCTTATGCAATTATGTTCTTGATTTCCTCCATAACCAACATTGAACCATTTGTCATATTTGTGAAAATTTGAATTTTTATGCCCATAATTGGCCTTGCACGAATTTGGAAGGTATTTCAAGGTGTATCAAAGCTAATCAACACAAAATATATCCCTCCATTAATTTCTTTGATTTTTATTTGAATTTTAAAGACTTAAAATGAATTAAATCAAATAAAATTAAATAAAAATGAAAAAATTAATTTTAAATCTTGAAATAAATTGTGGGACACGTGGGAAGCATGGCCAAGCTGAATCAAGTGGAAAAAGTGGGCCCCTTTTGTCAAAAATGAATTTTCAAGGATAGTTGACTTTGGCCATTTCACAAAAATTTCCCAACTTCTCCAATGCATATCTTGCTCAATTTTGAAGCTATGAACATGTTCTTGGACATTTTGGAAAGGTCTTGAAGTTCTCTAACCAATGTCTTTGGTCCCATGTCATTTTGATTTACCAATATCAAGTTATGGTCTTTGACTTAAAGTGCCTTTTTGTTGACTTTTGAAAATGACCTATAATGTTGAAATTGGTAACTTTTTGTGAGAGAATTTCTTGGATTTGGAATGTGAAGATGAGTTATAGGAAATGTCCTCCCCTTCAAGATGAGAATTGGGTGGGATTTTTCTGATGAACCATGAAAAAGTTATGCCTTGGTCAAGTTACAGTTGACTTTTCAGCTGTCCAAAAATAGAAACTTTTGCATCTTGAGACTTTTTGAGCCATGCTTGAGGAATCATGATCAAGAATTGATCAAATGATGATTGTGGCTTAAAAATAAGATGTTGACCAAAATTTTTGACTTTTGACTTCCAAATGACCATTTTGCCCCTACAGTTGACTGTTGAGCAATTAGGGTTTTTGACTGTGCAATTTGATGCTGTGAGTCTTGAACCTTGACATATGGATGCTTGACACTGTATATGAGCATGTGGGACTTGATTGAGCCCTTGAAAACTTCAACTTCCTTGCAAGAACCAAAACCCTAGTTTGACTGGCTTAGGAGGATGGTTTGACTGTGTAGCCCTTGAGTAGACTTTGAACCCTTTGAGGCAAAACTTTGAAGATTATGGGAGGGCAAATTTTGGGGTACAACACTAGTATTGTCTGATGGACAGGTTAGTTCTTAAAGCATGTTTAATAAACAAAGAAAATAAGCCATAAGAGTATCAATGAAAACAAACTGAAAAGGTGGAAACAAAAAGAAGAAAAAATGTTATGTACATGTTTGAAACGACAAGAAAGATTATTCACATGTTATGCTAGAAACGAAAGGTTCAAGGTTAAGAGTGACTTACCTTGCTTGAAGCTTGGGTATGTGAGCTGGAGCTTTAGTTGTTGCCTTGGATATTCCTATATTCGAAAGGGAAGAAACGAAGGTGACGTTTCTAATGCTGGATTCGAAGACAGAAACCAAGTGTTGAGTTGGTGTCAGATTTGAAAGAGAGAAATAAACAAGTATTGTGTTTCTTTAGATGTGAGGGGCCAAGAAAATAAGTGTTGTGTTTCTTCTGGATTCTAGGTTTGAATATGTGTTTAAGTGTTTGAGAGTGTTTGAATTTTTGAGATTTTGATGATTTCTTGAAGATTCATTCCACCACCCCAAAGTAAAAGTCCTTTTCCATCTTGCAAATGTTTCTCTATTTATAGAGAAAAGGTTGAAGGTGTTTGAAGTAACCAGGTTTGTAGGATAACAAACCATGGTTTGGTTGAAAAAGGGAAAGTTTAGTCCCTTTTCGTTATTCCCACGTTTCCAGTACAAGTGGGGGCCTGCTACCTGTTGGGGGCAGGAGATTGGACGTATGCCTTCGGCACTGCTTTCGTCTAGACACAAATCATATTGGATAATGAATCGTTCTTACAGTTCATTGATATATTGAGGGCTAAATTGTGATTTCTTCCTTCGTCAGGCAATTCATCATCGCAGAAGCTTATGTTATTACAAGATGTAATATTACCTACCACACTGCTGAATTGGTCTAATGGCATGTCACTCTCCATGAAGGCTTGGTCCAACACCCGCATTAAAGATTCTCTATGAGTACATGAGTTCATCAATAAGTCCAGGATAAATATCTTTGAAGGGGTCTGCAACAACTGATCCACGATCCGATAGTCACTCATATTAATAATGTTCGACATATCATCCACATCTTTCTCCAGGGTAGCACCATTGGACTCCCCTACTGCTTTCTTATTTTCAACACTTTCAATAACCTTCTTACTAGTACTATCATTTCCTCGAATAACAAGCGCAAACACACGACCACTGCGGGTCACTCTACTGACCTCAGTAGTATTCTCAACATTAGACAAAGAATGTATGGGAACCTCCACACCATCCTCTAGAATTATAGCGTTGTACTTGTATGGTACAACTTTGTCTGATTTGTAAGGAATAGGACCCGGTAAGCAAATCACTATTGGGGCAACAATCGGCTTGCTACAGTATTCAATATCGACATGGGAAAAATCATTGAAACAAGGCATAATTACGTTCACCCTCTCCTTAGAATAATTGGGCATTGCAAAATCATCATCAGAGATCATATCTTCATCTGGAAAAAAATTCATCTGCAGAAGCATATTCATCCTTCGACTCAGTCTTAACCAAGAAATCTTCAATCACATTAACCTCATGGTAATCATCTCTTTGGCCTGAAACCTTAATGGTACCATTATCCAATAACAACTGAATACCTCTCTTCACAATGGAACATCCTCGAGAATATTTGCAGCAAGCCCTGCAAGATCCATAGTGGTGCTCTACCTGACCCTCCCTATGGCAGAAGGTAGCAAGAAATTTCACCAGATCATCGTTCATATGGTTCACATCAAAGATCCTGAACTCTCCAGGACATCCAAATTCCATGTTCCCTTCATCCTCATATTCTTCCCTAGGCCTGATTATATGGATGAGGCCTTCATCCATCATCTCCTATAAATTAGCCTTTATCTTATCGCACCCTTGTACACCAGTACTACAGATACCACAACCAACATGGTCATGAGTATAGTAACTAAACTCGCAAAGGTCTGCATGCATCTTTACCAAGTCTCCTCTGACCAAGTTGATATCATAAATCCGGAAGTCCCCTGGACAACCATCAACCATGTTGACAGCACTTTCTCCTCCGTACTTTGGAAGTGGATTATCTTTTACATTAGGGTTAACATCTTTGAAGGACAAAAGGCCAGACCTCATGATTTTCTATACCTCTGATTTCATGGGATAATAGTTTTCCACATTGTGCTCTGGTGCACCCTGATGAAAAGCGCATGTATGATCTGCCTTATAGTACCAAGGCAATGGTGATGGTATAGCAGGGGTGGCCTAGTCTGGACTAACTTTTTTTGAATCAGTGCTGGGAGTAACTCTGCATAACTCATGGGGATAGAGTAAAAAGGCTCTCTCCTCTGATTTTCCCTTGATTTCCTTGAGGGGCTGGTCTTTGATAAGAGACAGTAGTCGGAGCCGTATTGACAACTGGAGTTACTGAGGCAACCTGTTGATGGCGCTGATGATTTATTCTAGGAGGATTAACCCTTCTCTCTTGAATAACAGCATTTATCTCTCCCTCTTTCTTTTTAACAAACCCATATGATGGTTTCTTTGCACTTCCGGAATTTTCACTTCTTGTCAAACGACCTTCTCTTACGGCTTCTTCCAAACGGACGCCCATTCCTACCATCTCGGTAAAATCACTAGGTGCACTCGCCACCATTATCTCATAATAGAATGCACCTAGAGTCTTTAGAAAAATAGTTGTCATTTCCTTTTCTTCCATTGGAGGAATCACCTTGGCGGCTACTTCGTGCCATCTTTGTACATATTCTTTAAATGACTCCTTGTCCTTCTGGACCATGGCCCTGAGTTGATCACGGTCAAGCACCATGTCCATATTGTATTTGTATTGTCTAATAAATGCTTCACCTAAGTCATTGAAAGAGTGAATATTTGCACTATCATGGCTTCACCCAAGACATCTAGATATGAATAAAAATGCAAGAAGTATGTACAATATGATGCATGATATGCAATGCACATGATTTATTTTATTAATATTTCAAGGAACTCAAAGATTTATAGACAATTTGCAAATATCATAGTACTAACACATTTGAAATACTGAAAATCTCATTATAATAAATTCAAAATGGATTACAACTTCTTAGTACAAGTTTCAATAATCCCAAGTACAAGATAAGATAAAAAATCTAATATCCCAAGAAAATAAAACTGATGAAGATTACTCCAAGCACTGACGCTTCCCTGTGAGTCTTTCAATCTGAGCTTTCAGCTGCTTGTTCTCTTCTGCATACCTATCAGAGACCTCTTTCCAATCACTAGAGTCGGGAAGTGAGCAACTAGGGTCTGACTGAGGTCTAGAGGAAAATAAATCCTCCTGCCTCTCCATCGCCTCTACAGCATAACTCTCAAGAATATCGATCAAATCATATTTCTCCTTCGTCAGTTCTGCTTGGTAGGAAACCTCTAAAGTCTAACATTTATTCTTCTAAGCTTCCTTTTCTTGCTGCATCCTGACTAAAGCAAGTTGAAGCTCTTCCAAATCATCTAACAGGGGGGAGTGGTCTTCACAAACATATCAGGTATGGGTGCTTCACGAGAATACGGCATCTTCAACTGGATGGCTCTTGCGTGTACCCACTGAAGATAAGGCTCGAAAGAAATAGCCCGTATAGGTCACAAGTCCTCCCTACCCTTCCTGTGAATATGACGCCAAGCCTTTGCAATCTGCTCCTTATCTTCCTTATGAACTTCTCCCTCTTTAAGGAAGAAATCGCTCAAATAAATACTATTTGGCTAATCCCTCATCGGATATCTAAGTTGTCGTCATGCAAGAACAAGGTTGTAGTTAATTTCTCCCTTTGTACCAAGAAGAGGTACATTGGGTAAACTACCACAATTGTCGATAATCTCTACATCATGGTAAGTATGATGATACCAAACAATATCTGAATGAGTGGGGCCATAATCTTTAGAGCCCAACGAGGTTCCTTCCTGACATCCCAGAAAGTGTCAGATAGAGGAAAGTGAGAAATAAACCACTGATACAACAAAGGTGTGCAGTAAATGATCATCCCTCCATGATAAGAATATCGAAGATGAATAAAGTAATAAGCATCACCCAGTAATGTAGGAACTAGGTTTCAAATCATAAATATTCTGATGGAATTGATATCCTCAAATTTGTCGACATTAGGGAATAATAACAATCCATAAGCAAGTAGAGAAAAGATGGCCTCAAAAGCAACCGTACTCTTCATCCTAGCAAAGTAACGAGCCTTCTCCAATAAAAATCGAGCAGGTAATCCTTTAATCCCTCCTTTGGTAGTCATGTGGGCTTCAACCTCAGACTTCCCCAAGTTGATGAAAGCATCAATATCATGAGATTTTGGCTCCCCCTCCAAACCAGTAAAAGGAACACGATCAGTAATAGGTAAACCCAACAGATAAGAGTACTCCTCTAATGTATGCATCAACTGATAATCATGGAAAGTAAAGCATTGATACATCAGATCATATAACTGGACCAAAGTCGAGAGAATACCCTCTTTCATCCTGAGCTTCATAAGAGAAATGATGGACCCATACTTCCTCCAAAAATCTATAGAACTCTCGATCTCGGGAATCAGACTTAATAACTCATCTATCTTGGGATCTTTGAAATTGTACTTCCCAGACTTTCTTTTTCCAGAATCCATAGTCAAAAAGTACCTGAGATATTCACAAAGAGTCAACTTTTAAGTCCCTTGAAACAAAATGTCTTTAGAAGATGTTCATAGGTGCATGAGTGCATGATGCAACAATCACACACAAGATCACAAACATAGGGTTCATAGGTTCAACGTCACGAGCATGAGGTCGAAGGTACTACCTATAAGGTATGATCTAAAAGTTATAACCTGTCGAACAAGGTTCTAAGAGGTTCCCGGAGTCTACATTCTTCCTTCGAATATTACCAACTTCCCGATTGACTCGGTAATTAGAAATATTCTCAAGAAAAACTCGTCCGAGATAGTATCATGTGACAACCATTTCCAGATTACTCCATCATAGCTTCTGCACTACACCTAAAAGGCCAATATGGATTAAAGGTTCTACAATCCTCATTTTCAGCAGGCTCCCAGGTCGAAAGTAGCACGTCTTCCCGATTACTCGATAAACGACACTACAATCAAAGTGGCCTCCATTAAGTGGGGGATCTCATGTATCCTTTTTTGGGATTACTCCCTCAAAGTTAACATCACTATACCGCCCGTCATATCTTAAGTTTGTCCAAGTCCGAGTATAGTACTTATGAGAAATCACCAAGCACCCTGAAAACCATGAAAATCTAGACAAACATATATACAACAGATAATAGCACATATACAGATAAGCAAATATAGGCTCGGCCCACTTAGGGATAGACCAGCAATAGGTCAATCTGTCCTCAGTGAAGTCGCCATTTTTTCTGTAGCGGTAGAAATGTTGAGACTAAGCCATTGGATTGACTCGACTCGCACAGATCAAAATAAAAATTTCCACTGTGCTTTATTATTTCCAAAGGAATGGGAAAAGAGAGAATAACCCAAAAATAAGGGGAGAGAGTCTAAGTTCGAGGGTTGGTTATGCAAAGGGAAGGTATTAGCACCTTAAACATCTACGGTATTCCGTAGGAACCTCTTTGAAAATCTGTGTATTTTGGTTATACATGTTGTATAAAATAGATTGTGGGGATGAGAAAAGAAGTATATTTTACAATTTTTTCACCTGTCATGGTTGGGAACCTTTAGTGCCTACGTACCACCTTGCGTGCAATAGGGGGTCAGGGTACACGTGGTTCACCTTTAAAAAAATTTAAAACACATGTGTGTTGGTTAACTTTAAGAGACAATACATCATCATCTTATCCGATTGGAAAACATACTTACTACCCACAATTATGAGAAAGGAGAATTTGCATCATCTCAAAGTGGAGGATATAGCTTGGATTTTAAAATCAACAAAGCCTCACTCAACACCCAAGTGGAAAATATCTCACTTCACTATTTATTGTAGAAGTATAGTAGCTCACATCACTATAAGGATTGACAAGAGTTTAATCTTTTGAGAAAATTTTAAAGTAAAAGGCCAAAGTGGAAAAATGGTTTGAATGAGATTGATTAACTTATAGTCTTCTCACAAAAATGTCAAAGTATTGTAAAATATTTTAAAGTTTGATTTAAGAAAATATTTTGAACACGCATGGACATAAGTCCAAGTTTATTATGAAAGCGGTTCAAGTTTCAAAAACAAGAATAGTTTTCAAAAGGATGGAGAAGATTTTTTGAAATTAAAGAAGATGGGAGGAGATGAAGGGACTATACTAAAGCATAAGGTAAAATATAGGGAAAAGAACTGTCTAACCAACAAGAAGCCAACACTTGACACAATGAGTCAATGTAGAATTATCATCCTTTGGATTTGAAACCAAACAAGCAAAGATAATAAACCTCGTAAGAAAACCAAGCTTCAATTGCATTAAGTCTTCACAAAAATTGGGCAAAGTAATGGTTGTATACAGATGAATTCCCGATCACAAACAAAGCATGTAATCACAATACCATGAACACAAAACAAACAAACAACCCAATGTCTTGGGGTAAACCCCAAGAACTCCAGAAAAAATAACAGCTGAAGTCACAATGTCTCAAAAATAGGCCAAGGTCTCTAATCCTAAGTCCAAGAAGTCCACAATCTCCATAAATGCCAAGGATAGTAACCAAGTAGTCCAAGTAACTTTAAAGTTTTTTATGGTTCAAGTTGATTATTAAGTATCTTCAAAAAGAAGTGAAAAGCTCAAGTGAGCAAAATAAAAATGGCATAAAAGTAAATGCTCAAATGAGCAAAGATGAAAATAGCATGAAATGTAAATGCTAATACAGATGGTACATAAAGTAAAGGCATAAAGTAAATGCACAAAATAAAGTCAATTGTTAGAAATTAGAGGTTAGTTGAATGACCATCTTGAAACTTGCATTTGAAACTCATTAGAAGATTTATAAAATCAAAGCCTCTCAACAATAAGTTTCATTTGCTTTTTGTCAAGTATATCATTCATTTAAAATTCTCAAGACAACATTAAATGATCAATGATGCTTAAGTAATTCACTTTGACCAAAGCTTGTGAAAATTCATTAGAGGATTGATAAGACCAAAGCCTTCTAACAATGAATCTCAAGGTTATTGGATCAAATGATTCAAATTAACATACTTGGGCTTACAAACATGGGTTTGGGCCATGAATGATCATTTCTCGAATCGGGACAAAATTTAGTGCTATGTTAAGCAATCGTAAGTGGACTTATATAGAAGTCGCACCTATTTTGAGGTCGGTCAATAGCATTCTATGTACCATATGTTTTGATAAATGATATGTGAATTATTCTCCAATAACATCTAGTACAAAAAGAAGAGGATAAGATGAAGAAGGATAGGGTAAGAATCAAACCACATTTGAACCAAAAATTTAAATCAAATTATTAAAATCATTCATCCATTTTTTGTGGAGTAAACTCAACACCATAGATCCAATGATGTTAATAAAGCTCATGATCAAAACTTCATAGTCCAAGATCATCCAGAATATATACAAAAATAAAATTTATTTAATTAATAAAGAAAAAAATCTGGAAAAATAGTTTTAAAATGAAAATAAAATGAGAAAATAGCAACTATATTCAAAACATCCAAGAAAAATCAAATAAGACCATAGAAAAATCATAATTGAGTTCAAATACTTATATAAAAGTTTTGGTAATTTTTTAAAGTCAGAAACTATTTTTAAAATTAAAAGAAATAGGAAAAATAAACCAAAAATTGTAAAAAAATAGTAAAATCAGAAATAAAAATAAAATGAGGTCACAAATTTTTATCAAGATGTATTGGATTCTTCCATATTTTTTTTCAGAATTTAAAAACGGGGAAAAGTATTTTTAAACATTTAAGACAAATCAAATAAAGTGAAAAATTATAAAAAATATCAAAACACAAAATAAAATTGTGAAAATAAAAAAAATTAGAAAGAGAGAAATCAAAGGTATTTACCATTTTTTTTCAGATTTTTTGAAGTTAAAATGAATTTTCTATGAATTTTTGAAGTTTAAAACAATTAAAATATAAAATCATAAATAAAAACATAAATTCAAAAAAATGTGGATCAATGGATGAGAGTCAAAACATGTTAGTAAGTTAATCCAATGGATCAGACGCGTTGTGCATATCATGATGTTTAGTGAATAAAGCATGGAATCATTAATTAAATCAGATTTTGAAAAAAGAGTGTGGCATACTTTCATTGGTAGATAGATGAAACGTTGGTCATCTTCAACCTCCAGCCACGAGATTTGCAGATCCATGAAACTGTAAAATTAGAACATGAGACCGGTACCATTCGCTTCGTCTCTTCAAGATGATTCCAATGGTACCTTTGTGAAAATTTTATATAAGTTATAGCACGTTCGTTTTGGAAGAGAAGTTTTGAAAAGGGGTTTGAAATTTCATGGCCAAAACGTACTTCCAGTTAAAAACAAGTGTTCTGACTAGAATCAAGATGATGAGAGCTTCATAACAGTATCAAAGTTTGAGAGAATTGGTGAAGGAATCTACCTATTAAAGTTAAGTTGCAGAGCTCTAAAACTTGACTTGGCTAGCATGATTTAGGGAGGCTTAGAGCTTAATTCTTCTTTTGTTAGCTTCAGTGAGGTTCAAGGAAGGTGAATTAACAAAGAAAATGGATTGATAAAGGTTGTAAGAGCAAATTCGAAGTTGCAGAAAATTGGGTTCAAGAGGGAGTTTGGCAGGGTGATTCTGGCTCTCTAAGTTTGAGAAAATGAATGATGTATGGTCCTCTATTTATATGGAAGCTGATTGAATGCTCAAGCGTGTGGAATGATGAGATTTGGAGGGAAATCATGTGAAGTAGCAAACAAGAAAAGTGCGACTTCTATTTTGATCAAAACTCATCCAAACCTTATGTTTCAATATGCTAATCACTTCTGGAAGTTCATTAAACATGATTAGAAGCAAAAGCGTGCAGAAAACTTGTGTTTAGAAGCCAAACTAAGGATTTCAAATTTTGTCTGGAGTTGAAACTCCAGTTTCAAGGTACCACTTTTGAACCAGTGACATTCTCAGCTCAATGAGTCCTAAGACATGATTCTTGAATTACCAGATGCTTAGAATTACTAACTTTGTGAAAGGTACTCTGCCTGTAAAATTCCTTGGAGTCCCTCTCACTAGTAAAACTCTTACCATCCATCATTACACGCCCCTTATTGACAGGATAGTTGGCAGGATTAATCATTTGACTATGAAGCTTCTGAGCTATGCAGGCATAATCCAATTGGTGAGAAGTATCTCTTATGCTATAGCACAATACTGGATGCTCTGTTTCCCTATCCCAAAGATTGTTATAAATAAAATTGATGCAATCTGAAGGACGTTTCTCTAGACAGATCCTACAGATATCAGTAGGAAAAGTCATGTTGCTTGGAAAAAAGTGTGCAACTCTAGAAAGGAAGGTGGACTGAGCATTATGAACTTGACTGTCTGGAATGAAGTGGCATTGTTGAAATGCCTTTCAAATATGTGTAAAAAATATGATAATCTCTAGGTGAAATGGATCCATATCCATTATTTCAAAACAGAGGATGAGGGTGAAGTGGATACATATCCATTATTTCGAATCTGTGTAAAAAAATTGATAATCTCTTATGTTCATTTTCTTATCATCATGGTTGTTGTTCCAATTTCCAACATTTATCTAAAACATGAAGCATGATCTGTATCAGACCCATTATTTAACTATAATCTAAAACAAGTTAAAGCTCTCAAGTCTATATGTTGATTATGTAAAACTAATTGTATCAAAATCGAGTTTTAAGCAACACAATTAATATTTGGATATATATTTTCAACACATTGTTAGCTATGTTAGCTATGTTTTGTTATAAGAAAGATACAATTTTCTGTAGAGTTTTTGATGACCACGGTCCATATAGTCACATGGTTGCTAAAAGAGTGAGAGATTCTCTTCCTCTAAAGCTGAATACTCATTGGGAACTCACACCCTCTTTAAAAACCGAGTTATATATATATGGAAGAATAAATTTCACAAAAGTTCAATGGCTTGGTTGGTTAGGAAGCTAGACATTTAAAAGAGGGAATGAGTTAGAATCTTGCCTCTTACGACTATTATTTTACAAACTAGCCATATTCATTGCATGTGGCATTTTTAATAATTTAATAAATATTATTCAAATTAATAATTATATTAAATAAAATTACAATTTTTTTTTGGAAAAGTGACATAGCAATAATTTTGTGATGTAGCGCCACGTAGGATCTACCATGTTAGGTCAACATCACAAGTTCAAGTGTCAACTATATAAAATTGGAGGGGGACCACCAAAAAATCAAGAAATATGAAACAAAAGAATAAAAAAACTGGTTTTTTTTTAAAGAAGGACTAAAAAATTATTCAAGTTAAAATAGGAGGAAAAGTGCATTTAAACCAATATTGTATATGAAAGATAAATTTATGGATAATTTATAAATTACTTTTCATTAATAATATTAAAAATAATAATTATTTTTAAAAATAAAATAATAAAACTTATGGTGAAAAAGTTAAATATTAATAGAGTTGTAAAATAATGGGTTAAATATATGGTACCCCAGCCATTGTAGTGAGTTTTGAATATTCTTCCTTCTTTCCTGTTAGATTCGAAAAATCCTAAAACCTAGAAATGGTTGGAAGTAACATTGTTGGAAGCAACAATACATATGAGAACAGCTCAATTGGAGTTTCAATTGTACCCAGGTGTGGATGCAATCGTGCGATGAAGATGTGGGTCGCAAACTCTATTCAAAACCAAAATAGGAAGTTTTACAAATGTCGTAACACAGGGGTAAGTGCTTGAATCCATCAGTTTTGCAGAAAAGCTTTGCCATAGT
Organism: Vicia faba; assembly: GCA_948472305.1. Classification (NCBI taxonomy): domain Eukaryota; kingdom Viridiplantae; phylum Streptophyta; class Magnoliopsida; order Fabales; family Fabaceae; genus Vicia; species Vicia faba. The sequence goes on along the minus strand of OX451741.1, from coordinate 870,592,260 downwards.
GTGTGATTAATGTTTTTTGTGTGTTAATGTTGTTTGCATTTGTATATGGGGAATAATTGTGACCTGTTTCTTTGGGATGATGAAGTTGCTCACTCTACGAATGAAATTACAAAGAGTGAAACATGTTGCAAAAACTGTGAGAGGGAAATGGTGAAGTTAGAAATTACACCAAATAAGTTAGAAAAAGCCAAGATGAGGATCGTTGTTATGAAGATTTTTGTTTTGAAACCATCCCTGATAGTAGGTTGACTTTGCAGCCCCCGTCATCAGGTCTCTTATTAAAGATCCCCCTCAAAACCTTTTTTTTTTAAATTTACACATAAATGACTTAGACACAGCTTATGTTTTATCCTTTCAAACATTTCTTCAAATACAACTACCAAACCTTGAAACATATATGGAAATCAGTACATAATTAACAATTGTTTATTTATAACATAATGACATTAACACACACCTTTTGTTGATCAGAGATAAACACATATCTCTTGTCTTGTCCAGCATATTCCATTAGCAACTCAAGAAACCACCTCCAACTATGTTTTGTTTCAGTCTCCACCACCTCAAAGTCCAAAGGGAAGTATTGGTCATTGGGGTCCCTACCCACATCAATTAATAGTTGACCACCATACTTTGTTTTCAAATGGAATCCACCAACTCCAACAAATGGTCTGTAACCACTAATGAAACCTTTTTTACAACCATCAAAACAAAAGTAAAAAGACCCAAACCTTGATTGAATGAAGGGATTTGTTCTGTCAACGGTGATCATCATAGTATTCCCAAGATTCACTCTTTGTAACTCAGCTGCATATGTCCATAAATTTGTATATTGCTTGTCTGCATCTCCTTCTATTATCTTATTTTCTATGAGCTTTTCCTTCCACTCCCTAGCCATAGTAATTCACACAGAGTAATTCTGTCTCATATCTTGAATGATATCACAAATCCTAACGGTCTCATATATTTGCATCTTCTTCACTACTACCTTAACCACCAACCTAGAGTTTGTAGATTTGTTATCCAAAACCCTAACACGTGTATGTTTGTATAATATAGTCTTTATAGCATAAGTATTCTTATGGTCCACTTTAGAGCATAGAATTAAAAAACCACATTTGACCCTACATTCAACCCTTACCCTGTAGCTCTCATTTTTCACAAAAGTAATTTCTCTACATTCAATACTGACCACTCACGTATTACCTTTCTAAAGTCATCTAGGGAATTGAATTGCGTACCCCACTTAAATTTAAAATTCTTATTCAATTTCTCTCTCCTAAACTTTTTAAGCCTGGGCCTTTTATCATCATCAGAAATATCTAGATCAGAGTTGTCTATCTCATCACTCACATATTCATCATCTTCCCATTTCTTCTTTTTCAATTCTTATTCAATTGCTCTCTCCTAAACTTTTTAAACTTGGGCCCTTTATCATCATCAAAAATATCTAGATCAGAGTTGTCTATCTCATCACTCACATATTCACCATCTTTCCATTTCTTCTTTTTGGAACCACTTAAAAACACAACAATTATGGTTCCCTCATTAATGGGTTGAGTGACATCAATACCATCAAAGCCATCTAAAATAACAATGGTTAGTCCATCCTCACTATCACCCAACCCTTCTACTCATTCATCATCACATCCATCCATCTCAGCAATCTCATTTACGCACCTAGGACTCTTTACTAAGACTTCAATATCAGTTATATCATGCTCCACAAATATTACTCCATCTACTTGGGTCGCACAAGCGTATGCAGAAAACTCGTAGCAATCATTATTGCTCCTAATCTGGAAAAAATTTACATCTATTTCAAGAATATTAGTCCATGTTCTCTAGGTCCCTTGTATATAACCCCACCCATTCACCAACTTGTGAATGCTAACCATTGACCACTTATCCATGTGTTGCCCATAAGCTAAAGTCGAAACACCATCCCTATAAATTGTAACCCCATTAATCAACCTTACAAATTCCTCTCCATGGTGGAATACAACATTGAAGACTTGCATATTCTAAAATTAATGTGGAAAACGATGAATACGTTACAATCAACAACATTGGGAAAATGAAGCATACAGTGAAAATACAAATATGTTGGGTTTTAAAAGCCTCTACATCTTCTTCATGATGCATCTTCTCTGGTTGATCCACTTGCTTCGGTTGTTTCGCTTGATTCACTTGATTCGATTACTTCGCTTGATCGTCTTCGTCTTAGATACTTTCTTTATCATCCCCAATTACTACTTTTGGCTGGAAATGATATCAATTAAGAATCCTAGGTTTTCAAGAGGGTAAAATCAAAAATAAATTATTTTATAAGTTAATTTTCCTTTTAAATAAAACATAAAATGCCCAGCAAAACTTAAATGGCTACGTAAGACAACAATAAAGAATCTTCAACCAAATTCTGCATCAATGTTATTTTTGAGAGAATATGGAAAAGTTAAGGGGAATCACAATTTTTTTTATTAAGGGGGATAAATCAAAACTATTTACAATGACAGGGTTAATGTATATTTAATCCTAAAGTAATTTAACTTATAGGCAAAATACTCATTTTGGTCTCTTCATTATACCCTTGAATTCAGATTGGTCTCTTAATTTTTTTCATGTCACTTTGGTTCCTTAATTTTCAAAATGTTTCATTTTAGTCATTTTTATCTAATTAATGACAGATTTAGTGACCAATTTTAAAATTTTACCGTTGCTAATTAGACAAAAAAGACTAAAATAAAACGGATTGTACCTGACCAGAATGGACCGTCACAGCTTACGTCGAGCAGAAGTTGAAAGTGAGATGTGTGTGTGGGGTGTACCTGCAAGACACTCTAATGCCAAAGTGAGATTCAGAATGATGCAAGAAAGTAAGAGTGAGTAATAAGTGGCCAATCCCTGACCCTCTCAAGTGAGAGGATATTTATAGCCCCTAGCACTGGGCCAAGGTCCCCTCATTGGGCTGGGCAAGCAGGCCCAAAATGGAGACTGCCAGGTTCTACGTGAGTATTGGGGACCAGCACGTGGTCTCCTACTAGAATGGATTCCTCTACATGACCAGAAGGATATAGATGCGGTCTTTTCGGGGTCAAGTGGACTTCGTGATATTCGGGGGCATTGATAGTCAGCCCTACAAGGAGGATGCTCGTGGGGTACTTTCTCCCGTTGCGAAGGATCCTCGCCAGTAATGAGGCCATCAGTGGAGGATCGGCCTTGCTCGAGGAGAAGCCTAGAGGATATTCTTCAAGGTCCTTTTGACTGGCGATGCTCCTCCTCGCATATCCCTGGGTTTATCCCCATGTGGGCTATTGATCGACATAATCGAGGGAAGATTCAGACAGCTGGTCTTCAACAACATTGTTGGGCTGGTCCTCATATGGAGTTGGGCCAATAGAAAGCCCAGTCCAGAACATGAGTCCCCTAAGTCGTTGCTCCTGATGAAGGAGTTATGCCTTAAGTCCACTTTTGCCTTTACGAGGAGCGCAAACTCAACCAGGGATCTTTTATTGTGTCGATGGAAATCATCGTTGGTACGCGTGATTACTCGAGCAGAAGCTGGAATAGGCTTGATGGGGAACGTTCCAGTTATTCCTCAAGTCGATGGGATAGAAAAACAAGCAAGGTGTCGCCACGTGGTGTGACCTTTGGGGCTGTAATGATGGCCTAGGGAGTAGGGGCCATTATTACTTGAGCGCGTAGATGTCGAGGAGAAGGGTGGTCAGTGGGCTTCCCGATACGATGCTTCTCATTCCATGTCATCTCTATATATAGAGCCTTAGGGCCCATTTCCCGCATTCCAATTCTTCTATTAACTTTTTTGCTCTCTACATTCTCTCTGTTGTCAACATTGTTTACTGTTTTTCCCAACCGTCAACGCCACCAAGTCCTTCACGAATTCTTCCATCTACTCTGTTCAAGTAAGTTTTTCAGTAGTAATTGTTGTTTAGGTTGGCTTTATTGATGATTATTTATAGAATTTCACAATCGGGGGGGTTTTTGCTCGAGGCGTTCATATTTTCAGGCATAACGTTCGCGAATAAGCTCGTGATATTCATTTGTTCCCCATAAAATTCATGAATTCTATGCGGGGGATTAATATGCTCCCCGGTGAATTCATTAGTTTGTCCGGTAAATTCATATGTGTAATATGGTGGGAGAAATGACTTGGTTGTTTTGCGTTTTATCGCAATTTTTGCGCATAGTAAGAGTCGCCATCGATTTTTCTTTTATCCAATAAGGAAAGGGTGAAAAGAATAGGAAAGACCTTTGAGATATTTTCTTGAGTTCGGGGGATAGGTTATGAAAAGGGAAGGTGTTAGCACCCTTTTCATCCATAGTTATCTATGGTCTCTTAGTTTCTTGCTAGATCACTTTTGAAATTGCTTTGTTTGAAATGTGTTTGTGGTAGGTTTTGAAAGTATTTTTGAAAAGCGCCTTCGTTTAGGCAAACTTTGTATGCATTCTTATAGAGACGAGAATTATTACAAAGTGTTAGGCTTTTGAAAATATGTCATGTTTTTTGAAATTGTTTGGTGTATTTTGAAAAATGTTCATTTTGAAGATGGATTGTGAGTAAGCAACTAAGAACGTTCTACCTACTCAAAAGTCTTTTGTTCATTTCTCTCTTCCTTGACATTGCTATCTTACCATTGATTGGTAAGAAGCCCTATCTTTGAATGTAAAGGGACAGGTGTGAGTCATCTTATAGTCATAAGATGCAATGTTGTGAGATATCTTAGCATTTATCTTGAGGGACTAAGATCATTTGTAAGGAAATATTCATAGCGTCATCAAGGGACTTTGATCTTGTATTTTTGGTTGTTTTTGCTAAGGCATCTCACATATATAACATGACCATTTTCTCAAGGAAACAAGTGGAGTTAACCCTAGAGGTGCAAGTGTGAAATGCGTTTATTTTTCATGCATCTGTTTTGTCTTGGATTAGGATTGTATAGGATTGATTTTAGTCTTTCCATACACACCCTAATTACCAACTGTGATACGGTGGGAGAACTAACTTGAGGTTTTGCGTTTTGGTGTTCGCAAATGTTTCGGTTTAGCAAGAGTCGCCACCAACTTTTTATTTTATCCTAAGGAAAGGTCAAAAAGCACAGGAAAGACCTTTGAGATGTTTTCTTGGGTTCGGACTCAATTTTCAAAAAAACCGATTTTTTTTACTATTTTGACTCAAAACACGAATTGGCTTAAATCGAAAGGAAACTAGGACCTAGACACGAGAACACTAAACCTAAGACTCAAAAATTAGTTAATAGTATCAAGAATCCCCGACAACGGCGCCAATTTGATCTGTTGTCGCGCGCGGATCAAAACGAGTGTTTTTACGCAACGGTTTCAAAACTGTAGTATTTAGCGACAAATGGCTCGAATATCATTCTCAAGGATTCTTGAAATATTATTAACTAACTGAAATCGAATTAAAGGGGGGTTTGGTTCGATTTTAGGCAAATAAGCTGATTATGAAAAGTGATTATAAAATAAGTTGTTTTTGATATGAGTGATTATAACAAACGGATTCACTGCCTCGGTTCGTACCTATCATCGACTGCTAACATTACAATCTCCTAAGCTAAGTTTCTATCCTATTTGATTACAGTATCAATTAACAAGCGCGGTTGACACGATGAGATACATGTTCCTATGGCCGGATTAAGCATACGGTTAAAAGTGACGCAAATTAACAATTAAGCAAAGTCAATCGCGATTAAAATTTGGGAACATTTATCAATCAAATTAAATCAACAATGTTATATGAAAATCGAATTAAGCAAACAACAATCTCATAACATAGTTGAAAGGAATCGAAATTAAATTGCAAATGCTATAACAATCTCAAAGTTGGAACCTGAGTACAGTAAACCCGTCAGAAAGGTTTTAGTTCTCCATTAATTCGTACAAAGCTTTCTCTTTTTCGTGAACAGTGAATGGGATCCTAAATTTTCTGTAGCATCTAGGTAAAAACTAAAAAGAAACAACCCAACTGGGTCGGATACAAAACTCAGGCCCAAAATAAATGACCCAAACTTAAATATAAAATGCTGCAACTTCAACGACTTTTTCAACCTTGCTACAGCTCGAATCCGCATCGGGCCACAACTAGAAAGTTGTAGGTCATTTTCTTAGCTTTCCAACCAATATTAAAACTCCTCAATCCGATTCTCGTAGCTCCAGTTATGAATTTTTCTGTGAAAGCTGCAGTTGCTGAAAATAAAATACGAAAATTAATTAAATGAAAAAATAAAATAAATTAGCAAAACATATTAAAACATAAATATAAACACAATAAACTAAAGAAATGCATTAGTACAATTGTGGAAGAATGTGCATCAAAATGCACTGATCACCTATACACCAAGCCAGATCCTGCATACGTGCTCTAATGCAAAAACATATAACATCAAAGTTGTAGAGCTTTCCAAGACGAATTCAACCATATAAAAAACTTGTCCTAACTCTCAAAGACCAGAGAGAATTTCTCTGGCCCTAAATCTTAACCTTTTTTTTTTAGGATATTCATGGACCAAATTCTCTTAGCATGCTTAACTAAAATGAAAACTGAGCATATGTACAGCTTCATGGCTATGAATACTACATTTCTTATTCACAAACCTAAGTCTAAATGTTCCTAAATAGAGAGATAGGAAGTTGATAAAAACCTGTTTCAGCTGACTTCGTGTATGGCAATGTGGAGCTTTTCAACAAGGCCTGAGATGTTTGGGAGCTTGCTTGAACTTCCCTTGACCTTCTCGAATGCCTAGCTTGCCTTGAATGTGCTTGAACAAGCCTACATAACTCAACCTGCACAAGCTGAAATCAAAAATGGCAAACCTTGTAAATGGAGTTACAGTTAGTGTTTAAGGGTTGGGATAGCTTGGATAGGTTGTATGGAAGGTGTTTGAACAGGTTTGGGACAAAACGCACGAGCAAATTGTGAGATAGAACTCAAGATGCAGATGCTGCCCTGTTTTGCCATTGAAATGTGATTTTGTGCTATGGGAGGTTTGAGGGCTCAAAGGGTCGTGTTTCTGGCTCAAGGGGATGTGAGAAACTTGTCTCAAAAGCTTGCACCAGTTAGTTTTTCGCAGATGTTCAAGTTCTTGTGTTTTGGATATGTTTCTTGCCTTTTAAGCCAAAATGAACAATGATGTAATACAAGCCTGTACAGGCTATCTATCAGCCTGCTTCTTGTGATCTTGGCCCCTCAAGTTGGTGGATATGATTTGCTGCACAAGATATGGCTCTATGCTCAAGGATTGTGGTTTTGACATAAATCAAACTTTGGCAAAAATGGTAATGTACCTTTTACCATTTAGGGATTAATCTTGTGTGCAGTGCCTTAATGACCAAAATAATGCCTTAGACCAATGGATTTTCATTTAATTATTGAGTGTGGAATGGTTTTGAGGCCTATAATCTAGTGCAAATCAAGCTGATTAGAATTGGTAACTTGTATCAATATGAACATGCCATGGATGAAAAGTGAGTTTTTGCCAACTTCAAGCCTTCGATTCTCCCTAAACACAAATGAGTTTGGGGAGTTCTTGGATATTTTGGAAAGCTTGCAACATGCTCTACAATACATCTTTGAAATTAAATTTGAGATTCCAAGTGGAACTATGTGAAAAATGGCCATGAAGATAGGTCAAAATTCTGCCTAAACTAGGGCAAAATTTCACTAAGTTAAAAGTTTTATGGACCCTTGTTCCAAACATCATAAATTGAGATCCATGCTTCTTTTGGGAAAACTTTGTGAATAAAGGTTGTAGACTTTGTGGAGGACTACAACTTTAATGTTGGAAGTTTTGTTTGAATCCAATTGCATCATGGTGAAAATGTTGGGCAAAGTTAGGAAAAATTAAGAAAATTTCATAGCTTAGAAAAATTCTAAGTTATGAAAATTTTCAACTTTAAACCCTAATTTGCAAAAAAGGGTTTCTTGATGAACAAGTTTCATGTTTTGACACATCTTGATGAAAAATGACCCTTGGCACTTGATTTTGACCAAAAAGTCAAAGTTTGACTTTTCAGTTGTACAGTCAAATTTGATCAGTTGACTGAAAAATTCATCTGTCAATCCAATGCATTTGAGATCTTTTGAATCTTGTGAATAGGTCAATATGATGCCATTGAGTCCTTGAATCGATGCTTGAACCCAATTTGTCATTGGCTAGGCCAAAAGTCAGAAATTGCCTTTATGCAGTCAAAACCCTAAAAATGACCATTTTGCCCTTTTGATGATCTGATCAAATTTCTTGAGGAGTTGTGGTCCAAACTTGATCAAATGGTTCATATGAGTCTATAATGTTGATGTGGGTCAAAAATCATGAGGTTTGACTGTAAATTGGCTACATTTGACTTTTTCCCCAATACAGCTGATTTCTAGGTCAATTGTCCAATTGACTGGGCAAAAATTTGATTCAAGGCTTGAAACTTGGTATGGACAAACTTATGAGTCCAACATGAAGTATGAAGGTCACTTTGAGCATTAGAAGTCCAAAAATCCCTGTGCAAATTCAAACCCTAATTTAGGTCATCAGTGCAAGGAGATGTCTTGAGCAGAGCAAAACCCTAATCCTGTCTTGAGTTCAAAGAGTCTTGTGAGGGGAAATCTTGAAAAAATGAGAGGGAAAATTTTGGGGTACAACAGCTGCCCCGGTTCAATCTTCTTGAACCTGAAGAGTTAGATTGGCGAGTTTGCCTTTCGTGACTCGAAGGTAAAAGAGGATTGGACACTAGAGTGCCCGTAAATTTGCACTCGTCAAAATGTAGCTGAGGGAATGGGCTTAAAGATGCCATTTGGATATGGTAGAATATTGCTGGAGATGGGATTAAAGATGCCATCCAAGATTTGTTTGTTGAAAATCAGGAGAATGAATGTCAGAATGGTATCTGTATCTGGAACGTATCTGAGTTGTATTTGGAGATTGGATTTGTATGAGCAAAGGAATGGCGTCCGTGTCTGGAGCGTATCCAAGCTGTAACTGTATTTGATTCTTGAATGAATATCAGAATGACTGCCGTGTCTAGAGTGTATCTGTATTGTATCCGAAGTCTGAAATCTGAATAAGTGATAGAAAGACATATGTGTCTGGAGTATCTATGGGCTGGAGAATAGGTTTGAATGAGTGACTGAATGGAAACCGTGTCTGGAGCGTATCTGGACTGTATCTGAAGTTGAGATTTGTATGAGTAGCATAATGACTTCTGTGTTGGGAGTGTATTCGGGATGGAGAATAGGTTTGAATGAGTGATAGAATGGCAACCGTGTCTGGAGCGTATCTGGATTGTATCTGAAGTTGAGATCTGTATGAGTAGCAGAATGACTTCCGTGTTGGGAGTGTATCTGTACTGTAACTGGGATCTGAATAAGTGACAGAATGACTTCCGTGTTTGGAGTGTATCTGAACTTAAATTTGATAGTTGAATATGAATGAGAAATAGAATGGCTTCTGTGTTTGGAGCGTATCTAGTCTATATCTGATTGCTGAAGTCTGTATGAGTAGTAGAATGACCGCCGTGTCTGGGGTGTATCCATACTGTATCTGAAATCTTTGAACATTTGTTAAAGATAGCTTTTAATCTTATCCTGAAAAGGGTAAAATGTTAGCTGAAAACACAAAGTTATGTTGCATGAATTGTATGATGCAATAAATATGTTTTATCAATGTTTATGATATATGGATGTAATGTATGCGCATGTAAGATGAGTAGCCGTCTTGCTGAGGAAAATAAATCCTTGATAGCGGGAGATAATGAAATCTTTGACTACTGCCGGGGAAAATAAACCCTTGATTACTGCTGGAGATTCAAAACCTTTGATTTGTTGAGATTGAGAACATCCTTTGGACTACTGCTGGGGATTGAAAATCCTTGGTGACTTGTGGGGATTAACAAGAGTTTTGACAACTTGTGTGGGGAATTGAGAATCCTTCATGACTTTCCTGGCGGATGAGGAAAACTATGACGATCTCTACTGGGGAATTAAAACCTGGAAGGCTTCAGCTGGAGAAATGAGAACAAGAATCTTTGTTCTGCTGGGAAATAAATCTGTGGGGAGAATGTTTATCCTGTTGGAGAATTTTTAAAAGCTTGGGTTTCATGCCACTCTACTGGGGATTTATGGAGGAAATTGGATAGTACTCCACCGGGGTTTAAAGGTTGAAGTTTTGGACTCCGTTGGGGAAGAAAGTTTCATCTTCACTAGGGATTTGTAGTTCAAAGTCTTCTCGCTCCGTTGGGGGTCGGGAGTTTAGAAACTTAGCTCTGACGGGGATTTTGAAACTTAACTCCGATGGGGATGTGTATTTCAAGGTTTCAGCTCTGTCGAGGATCTGAATGACATACTGTGGGGGATTTCTTCTGGACTAGCCTAAAGACGTCGTCCTATACTTTCAACCTATCAGTAATTATCCTTTCTCATTCCATTTTATTTGTAAGCAGTGATTATATTCAAATACATATGCTCATTTAATAAATCATTAGACGTTTTCAAATAAAACACAAGTCTAAAAAGAAAGAAAAGGCAAACAAATTCCTGCACTTTGAAGTATCTTTGTATTAACTTTGTGTAAGTATTTTGTACAAAGGAGACAGACATCCTAGTAAGAGAATGTTGTCATAAAAAATGAGAAAAATTTATATAAAGAAAGATGGCTATGTGTAACAATTCCATGGGGTTCCCATTCTGCTATAGCCTTCACATCTCTGAGTATCTTGTCCATTCGTTGCCTTGTTCGACGATGATTAGGTTTATCAGAAGCCCGGAGCTTGTCTGTGAAGAGATTATCCTTAAAGTGATCCGACGAGACATAGTCATACGCTTTAATTCCCTAACTTTTGCCTGGATCGCCCTTTCGGGTTTTCGATCCACCGGGAAACCCTTTTTTGCCCAAGTCGCCCTTTCGGGTTTTCAACTTGCCGGGTGTACCGATTTTTTTGTTTATCCCTAATTTTTTCCTGAACCGCCCTTTCGGGTTTTCGATTCACCGGGATGCCCATTTTTGCCCAAGTCGCCCTTTCGGGTTTTCGACTTGTCGGGTCATTTATGCGTAGTATCTTTTGACTATGTCTGCGTTCGCATGGTGCGGCAGGTCATCGCCGTCCATGGTGGTCAGAATCATTGCACCACCAGAAAAGATGTTTTTGATCACAAAAGGTCCTTTGTAAGTAGGAGTCCATTTTCCCCTGGGATCACTTTGCGGCAAGATGATTCGCTTGATTACAAGGTCCCCGACTTGGTATACCTGTCTCTTGACTTTCTTATTGAAGGCCTTGATCATACGTTTCTGATACGCCTGACCATGGCAAACAGCAGTAAGTCGCTTCTCGTCAATCAGGTTAAGTTGATCAAGCCGGGTCTGAATCCAATCGTCTTCACTCAAACCAGCATCCTTCATGATCCTTAAAGAAGGGATCTGAACTTCCACGGGTAAAACAGCTTCCATGCCATATACCAAAGAAAAAGGGGTTGTCCCAGTTGAAGTGCGTGCCATGGTACGATATCCGTGCAGAGTAAACGGTAACATCTCATGCCAGTCCTTGTAGGTGACTGTCATCTTTTGAATGATCTTCTTGATATTTTTGTTTGTAGCTTCGACAATACCGTTCATCTTAGGCCGATAGGGATATGAATTATGATGTTGAATCTTGAACTGCTTGCACAGAGCGGTGATCATAGTGTTATTCAAATTTGTATCGTTGTCTATGATGATCCTATCAGGGATACCATACCGGCATATGAGGTTCTTCTTGATGAAGCGGGCAACCACATTCTTTGTAACGGAGGCGAAAGAAGCTTCTTCGAACCACTTGGTAAAGTAATCAATGGCTACCATGATGAAACAGTGTCCATTGGATGTTATAGGCTTGATCTCTCCAATCATTTCGATTCCCCACATCGCGAATGGCCAAGGAGCTGTTAAGACATTGTGAGGAACTGAGGGAATATGTACCTTGTCAGCATAGATTTGGCATTTGTGACAAGTACGGGAGTGTTGATGACAATCAGCTTCCATGGTAGACCAGTAGTAGCCTGCCCGTAGAATCTTCTTAGCCATCGTATGATCGCTTGAGTGGGTGCCAAAGGTGCCATTATGTAGTTCATCCATAATCTGATCAGCTTCGATCTTGTCCACACAACGGAGTAGGACACAATCAAGATTGCGCTTGTATAGGATACCATTGCTCATAAAGAACTTGGCAGCGAACCTCCTTAAGAACTTTTTGTCATTGACTGAAGCTCCTTCAGGGTATTCTTGTGCTTCGAGATACCTTTTGACGTCATGAAACCAGGGTCGGTCCACTACTTCTTCGGTATTAATCTCGTGACAATGTACAGGTTCATCCATTCGTTCAATGGTGATTTGAGGTGCCTCATTATCCCAGTTAAATTTAAACATGGATGACATTGTAGCTAGCGCATCTGCCAGCTGATTTTCTTCTCGCGGGAAATGCTCGAAGGTAATCTTCTCGAGCTGAGGCAACAATGTCAGGACATGTTCTTTATATGGGATGAGATTAGGGTGCTTAGTATCCCACTCTCCTTTGATTTGACTGATAACCAAAGCTGAGTCCCCAAATATGATCAAAGATTTAATTCCCAAGTCAATAGCAGCCTTGAGGCCAAAGATACAAGCTTCATACTCGGCCATGTTGTTGGTGCAGCTGAAGCAGAGTCTAGCAGTGAAAGGTGTATGGCAACCTTTTGGGGAGATAAGTACTGCGCCGATACTGTTCCCAAGCACATTTGAAGCACCATCAAAGTACAGGGTCCATCGGGATCCTTGTTCAGGTCCGTCATACGGTCCATTACCTTTAATTTTGTCCAATGTCATAATATCCTCGTCAGGAAAGTCGAACCTCATAGATTGGTAATCTTCGATGGCTTGATGGGCCAGATGATCGGCTAGCACACTCCCCCTTTATAGCTTTTTGGGTTGTGTACTAGATATCATACTCAGTCAGGATCATCTGCCACCTAGCGATTCTTCCAGATAAAGCAGGCTTCTCGAAGATGTACTTGATCAGATCCATTTTAGAAATCAACAGAGTGGTATGTGTCAACATATACTGCCTTAGCCGGCGAGCAGCCCATACCAAAGCGCAGCAAGTTTTCTCGAGCAGTGAGTAGCGAGTCTCACAGTCGGTAAAATTTTTGCTAAGGTAATAAATGGCATGCTCTTTTAGGCCAGACTCATCATGTTGGACCAGTACGCACCCCATTGAGTTATCCAAAACAGTCAGATACATGATTAAAGGTCTTCCTTCGACGGGTGGCATCAAGATAGGAGGTTCCAACAAATACTCCTTGGTCTTATCGAAAGCAGCTTGACAGTCATCATTCCATTCAACCACCTGATCTTTTTTCAACAGCTTGAAGATTGGTTCACAGGTAGATGTTAGGTGAGAGATGAACCTTGCGATGTAGTTTAGGCGTCCCAAGAAACCTCTGACCTCCTTCTCAGTGCGAGGGGCAGGCATTTCTTGTATAGCTTTGACTTTGGCAGGATCAACCTCGATGCCTTTGTTACTGACGATGAATCCCAAAAGTTTACCGGACCTGACTCCGAAAGTGCACTTGCTAGGGTTCAGTCTGAGCTTGTATTCTTTTAACCTGACAAACAGCTTTTGCAGATGGTCGAGGTGTTCTTCTTATGTATGTGAACGGGATATCATGTCGTCTACGTAGACTTAAATCTCATGATGTATCATGTCATGAAACAAAGCTACCATGGCTCGCTGATAGGTTGCCCCGGCATTCTTCAGTCCGAATGGCATCACTTTATAACATAAGGTACCCCACTGCGTAACAAAAGTAGTCTTCTCCATGTCTTCGGGGGCCATTTTGATCTGGTTGTACCCTGAAAATCCATCCATGAAAGAGAATACCTTGTGTTGAGCTGTGTTGTCAACCAAGATGTCAATATGTGGTAGTGGAAAATCATCTTTAGGGCTAGCCCTATTTAAGTCTCTGTAGTACACACACATTCTGACTTTGCCGTCCTTCTTAGGCACGGGAACAATGTTAGCAACCCATTATGGATAGGAAGTAACGGCCAGAAAGCCAGCATTGAATTGTTTCATCACTTCAGCTTTGATCTTCTCAGACATATCAGGCCTCATTCGGCGGACTTTTTGTTTGATTGGTGGACAGTCTTCTCTTGTAGGGAGACGGTGAACCACAATATCTGTATCCAGTCCCAGCATGTCTTCATAGGACCAGGCAAAAATCTCAACATATTCATTCAACAGCTGAACTAAGCGTTCTTTGACATTTGGCTCTAGGTTGGCACCCACTTTAACCTCTTTTCTGTCTTCGGCGGTACCCAAATTGATAGTCTCCAACAACTCTTCATGGGGTAGAATAGCCCTTTCTTCTTGTTGTAATAATCTAGCCAACTCTCCAGGCACTTCACAGTCTTCATCACCTTCGTATTCGGCATGATTGACCAGACCTTCAGAGTCACTGAAGGCCATAGCAGAATTGTTACCCGTGGAATCCGGAGTGGATGGGTACCTGCATTTTGTGAGTGTGGGCGTGTGTAAGGGATAGCCACCTTTAAACAAAATAAAATGTAAAAAGAAGAAAATGAACACAAAATTTTATAGATGAAAACGTCCATGATTCATTAAAAATTGCATATGAAAATGAAGAATCAAAACCCTTACAAATGGACCTATATGCCCCGGGTAAGGCATAAGGCGAAAAGAGTGTACGAATTGTTTAATAATTATTACAGACCAAACAGGAAATGTTCAAAAGATAAATTACTGATTGATGAAAGTAATGGGAATGAAGTCTTTCGCCTCCCAGTTGTCCAGTCCTCCTTCAATGGTTGGAAAGATCCAGTCTTCAAAATTGTTTCCTTCTTCATCATCTTCTAAAGCATGAACTCCATGATGAGTGATTTTCAGTGGCGGTCCTCCAGCCCGGGAGCGACGCACAGCTTTCTGGCTAGCAGCAGTGAAACCCAATCCGTACTTATCTATCTTGTAAGGAAAATCTGGAAATTGACCTCATATCGTGCTTCCTCCTTCCTTGATCACAACCTCTGCATATTTAAGGGATGACATCTGGGACACAGGCTTGGTAATGATGGGCACATCAGTCATTGTCTTGGCCACCGTAACTTCAGGAGAAACCTCTTCAAAGTGTTGGAAAGGTGTTTCTATGAATTCACCATCTAACTCCACGTAGCGGAAAGAGTTAAGGTGGCTTATCATATACTCCTCCTCACCATGAACTGTTATGATCTTACCCTGGACTGGGTATTTGAGCATCTGGTGTAGAGAAGAAGTGACTGCCCCAGCATTGTGGATCCATGGCCTTCCCAACAAGCGTGAATATGAAGGACGGATGTCCATCACATAAAAAGTAGAGTTGAAAATTTCCGTTCCCACCTTGATTGGGATGTCCACTTCTCCGTGAACCATCCGCTTAGAACCGTCGAAGGCTCTAACAATGATATTACTGGGCTTTAGGGTCAAACCTTCATAGTCCAATCTATCCAATGCTTTCTTTGGTAGAACATTTAAAGATGAACCGGTATCAACCAGAACATGAGAAAGTGTAGTTCCTCTGCACTCTACCGAGACATGCAGCGCATCATTATGCTTTCTTCCCTTAGACGTAAAATCGGCATCAGAGAAGCCAAGACCATTGTCGGCTGTAAGGCTGGCTACACACTCTTGAAACTGATCCGCAGAAGTTCCTTGAGGCACGTGCGCCGTCTTCAGGAATTTGATCAAGGCTTTGGCATGAGCCTCGGAGCAGAGCAATAGAGCCAACATAGAGATTTTTGAAAGGGTTTGCCCCATCTGCTCTACGACATCATAGTCGCTCTTCTTAATTATCTTTAAAATCTCCTCCATCTCCTTTTGGGTGGTATCGGGGATAACCAAAGTCTGAGCCCTCATCCTGAAGGGTGTTTCTTGGATCCCCTTACCTTTATCAGTAGTAACAGCAGAGGGTACAACTTCGGGAGTAACAATTTCTTCAATCACTAGAGTTCGCACAGATATCTCGATAGGCACAGGAGCACTTGAGGGTCCTAAGACTGCCCGTGGAGGAGCAATCTCCGGAGAGAAGATTCTTCTGTTACGAGTGATCTTACTTGTCCCCGCAATGTTCCCCACATCAGGAGTCTCTTCATCGGAATTTTCTTCAACTGATTCGATCTGTTTCACACCGTGATAGAAGATCTCTCCTCCATAATTCCATGGTATCGTCTTGTTGGACTTATATAGGATAGTCCCCGGCATGGTAATCTTCAGCGGTACAAACTTTGGATCGGGTGTAATCTTAACAGGCCTTTTGCAGGTCTTGGAAAGATTGTCGGAAATGGTGATTATAGCAACATCATTGATTGGAGTAACAGGAGTAACAGGAATAACAGTAGTAACAGGAGTTTTCTGAAAGAGGATCTCTTGAGTATCCATCAGGCGTTGGATGCCTGACTTCAACAACGGGCAGTCGGATTGCAAGGTCGAACAAAGGTAACAATCTTTTTCACAGCCTGGAAAAATCCCGGCTTTCAACAGATTCATCTTGATCATTGGCAACAGAGTCATTAAGTCACCAACATCAGTAACATGAAGATCTTCTACAATAGCATGGACATTATGACCATGTTTTGGCATAGGAGCGGATATCACATTAGGTTTTTCAGGGGCATCAAATTCCACCTCCTTGGCATCTATCAAATCTTGGATCTTGTTTTTAAGGGCCCAACAGTTGTTGGTATCATGCCCTACACTGTCTGAATGGTATGTGTGATACGATGGGAGAACTGACTTGGGATTTTGCGTTTGTTTTCGCACTTGTTCGGTTTAGCAAGAGTCGCCACCGACTTTTTATTTTATCCTAAGGAAAGGTCAAAAAGCACAGGAAAGACCTTTGAGATGTTTTCTTGGGTTCGGGGGGTAGATTATGAAAAGGGAAGGTGCTAGCACCCTTTTCATCCATGGTTATCCATGGGCTCTTAGCTACTTGTTTTAGATCACTTGTCTTTGCTTTTCAATTGTTTGAAATGGTGCTTTGTGTGTGGTTTTAAAAATGTTTTAAAAAAGATGCCTTGTCTAGGCAACCTTTGTAATGATTCTTGTTTGAATATATACAAAGGTGTGTGTCTTTTTGAAAAGATATTCCAATGTTTTGAAAGTTGTTTTGAAATTGTTTTGAAGTTGTGTTGTGAAGTGTGTTTGAAAAATGGCAAGGATGTTTTGCAAGATTTTTGATCAAGTAACTAAGAGTTGTCTACCCTATTTTACTCAAAGATTTTTCTTATGTTTTTTAACCCTTTTTAACAATGTTGTTTCACCATTGTATTTGGTGAACAACCTTGTATTAGGATGTTAAACGGTACAGGCGCGGGTCATCGCATACAATCGTTGAAAGCAACTTGTGAGACGCTCTAGCAATTTTGTAAGGGACGAGATCGTTTTATCGAAGGCAACATCGAGGGTCATCGAGGGACTACGATCTTTGTTTACCGAAGGGGCATTTACTAGAGTGTCTCATACTCGAGGGATATGATTGCATTTTCTGAGGCAACAAGCGAGGTTACTCTAGAGGTGCAAGTGTGAATTGTGTATTGATTTTCATGCATTTATCTTGTATTAGGTCATCTAACGATTGATTTTGAATCTTCGCATACAAACCCTAATTACTATATAGTATATGGAAAGCGATAAATTGCGGGAATTTAAAGTCTAAGTTATTACAAATAAGTATCCGGGGATGGGGGTACAAATGTTTACAAATGGGGATGAGTCTTATCAGAATAGTAATGTCCAAGTATATATTACAACCAAATTGAACTGTCGCATTCTCAATGTAACAAATTGTAACAAAACGTAAAAATAAAGAGAATCAAAAGAAATATGAGATGCGTATATTTATTTACAAATGATCAAATACAAATTTTAACTTAAAAAGATTAAGTATTTATTATTATTTATTGTGTTTTTGTTAATTATATAAACAAAGAGTTTTAAAGAAAAGAAAAATTATTTAAGTTAAAGTTTTATTGTTTATGTATTTTTTAAAGAAAACTCTTATATAATAAAAAAAACTCTATTGATGTTGTATGACAAATTAATTAGTAATTAAAAATATGTTAAGACAAATTAAAGTAATTACTATCAAAATAAAGAAAAAGATTAAAAAGAAAAGTAAAAAAATGAAAAGGGATGAAGGTTAAAGGGGGGGGGGTGCAGGCGCTAGTCATCATTGGGCTCAAGTGTTTATTGGGGCGAAGGCCCATCTGATGCTTAACAAATTTTGGGGTTAATTCATTTGTTTCAGAAATTAGGGTTTACAGCTTAGGTTACAGCAGCGCCTCTCCTCTCATCTTCGTTCTCTTCGTCTCTCTCAAACCCCATGAGCAACTGATTCCTCCTCTTGAATGTGTTAGCCACCAGAGCGCCGCCTTCGTCCACTTCATGCCCTCTCTCTTCAGGGGTCTAGGATCCTCGCTTGTAAACGGTATGATTTGTTTCAACTTGCATTTTAAGTTTTTTTTTATCTTTTTACAGTCATGTCTTCGCTTTGATTATTACATGCATGTTTATTCTTTGGCCTTTGATGTTTCCATGTAGTAAAAGCTTGAGGTTTTTAGAGACATACCTTGAACGTCTTGTAAACTGAAAGAGAAGGAGGTGAGGCCGGCCGGTGGCGCTCTCAGGAGGCTAGGTGGAGAGACGAGGATGATGTGTATCTGGTATTTTGTATCTTTTCGTTGTTTGATGATGATCTCATTTCTAAAAACCCTATATCGTTTTGCTTCTAGATTTTTCCTCTTTCTTCTGGGTTCAATAATGAGGATATTCTGAGACTTGCTTGTCTTTGTTGGTTTGGTTGTTTTAATTTGAGTTGATGTTGATTACTGATTGTTGGATGATGAAGCTTATATTCTGAAACTTATTTGTTGTTTGCTTTTCACTGATGTTTGACGATGGTGAAACTGAAAACCATTGCTCTTTTTTTCACTTCTGGGCCTCCTTTTCTTCTTTGGGTGTTGGATATTGATGATGGTGTTCTGAGATTAGCTCATTGTTATTGCTTTGATTTGAGTTTGCTGATGATGAAACTCTGAAACTCGTTGTTGATTTGTTAGTGATGATCTGGGTTCTGAAACAAAACTAGCTTGATGATTTTGTTGTTCTGAGGGCTATTATGCAGGTTTGCAAGTTTTAGGCTTGCTTGTGTTTAGGCAAGTTTTGCAGTTTTCACGGGTTTGCTGTGTTTGTAAGGCAGGCTTGGTGTGGGAAGCAGATTTGCTGGCTTGTTTGTGTTTACAAACAGGTCTCAGGGTTTTTTGAGCTTGCAATTTTGCAGTATATGTAACTGAGTGTTTTTAGTTTTACAGGTTTGTTGTTTGAGCTTTTGGGAAGTCAGGCTTGGGCTTGTTGGCTTGAGAAGCAGTCTTGCAGGTTATGCTGGCTTCTGGTATGTAGGTTCAGTTGGAGGCAGTTTGTAGGTTTTAGTTTTGGAGGCAGTTTTGAACTGAGCTCCTGAGTTTTGGTGAGCTTGTTGCTTTTGTAGTTTTGAAGACTGCAGGTTTTTAGTTTACAAACAGGTTTTGCAGTTTTTACTCTGTATATCTCCCCCTCCTGGACTATTTACAGTCTTGTTCTTTTTATATCTTTTGTTCTCTTACTGCCTTTTACAGCCTGCCAAAACTGCAAACCTTTTTCTGGTTCTCTCTTTCTCTCTACATAAAAGCATTTTTAAATTGCTTATTATATATTTTCTGAAAAGCTTGTTGGCCAGAACATGATGAGAGCTAGGACAAGCTCTTCCTTGTAACTTGGTTCATCTCTGCATTGTTGTACTTGTTTCCATATTTCCTGCATTGTGCTTTCTTGGACAGCTTTGTGTACTTTGACAGCTTTGTGTACTTTGACAACTTTGCAACTTGGTTTGCTTTTGTGTGCAGCCTTGTGCCTTTGGTTGACTAATGCAGTTTGTTGTTCAGTTTGCTTTGCCTTGCCTTATATCTTTGCATTTTGAAATAACTTGTATGCTTGCAATTTTATATATTTATTTTAAATCTTCTTGTGATTTGCAGAGAGGAAAATGAAACATGATGAACATAGCATTTCTGATTCCGGCCAACAAGCTTTAATGATGATTCTTTTATTTGTCTGCTTAAAAATGTTCTTCAGTTAATTGCACTGATTTCCTTTTTCTTCTGTCCTTTGCAGGTAAGTACCAGTTGAATAATGGAGGACGCAGTAAAGATCAAAGGTTTCAAGAGATTTAGGCTTTAGATTTATTTTCTTTTCATTTATTGTAATAAATATTATTGTAAACACTGTAAATTATAAATTTACAATATTCGAATAACATTTGTAACAATATTTGAAATAAATAAATAAAAAGTCTTTGTCAAATAAGAATTTTCTACTGTCAAATATTCCATTCTTTCCTTGTATTGCCTATTTAATTATTTAAAACTCTTAAATTAAAATAAATGGAAATGTATCCCAATGAATTTAATCCAGATGAAATAAATAATCAACAAACTTTGCATGCTCGCAATCTCACATTAATCACAATATACCCGGCATTCCAATTAAGCATATGCTTTGTACAGTTAAACAAACAAGCATTCCACACACCTCTCACTCCACTGATCAAACCAATGCCTCAAAGTTTGAATCAAAAGCCTCAGCTCCTATCCCAGATATTTAGGTTTTGAGAAACAACCAGTAATCTCGAACAAGCGTAAAAATAATGTAATAGTCAACTGAAATACTGTGGATTCAATTTCTTCTGAGAAATGCGAGCGCAAACCCTAATCCTGGATTACTGTCAAAGAAAAGTCTGCTTGATCAATTCCTGACCCAATCTTGAAAAGTCAGTGGAAACCCTAATTCTGGATTTACTTGATAAAGAAAAGTTTGTTCGACCGATTCTTGAGCCAATTTTAACAAAATCAGTGGAAACCCTAATTCTTGGATTTACTGTTAAAGAATAGTCTGTTTGGCTGATTCTCGAGCCGGTCTGAAAAATCAGAGAAAACCATGAGGTTGTGATTTCTTGTGAAAAAGGGAGGGCAAATTTTGGGGTACAACAGTATGCATATTTCACATTGGAATGATAATAGGGAGAAGAGGTATTTGGGTTTTTAGGCGCTTCTTTCAAGTTGGTAAGGTTTAACTTTAACAGATGAGGGAGGACCTGAGCCGGTGTCATATTGATCCGGGTGAACTGTCGTTGTGGCCTTTCTACCCTTTGCTGGTTAGCTCTGGGTTGACTGCTTCGAGGTTGATCGGCTGAAGAGTTCTGGATCATCACAACCCCCATCGCTGGTCGGCGCTCCATTCTTCCCTGATTTCTCTGGGTGTGACCAGCAGAAACTTCCTTCTTGGATGGGAAGGTCTTCTTGATAGCAGTGGAAGCAGAGGTATCCTTCTGAATTTTACCACTCTTAATGCCAGCTTCGACCCTTTCACCCGTCAGAATTAATTCGGTGAACCCTGCAGATGAGCTCCCGATCAAGTGATTGAAGAATGAGCCTGACAGGGTCCCCAAAAACATATCAACCAGCTCTCTATCCGAAAATGGTGGCTGCACCCTTCTAGCCAAATCCCGCCACTTCTGGGCATACTCCTTAAATCCCTCATTAGAGGACATACCCATACTCTGTAGTTGAGTACGAGTAGGCGCTAAATCTGCGTTATATTGGTATTGTCGGTAGAAAGCAGCAGCTAAATCCTCCCAGTTATGAACATCAGATATCTCAAGTTGATAGAACCAGTCCAATTGCGTACCCGACAAACTATCTTGAAAAAAGTGGACCCACAGATCCTTATCAGAAAAGTGAGGTTGGATCTTTCTGACGTAGGACCGCAGATGCATCTTCGGACAGGACAAACCATCGTATTTAGAAAATGTAGGCACTTTGAACTTGGGAGGAATGACGATCCCAGCAACCAACCCTAATTCTTCGAATTCCAACCCAGGTACCCTTTGTACCTCCATTGCTGCCAACCGATCTTCCAGATTATTATACTTATCGTCCGCCGAAGGGTACTGCTGTTTGGAGTAATCTTCATCCTCTTCCTCTTCTTCTTCTTCAGCTTCAGACTCGGAGGGCATTGCAACTCCCTTTCCCTTACCAACCCCTTCGTCAGACGTCGAGGGGAAATCGAGGACCCTTCTAGCCTGGTTCTCAAATCTTCTTCCCATAGTGGCCACACCAATTCTCTTCTTTTCCTTTTCCTTCTCTTTCTCTAACAGTGCTTTAAGATCCTCTTGACCCTTTGCCAAGGTCATGAGGAGTTGTTGGAATTGTGAATTCTGTGCTTGCAGATCTTTGACCGTCTGCTCTATATCCATCTTGCTGAAATAAACAGCAGAAAGATAAGGAAACCTGGTGTGAAGACCTGTTTATGCATATGGTGAATGATATGTATTCATGCAATGCATTCAAGGATTTCAGAAATTCAAATTTGTTGCAAACAAAAAGAACACACGTCATATTAATAAGAAGAAATTTGTTAGTACATAAATGCCCCATGGGCAAAATATTACAAAGTTCTTAATGTAAAAAGACGTTGCACATCCTTTTTGGTGCGATGTAAGTGTTGAGATTATGCTCTTCATGGAGTAGACGGGTAAGTTCCAAGACCTTATTCTCACTGGCGTAGAAGCTGGCTTCAAAAGTATTATGTTCTTCCTTGAGCTGTATCCAACTCTTTTGCAAATCTTCCAATGATGTTGGCATGTCTGGATGTAGGAGGGTGTATGAAATCTCTCCTTCCCTAACAGGCTCTTTGATCATAGGCAGAATGTGGGGGTAAGGCATCATAAGACTCTGGGCGCGGGTTCGTACCCACTTGAGATAAGGCTCAAGGGGGATGGAATTCTTGTGCCCCAGTGTCTTACTATCCACTTTGTTGGGCATCCTCCAAGCTCGGATAAACCTTTGTCGAAGTCCTTGAGCGTCGTTGTCGAAGTAAAAAACCGAGTCAGGAATTAACATATCATGAGGGCCCTCCCTTCGAGCATATCCAAACTGTCTCAGAGCTAAACAGGGGTTGTAGGTAATGCCTCCCCTAATGCCAAGTAGTGGGACATTAGGGAATTCCCCACAACGATCAATGATGATGACATTTTCTCTAGACCGAGAACACCAATGAACATCAGAATGTGTGAGGGTCATCAACCGTTGTGACCACCTTAAACCCTGCTCATTCTTTAACACTGACTGGAGAAGGTGAGAAATAAACCACCTTGCTAGAAGAGGAGTACATCATATGAGAACACCTCTTTTCCTCATTGTTCGTGTGTGAAATGAGTGTAGGATGTCCCCAAGCAATGTAGGCACAGGATTTCGAGATATGAAAATTTTGACAGCATTCACATCTATAAGCTGATCAGGGTTTGGGAACAAGACCAACCCATAGATGAGAAGTGCTACAATCTCTTCAAAAGCTTGTAGATCTAGAGAATTCATATAGTCTTGTGCCTTCTCAAACAGAAACTTTGCCAAGAAACCCTTGACACCACTTCTGGTTTCCCAAAGACCTTTGATATCAAATGGTTGCAAGTGTAAGGCTTGAGCAACATCTTCCGGCTTTGGTTCTCTTTCCGTACCGTTGTAGGGTAGTTGATGGAGAATAGGAATCCCCAGAAGTTGAGAAAAATCCTCCAAAGTAGGTACTAGTTGGTAATCAGGAAATGTAAAGCAATGGTGTAGGGGGTCAAAGAACTGGAAGAGAACTTTCACCATGTCTTCTTCAATGTTGGAGCTGACCAAGTTGAGAAGTCTACCATGTCTTTCACTGAAGGGAGAATTCTCTGGAATCTTGGAAGTAAGCTCCTTGAGTTGAGGAGGGATCCTCACAAGGTTGACCTGAATAGTTTTTCTGCGGAGTGATTCCATAACCTACAAAACAAGAACAAAGATAAAGATCCAAACCCTTGAAATGGTTAGTGGATGCTTTATGATGTTCATGATGTATGCACAAGTATATGTACAAGCAAATCACACAAGATCCTAGTTTCAGGCTTGCATGGGGTTTCATAGGTAAGTACCCTCTTGAAGTTAGTTGGCTCAACCTGTCCTATAAATAGTAACCGGGTTCTAAGGAGCTCAATATCACTGGATTATTTTCTGTGTTCATTGTTTCAGTTTAGCCACTTAACTAGCAACCGAAATATTCCAAGAAAATAACCCTCAATCAGTGTAGTATCGAGTATCCACCAACTTCGGACTGCACCAACGTCGCTCATCTCACTACCCCTAATAAGGCCAAGATGGTCAAGTAAGGTTCTAAGAGTTCATTAGTGCTTCATGACATCACTCAGCGGCCCCGTATTCTCTTTGATTGACTCAAATGCTACTGGTACCCACAAATATGTCGCATGCTACTGGTACCCACAAATATGTCGCACTAATATAGCTATTGCTTCAACAATGTATTGCTATTTACCTATGAATGTTTCCCAAATCTGGGTAGAGGATTTCAAGCCCAAACAAAAGAACCAATTGTAAAGCAATCAAATCAAATAAGATAAGCATGTAAAAGTGATCTAAACCCTAAGGTTACTCCACTTTTATTAGTTTTCCCCAGCAGAGTCTCCAGTTCTGTGATACGGTGGGAGAACTGACTTGACATTTTACGTTTTGGTGTTGGCAAATGTTTCGGTTTAGCAAGAGTCACCATCGACTTTTTATTTTATCCTAAGGAAAGGTCAAAAAGCACAGGAAAGACCTTTGAGATGTTTTCTTGGGTTCGGGGAGTAGATTATGAAAAGGGAAGGTGCAAGCACCCTTTTCATCCATGGTTATCCATGGGCTCTTAGTTACTTGTTTAGATCACTTGCTTTTGCTTTCAATTGTTTGAAATGGTGCTTTGTGTGTGGTTTTGAAAGATGTTTTGAAAAGAGGCCATCGTCGTGGCAACCTTTGTAATGATTCTTGTTTGAATGTATACAAAGGTGTATTTGTCTTTTGAAAATATTTTTCAATGTTTGAAAGTTTGATTTGGGAAATGTTTTGAAATTGTGTTGTGAAGTGTGTTTAAAAATAGCAAGGATGTTTTGCAAGTTTTGATCAAGTAACTAAGAGTTGTCTACCCTATTTTACTCAAAGATCTTTCCTATATGTTTTTAACCCTTTTGACAGTGTTGTTTTACCATTGCATTTGGTAAACAACCTTGTATTAGGATGTTAAACGGGACAGGCGAGGGTCATCGTATAGACCATGATAGCAATTGTGTTAAGTATTTTTAGCAATTTTCCGAGGGACTAGATCATTTTGTTTAGGCAACCAAGATAGCGTCATCGAGGGACTATGATCTTTTGTTTTGTTTTTGTTTTGCCAAAGTACTCAACATGCATAACATGGCCCATTTTTAAGGCAACAAGTGGATGTAACCCTAGGGGTGCAAGTGTGCATTGTTTATTAATTTTCATGCATTTTTGTCTTTGTATTAGGTCAAGCTACTGGTTAATTTTGGATTTTTGCATACAAACCCTAATCTCTATCATGGCATATTTGAAAGAATAAAATGCGTAAAATAAACCTAAGCTATTACAACATTGATATGGGGAGGGGGATACAATTATGAATGGGGATTATTTGACAAGAAATTAAAATCCTAATTTTACTATTACATCCAAATTGAATCAAATGACATAAATAACAAATGAATAATATTTAGATAAACAAATTAAATAAATATACAAAATGATATTAATATGCAAAAAATGTTTTGTTTATTTTTATGTATGTAAAAAAATATTTAATGTAAAAAGAAAGGAATAATGAAAAAGGATTATTATTTTTTATTAAGGATAAACCCTAATTTTCTTTTAAGAATACAAATATATTAAATATACTATTTATATACAATAAAATAAAATAGTGTATATACAAAAAATAAAATATATTTAGAAAAAGTATTATTTGAGTATAAATAATAATAAAAATAAAAGTGTAATATTTTTTTATGTTTTTATTCTAAAGTATCTAATAAAAGTGTGTGTGTGTGTGTGTGTAAAAGTGTGGAAAATTATTTTTTATAATAAATAATATTATATATATATATATATATATATATATATATATATATATATATATATATATATATATATATATATATATATATATATATATATATATATATATATATATATATATATATATATATATATATATATATATATATATATATATATATATATATATATATATATATATATATATATATATATATATATATATATATATATATATATATATATATATATATATATATATATATATATATATATATATATATATATATATATATATATATATATATTAATTATATTAAATATGTACAATAAAATAAAATATATAGAAAACAAAAATATATATAAACAATATTTTTTTAGTGTAAATAAAATAAAGAATAAAAATAAAAGTATAATGGTTATTATATATTTATTTTCAAGTTTTCAATAAATAAAGTTTATACTAATTAAATTATTTTTTATGTTAGAAAAATAAAAATAAAATACAAAATAAAAGGTGAAAATTTATAAAAATATTTTTGGGTATTTTTTATATTTGGAAATAATAAAATAAAATCAGAAATGAAAATAAAATACAAAAATATAAAATATAAAGAAATTGGGCTAGGGGGTGTATTCAGTAAAAGCGGGGTGCCAACAGTGAGCCAGGACCAAGCCCAGCCCACCACACTTCATCTTCAACCTTTGTTCTAAAAAACGCGCACGCCCTGTACACCAAGCCAGATCCTGCATATGTGCTCTAATGTAAAAACATATAACATCAAAGTTGTAGAGCTTTCCAAGACGAATTCAACCATATAAAAAACTTGTCCTAACTCTCAAAGACCAGAGAGAATTTCTCTGGCCCTAAATCTTAACCTATTTTTTTCAGGATTTTCATGGACCAAATTCTCTTAGCATGCTTAACTAAAATGAAAACTGAGCATATGTACAGCTTCATGGCTATGAATACTATATTTCTTATTCACAAACCTAAGTCTAAATGTTCCTAAATAGAGAGATAGGAAGTTGATAAAAACCTGTTTCAGCTGACTTCGTGTATGGCAATGTGGAGCTTTTCAACAAGGCCTGAGATGTTTAGGAGCTTGCTTGAACTTCCCTTGACCTTCTCTAATGTCTAGCTTGCCTTGAATGTGCTTGAACAAGCCTACAGAACTCAACCTGCACAAGCTGAAATCAAAAATGGCAAACCTTGTAAATGGAGTTACAGTTAGTGTTTAAGGGTTGGGATAGCTTGGATAGGTTGTATGGAAGGTGTTTGAACAGGTTTGGGACAAAACGCACGAGCAAATTGTGAGATAGAACTCAAGATGCAGATGCTGCCCTGTTTTGCCAGTGAAATGTGATTTTGTGCTATGGGAGGTTTGAGGGCTTAAAGGGTCGTGTTTCTGGCTCAAGGGGATGTGAGAAACTTGTCTCAAAAGCTTGCACCAGTTGGTTTTTCGCAGATGTTCAAGTTCTTGTGTTTTGGACATGTTTCTTGCCTTTTAAGCCAAAATGAACAATGATGTAATACAAGCCTGTACAGGCTATCTATCAGCCTTCTTCTTGTGATCTTGGCCCCTCAAGTTGGTGGATATGATTTGCTGCACAAGATATGGCTCTATGCTCAAGGATTGTGGTTTTGACATAAATCAAACTTTGGCAAAAATGGTAATGTACCTTTTACCATTTATGGATTAATCTTGTGTTCAATGCCCTAATGACCAAAACAATGCCTTAGACTAATGGATTTGCATTTAATTATTGAGTGTGGAATGGTTTTGAGGCCTGTAATCTAGTTCAAAGAAAGCTGATTAGAATTGGTAACTTGTATCAATATGAACATGCCATGGATGAAAATTGAGTTTTTGCCAACTTCAATCCTTCGATTCTCCCTAACCACAAATGATTTTGGGGAGTTCTTGGACATTTTGGAAAGCTTGAAACATGATCTATAATCCATATTTGAAATGCAATTTAAGATTCCAAGTGGAACTATTTGAAAAATGGCCATGAAGATAGGTCAAAATCCTGCCTAAACTAGGGCAAAATTTCACTAAGTTAAAAGTTTTATGGACCCTTGTTCCAAAAATCATAACTTGAGATCCAAGCATCTTTTGGGAAAACTTTTTGAATAAAGGTTGTAGACTTTGTGTAGGACTACAACTCTCATGTTAAAAGTTTTGTTTGAATCCAATTGCATCATGGTGAAAATGTTGGGCAAAGTTAGGAAAAATTAAGAAAATTTCATAGCTTAGAAAAATTCTAAGTTATGAAATTTTTCAACTTTAAACCCTAATTTGCAAAAATGGGTTTCTTGATGAACAAGTTTCATGTTTTGACACATCTTGATGAAAAATGACCCATCGCACTTGATTTTGACCAAAAAGTCAAAGTTTGACTTTTCAGTTGTACAGTCAAATTTGATCAATTGACTGAAAAATTCATCTGTCAATCTAATGCATTTGAGATCTTTTGAACCTTGTGAATAGGTAAATATGATTCCATTGAGTCCTTTAATCCATGCTTGAACCCAATTTGTCATTGGCTAGGCCAAAAGTCAGAAATTGCCCTTGTGTAGTCAAAACCCTAAAAATGACCATTTTGCCCTTTTGATGATCTGATCAAATTTCTTGAGGAGTTGTGGTCCAAACTTGATCTAATGGCTCATATGAGTCTATAATGTTGATGTGGGTCAAAAATCATGAGGATTGACTATAAATTGGCCACAGTTGACTTTTTCCCCAATACAATTGATTTCTAGGTCAACTGTCCAATTGACTGGGCAAAAATTTGATTCAAGGCTTGAAACTTAGTATGGATAAAATTATGAGTCCAACATGAAGTATGAAGGTCACTTTGAGCATTAGAAGTCCAAAAATCCATGTGCAAATTCAAACCCTAATTTAGGTCATCAGTGCAAGGAGATGTCTTGAGCAGAGCAAAACCCTAATCCTGTCTGGAGTTCAAAGAGTCTTGTGGGGGGAAATCTTGATAAAATGAGAGGGCGAATTTCGGGGTATAACACTAACAATTATATGAAAAGCGATAAATTTGTGGAAATTAAAATCCTATGCTATTACATCATTAGGGGAGTGGGGAGTACAAATTTACAAATGGGGGATGAAAGCAAATAAACCTAATTTACTATTACAAGGCTTTGACAATTACATAATTATAGTGTGAAATAATAAAATGTACAAAGAAATATAAAGAGAAGAGAAATTGTTTTTATGTTTTTTTATGAAAAAGGTCTTAATTAATCAAATTGATTTGAAAAATAAATAAATTAAAATCTTAATGTCTAAATTAATTTAATCAAAAGAAACAAATTGAAATAAAACCTAAGTCAAAATATTAAATTAATTTTAAGAAAAGAAATTGATTTTAATAAGAAAGTGTTTTTGTCCCTTTTTTTTAGTTTAGAAAAAGAAATAAAACAAAAGTATATGCGTACATATAAATATTAAATAAAATATCTTTTTAAATTTTTTATATGAAAATAATAATAATAAAAATATAAAGAAAAATAAAAATATAAAATATAAAAAAATATTAAAAAAATGTTTCATGAGCTGACACATGAGCTTATATATTGGCTCATGTGTTGGCTCTTGTATTGACTCATGTATGTTTCTTGCTCCTGGAAGTCAAAACAACTCAGTATGAGTCGACGCATACTAGTTTCGTATCGACTCATAACCATTTCGTGTCAATGCATATGTATTTCGTGTCAACTCATAACCTATTTTGAATATAATATGTGTCGACTCATATCATTTCGTGTCGACTCATAACTGCTGTTTTTTGCTTTTATCACTGTTTTGCTACATGTAAAAGTCAGTTCTTAACACAAGGTTAGTGAAAATGAAAAGCGAGCATATGGTTAGCTTCAAGGAAATGATATCTACATTTTATCTTCACAAATGAACCATTAATGATGCTTGTATGAAGAGTTCAAAGTCAAGAAAACTTACCTTGAAACTGAAATTTGCTTTGAGTTTGAGCTACTGTATGGGCTGTTTTTGTGCTTGGGAAGTGATGATAGTGATGTTACAGAAGTTGTTCTTGTGTTTGAACAACTTCTATATGATGTATGTGGAGTGTTTGGATGGTTTGTTTGGAATGAACTTGCAAAGTATGAAGGGTTCAAGGATTTGGATTTCAAAGCTCAAGAGTGGGGACTTTGTGGATTGTTATGGCTTTTGTGAATATGAGATTTTGAGGGTTTATCAACACAACAAAAATTCTGGATATTCTCTCTCTATTTTTTCTCACCTCTTTCTCTTGCAATTGGCCTCTCTATTTATAGTGAAGGTTTGAGAGAATTCTGGTTTGGTTGAGATGAAACAACCAAGTTATCATGAAAATTGGTGTTCCAATGCATGGTACAAGCATCGTCTGAAGTTTCTAGGAGCTTCTAGGCATGTTGCTTCTTGCTTTGACATTGTATGTGCATAAAAATATTTGAGAGGCTCAAGGAGAGCTGACTTTGTATAAAGCATGCTTTATGTGAAGGCAATGGTGCCTTTGTGCCATAAATGGAATGATGCAATGGAAAATACATGAATCACTTGCATAATGGTTCAATAAATTGTGTAAACATCTGATTATGGATAGATTTGCAAGTCACAAGGCCTGCAAAGTAATATTATGCAGCACTTCATGCAAATTGGATTATTTGTTCTTCAACAAAATGACTTGCAATTCAAGAATGGATGCCCAACTTCACGCCCTTGAATCTCCTAGCTCAAGTATGATAACTTCATGCTCTTAGATATTTTGGAAAGCTTGAAATATCCTCTATAACTTTCATGTTGACCATTTTGACAAAATCACCTTGGAACTATGTGAAAAAAATGCCAAGAAGTTGGGATAAAATCCTGACCAAAATCTATTGAAAATTTCTCTAAGTATTTCATGAAAATGTCATAACTTTAGGAATTTATAACTCAGAATCCAAGCATTTCTAGAACTTGTTCTTCCCTACAAAGTTTTAGATCTCATTGAGATCTACAACTTTCATGTTGTAAGTTCTCCTTGAATCATCTTGTATCATGATGAAAATTTGGTATGAAGTTATGAAATAAACATGTGCAAAACACTTAGAAAAATTCATAAGTCTTGAAAAGTTTGACTTTTCAAATTGACTTTTGAATTTCTTGACTTTTTGATGATCAAATTTGATATTCTTGAGTGTCTTGATGAATTTTAACTTTTGAAACTTAATGTTGACCAAAAAGTCAAAGTTTGACTTTTGGTGTTACAGTTGACTTTTTCATCATTACAATTGATTTTTGGTCATCTGGTCAATTGACCTTGTTCAAACTTGAGCTTTTGAAGATCTTTGTGAGAAATGTCTTGAGAAAAGAGAGGGTAAATTTTGAGGTACAACAACTGCCCCTGTTCAATTTTCTTAAACCTGAAAAGCGAGAATGGCACGTCGTCGTTCGTAGCTTGAAGGTAGAAGATGATTGAACACTAGAGTTCCCAGAAATTTGCACTCGACTATGTGTTAGTTGATTGTGTAGGAAATGGGCTTAAAGATGCCATTTGGAGAGATGATGTAGAGTTTTCAGATATGGGCTTATAGATGTCATCCAAAGGTGATGGTTGATAGAAATTAGATTAAGTCTAAGCTTGACTTTAACTGAGAGAAGCATCAGAAAAAATCTTTGGTCAATTCAATTATGAATGATATGCTGGAATGGACCTGTGTTAAGCCGTGTCTGGAGATGTATTAGAAGTAATCTGTGTAAGATTTCTTCATGATGAGCTCGTGTGAAGCTGTATCTGGAGATATATGAGAAGGAATTCGTGTAGGATTTCTTCGGGATGGGTCCATGTGAAACCGCATATGTAAATATACGAGAATGATCCTGTGTAAGGCTGCTTCGGGATGAGTCAGTGTGAAACCGCATTTGAAAATGTACGAGAATGAGCTTGTGTAGGGCTGCTTCAGGATGAGTCCGTGTGACACTGTATCTGGAAATTCATGAGAAGGAGCCTGGGTAGGGCTGCTTCGGCATGAGTCCGTGTGAAACTTCATCTGGAAATATATGAAAAGAAAGCATGTGTAGGGCTTCTTTTGGATGAGTCTGTGTGAAACCGCATTTGAAAATGTACGAGAATGAGCCTGTGTAGGGCTGCTTCGGGATGAGTCCGTGTGAAACTGTATTTGGATATTCATGAGAAGGAGTCTGGGTAGGGATGCTTTGGGATGAGTCCATGTGAAACTTCATCTGTAAATATATGAGAAGAAAGCCTGGGTAGAGCTGCTTTGGAATGAGTCCGTGTAAAGCTACATTTGGAAGTTAGAAGGAATTCGTGTAAGATTGCTTCAGGATGAGCCCGTGTAAAGCTACATCTGGAAATTTTGAGAAGGAATCCGTGTAAGATTGCTTCAGGATGAGCCCGTGTAAAGCTGCATTTGGAAGTTAGAAGGAATTCGTGTAAGATTGCTTCAGGATGAGCCTGCGTAAAGCTGCATCTAGAAATTTTGAGAAGGAATCTGTGTAAGATTGCTTCAGGATGAGCCCGTGTAAAGCTACATTTAGAAGTTAGAAGGAATCCGTGTAAGATTGCTTCAAGATGAGCCCGTGTAAAGCTGCGTCTGGAAATTTTGAGAAGGAATATGTGTAAGATTACTTCAGGATGAGCCCGTGTAAAGCTACAATTAGAAGTTAGAAGGAATTCGTGTAAGATTGCTTCATGATGAGCCTGTGTGAAGCTGCATCTGGAAATTAGAAGGAACTCGTGTAATATTGCTTCATGATGAGCCTGTTTGAAGCTGCATCTGGAAATTAGAAGGAACCCGTGTAAGATTGCTTCATGATGAGCCTGTGTTAAGCTGCATCTGGAAATTAAAAGGAACACGTGTAAAATTTCTTCATGATGAGCCCGTGTGAAGCTGCATCTGGAAATTAGAAGGAACCCGTGTAAGATTGCTTCATGATGAGTCAGTGTGAAGCTCCATCTAGAAATTAGAAGGAACCCGTGTAAGATTGCTTCATGATGAGCTCGTGTGAAGCTGCATCTGGAAATTAGAAGGAACTCGTGTAATATTGCTTCATGATGAGACCGTGTGAAGCTACATCTGATCATATAGATAGTTGCTATGTCTTGCTTCAGGAACTAATCTTAGACCTGTTGAAAATTGTTGATGATGATTATGTGTTGATTGATCTTTCTTGAAAAGGTAAAGAGTTAGTTGTATGCAATGTCATGATGTATGAAATGTATTGTGTAATGGTGTTCTCAAAATAAATGAGATATGCATTTCGTATGCATATGCTATGATGTATGAACATGAAATGTTATTGAAGTGCATCTTTATCTGGGAAAATAAATCCTTGACAAATGTTGGGGAGTTTTGGGAAATTAAATCACGGATCGTTGTTGAGGATGAAGAGTGTATGCATCTTCAAACCTTGTTTATAGTATTTCTGTTGGGGATTCTTGTTTTGTTGTTTGAGGAGAACTCTGTTGGGGAATGTTGACTTTTCTTGAAGGAAACTCCATGGAGAGTGTTGATTT
The DNA here is from genome assembly GCA_948472305.1 of Vicia faba. Taxonomy (NCBI): domain Eukaryota; kingdom Viridiplantae; phylum Streptophyta; class Magnoliopsida; order Fabales; family Fabaceae; genus Vicia; species Vicia faba. Next base: position 870,558,682 of record OX451741.1, on the reverse strand, counting down.
CTTCTTGAGGGAAAGAGCTCGGGAGTTTTAGTCGTCCTTTTCTCTACTGGGGAGTTATCTCTTAATTGGAGAGAAAGAAATTTTAGCTATTATTTGGTCAGATTCTAGGCTCAACAATAACTTGCTGGGGATAAAGAAGTTAACTGTTATCTAGTCAGATTCCAGGCTTTGCAGTAACTCACTGGGGATAGTGGCAAACTCTAACTGGGGAAGAGGAGTTTTGTTAGTGAGTTGAAGAAGTTAAACTATTATTTGGTCGGGTCCAGGTTTCATAGTAAATTGAACGGTTATCTGGTCGAGTCAAGGTTTCAGCAACTCAAACTCTTATCTGGTTGGGTCCAGGTTTCAGAAATTTAAGGTTAACTGGTATCTAGTCGAATTCCAGGCTTCGCAGTAACTTACTGGGATAATAATGAATCTGTTGGGGAATGCAATGACTCTACCGGTGATTAAGGGGTTTTGTCTGTTGATTTGTATTGGTCTAAGAGAAAGACTGATACTGGGGAATTTGTAGTTTATTGGGGAAATAAACCTTGTTGAAGAGAATATTTGACAATCTACTGAGGAGTTTTTCTTTTGGCAGAACTCCTCGAGGATTCGTCTTAAGACCAACTCAGCTGGGGAGAGGCTTTCGGGAGATTGAAACTCTGGTTGGGGATTGCATGGATCCAACTTTGTGGGGATATCCATGAATTTGGCCTTGTGGGGTTTGTACCCTTATCCATGAAGATTATTCTGTGGGGATAACCTTATAGAGCTGGCTCTGGCGACTTCACTGGGGATCACCTTATGAAAGCGACTTTGTGGGGATTTGTCACTATCCATAGTAGTAAGTGTTGTAGCATTGTCAGGAAATGTTTGCTTGGTCGTGCGTGACCTTTTACTAGAATTCATGTTCGATGCCTCAAGTGATTCGGATGGAGACCTGCCCCGGCTATGAGAGATTTCTTGGAATCTTGACTTGACCACCACAGATGAGTTAGATAGTAACATGTCATGCTCCTTGATCATGAGATATTTTTCATTGGAAGCGTCTTTCAATTTGAAGTGATTATGTTCATTGAGAGGATTTCCGTTCATTGGATATTCTTCGTACGAGTTTCTCTGTTGTCGACCAATTAGCCATATCCAAACAACAATATTTAAACAATACAAAGTTTATGTCTGTCTTGAAGTTTTGAAAATGCATTTTTAGAAAATAAAAGAATTTTGTAAGAATATGAATTCAACTAAGGATTTATAGTAAGCCTTACAGGAGTCAGGATAACTTTTGTAATAGTATGCTTTCAAACTAACCCATGCTTCAATTAGGGCTTTTGTGGGGTTGTAACGTGGTCTGGTTCACAGTTTAAGAAACAAAGGATAAGGATCAAAGTTTATTTGTACCCACTCGTTCTTCATGACGTTCTTCAGCCCTATACTTAGTTAATTGTGCGTTTTTAATTCCAAATGAGTCTGGAATGGCGTTTTGGTGATGGTTCGGATACTGGAGGTTTATTTGTGAAGGCAGACATTTTTGTAACATTTTTCATGTTGTCGAGGATTTGTAGCGACCTTTTTTTATTATCCCTAATTTTTTGCCTAACTGTTTTTGTTTTGAGACTACATTTAGCGGGATGCCCCAGTTTTTCTTAAGTCTCCTTTGTAGGTTTTGACTCAGTGGGATTTTTCTTTTGAGAGATAATGACTGCCTATTTTACGGGGAACCATCACCGTATTTTGATTCAGAAGGATGTTTTTGATGTCATTCATTGTGTATGAAGTGAAAGCTTGCGACTGAACGCGCATTTGAATTAAATGAGAAACTACCCTGCCCAGGTTATGACTAAAGGTTTAAATTTGCGTGAAAAAGAAAACTCCTACTTCTTTGGCTCAAAAGGGTTGACTAGGGATTATCTTCCTTATAACTCCACTATTTAGGAGTTTAAACAACGCTTGTACATCATCAGTAAGGTCTTTCCAAAAGCATAATGTATGAGATTATGGTATTGTTTTCGTCATCCTCCCTCTAAGGCTTACAACTTTTAACGAGAGTTAAATATCACGAAAAGGAAATAAAAATCACAGTTTAAATATAGTGAAAACGAATGTATTAATTTAAGACAAACATATGCAATGCATTAATGAAACAAAGTTTAACATAATAGATAAGTGTTCGAACAAACAAAACAGATTACAATTGAAAATTCAAAATGAAATGGACATTATCAATGATTTGGTATGGGAGCAGTGGTCATGTTGGGAGTCTAAGGAGGGCCGAATTCAATCTCATTGGCATCAATCATATTTTGAATCTTGTATTTCAGCGCCCAACAATCGTTAGTATCATGCCCAGGACTGCCCAAATGATAGGCACATATTACATCGGGATTGTAGTTAGGAGAAGAAGTTTTGGGGTTTGGATGAGGTCCTATCAACGTGATCAAATTCATCCTCAACATGTGTTGCAAAGCTTGAGACAGTGGCATGTTAATTTTGGTAAATTGTCTTTTGGGCTCGTCTTTCCTTCACTGATTTCCCCATTGTTGTTGTCACACTGATGCAGGACTAGAGATCAGGACTGCCCCCACATATTGGTCGTGGTTACTCTTGTTACGACCCTTTTGGCCGTACACGGTATCAGACTCTTTCTTCCCATTGTATGGCTTCATCTGAGTATCGGAGGATGTAGCCCCTTGGATCTTTCCGCTTCTGATTCCATTTTCAACTCATTCTCTAGTTAGAATCAACTCGGTGAACCCGGCCGAAGAGCTTCCGATTAGGTGATTGAAGAAAGGTCCTGTCAAAGTTACCATAAAGATATCAACCAACTCCCTGTCAGTTAAGCGTGGCTGCACCCTGCCAGCCAGGTCTCTCCACTTTTAGGCGTACTCTTTAAAGCCTTCATTTGAACCCATGGTCATATTCTGCAACTGCACACGAGTTGGTGCAAGATCAGTGTTGTATTGGTACTGCTTGTAAAAAGCAGCAGCTAAATCCTCCCAGGTGTGGATATTGGTCCTCTCAAGTTGATAGAACCACTCCAACTGCGTTCAAGATAATCTTTCTTGGAAAAAGTGAACCCATAACTTCTGATCAGTGGTGTGTGGCTGAATCTTGCGGACATAGGATCTTAGATGAAGCTTCATACAAGAGACCCCATCATACTTGGAAAAAGCAGGGATCTTGAATTTATGGGGAATGACCACCCCATGAACCAAACTCAAGTCTCCAAAGTCCAAGCCAGGAATAGCTTGGATCTCCATAGCCTTTAGTTTGTCTTCAAGTTGTTTGTATCTGTTGTCGATCGGCGGGTATTGCTCATCCGAATAATCCTCGTCTTCAGATATTTGATTGTTTCCACCCCTACCACGGGTGCTTCTAGCATCTTCATCTTTGGAGGAATCCTCTTCAACTTGAACTTGTTGAACGGGCCCTTTAAACCTCTTCCCCATGTTGAGGATGACAACCTTCTTCTTAGTCTTCTTCTTACTCTCTTTAGTGAAGAGTGCTTTCAGATCTTCCTGTCCCTTGGCTAAGTTCAGGAGCACTTGTTGGAACTGGGCATTCTGAGCTTGGAGATCTTTAACTGTTTACTTTAGAGCCATTTTCTTACTGAAATAAACAGCGAGAAAAATGAGAAACCTCTCTTGAGAGTACCTGTTATGTAATGACATGCATGATACGTAAAAATGCAATGTTATCAAGGATCTCGCGGGGTAAACACAAGAAGATGTTAGAAGTTGAACTTTTATCACAGCTTTGATTGAAGAACTTCGTATCATTGGATGTCCTTCCACGAGAATAAAGCTCACCATGTCAAGTGGTTCATAGCCCTTGACTCAAGTTAACGCATTTTGGTCTTTGACAACATTTGGTTAGAGGAAAATAAATCCTCTTGCCCCTTGATAGACGCCCGATTCAACATAACCCTACATCACAGCCGCTTGGGATCCTTGAAAGCTTTATTGAAAATGCTATGGTATGATGTCATGATGTTATGTATAAATAATAATACACAAACAAAGCAAACAAGTCCTTAGGTTTAGGCTTCCATGAGGTTCATAGGTAATTACCCTCTTAAAGCTTAGTTGGTTCAACCTATCCTAGAAAGTAACTGAGTTCTAAGGGATCTCAATATCACCAATCTTTCTTCATCGGGCATTGTTTCAGCGCAAGCCTCTATATTGGCAACCGAAATATCTCGAAAGTCTGATCTCAATGAGTGTGGCATCGAGTATCAACCAAATTCGGACTGCACCAAAGCCGGCTACCTCACTAATTCCTTATGGCAAAGTTGTTCAATTAAAGGTTCTAAGGTTAGTTAGTGCTTCATGACACCACACAACAGACTCGTATTCTCCTTGACTAAACTCAAGGGCTATCGGTACCAACAAATATGTCATAGTAAAGTAGCCATCGCTCCAACCATGTTGATATATGTCGTACAGTCCCCACGATCTATTGCTACTTACCTAATGGTGTTCCCCGATCCGGGTAGAGGATCAAAATAAGCCCAAATGAAGACCCATAAATGTAAAGCAAACAAATCAAACAATTAAAGCAATTAAATGTGATCTAGCTCTAAGGTAACCCCACTTTTAAGATACTCCCTAGCAGAGTCGCTAGTTCTGTAATACGGTGGGAGAACTGACTTGTTTGTTTTGCATTTTATCGCAATTGTTATGGATAGCAAGAGTTGTCACTGACTTTTCTTTTATCCAATAAGGAAAGGGTGAAAAGAACAGGAAAGACCTTTGAGATGTTTTCTTGAGTTTGGGGGGTAGGTTATGAAAAGGGAAGGTATTAGCACCCTTTCATCCATAGTTATTTATGGGCTCTTAGTTGCTTGCTAGATCACTTTTGAAATTTCTTTGTTTGAAATGTGTTTGTGGTAGGTTTTGAAAGTATTTTTGAAAAGCGCCTTCGTTTAGGCGAACTTTGTATTGATTCTCGTCTCTATAAGAATGCATACAAAGTGTTAGACTTTTGAAAATATCTCATGTTTTTTGAAAGTGTTTGGTGTATTTTGAAAAATGTTCATTTTGAAGATGGATTGTGAGCAAGTAACTAAGAACTTTCTACCTACTCAAAAGTATTTTGTTCATTTCTCTCTTCCTTTGACATTGCTATCTTACCATTGATTGGTAAGAAGCTCTATCTTTGGATGTAAAGGAACGGGTGTGAGTCATCGTATAGTCATAAGATGCAATGTTGTGAGATATCTTATAATTTCTCTTGAGGGACTAAGATCATTTGTAAGGCAATAATCATAGTGTCATCGAGGGACTTTGATCTTGTATTTTTGGTTGTTTTTGCTAAGACATCTCACATGCATAACATGACCATTTTCTCAAGGCAACAAGTGGAGTTGACCCTAGAGGTGCAAGTGTGAAAAGTGTTTATTTTTCATGCATTTGTTTTGTCTTGGATTAGGGTTGTCTAGGATTGATTTTAGTCTAGCCATATACACCCTAATTACTAACAATTATATGAAAAACGATAAATTTGCTGAAATTAAAATCCTACACTATTACATCATTAGGGGAGTGGGGAGTACAAATTTACAAATGGGGGATGAAAGCAAATAAACCTAATTTACTATTACAAGGCTTTGACAATTACATAATTATAGTGAAAAATAATAAAATGTACAAAGAAATATAAAGATAAGAGAAATTGTTTTTATGTTTTTTATGAAAAAGTTCTTAATTAATCTAATTGATTTGAAAAAGAAATTAATTAAAATCCTAATGTCTAAATTAATTTAATCAAAATAAAAAAATTGAAATAAAACCTAAGTCTAAATATTAAATTAATTTTAAGAAAAGAAATTGATTTTAATAAGTGTTTTTGTCCCTTTTTTTAGTTTAGAAAAAAAAAATAAAACAAAAGTGTATGCGTACATATAAATATTAAATAAAATATTTTTTTGAATTTTTTATATGAAAATAATAAAAATAAAAATATAAAATAAAAAAAATGGTTTTATGAGCTGACACATGAGCTTATGTATTGGCTCATGTATTGGCTCATGTATATTTCTTGCTCCTGGAAGTCAAAACAACTCAGTATGAGTCGACACATACTGGTTTCCTATCGACTCATAACCATTTCGTGTTGACGCATACGTGTTTCATGTCGAATCATAACCTATTTTGAACATAATATGTGTCGAATCATAGCATTTCATGTCGACTCATAACTGTTGTTTTTTTCTTTTATCACTGTTTTGCTAGATGTAAAAGTCAGTTCTCAACACATGGTTAGTGAAAATGAAAAGTGAGCATATAGTTAGCTTCAAGGAAATGATATCTACATTTTATCATCACAAATGAACCATTAATGATGCTTGTATGAAGAGTTCAAAGTCAAGAAAACTTACCTTGAAACCGAAATTTGATTTGAGTTTGAGCTACTGTATGGCATGTCTTTGATCTTGGGAAGTGGTGATAGTGATGTTACATAATTTGTTCTTGTGTTTGAACAACTTCTATATGATGTATGTGGAGTGTTTGGATGGTTTATTTGGACAGAACTTGTAAAGTATGAATGGTTCAAGGATTTGGATTTCAAAGCTCAAGAGTGGGAACTTTGTGGACTGTTATGGCTTTTGTGAATATGAGATTTTAAGGTTTTATCAACACAACAAAACTTCTGGCTATTCTCTCTCTATTTTTTTCTCACCTCTTTCTCTTGCAATTGGCCTCTCTATTTATAGAGAAGGTTTGAGAGAATTCTGGTTTAGTTGAGATGAAACAACCAAGTTATAATGAAAATTGGTGTTCCAATGCATGGTACAAGCATGGTCTGAAGTTTCTAGGAGCTTCTAGGCATGTTGCTTCTTGCTTTGACATTGTGTGTGCAGAAAACACAGTTGAGAGGCTCAAGGAGAGCTGACTTGTTAGAACATAATTTGGTCCTACATCCCAGTTATAGTTTTTATGATAACAAACACATGATATACTTATATAAAGAACAACAATGCTCGCCAATAAAGTATCCTTATATGCAGGGAAGTTCTGATGTGAAGAAGACGTGCTAGATAATCTGGAAGTTCTGATTAAGAAGCATAGAAGATATTCTAGATCATCTAGAAGTTCTGATATAAGAATATCTTTTCAGACACAACATAAGCAAATTTGTGTAACACGCTGAATGAAGAAGTTCTATGATGTAACTTCTGGATGCACCAACGTTGTGTAAACAGGATCTCTGATACTCTGATCTGTAAAGTTTTGAACAAGCAGTAAGGGACTCCGAACGTAATATTCATCCTCTGGTGTGAGAAGTTCTGAAGCGTTACAGCTTATCAATGCATATAAAAAGTAACGGCTATAAAGAGACAAGAATCTCCAGGTTTGGAAAGTTCATTAATTTGTGTTATGAACATTCCTAAAGCATCTTCTAATGTCATTATTGCAAGGCCTATATAAAGCAAACGCATAGAAGAAATCAAGTGAAGAACTACTGCGCACAAAAAGAAGAATTCACGTGAAAGTATAGTAACACAACAATCATCTTTCATCCTCAAACGTTCATATTCAAATCGTGTAAAACATCACTGTTAGTGATACATTTTTATTAGAAACACTATTGTACACATTTATTCAATTGTATTATTTAGTGAATTTCCTTGAGAAATTCGGGTTCTGGTTTTGGACTCAAGAAGACTTTGGCAGTTGTCAAAGTAGATTTGTAATCAAGATTGATTAGTGGATTAATACCTCGTTGGAGAGAGGAGAAATCACCTTGGCGGGTGGACTGGAGTAGTTTGAGTTCAATCGAACAAGGATAATAATCAACGTGTTCTTTCCATTGAATTTTTTAGATCCCAATTCACCCCCCCCCCCTTCTTGTGTTTTTCACTTCTTCGATTGGTATCAGAGCACATGGATCTGGGTGTAAACACTTAACCGTGTCAGAAAAAGATCCAAGGAAGAAAAACACTATGATGGAACCAAGTCAGAACATCAGCAACAGCCCCCCAATACCTGACAGTGAAAATTTTGAATACTGGAAAGATATGATCAAAAGTTTCCTCCTAGCCTATGACGCTGACCTCTGGGATATGGTGACTGGTGGATACATACATCCTGTTGATGAAAGCGTTCGGAAGATTAACAGAAAAAGAATGACAGATCATCAAAATTAAGACTTCAGAAATCATCACAAGGCCAGAACTATTCTCTTGAGTGCCATCTCATACTTAGAGTATGAGAAGATCATAAACAGAGAGATAGCAAAGCACATGTTTGATGCTCTGAGAATGACGCATGAAGGCAACACGCAAGTAAAAGAAAACAAAGCCCTTGTGCTCATTCAGAAGTATGAAGCCTTAAAAATGGAAGAAAGTGAAACCATTGAAACAATGTTCTCTACATTTCAAATTCTGGTTGTTGGGCTAAAGGTGCTAGACAAAGGGTACTCAACTGCTGATCATGTAAAGAAGATCGTCAGAAGTTTACCAAGGAAATGGAGACCCATGGTCACTGCTCTTAAACTTGCAAAATATCTGAACAAAATCTCTCTAGAAGAGCTTGTCAGCTCTCTCAGAAGTCATGAGATGGAGTTAGAAGATGATGAGCCCCAGAAGCAAGGTAAGTCTCTCGCTCTGAAATCTAATAAATATGAAACCAAATTTTTGCAGGCAGAAGCAGAAAACTATGGCGAATCCTCGTCAGAAGAAAATGAACTGTTCCTTCTATCCAGAAGAATAGGTCAGCTGTGGAAGCATAAGCAAAGGAAATTCAGAAACTCCAGAAGAACAGGGAATGACTTTGAATAATCTTCTGGAAACAAAAAATTCAGTAATCGAAACATTACCAGCTATGATTGCAATAAACAAGGTCACTACAAAAGCGACTGTCCAAGGCTTCAGAAGGAGAAACCTAATAGGAAGATCGTTAAGGAGAAGAAGAAAAGTCTTATGGCAACATGGGATGACTCTGAATCGTCTGAAGACGGGACAGAATCAGAAGATGAACGAGCTAATATAGCTCAAACGGATAACTTATCAGATGTCTTCGAATCCTCTAAATCAGAATCAGAATCAGAATCAGACTCAGAGTCAGAAGAGGTATTTTCTAACTTTTATGGATCTCAATTAGAGGAGAGCCTGTCAGAATTTCTAGAAAGGTATCAGAAGCTTCGAGTCCTAAACAAGAACCTGAAAAAGGATCTAGTTTCTGACTCTGAAGAAACTAAGAATCTGAGACTAGAAAATTCTGAGTTGAAAGAAAAAATTTTAAAATTTGAAAATGATTTACACAATACTTATAAGGAAACTGTCTCAGGAATTCCTAGTAACCCTGATACAATCATAAAGGAATATGATCACAGCTTTCAGAAGTTCCTCACTAAAAACATAAATAGAAGCAAGATGGCTTCAATGATCTATGGAGTTAGCAGAAATGGTAGAAAAGGTATAGTATACAAAGGTAAAGTATCCCAACCTAAAAATGTTAAGGACCTGGTTATTAAACGCACTCTTCTTCATTCTCACTTCACTACTGGACAAACACATGATATAAAATATACCAGTAAGGCATTTTATGCTAAACCAAAATTCAAACAGAATTTTGGAAACTCTGACAGTCATGGACCCAAAAAGATATGGGTACCAAAAGACAAAATCATTTATGTTGCAGATATTTTTAATAACAAGATTGAAACACCAGTCCTAACACCTGGACTCTGGATGCTCTATAAATATGGAGGGAAGAAAGCATATGTTCCAAAGCCTGGAATTTAAAGGATTCGCAAGCTTCATAGGCAATCAGAAACAAAAATTTATTGGCTCTGAAACTATTGGGAATGGGAATGAAAATACAATATCAGAAGCTCTCTAAAAGAATCTCAGTTGAATCCAGAAGACGTTTGTCACACCTTCTCAATCAACTTCTTACTTTTTGATTATTTACAAAAAGGGTGAGAATCAGTGATATTTTGACTCATATCAGAAGCAAATCCGCGTTATCAGAAGATCTTCAGGGAGGTATTTTATTTGCTCGTTATCTTAGTATTCTATTCAGGGGGAGTTTGTTAATTTGTGTTCTTTATATTCCCTCGAAATATACTAGTTTTTGTCATCATCAAAAAGGGGGAGATTATTAGAACATAATTTGGTTCTACATCCCAGTTAGAGTTTTGATGATAACAAACACATGATATACTTATATAAAGAATAACAATGCTTGCTAATAAAGTATCCTGATATGTAGGGAAGTTTTGATGTGAAGAAGATCAGCTAGATCATTTGGAAGTTCTGATGTAAGAAGCATAGAAGATCTGCTAGATCATCTAGAAGTTCTGATATAAGAAGATCTGTTCAGACACAACATAAGCAAATCTGTGTAACACGCTGAATGAAGAAGTTCTATGATACAACTTATGAATGCACCAACGCTGTGTAAATAGAATCTCTAATACTCTAATCTGTAAAGTTCTGAACAAGCAGTAAGGGACTCCCAACGGTAATATTCATCCTCTGATGTGAGAAGTTCTGAAGCGTTACAGCTTATCAATGCATATAAAAAGTAACGGCTATAACGAGACAAGAATCTCCAGGTTTGGAAAGTTCATTAATTCGTGTTATGAACATTCCTAAAGCATCTTCTAATGTCATTGTTGTAAGGCCTATATAAATCAAACGTATAGAAGAAATCAAGTGATGAACTACTACGCACAAAAAGAAGAATTAACGTGAAAGTACAGTAACGCAACAATCATCTTTCATCCTCAAACGTTCATATTCAAATCGTGTAAAACATCACTGTTAGTGATACATTTTTATTAGAAACACTATTGTACACATTTCAATTGTATTATTTAGTGAATTTCCTTGAGAAAACTGGGTTGTGGTTTTTGACTTAAGAAGACTTTGGCAGTTGTCAAAGTAGATTTGTAATCAAGATTGATTAGTGGATTAAGACCTCGTTGGAGAGAGGCAAAATCACCTTGGCGGGTGGACTGGAGTAGTTTGAGTTCAAACAAACTAGGATAAAAATCAATGTGTTCTTTCCATTGAATTTTTGAGATCCCAATTCAACCCCCCCCCCCCCCCCCCTCTTGTGTTTTTCACTTCTTCACGACTTTGTCTAAAGCATGATTTATGTGAATGGCAATGGTGCCTTTGTGCCATAAATGGAATGATGCAATGGACAATACTTGAATCACTTGGATAATGGTTCAATCAATTATGTAAACATATGATTATAGATAGATTTACAAGTCACAAGGCCTGCAAAGTAAGATTATGCAGCACATCATGCAAATTAGATTATTTGTTCTTTAACAAGATGACTTGCAATTCAAGAATGAATGCCCAACTCCAGGTCCTTGAATATCCTAGCTCAAGTATGATAACTTCATGCTCTTGGATGTTTTGGAAAGCTTGAAATATCCTCTATAACTTTCATGTTGACCATTTTGACAAAATCATTTAGGAACTATGTGAAAAATGCCAAGAAGTTGGGATAAAATCCTGACCAAAATCTGTTGAAAATTTCTCTAAGTGTTTTATGAAAATGTCATGACTTTAGGAATTTATAACTCAAAATTCAAGCATTTCTAGAAATTGTCCTGCCCTATAATGTCTTATTTAGATCTATAACTTTCATGTTGGAAGTTCTCCTTGAACCATCTTGAATCATGATGAAAATTTGGTATGAAGTTATGAAATAAACATGTGCAAAACACTTAGAAAAATTCCTAAGTCTTGAAAAGTTTGACTTTTCGAATTCACTTTTGACTTTCTTGACTTTTTGATGATCAAACTTGATATTCTTGAATGTCTTTATGAATTTTGATTTTTGAAACTTAATGTTGACCAAAAAGTCAGAGTTTGACTTTTGGTGCTACAGTTGACTTTTTCATCAATACAACATATTTTTGGTCATCTGGTCAATTGACCTTGTGCAAACTTGAGCTTTTGAAGATCTTTGTGAGAAATGTCTTGAGAAAAGAGATTGAAAATTTTGGGGTACAACAGCTGCCCCTGTTCAATTTTCTTAAACCTGAAAAACGAGAATGGCACGTTGTTGTTCGTAGCTTGAAGGTAGAAGATGATTAAACACTAGAGTGCCCAGAAATTTGCACTCGGCTATGTGTTAGTTGATTATGTAGGGAATGGGCTTAAAGATGCCATTTAGAGAGATGATGGAGAGTTGTCAGATATGGGCTTATAGATGCCATCCAAAGGTGATGGTTGATAGAAATTAGACTAAGTCTAAGCTTGACTTTAACTGGGAGAAGTATCAGAATAAATCTTTGGTCGATTTAATTCTGAATGATATGCTGGAATGGACCTGTGTTAAGCCGTGTCTGGAGATGAGTTAGAAGGAATCCATGTAATATTTCTTCATGATGAGCTTGTGTGAAGTTGTATCTGGAGATATATGAGAAGGAAACCGTGTAAGATTGCTTCGGGATGAGTCTGTGTGAAACCGCATATGTAAATGTACGAGAATGAGCCTGTGTAGGGCTGCTTCGGGATGAGTCCGTGTGAAACTGCATTTGAAAATGTACGAGAATGAGCTTGTGTAGGGTTGTGATCTTACTAGATTTGTATAAGTTCTATGTGTGGATCATGGGTCGTGCATGATCCTTGCTGCTCAAGTCATCGTTGACCTACTCTAGACGTAACCATCTCCTTTTCACCCATGTTATGAAGGAGTGGTGGATGTGATTTTGTTATCGAACTTATTGGTTTCCTCCGCTTTGTAGGTGAAATGGCCGATACTATAGAGTCGTTTGAGCATATAGATGTCGAAGAGACAAGTACTACCGAGGAAGGGCTCAATCTGGTCAACACGGTTAACGACCCCGCATTGTCTTGGGTTTGGCCAGAGCCTCGAGAGATAACTTCAGTTTATAGTTATAACATAAGGGAAGCCCATACTATCGTCGAGCATGGCGGCGACATGGAAGGGTTTCGTCGTAACTTCACGATCTTGCGACCAACTCCCACAGCAAGGATATGCTCGGAGTTTGAGGAGGATCGCTTCCCGATGTATGAGGTTGTTTTCAAAGACTTGGGGCTTCATTTTCCCTTCTTTGACTTCCAGATGGGCGTGCTTAACCACTTGAACCTGGCGCCCTCTCAGTTACATCCTAATACGACCTCCTTCCTCTGGGCTTTCAAAATCACTTGTCGATTCCTGAGGATCGGGGCAACCATTCCTCTTTTTTTCAGGGCTTTCCACCTCCAACGGTAATCTAGGTGTTGAAAACATAGTTGGGTTTCCTTGAAGTAGTCGAAGAGACTGTTCAGGATGTACATGGATTCTGTTCACGACTTCAAAGGTAGATGGTACGTCGTGCAACCATCGTCTCAGGCGGTCGTGGATGTTGTGTTCGACCCGGTTTAAGTAGTGGATGAAGACGGGGAAGTATGCCTCTACATGGAGGGAAATCCAGAGATCGGGCGACTTTCGAAGTTCCCTATCCACTGGTGCTCGGGTCACTAAGAGCATAGTCTTGGCCATTACCAGACCCCTTCTGGAAGTATGAGTGACGAGGATGAAAAGTCTTATGGTATCCTCACTCGATTCGTCGATGGATTCTTTCCCTCGAGGTGGGTTACGAGGGAAAGAAATGGCATTCTTGACAAAGATGGCGAACCGACGTTCAGGGCGTGCCTGATCAATACCAAGGCGCTCGTGGAATGTCGAACCTACGGGCAGGCCGTGAACCTTCTAAGTTTCTGCTCGTGTGATTTATTGCATTTTTACTTCTTGAGATATTTGTTTATGTCCTTATAACGAGACTAACCCGGTGTTGTACCCCAAAAATTTTCCTCCCATTTTCACTCAAGACATACTCCTAGAGGTTCTCAATTGCTCAAGGTTGACCAAGAATTGACCAGACAATTCTCCTTCTAAGGCAATGAACTCCCAACTAGGGTTCCAATTTTCATCAAGATGGTTGAGATAAACGGATCCCAAATGTTCCCCATTGTCCTAATATGTCCTCAAGATCATCCATGCCAAAATTCACGCCTTGAACAACAAGTTTGCTCAGTCAATTGCTCAAGTATTGGAAAATTAATTGTGCTAGGTCAAAAGTCAACTGTGGCACATGTACAACCAAACTTCAAGATTTTTGGTCAACATCAACATTTTGAAGTGATAACCATCATTTTATAAAGGGTTGATCATGATTCCACAAGAAATGCTCCTAACCCATCAAAAGTCAAAAATGGCAAATTAGGGTTTCAATAGGAAAAGTCAACCAAACTTTGACCAAGCATAACTTTCTCATACTTTATCATCAATTTTCCAACCAAAGCTCATATTGAAGATAATCTCATTCCCTACAACTTATCTGCATCTCTCAAGATCAAGAAACGCACCATTTGAAATATACAAGCTCATACATTACAGGTCATTTTCAGAAAGTCAACAAAAGCCACTTTTTGCCAAGACCTTTTACATCAAGATAACATCTTCAAATGCAAAATTGATCAAAAAAGGGATTTAAGTAGACATCTTGGTATTTCCAAAAATTCCAAGATCATCATCATGAGATTAAAATTGAACAAGTTTTGGCTTTCCCAAGTTGGGAAAATCTTGGAAATTTCAAGAATTGTGCATTGAGCAAAATTAAACTTTTAGGTCAATGGCCTAACTTTTGGGGTTTCAAACATCTTCCTAACCTTGCAAAGGACCTATAAATTCATTCTTACCTTGCCTTGCATTTTTTATCTATTTTACTCATATTTATTTTGTTTTTATTCACATAAATACAAGATAAATTATATAAAATAGTGAATGATGGATCATGACACTTGGGATTTTGGTTTGGATTGATTTTAGGCCCATAAATTCGTGCAAGGCTGTGCAGGTTCATCCCTCAGACGAAATGAGCAAAAATGTCCATTTTTGGAATTTTTTCAAATTTTGATTTTGGTGTTTAAACCATGGTTTATGTCTTGATTTCTTTCCTTCTTATCTTGTCTCCTCTATCTCCTCTATATATGCAGAACCCTTGCAAGCCAAAGACACACATACCATTGCTTAAGAAAGCCACGCAAAATTACAAAAAAAAGTTCAAAGTTGTCAAATTTCGCCAGCCATCTCCAGCCATTTTCAATCAATTCCAAAGACTCCATCAACCTCCCAGGACTCCCAGGAGCACATATCACTCCTCATTCAAGCTATCACACGCCTGGAAGCGCCAAACCGGAACCACCCATTTTGGTAAAATTCTCAAACTCGTATTTCTAGTTTCATGATATATTAATGCCTTTTGATGGTTGCTTCATGCTCAGGGTGATCCATAGAACAGGTCTAACGTAAAACGTGTATGTTTTGGAGCCTGAAACACAGATTTCCATTAATAGGGTTTCAAGTTCGTTTAGCTTCGATCTAGGTGATACAGGTTGTTTTAGCCCAAACAGCCACCACCATTGAATTCGCAATGGCCGAATTAGGTGGATAGGCTCTTTCATTTGCTTTATTTCATCATGTTTTACAAGATCGGAAAACCCCCATGCCGGAGAAAACGGTGGAAACCACTAGGTTGGGCATTTGGTTGACTTAACTCCGGTCAAGGGCTGGCGTGGCTAGATACCTCTCTCTGATTGGTTCGTTTAAACCACAGGGGACCCACTGGGTGCGTGTTTTTTTATTTTGAATAATTTCTGATTTATTTTATAATATAATATTATTATGTTATATAAATTAATGAATGAGCAGGTGGCTGAGTGGTAAGGGAAGAGAGTGTGCAAGGAGGAAACCTAGGTTCGATACCAAGGTCTGCCTTTTATGTTTTCTAACATTTATTTGCATGATTCCATGCCTTGCATCCCCAATTGTGCATCATAGGCCAGCAAATCCACGTCTTCCAATGCCAATCCATCCAGATCCAAGAGCTTCAGTGTGAGGTCCACCATGCACTCTTCAGGCACATCCACACTGACTCCATATGCAAGTTGGATTTCTCATTATTTGGGCCAAACATTTTTAATTAACACCCCCACTCAGCTTTTTGTACATCCATGCCCATATGTCTTTTTTTTTTATATTTTCTTTTATTATTTTTATTTATTTTATATTTTCATTTTTTTTAACAAATCATAAAAATAAATAATAATAAAAAATCACAAAAAAAATAGGATTAGATATTTTAATATAATTAATTTCTTTAATCAATTAATTAATTAAACTTTAACTTTTCTTTTTTAATTAAAATAAAATAGACTTAAAATTAACTTTAAATTTGTAAATTAGCTTAATTAATTATTTAGACTTTATTTTTATTTCAAAATTAATTAGACTTAGATTCTTTTCATCTAAATATTTTCTTAAAAATCAAAAAATATATATTAGGGTTAGTCTTTGTTTGCATTGATTTAATTAATTAGGATTAAAGCTTAATTTCCCTCATTTTTATTTAATAGTTTTCTTAACAAAAAAAAAATCCAAAACAAAAGGATTTTTCTTTTTACTTAGCATTTTTTTAGGTTTATAGACGTTCATCTTTATCTCGCGCGCGTTTATCGTTTTCGCATTTTCTTAATATTGTAACTGATCATGTGTGTAATAGTTTAAGACTTAAATTTCCGCACTTTTAATTCCGCACTTTACTTTTCGTCCATTATTATGTATCTACACCAAAGCCCTGCAATAGCGTAGGAATCTTTATTTCTCACTTTTTTACATTTTTGTATGCTTGTATATAATTGCTAGTAAGTAGCAGTGCATTACAAGATTAATCAAATTAATCGTAGATCACTAACTTCAAGATAATATAACTAGACAAAAACCACTTCTCACACTTGCATCCTTAGGGTATTCCTAACTCGGTTGCCTCGGAAATGGTCATGTCCCTCAAATGTAGGGATATCTTAGCAAAGACCCTCGGTATAAAGTCATCATAAAAGGTCATGGTCCCTAAACGTCCCTCGAGTTGCCTTTCGGTAAATGATCTTGTCACTCGATGTTGCCTATATGATGATAGTCCCTTCGAATGCTAATATATCCTTACATATTGCCTTCAATGACCATAACATCCCTTTCGATAGTCCCTCAACATCCAACGATGGGGCTACCTACTCACTAATAGTAGGATAGAATTATCTAAAGGAAAGGAGGAAAAGAACGTCTTTTTTTGAGTAGATAGATGACTCTTAAGTACTTGCTCAAACCTGAAATTTTCACACTTACACACTTTCAAAAATATTTTCAAAACGCTTTATCACACTCTTGAGGACTGACACAAGAGTTACCATAAAGCAAACAAAAAACTTTCAAAACACACAAACACACAAACAGTTTTCAAAATGAGCAAGTACCTAAGAGCCCGTGGAAAACCACGGATGGAAAGGGTGCTAATACCTTCCCTTTCCATAATCTACCCCCTTACTCAATAAATCTAGAAAAAAGGTCTTTTCTGTTCTTTTCACCCTTTCCTTTGTTGGATAAAAGAAAAGTCTGTGGTGACTCTTGCTTACCGTAACATTTGCAAACAAAAAATGCAAACCAGTATATAACAGTCGGTTCTGCCACCGTATCACAGAACTGGCGACTCTGCTGGGGATAATAAAGTTGGGTTTACCTTAAGGTCTAGATCATTTCTAAATTGTTTGCTTGTTTGTTTGCTTTACTTTTAAGGGTTTGTTTGGGTTATTATAGATCCTACACCCAGATATGGGGAAACCTGTTAGGTAAGTAGCAATAGATCGTGGAAACTGTGTGGGATATACCGATAGGATTAAAGCGATGGCTACATTGATGCGACAATTTGGTTGTTACCGGTAGCCCTTGAGTTAATCAAGGAGAATACGGGGCCGCTGCATGGTGTCATGAAGCGTCAACTGACCTTAGAACCTTTAAATGAACAACTTGGCCATTAGGACGTAGCGAGATGGCTGTCTTTCGTGTATTCTAAAAGTCGGTAGATACTCGATGCTACATTCATTGAGATTTGACTCTCGAGTTTTGTTTGGTTTTAAGTCAGTCTCCTATCAAATGAAGCTTGTGGTAAAGGTCAGTGATATTGAGATCCCTTAGAACCCGGTTACTATTTATAGGATAGGTTGAACCAATCCAACTTCAAGAGGCTACTACCTTATAACCCATGCAAGCCTTAAACCTAAGGTCTTTTGTGTGATTTTCTAACTATATATGTGATTCCTTAGCATAATCATGACATCATGACATAGCATATCATACTAACCATTTCAAGGATCTTTTAGGGCTTATCTTTGTCTTGTTTTGTAGGACATGACATTCACTCGCAGGAACACTATCCAAATCAACCTTGTGAAAGTGCATCCTCAACTCAAAAAGTTAGCATCAAGGATTCTTGAAAGCCCTCCCTTCACTGAAAAACATGGTCTACGTCTCAACTTGGTCACTTCAACCCCTGATGAAGAAATGTTAAAGGTGCTCTTTCAGTTCTTTGACCCGTTGCACCATTGCTTCACTTTTCCTGATTACCAATTAGTGCCTACTATGGAGGAGTTTTCTCAGTTATTGGGGGTACCTATCCTTAATCATCTACCATTCAACTGTATGGAAAGATACCCAAAGCCTGAAGAGATTGCTCAAGCTCTCTCTTTACAATGGTCTGACGTAGTTGCAAATTAGGAAACCAGAAGAAGTGTCCAAGGATTTCCAGTTAAATTTCTATTTGAGAAAGCTCTCCATTTTTGTGATAGCCTAGATTTACAAGCTTTTGAAAAAGTGTTGGCCCTTCTCATCTATGGGATAGAACTATTCCCTAACATAGACCAACTCATAGATGTGAATGCGGTTAATATTTTTCTGTCTCATAATCTGGTTCCTACCTTACTTGGAGATATTATACACTTTCTACATACTCGCACTCTAAAGAGAAGAGGGACCCTTCTACGTTGCACTCCTATATTGGCTAGGTGGTTTATTTCGCACCTACCCCGGTCTATCTTGATAAATGAGAAGGGTATGAGATGGTCTCATAGGTTGATGTCCCTTACACATTCAGATATTCAATAGTGTTCGTGATCCTCGGAGAATGTTACCATCATCGATCGTTGTGGGGAATTCCCTAATGTCTCTCTCTTAGGCATTAGGGGAGGAATAACTTATAATCCTTGTTTGGCGTTGCAATAGTTTGGTTATGCTAGAAGGGATGGTCCTCACGACACGCTCGTCCAAGGAATCACATTTAACTATGAGAATGATGATCAGGGTTATCGCAAGAGGTTCATTCGAGCTTGGGGCATGATAAACAGAGTTGATAGCAAGACACTGGGGCACAAGAATTCCATCCCTCTTGAGCCTTACCTCAAATGGGTGCGAACTCGTGCTCAATGTCTTGTGATGCCTTACCCCGCCATCTTACCTGTGATTATGGAGCCAATTGCGGAGGGAGACACTCCTTACATTGTGTTTCATCCTGACATGCCAACTGACCTTGAGGAGCTACGGAAATCCTGGATCCAACTCAAAGAAGAACGAGATACCTTTGAAACCCAAGTCTACGCCAGCGAGAAGAAGGTTTTAGAGCCCACCCGGTTACTTCACGAGGAGAGGAGCATAAATGCCTACATTTCACCAAAGAGGATGTGCCCGTGGGAAGCTTGAAGTCTTCCTTGTGCTTGGAAAATTTTATTGTTGCTTTGTTTCCTTTGTAAGCCCAAGAGGCATTATTGTGACCAATAAAACTTCTTAATACGTTTGTTCTCTTTCTGTTTAAACAAATTTGAGTCTTAGAAATCCTTGAAAACATTGCATACATATATCATACATATCATTGTATAAGCAGGTTTCAAAGCAGGTTTCTCATCCTCTTTGTTGTTTATTTCAGCAATGGCTCTAGAAAAAACAGTAAAGGATCTACAGACTCAGAATGCCCAGTTCCAACAGATGATCATGGCTCTGACCAAGGGGAAAGAAGAACTGAAAGCCCTACTTATTAAAGGAAAGAAAAATCCAGAGAAGCCAACTGGGTTAGTGAATCTGGGAAGAAGGATCAGAGGACCAGTGCAGCGAGCCTCTGAATTGGTAACTTCATCAAAGGAAGGAGAAAATCAAGAAGGGGAGACAAGAGAGGAAGACCCCAGTCCACAGGAATCTGATAATGAATTCGACTATCACGAGGAGCAGTATCCTCCTACTAATGAAAAATACAAATAACTAGAGGATCATTTGAATGCAATGGAGGTCCGGAAGGTACCGGGTCTGGACTTTGAAGAGCTGGGTTTGGTCTCGGGGGTTGTCATCCCACAAAAGTTCAAGGTGCCAGTGTTTTCCAAATATGATGGGGCTTCATGTCCCAAAATGCACCTTTGATCTTATGTGAGGAAGATCCAGCCTCACACTGCTAACAAGGACTTGTGGGTCCACTTCTTTCAGGATAGTCTGTCCGGAACTCAATTAGAATAGTTCTACCAGCTGGAAAGGGCCAACATCCGTAATTGGGAAGACCTGGTTGCTGCTTTATACAAGCAGTACCAGTACAATGCAGACCTTGCTCCCACCCGTACTCAACTCCAAAGTATGTCTATGGGTTCGAGCGAGGGCTTTAAGGACTATGCTCAGAAATAGAGGGACTTAGCAGGAAGAGTTCAACCTCCCTTGTCGGATATGGAGCTAGTGGATATGTTTCTGGGTACTTTATCAGGTCCATTTTTCAATCACCTGATTGGAAGCTCTTCATCCGGCTTCACTGAATTGATCTTGACAGGGGAAAGAATGGAGGATGGAATTAGGAGTGGTAAGATCCAGAAGGATGCATCCTCCAGTGCAGTAAGGAAGCCATTTTCCGGGAAAAAAGAGGTTAGTGTTGTGTACAACCATAGAAATTAGGACAGAACTGAACGCCGTCCAGCGGTAGGGGTTGTCATGGTCTCTAAAGCCCGAACCTACCCAACAAAGGAATAATCAACCGAGAACAGAAAGGTCGGTAATACAGTTTACCCAGATAAACATGACTATATCTCAAGTCTTGCCACATTTAATAAAGTCTAATCCGGTAACTTTGAAGGAAGCTCCGAAGAATCCTAACACCGCCTCTGCTCACTACAACCCTAACGCTCATTGTGCTTACCATTCGGAAAGTCCAGGACATGATACCAACAACTGTTGGGCTTTGAAAACAAGGTGCAAGACCTTCTCGAGGCGAAGGAAATTGAATTTGACGCCCATGAGATTCCAAATGTTATCACTGCTCCTATGCCCAAGCACGGCCGTGGTGTTAACATTGTTGAATATGATGTGTTTGTTACTCCTGTTGATGA
Organism: Vicia faba; assembly: GCA_948472305.1. Lineage (NCBI taxonomy): Eukaryota > Viridiplantae > Streptophyta > Magnoliopsida > Fabales > Fabaceae > Vicia > Vicia faba. The sequence continues at coordinate 870,537,477 of OX451741.1, read as the reverse complement.
ACTTATTACTCCTCTCCTAACTATCAAGAGTAACTTGTTGAAGGCCAGTTTATTTCCAGGATATGGCGAAGGTTGCCACTTATGTTTATCTCTACCAACTGGTTGTCATTTGTTGAAGGTAGGTGTTCAGCACCTGATGGATGATAGAGATATTTTGTTTGAGAAGACTCCTGTTCCAACCATTCTGTGCAAGGATATTTCAATAATAACCATTTTCTCCGATCCTCCCATGGTCTCTACCAAAAGACCCGTCAAGATTACATTTGTTCCGAAGGTGACTCCACTAATAATTACTATTCTAGGGCCAATCCCATACTCCTCGGACAAAACTGTTCCCTGGAACTATGGGGGTGACGTCTACTACCACGGCGTCAAGCAAGATCAGCTGGCTGATGAAGACCGGGTTTCTGAGAAGGCTGATCCCGACATTGGAAACATTGTTGGAACCAGCAAAATAACTAGAAGTGGAAGAGTTTTCTCCCCTGAGATTTCTCCTCCGAAAGCTGTTATTGGTCCTGTGATCATTCTTACTTTTGTTCCCGCTGATGCTACTACTATAATTCCTGTGATTACCCCTGCTGACACCCCTATTACCGAGTCGACCGAGACTCAGGGTAAATACATATTGATTGAGCCTGTCCAGACGAAGGCGCGGTCAGTATCTATCCCAGAGGCTTCCAAGAAGGAGATGGAAGAAATTTTGAAAATTATAAAGAAGAGCAACTACAATGTAGTCAAATAGCTGGGGCAGACCCCTTCAAAGATTTCTATGCTAGCCTTACTGTTGTGCTCCGAAACTCATGCGAAGGCTCTAGTGAAGTTTCTTAAAACTTCCCATGTGCCACAGAAACCTCTGCTGACCAATTTGAAGATTGTGTGGCCAGTTTGACGGCTGATAATGGTTTGGGTTTTTCTGATGCTGATCTGACAACTAGAGGGAGGAAACACAATGATGCGTTGCATGTCTCTGTCGAATGTAGGGGCACTACTTTGGCCCATGTTCTAGTAGATATTGGTTCATCATTGAACGTGTTTCCTAAGAATTCTTTGGATAGACTAGACTATGAAGGTTTGACCTTGAAACCCAGCAACATAGTGGTGAGGGCTTTCGATGGTTCGAAGAGAATGGTGCACGGGGAGGTGGACATCCCCATCAAAATTGGTTCTCAGACCTTTGACTCCACCTTCTATGTGATGGATATCATACCATCTTATTCTTGTTTGTTGGGTCGCCCTTGGATCCATGGGGCGGAAGTTGTCACATCTACTCTGCATCAGATGATGAAGTACCCGATAAAAGGAAAGATTATCACGGTACACAGTGAAGAAGAATACATGGTCAATCACCTGAACTTCTTCAGGTACGTAGAAATGGATGGAAAGTTCATCGAGACTCTGTGTTAAGATTTCAAAGAGGTACCTCAGACTATGGCTGCAACTAAAATTGTCACCAATCTGCCAAAAACCACCAGACCTCCCTTGAGGATGGCTTCTCTCAAGGATGCAAAAGCAGTTACCGAAGAAGGTAGGTCTACCATTTGGGGCCAGCTCCCTGATATTCCGTACAAGTCTGATAAGTTTGGTTTGGGTTTCTCTTCAGGGGCTCAAAGGTATGTTCGAGGTGCTCGTGCTGGAGGACCTCCCCTACACATCAACAATCACGGGGTCAACGCTTTAGAAGACGGTGATAGTGATGATGACATGGATAGCTTGATCTTAACTACTACCAACAATGGACCCAGTAACTGGATGGAAAAAGACTTTGTACCGATTACTTTTGTTCAGAAGTAATTGTCTTTCTTGTTTTTTGGATATGTAATAAACAATACAAACTTTATGGCCATGTGTCTTACCCGGAGCACAATGGTCTATTTGTGAGGGTTATCATGTTTAATCTCATATGGCATTAATAAAGCATTGGACGTTTATGCATACAAATTTTGCGCTCTTTGTTTTTCTTTTCTGCTTTTACTTTGTCTATACAGCTATGCTCTTACACACACTCACGTATCGACTGAAGATCCATATCCACTATGGATCCCATTGATAACAGCTCTGCTATTGCCGGTTATGACTTTGAAAATACGATCAACCAAGCCGAGGACTAAGGTGAGGAAGATTGTGAGGTACTCGGAGAACTTTCCAGGTTGTTACAATAGGAAGAAAGGGCTATACAGCCTCATGAAGAGCCAATTGAGACAGTGAATTTGGGCACAGAAGAGAACACAAAAGAGATCAATATAGGTGCAAATCTAGAGCTTAGTGTCAAACAACAATTGATACAGATGTTGCACGACTATGTTGAGATCTTCGCTTGGTCATATGATGACATGCCAGGACTGAATACAGATATTATGGTTCATCGTCTGTCAACTAAAGAAGATTACCTTCCGGTAAAGTAGAAGGTCTGCCGTATGCACCCTGAAATGTCAGAGAAGATCAAAGCAGAAGTGATGAAGTAGTTCAATGTTGGGTTCTTAGCTGTCACCTCTTATCCATAATGGGTTTCTAACATAGTCCCGGTTCCTAAGAAGGACAGAAAAGTACGGATGTGCGTGGACTACAGATATTTGAATAGGGCAAGCCCCAAGGATGACTTTTCGCTTCCCCACATTGACGTTTTGGTTGATAACACTGCGCAGCACAAGATCTTCTCCTTCATGGATGGTTTCTCTGGTTACAATCAGATCAAGATGGCACCCGAAGACATAGAGAAAACAACCTTCGTCACATAATGGGGCACTTTCTATTACAAAGTGATGCTATTTGGGTTGAAGAATGTCGGATCAACCTATCAGCGAGCCATGGTAGCTTTGTTTCATGACATGATTCACCATGAGATAGAGGTTTATGTTGATGACATGATAGCTAGGTCTCAAACTGAGGAAGAACACCTTGATCATCTACAAAAGCTGTTTGATAAGTTGAAGACGTACAAGCTGAGGTTAAATCCGAACAAATGCACCTTCGGGGTAAGGTTTGGTAAACTTCTAGGTTTCATTGTCAATGACAAGGTGTGATACGGTGGCAGAACCGGACTGTTTTGGAAAATGTTAGTTTGCGTTTTGCGTTTGTATTTGCAAAATGTCGCGGTAAGCAAGAGTCGCCATCGACTTTTATTTTATCCAACCGGAAAGGAAAAAAGCACAGAAAAATTCCTTTTTCGAGATTTTGAGTACGGGGGGTAGATTATAGAAAGGGAAGGTATTAGCACCCTTTCTATCCATGGTTTTCCATGGGCTCTTAGGTACTAGCTCATCTTTTGAAAATTGCTTGTGTGTGTTTGTTTTGAAAAAGTTTTTGTTTTACTTCGTTTTAACCCTTGCTTCTATCTTCAAGAGTGTTACGAAGTTGTTTTGAAAACTTTTGTTTGAAACGTGTTTGGTGTGAAAAGTTCGATTTTGAGCAAGTACCTACTAGCATCTACCTACTCGAGAAAGGAATTGTTTCTATTCTTGTTTCCTTTAGACAATGTTATCCTACTATTGAGAAATAGGTAGCACCGTCGTTGGAGTTGTAAGGGTCAATTCGAAAGGGACGTACAATCACTAAAGCAATGTTAGGACGTCTTAGTAATAACCCTAATGTCTTAAGATCATATTTGAGGCAACATTTCCGAACGGGACATTTGATCTTTGTTTAGACAGAAGGGCGACCACTAAAATACCTTATACTTAATGATCGTTTACCGAAGGCAACCGAAGTGAAAGTGTACCCTAGGAGTGCACATGTGCGAGTGATTTGATTTTAGTTATTATCTTTGCATAATTAGGGTTTGCTAGCCATTTTAAATTGTCATGTAATCTTTTCATACAATCCTATTAACATACATCTAACAGTTAATATTTGCGAGAATTAAAAATGCGAGAAATAAAACTACGCTATTACAAGGCTTCGGGGTAGGGGATTACATAGCCAAAAAAACCCGTAAAACGATAAATAAAAGGAAATCCTAATTAAACTATTACATACTGTAAACAGTTACATTAACATCACAAAAAAATAATAAAATAATAAGCGTGCACGATGAATCGAATGGAAAGAAAAAATTAGGGTTTTGACCCCGACTAAGCCTAATTGAAAGAAACATTATTGTTTTTGTGGTTTTTGATTATTTTGAGAAAATAAAGTTTTAATTGAATAAATAAAAAGCTAATCACTAATTAATTTAAATTAAGAAAAATAATTAATTTGACCTATTTTGTATGTTTTGTTTTATTGAGAAAAGAAATAAAAATTAAATCAAAAGCAACCCTAATTTTTTCTAATTTGATTTTAATTATTTACAAAAAGTTAGAATTACCCTAAAATTAAATTTAACTAATATTAAATTAAATTTGATAAAATAAAAATAAAACCTAATTCTAAATTTGTGAAAAATTGATTTTATGATTTTTTATGAAAAAAAGAAATTAATTTTTTGTTAGAAAAATAATTAAATAAAAGAAATTAAATAAAAAGAAAAATCAGAAAAAAAAATAGAATGGGCCTGGTTTTGTAGCAAAGGAGGGGGTGTGACTTGCAAATTCTGAGCCCAATAACGCTTGGCCCTGTTTGACTTTCTAGATCCTGTGTGTATGCTTGACCTATGCCCATGGTGGTCCTTCACGTGGGAAGCCTTGGATCTGGCACGCTAGGGATATGATGGTTGAGTGTTGATGACGCGTGGTAGTCATATGAGATGCTTGTACACCTGATCATGTAAGGAAAAATAATATTGAACAATATGAGGACCTGGGGATCAAACCCAGGTCCTTTAGCATTCATCCATTGCGCGCTTGCCAGCTGAGCTGGTTGTATTAGTTGTCATAATAATAACCAACAAATATTATAAGATAAAACAATAAAACAAAATCTGAAGCGCGCAAATTTTAATGGGCCAGTCAAGGAAGGCCACGTTATCATCTTCCTCATCGTCTCTGTCGTTTTAGATCAAGATCTTTTACCTACGGACAAATGGGCGTAGGTACAGCCCTATACCTTTCCAAAATCCTATCCCTGCATGAAAAATCAATACCAGTGGTATCAATCAACTCGTTGCAACCTCACGAGCATCATGGTACCACTATCCATGGCCAATTGTCCCTGTATGAAGAATCCCTAAAAACGAAGCATAAACCCTAGCCATGGCATCTTGGTATACAGTCAATAAAAATGCAATTAAACATAACCATTAGCTTGCAAACGTCATAAGGATTAAGAATATGTCAATTATTCATGCTAAAGATGTCAGAATTAATGGATTCGAAATCAAGAAAAGTGAGAAACCGTGTGGTACTTACAGCGCGTTTCAAGGCTTGAGAGAGCTTGCTAATGGTTGAAATACGTTCCTGGGATGTCCAGCAAACATTTGGGATGGCTAGAAGACTTTGAATTGGCCTGGAATGTGGAAATCAAATTGCCACTTTTCTTGATTTTTTTGAAACTTGCTTTGTGTTTTAAACGCCTCCAATCCCTTTGTTTCTGATATGCAATTGTCCCTTATGTACCCTAGAAGGAATTAGGGTTACAATTTGGTTTCAAATCTTCTCCAATTATGATCATTGATTCAAGATTTGATCCTTTGTGCAAATCTTTCCAAATTGAGAAAATCCAATCTTTTTGTGTCCATTTGAAGCTTGCACAATTTGATTCCATCTCCAGCTGTATAATAGACCTAAACATGCACAAAATCTCAAACTTTGATTAGTTTTTGATATTTTCATGATTTTATTTTGATTTTATTTGATTTAATTGAAATAAAATTAAAATAAATTACAAAAATAAAATAATGACAAAGGGGAAGGATCATGGGTCATGGGTCATGTTACAAACTCAATGCAAGCATAAAAATTTGGGCCCATTTGACAAAAAAATGCAATTTGGGAGACATTTGACTTTTGGCAATTTTGCAAAAAGGGTCAACTTTGCCAATGCATAACTCCCTCAATTTTGACCCTAGACATGTGTTGGACTTTTTAGAAAGCTTAATATGTCCTATGAGCAACCCTTTTGGTCTCATCTCAATTGAGTCTTCCATTTTAATGTATTAAGCTTTGACAAAAAAGGTGTTTTTGTTGACTTTTCAAAATGACCTATAATGTCCAAATTTATATCTTCTTGTGAGTGCATATTTTTAACTTGGGAGATGAATATGAATTATAGGTAATTACATCCTCTTCAAAATGAGCTTTGGATGGGTCCTTTTTGATAAAGTATGAGAAAGTTATGCTTGGTCAAAGTTGAGTTGACTTTTCCTACAAAATCCTAATTTAGCAACTTTTGGGTTTTGATGAATTGTGAGCAATATTTGATGAATCATGATCAACCATTGATAAAATGATGAATAATGCTTTAAAATGAGGATGTTGACCAAAAATCTTGAAGTTTGACTGTATGTGGGCCACAGTTGACTTTTGTCCTAGCACAGTCAATTTTTAGACCTTTGAGCAATTGACTGAGCAAACTTCCTCTGCAAGGCTTGAAAATTGACATGGATGATATTGAGAACATATTAGGACAATGGTAAGCATTTGGGATCCTTTGGACTCAAGTATCTTGGTTCAAACTGAAACCCTAATTTGAGGTAGACTGCCTTAGGAGAGAGTTTGTCTGGTCAACCCTTGAACTTCCTTGAGCAACTTGAGGACCTTACTTGACATGTATTGAGAAATATGAGAGGGAAAATTTTGGGGTACAACACAAGGGTATTCAGGTAGACCCTGCAAAAGTGAAAGTTATACAAGATATGTCGGCTCCTCGCACTAAGAAAGAAGTTAGAGGCTTCTTGGGATGCCTAAATTACATTGCCAGGTTCATTTCCCATCTAACCGCTACTTGTGAGCCAATATTCAAACTCCTGAAGAAAGATCAAGTGGTAAAGTGGAATGATGAATGCCAGACCACCTTCGAGAGAATCAAAGAATACCTTCAAGAGCCTCCAATTTTGATGCCTCTGATAGAAGGAAGACCTTTGATAATGTACTTAACAGTGTTAGATAATTCGATGGGGTGTGTGCTGGGGCAGCATGACGAGTCTGGTCGAAAAGAGCATGCAATATATTACCTTAGAAAAAAGTTTACTGACAGTGAGACAAGATACTCACTACTCGAGAAAACTTGTTGCACTTTGGCATGGGCTGCTCACCGACTAAGACAGTATATATTGACCCACACCACTTTGTTAATATCTAAGATGGATCCGATCAAGTACATCTTTGAAAAGCCTGCTCTCTACGGAAGAATAGCAAGATGGAAAATGATCTTGACCGAATATGATATCCAATACACGACCTAGAAAGCAATCAAGGGAAGTGTACTAGATGATCATTTGGCTCATCAGGCTGTGGATGACTACCAGTCCATGAAATTTGAGTTCCCTGATGAGAATATTATGCTAGTGACTGACTGTGAAGAACCTGGACCAGATGAAGGACCTGAGGAAGGATCCCGATGGACCATGGTTTTTGATGGAGCCTCCAATGCACTCGGCAACGGTATCGGTGATGTAATCATATCTCTCGAGGGCTGTCATACTCCTTTCACCTCCGGACTATGCTTTAATTGTACTAACAATATGGCGGAGTATGAAGCATGCATCATGGGTCTAAAAGATACTATTGACCTGAGGATCAAGTCCTTGAGTATTTTCGAGGATTCAGCCTTGGTTATAAGTCAATTCAAAGGAGAGTGGGATACGAAGCACCCGAATCTCATCCCTTACAAAGAACATGTGCTGACATTGCTTCCACACTTTGAAGAGGTCACCTTTGAACATTTTCCACGAGAAGAGAATCAGTTAGCGGACATGCTAGCTACCATGTCATCTATGTTCAAGGTCAGATGGGACAACGAGGCTCCTCAAATCACTATTGAAAGGTTGGATGAACCAGCATACTACTATGAGATTGACACTGAAGAGGTAGCAGACAAACCTTGGTTCCATGAAGTGAAAAGGTATCTCGAGGCTCAAGAATATCCTGAAGGGGCATCTGTCAATGATAATAAGTTTCTGAGAAGGTTCTCCGCAAAGTTCTTCCTCAGTAATGGAATCCTCTATAAGCGCAACCACGAATCTACTTTACTTTGGTGTATAGACAAGAGCGAAGCAGAGAGGATTATGGCAGATTTACACGAAGGTACTTTTGGCACCCATTCTAGTGGACACACCATGGCTAAGAAGATCCTACGGGAAAGATACTATTGGTCCACTATGGAAGCATACTATTATCAGTATTCCCGAACTTGCCACAAATTCCAGATCTATGCTGAAAAATACATGTACCTCTCATTCCCTTGAATGTCTTGACGGCTCCCTAGCCCTTTGCAATGTGGGGGTATTGACATGATTGAAGAGATTAGGCCTACCACTTCCAATGGGAATCGCTTCATCCTAGTGGCCATTGATTACTTCACGAAGTGGGTTGAGGCTGCCTCTTTTGCTACTGTTACCAAGAATGTTGTAGCGCGGTTTATCAAACATAACTTGATTTGTCGGTATGGTGTGCCGGAGAGAATCATTACTGACAATGGTACAAATCTCCATAATACAATGATCACCGAACTCTGTAAACAGTTCAAGATCCAACATCATAATTCTTCCCCTTACCGGCCAAAGATGAATGGCGCTATGGAGGCTGCTAAGAAGAACATTAAGAAAATCATACAGAAAATGACGGTGACATACAAAGACTGGCATGAGATGTTACCATTTTCTCTTCATGGTTACCGCACCTCAGCGCGTACGTCAACAGGGGAAACACCTTATTCTCTGGTATATGGAATGGAGGTTGTCCTGCCTATTGAGGTCCAAATCCCCTCTGTAAGGATCATGAAGGATGCAGGTTTGAACAAAGACGATTGGATCCAGACTCGACTTGATCAACTGAATCTGATTGATGAGAAAAGGCTTATTGCTGTCTGTCATGGTCAAATGTATCAAAAATAGATGATCAAGGCTTTCAACAAAAAGGTCAGACGTCAAGTATATCAAGTGGGTGATTTAGTAGTCAAGTGCATCATACTGCCAGAAGGTGATCCCAGGGGCAAATGGACTCCCACGTACGAAGCGCCATTTGTGATCAAAAGCATATTTTCCGGCGGAGCCGTGATTCTGACCATCATGGATGGTGACTATGATACGGTGGCAGAACCGACTGTTTAATACTGGTTTGCATTTTGCATTTTGTGTTTGCAAAATGTTGCGGTAAGCAATAGTCTCCACCGACTTTTATTTTATCCAATCATGGAAAAGGAAAAAAGAATAGAAAAAACCTTTTTTCGAGATATTTTTGAGTATGGGGGGGTAGATTATAGAAAGGGAAGGTGTTAGCACCCTTTATATTCGTAGTTATCTATGAGATCTTATATACTTGCTCATTTTTCAAATTGCTTGTGTGTGTTTGTCTTGAAAATGTTTTACTTCGTGATAACCCTTGTATCAGTCCTCAAGGATGTGACGAAGTTGTTTTGAAAATTTGTTTTGAAAAGTGTTTGTGTGAAAAGTTTTATTTTGAGCAAGTACCTATTAGCATTTACCTACTCGAAAAAAGATCGTTTATGTTCTATTTCCTTTAGACAACGCTATCCCACTATTAAGGAATAGGTAGCACCATCGTTGGAGTTGTAAGGGACATTCGAAAGGGACGTACGGTCACAAAAGCAATGTTAGGACACCTTAGTAACCATCCTAGAGTCCTAAAGATCTTTTCCGAGGCAACAGTCGAAAGGGTCATTTTTTGATCTTTTGGGACATAGAGGATGGCCACTAAAACATCCTATGCTTCATGACTGTTTACCGAAGGAAACCAGAGTGAGAGTATACCCTAAGAGTGAGCATGTGCAAGTGTGCTTTTTCAGTTAATGTTATCTTTGCACATTAGGGTTTTCTAACTGTTTTAATTTTCTATGCATTCTTGCCATACAATCCTATTAGCCATACATCTAACAGTTAAAGATTGCAGAAATTAAAAGTGCGAGGAAGTAAAACCTAGCTATTACAAGGCTTCGGGGAGGGGGATTAATTACATTACCAAAAATTGGGGATTTAAAGCAAGAAATAAAACCCTAATTTAACTATTACAAACCCTGAACAGTTACAAAATAATGGCAAAATAATTAACGAGCGCGCGGCAAATTAAATACGAGGACGGTTGAAAAGATAACCTAAAACTCTAATTGAGAGAAAAAGATTTTTTTGTTCTTTTGAATTTTTATTTGAGAAAAAAATTAAATCACAAATTAATTAAACCTAATTTCTAATTGTTTTTAATCATGAAAGAAATTAAAGTTGCCCTAAATTAATTAAACTAATTAATTAAAAATAATATTTATTAAGAAAATAAGTCTTTTTGTGATTTTTTTGATTTGTTAATTTAATAAAATAATTTTTGTATTGATTAAAAAAACAAAATAATTAACGAAAAGAAATTAAAGAAAAATAGTATAAATAACCAAATGGCCCTGCTGCTAGCAAATCTGGGGGGTGTATGCTGAACTTCTGAACCCCAGAAGGATGGCTCAGAGTCTGGCGCCTGATCCCGTGAGACCATCTTCTAGGGGCTCATGGTGGACCTACGTATGTTGGCGCTGGATCTGGCTGGAGATGGATCCAAAGGATGATGATCAGAGGGCACATGATGATCCTCAGAAGGTGAGGTGTGCTGGATCTGGCTGGAGGTGGATCCAGAGGATGATGGTCCTCATAAGACGAGGTGTGCTGGATCTGGCTGGAGATGGATCTAGAGGATGATGATCAGAGGGCACGTGCTGATCCTCGTAAGGTGAGGTGTGCTGGATCTGGCTGGAGATGGATCCAGAGGATGATGATCAGAGGGAACATGCTGATCCTCAGAAGGTGAGGTGTATGGAACCTGCAAGAAATTAATAGAGAAAATGCCAAAAGCTCACACCTGCGATCGAACCCAGGACATGAGCTTCATACTTCCTTCCTCTGACCAACTGTGCTGGAATTATTAGTTGTAAATATAATATAAAGATAAAACAAAAAGTGTACAACAATGATTATGACAAAAATGCGCCAGAATTAAAACCAGCCAGTCAGGTTGTGACACGTTGTTGTCTTCTTCCCTGGACCATCGTCTTAGGCTCTGGTACTTTTACCTACAGATAAAGGTCTGTAGCTACAACCCTGTTTCATTCAAAAATCATGTACACGCATGATAAATGGCATCTAATTATATAGATCAACTCGTCTTGATCTTGTGAACACCATGGTACCCCTTTTGCTGGCCAATTTAACATGTGGACAAAACCCCTAAACTGCACATATAAATCCTTACAATGGTAAAGGCATGTACAGGCTCCAAAAATGCAATTAAATCATCCAGTTAACTTGCAAACACAATGAGGATCACAAATATGAAACTTAAACATGCTAAATATGCAAGAATTACATTAATCGAATTTGAATAATTTTGCAAACCGTGAGAGTGATAGGGAGCGATTCTGGACGTGTAGAGGCGTGCAATCGATTGGGTTAGCTTTTGGGAAGATCCAGGAATTGTTTGGCAATGCTAGAAGGGCTTGAATTGGCCTCCAAGCTTGAAACCGAGTCACACTTTTTCCTTGAATTTTCTGAATTTGCTTTGCCTCTTTCACGATTGCTAACCCCTCCCCCCCTTTTTTGCTTTGTTATTGTCCAATATATACCTAGGGATGAATTAGGGTTACAAACTTGGATTAAATCTTGAAATTTGATGAGATTTGATTTGATTCTTTAACCATATGCAAACTTGCTATTTTGAGCCAAATCTTCCCTTTCTTGTACCAATTATGCTTGATTCGTTTTGGCCTTGATAATTCAGCATATTTTTATTGCCAACCTATCCAAAAACCAAATCAAATCATATATTTGCTATTATTCATCAAATATTTGATTTAATTCATTTTTTAATTAACAAAAAATCAAAATAAATTGAAAAATGAAGCAAATAATGTATGGGTGAATGTTTGAGTCGTGGACCACATTATAAGTGAGGTGCAAGCATATAAAGTTAGGCCCATTTAGCAAAAATGCATTTGTGAGCACATTTGACTTTTGGCAATTTTGCAGAAAATGTCAACTTTGACAAGGCACAACTCCTCCAATTTTAACCCTAGAGAGGTGTTCTTGGACTTTTTAGAAATCTTAGGATGTCCCCTAAGAAACCCTTTTGGTATAATATCAATTTAGTCTTCCATGTTCATGTATGAAGCTTTGACCCAAAAGATGTTTTTCTTGACTTTTCAAAAGGACCTATAATGTCAAAATTCCTATCTTTTGATGAGTGCATATTTTGAACTTGTGAGATGAATATGAGTTGTAGGGAATTACATCCTCTTCAAAATGAGCTTTGGATGGAAAATTTCTGATGCAGTATTAAGAAGTTATGCTTGGTCAAAGTTGGTTTGACTTTTCCTACAAAACCCTAATTTAGCAACTTTTGGGTTTTGATGAATTTGGAGCATCCCTTGAGGAATCATGATCAACCCTTGATCAAATGATGGATAACACTTCAAAATGATGATGTTGACCCAAAATCTTGAAGTTTGACTGTATGTGGGCCACAATTGACTTTTAACCTAATACAGTTGATTCTCAAGCATCTGAGCAGTTTACTGAGCAAACTTCTTGTGCTAGGCATGAAACTTGACATGGATGATATTGAGAACATTTTAGGACAATGGTGAGAATTTGGGATCCTTTGGACTCAAGCATCTTGATGAAAAATGAAACCCTAATTTGAGGTATATTGCCTTAGGAAAGAGTTAGTCTAATCAACTCTTGGACTTCCTTGAGCAACTTGGGGACCTCAATTGACATTTGTTGAGTAAAATGAGAGGGCAAATTTTGGGGTACAACAGCTTCCCCTGTTCAATCTTCTTAAACCTGAGGATGTAGATTGGTTGTGCTGCCTTTCATGATCTGAAGGTGGAAGATGATTAAACACTAAAGTTCCCAGAAATTTGCACTCGCGTGAAGTGGCACTAGACTTGTGATATTGGGAATGGGCTTATAGATGCCATTTGAAGGTAGAGGAATGAAGATTGTCGAAGATGGGCTTAAAGATGCCATCCTAGATGCGACGCAGAATCTTCGAAGATGGGCTTAAAGATTCCATTTGGAGGTCGAGGATTGAAGATTGTTGGAGATGGGCTTAAAGATGCCATCCTGGATGCGACGGATATTTGCAGGACATGGGCTTAAAGATTCCATCTAGGGGATGTTTATTTCCTGTCTTAGGAGAACTAGAGTTTTAGGAGCTTCAGTTGTCCGTTACTCTACTAGGGAATAACTCCAGCTTGAGGAAGCGGAAGTGTACTGCGTATCTGGTCGGAGTATGTGTTGCACCGCGATTTACTAGGGAATACAAAGCCAATTATGTTTGATCGGGTCCCGGTCTTACAATATTGTGGACTGTTGTTTGGAGATAAGAGAGGAGGAACCTGGATAGTAAGGTTATGAGAAGGAACCTGGATGGTAGGGTTACTTCGGTATGAAAGCCTGGATAGTAGGGTCGTGAGAAGGAACCTGGATGGTAGGGCTACTTTGGTATGAAAGCCGTGATAGTAGGGCTATGAGAAGGAACCTGGATGGTAGGGTTACTTCGGTATGAAAGCCTGGATAGTAGGGCTGTGAGAAGGAACCTGGATGGTAGGGTTACTTCGGTATGAAAGCTTGGATAGTAGGGCTGTGAGAAGGAACCTGGATGGTAGGGTTTCTTTGATATGAAAGCATGGATAGTAGGGATGTGAGAAGGAACCTGGATGGTAGGGTTACTTCGGTATGAAAGCTTGGATGGTAGGGCTGTGAGAAGGAACCTGGATAGTAGGGTTACTTCGAAGCGATAAGGTAGATTAGTTGACCCGCTTGATTTCGGGAACTGTGTTTCCATTAGTTTTCTGTGGATATAATTTGTATAATTGTTAAATTTGTTGAAGCTAATCCTCTTTTCCTGAAAAGATATCAGAGTTAGTTATATGCGATGCATGAGATGCAAGGTGAGATGATGTTCTCAAAATAAATGAGATTATGTTGTATATGTATGCACATGCCATGATGTATGGATATGCGATGATGTTGGGATAATCTCTAGCTGGGGAAAATAAATCTCGGACTACTGCTAGAGAGTATTGAGAAGTTGAATTCTTTGTTTCTGATGGGGATAGTGAACGAAGATGGTTAGCTGGAGATTTAAATTCATTCGTCTTGAGAACATTCTGCCAGAGGAGACTCTGTTTGAGAATAATTCTGCGGGAGAATGACTCTGTGGGGAAGAGAGATACTCTGTTGGAAGATCTGCTGATTTGGAGAAGTAAAATCATCTGGGGATGAACTTTCGTTGCTTGAGATGATAAGCTTTGTTGGATATTCCTATGAGAGAAATAAACTCTGCCCGAGAGAAAGCTTTGTAAGTTGTTCAAGATTATAAAACTCGGCTGGAGAATGCAGGTATTAGTTCTCTGAAGGAACCTGTTGGGGAAGGAATTCCTGCTTGGGGAATCCTGAGAAGCTTGGTGGCTTCATTGGGGAAATGTTTTGTTGGCGTAGTAGTTGGAGATGTATTGAATAAGTATCAGGATGACATCCGTATCTGGATCGTACCTGAACCATTTCTAGATGAAAGTATGGAATAAGTGTCAGGATGATATCCATCTCTGGATCGTACCTGAACCGTTTCTAGATGTATGAAAATCTTGAATAAGTAGCAGAATGACATATGTATCTGGATCGTATCTGTATTGTTTCTAGATGTATGAAAATCTTGAATAAGTAGCAGAATGACATTCGTATCTGAATCATATCTGAACTGTTTATAGATGTATGAAAATCTTGAATAAGTAGCAGAATGACATCCGTATCTGGATCGTATCTGAACTGTTTCTAGATGTATGAAAATCTTGAATAAGTAGCAGAATGACATCCGTATCTGGATCGTATCTGAACTATTTCTAGATGAATGAAAGTCTGGAATAAGTGTCAGGATGACATTCGTCTTTGGATCGTACCTGAACCGTTTCTAGATGAATGAAAGTCTGGAATAAGTTTCAGGATGACATCCGTCTTTGGATCGTACCTGAACCGTTTCTATATGTATGAAAATATTGAGTAAGTAGCAGAATGACATCCGTATCTGGATCGTATCTGAATTGTTTCTAGATGAATGAAAATATTGAATAAGTAGTAGAATAACATCCGTATTTGGATCGTATCTGAACCGTTTCTCGATGTAGTGCTCTCGATGACTGTTGACCAAGGTGATAAGTCTTCCACGGATAAACAGGTAATAGGACATAGCCATACGTTTTAAATCCCTAACTTTTGCCTGGACTGCCCTTTCGGGTTTTCAGTCCACCGGGATACCCTTTTTTGCCTAAGCCGCCTTTTCAGGTTTTCGACTTGTCGGGTTTACAGATTTTTTTTGTATATCCCTAACTTTTTCCCGGACCCTTTTGGTTCGTCGGGATGCCCTTACTTTTGCCTAGGTATGTCAACCTAGCGGGTCTTTTTCATGCGTAGTATTTTTGACTATGTCCACGCTCTCAGGATGTAGAGAGTTATCACCGTCCATAGTGTTGTGTTGTAGTACTGTCAAAAATGTTTTCTTGATGGCACATGATTCGTTGTTGGAATGCATGCGTAATGCCCCAAGCGATTCAGATGGAGATTTGCCCCTGGTTATTTGGCACTTTTGGAGAGACTGCCCCAGGTGTGTTTATACATCATGTCATGCCCCTTGCTTATGGAAGACCTGTTATTGGAAGTGTCTTTCCCGCTGAGGTGATTTTGTCTGTTGAGAGGATGTATGTTCATTGAATATCCATTGTGTGGATTTCTCTGTTGTCAAACAATTATTCATATGCAAACAATGTCATTTAAAGAATGCAAAACTCATGTCTGTCTTGAAGTTTGAAAATTCATTTTTTAGTAAAACAAACAAATTTTGTAAAAGTGTGATGTCAACTCAGGATTTATAGCAAACCCTATAGGAGTCATGATACCTTTTGTAACAGTATGCTTTCGAACTAACCCATGATTCAGCTCGGACTTTTAAGGGTTATAACGTGGCCTGGTTCACGGTTTAAGAAACAAAGGATAAAGGCTCAAAATTTATTTGTACCCACCCGCTCTTCGTGATGTTCTTCAGTCCTATGCTCAGTTAATTGCGCATTTAGAATCCCAGTTGAGTTCTGGAATATTGTCCTTGATGTTCCGGTGATGGTTCGGATACTGACAGCTTATTTTGAATAGGCAGCCATTTATTTTTTGTTGAGGGTTTGTAGGACCTCTTTCTTTTTTATTTTATTATCCGTGTCTTTTTCCTGAACTGTTTCTTTTTGTGATTACAGTTAGCGGGATGCCCCAGTTTTTTCTTAAGTCTCCTTCATAGGTTTTGACTTAATGGGCTTTTATTTCAAGAGATAATAACTGCTTGTCTTGACGATTATGTGGAACCATCACCGTCTTTTGATTTGGAAGGACGTCTTCGATGCCATTCATTGTGTATGAAGCGGAAGATTGTGACTGAATGCGCCTTTGAATTAACTGAGAAAACTACCCTGCCCCAGGTTATGATTAAGGGTTTTAATTTGTGTGAAAAGAAAAACTCCTACTTCTTTGGATCAAAGGGATTGATTAGGGATTATCTTCCTTATAACTCCACAGTTTGGGATTTGAAACAACGCCTGTACATCGGCAGCGGGGTCTGTTCAAAAGCATACTATATGGAACATGGTATTTTTTGTCATCCTCCCTCTAAAGGCTTGTAGCTTGTAACCGAGAGTTGAATATCACAAAAAATAAGTAAAAACACAATTTAAATATAATGAATTACTCCAAGACAAACATATGCAATGCATTAATGGGAACACCAAAGTTTGACATTACAGTAATTGTTCGAACAAGCAAAAGAAATTACAATTGAAAAATCACAAATGAATGGGACACTCTCAATGATTTGGCCTAGGAGCAGTGATCACTTTATGAGTCTCTGGAGGGTTGAATCCAATCTCCTTGGCATCAATCATATCCTAAATTTTGTTCTTCAGGGCCCAGCAGCCATTTGTATCATGTCCCGGACTATCATAATGGTATGCACACCTTTCGTTGGGTTGGTAACTAGGAGCAGAAGTGTTGGGATTCTGTAGAGGAGTGTTGTACCCCAAAATTTTCCCTCTCATTCATCAATATTTTCTCACCACAAGACCCTTGGAGCTCAAGATCAAATTAGGGTTTGCTCTGCTCAAGACTCCTCCTTGCACTGTTGACCCAAATTAGGGTTTGAATTTGCACAAAGTTGTTTTGACCTAAAATGCCCAAAGTGACTTTCATGCTTCATGTTGGGCTCACAAGTCTATCCATACCAAGTTTCAATCCTTGATTCCAATCTTTGCCCAGTCAATTGGATAGTTGACCTAGAAATCAGCTGTATTGGGGAAAAAGTCAACTGTGGCCAATTGACAGTCAAACCTCATGAAATTTGACCCACATCAACATAATGGACTCATATGGACCATCTGATCAAGTTTGGATCATAATTCCACAAGAAAATTGATCAGATCACCAAAAGGGCAAAATGGTCATTTTTAGGGTTTTGACTGCACAAAGGCAATTTTTGACTGTTTGACCTAACCAATTACAAAACAAGCTCACGTATGGACTCAAGAACTCAATGGAATTGTCTTGATCCATTCAACAAGTTCAAAAGATCCCAAATGCACAGGATTGACAGGTGAATTTTCCAGTCAACTGATCAAATTTGACTGTATACTGAAAAGTCAAACTTTGACTCTTTGGTCAAAATCAAGTGCCAAGATTCATTTTTCATCAAGACATGTCAAATTGTGAAACTTGTTCATCAAGAAACCCAAAATTTCAAATTAGGGTTTAAAATGAAGAAATTTCATAACTTAGAAATTTTCTAAGTTATAAAATTTCCTTATTTTTTCCTAAATTTGTCCCATTTTTTCACCAAGATGCAAATGGATTCAAACAAAACTCAAACACATGAAAGTTGTAGTCCATTGCAAAATCTACAACTTTGATTCACAAAGTTTCCTCAAAAGAAGCTTGTAGCTCAAGTTATGATTTTTGAAACAAGGGTGCAAAACATTCTTAACTTAGAAAAATTTTGACCTATTCTAGGCAGGATTTTTGACCAACTTCATGGTCATTTTTCACATGCTTCCACTTGTAATTTCAATTTGAATTACAAATATGGATTTTAGTACACATTCCAAGCTTTCCAAATTGTCCAAGAACTCACCAAACACCCTTGTGGTTAGGGAGAATCGAATTGGCAAAGTTGGACAAAAGTCATTTTTGTTCATAACCAAATACATGTTCATACATTGGCATTTTTCAAGTCAGCTTGTACAAGCTAGATTACAGGCCTCTAATCCTCTTCACACTCAATAATTAAATGCCAAACCATTGTGTTCAAGCATTATTTTGATCATTTGGTCATTACATGCAAGATTGATCCATAATTAGAAAAAGTAAGTTTGCCATTTTTTGAAAAGGTACACTTTATGTCAAATAACAAATCCAAGAGGCATGGGCCAGATCTTTGAAGCTAGCATTTGTACACAAATCACTCTGATCAAGAAGAAGAGGTGCAGCATAGTTTAGGGCATTGGACAGGCCTGTATAGAAACTTGCATTTTCTTACTTATCTTGGAAGAAACATTGCAAAGAGGATCCAACTTTGATTTCCTGTCAACACAAGCCTAAGCAAACTTTGCAAACACTTTTCACATTACCTAACTGACCTAAAACAAGAATCAACCACAGCTCAAACCTTCTCATTCATCAAAACACCATTTTTCTGCAAGAAACAGGGCATTCCTGCAGTTTGACTTGGCCATCATCATTCACTCGTGAGTTTTTTCCCAAACAAGTTCCAATACACTCCCTACCATCCATTGAAGCTATCCCAAGCCTTAGATACAAGCTGTAACATCCATAGCCAAGTTTTCCATTTTCACTTTTCAGTTTTGCAGGTTGACTTCCATAGCTTGATTCAGAGAGATTCAAAGCAAGCTGAGTATAGAGGAAGCATCCTTAGACTTCAGGCAAGCTGTACCAAAGTTCAAACTCCATTGAAGATACCTCCATTGTTGTACACGACTCAAGCTGAACAGGTAAAAATATGAACTTCTATCTCTCTATCCAGGCATAGTTAGGCTTAAGTTTGTGAAGAAAGCATGTCCTACTCATAGCCCTGAAGTCATCCATGTAGTTACTTTTCATTTATATTGTGTGTGCTATGAGAATTTTGGACCTGGACATGGAAGAAAACTTAGGTCAGAAATTGGGGATGGAGAAATTCTCCCTCGTTTCTGAGAGTTAGAACAACTTTTTATATGTTTGAAATCGTGACTTGATGCTCTATATTATTGATGTTGTAAGTTTTTGTTAAAAGTCAAAGAATCAGAAGTTAGCAGGATGAGCAAGCACCGCGCGTTTTTTGTTTCAAAATAGAAGCTGGAGGAAGAAGATGATGTCTTGGGCTGGGCCTGAGCTATCCTTGCTTTTTGCACCTCTTTTCTCATTTTGCACCCCCCTGGCCCATTGTGTGTTTTTTTAATCATTTTTGATTTTTTCTTTTTGATTCTGACTTATTATTTTTTTGCTCAAATATAAAAAACATTAAAAATATTTTTTCACCTATTTTTGCATTTTCTTTGGTATTTGTTTGTTTTATTTAAGCATATATATATATATACAAATATATTTCTTTTTATCCAAAATATTAAACAACAATACAAAAATATATTTTTTAGTTATTATTTTTTGTTTACATTTTAAAAACATTTTCTAAAAATATACACTTTTGAAAATAATTAATATTTTATTTTTAAGTACATATTTAGTATATTAAAATATATGATATAAATACTTGTACATTTACTAGAATATTTAGGATAAAATATCAAAAAATTAACATTTTTATTTTTATTAATATTTGACATCAAAAATACTTTTTACAATATACTTCCTTTTTATTCTTTTGTATAAATTAATATATAATATTGTATAATATTAATAAATAAATATTATTTATTTAGAAAACTAGGGTTTTGCCCTAAAAACCACAAAAATACTCCAAAATTGACCTTTTTATTTTTGTTTATATTTCACATTGAAAAATACTTTCTCATACATAAAAAATCATTTTTGTGCATAATACATTTTGCATCTTATATTTGTTTAAATATTGTACAATTTATTATTTGTCTATTCAATATGGATGTAATAGTTTAGATTTAAATTTCTTGCTAAATATCCCCCATTCAAACATTTGTACCCCCATCCCCATAATCATGTTGTAATAATCTAGGACTTTAAAATTCCGCATTTAAAAGCTTTCTAATTATGCCATGATAGACCTAGGGTTTGTATGCAAAAATCAAATAACAAATAGCTTGACCTAATTCAAAGACAAAATGCATGAAAATGGACAACACAATGCACACTTACACCCTTAGGGTTACTCCATTTGTTGCCTTCAAAAATGGGCCATGCTTGCATGTTGAGTGTCTTTGGCCAAACAAAAACAAATCTAATGATCATAGTCCCTCGATGACGCTTTCTCAAGTTGCCTAAAAATGATCAAGCCCCTTAAAGGAAAAGTTGCCAAAGACACTTGGCACCATTGCATTCATGGTCTAAACAATGACCCGCGCTTGTCCCGTTAACATCCTAACACAAGATTGTCCACCAAATACAATGGTGGAACAATACTGTTAAAAGGGTTAAAACATAGGAAAGATCTTTGAGAAATTTAGGGTAGATAGCTCTTGGTTACTTGATCAAACTTGAAAAACAAATCCTTTCCATTTTTCAAAACACACATCACAACACAATTTCAAAACAAACTTTCAAAACATTGAAAACTTTTCAAAAGACAAATACACCTTTGTATACATTCAAACATGGATCATTACAAAGGTTGCCACAACAAATGGCCTCTTTTCAAAACCTCTTTCAAAATCACACACAAAGCACCATTTCAAACAATTGAAAGCACCATTTCAAACAATTGAAAATGCAAGGCAAGTGATCTAAGCAAGTAACTAAGAGCCCATGGATAACCATGGATAGAAAGGGTGCTAATACCTTCCCTTTCTATAATCTACTCCCCGAACCCAAGAAAACATCTCAAAGGTTTTTTCTGTTCTTTTTAACCTTTCCTTAGGATAAAATAAAAAGTCGGTGGCGACTCTTGCTCAACCGAAACATTTGCAAAAACAAACGCAAACCTCAAGTCAGTTCTCCCACCGTATCACAGAATTGGCGACTCTGCCGGGGACAAAATTAAAAGTGGAGTAACCTTAGGGTCTAGATCACCCTTTTGCATGACTAATTGTTTGTTTTGATTGCTTTACATTTTGGTTCTCTTGTTTGGGCTTGAAATCCTACACCCGGATTTGGGGAAACATTCATAGATAGCAAATACGTTGTGGAAACTGTGCGGGGTATATCGACACGGTTGAAGCAATAGCTATATTAGTGCGACATATTTGTGAGTACCGGTAACCCTTGAGTTCAATCAAGGAGAGTATGGGGCCGCTGAGTGATGTCACTAAGCACTAATGACATAGAACCTTACTTGACCATCTTGGCCTTTTATTAGGGGTAGTGAGATGACCGGCTTTGGTTCAGTCCGAAGTTGGTAGATACTCGATACTACACTCATTGAGGGTTGTTTTCTTGGAATATTCTGGTCGCTAGTTAAGTGGCTAAACCAAAACAATGAACATAGAAAACAATTCAATGATATTGAGCTCCTTAGAACCCGGTTACTATTTATAGGACAGGTTTTTGAGCCAACTAACTTCAAGAGGGTACTTACCTATGAAACCCCATGCAAGCCTGAAACTAGGGTTTTGTGTGACTTGCTTGTACATATGTTTGTGCATACATCATGAACATCATAAAGCATCATATGCATCCACTAACCATTTCGAGGGTTTGGATCTTCATCTTTGTTCTTGTTTTGTAGGTCATGGAAATTCTTCGCAGGAAAACCATCCAAGTCAACCTTGTGAGAATCCCTCCTCAACTCAAGGAGCTTACATGGTGAAGACATGGTGAAAGTGCTGTTCCAGTTCTTTGACCCCCTTCACCACTGTTTCACCTTTCCCGACTACCAATTGGTGCCTACTTTGGAGGAATTTTCTCAACTCTTGAGGATTCCTATTCTTAATCAACTACCCTACAACGGTACAGAAAAAGAACCAAAGCCTGAAGATGTTGCTCAAGCACTACACTTGCAACCATCTGACATCAAGGGGCATTGGGAAACTAGAAGTGGTGTCAAAGGCTTCTTGGCAAAGTTCTTGTTTGAGAAGGCATAAGAGTGTTGGAATTCATTAGATCTACAAGCCTTTGAGGAAATTGTGGCACTCCTCATTTATAGGTTGGTCTTGTTCCCAAATCCTGACCAACTTATAGATGTCAACGCTGTCAAGATTTTCCTATCCAGGAATCCCATACCTACATTGCTTGGGGACATCCTCCACTCATTTTACACACGAACAATGAGAAAGAGAGGTGTTCTCATGTGTTGTACTCCTCTCCTTGCAAGGTGGTTTATTTCTCACCTTCCACAATCTGTTTTGAAGAATGAACAAGGCTTAAGGTGGTCACAACGGTTGATGACCCTCACGCACTCTGATGTACATTAGTGTTCTCGGTCCAGAGAAAATGTCATTATCGTCGATCATTGTGGTGAGTTCCCTAATGTTCCATTACTTGGCATTAGAGGAGGCGTTACCTACAACCCTTGTCTAGCTTTGAGACAATTTGGATATGCACGGAGGGACGACCCTCATGACATGCTGATTCCTGACCTAGTTTTTGACTTCAACAACGATATGCAAGGACTTCGCCAAAGATTCATCAGAGCTTGGAGGATGCCTAACAAGGTAGATAGCAAGACACTGGGGCATAAAAACTCCATCCCTCTTGAGCCTTATCTCAAGTGGGTAAGGACCCGAGCCCAGAGTCTTATGATGCCTTACCCTCATATTCTCCCTTTGATTAAAGAGCCTGTTAAGGAAGGAGAGGTTCACTACACCATCCTATATCCTGACATGCCAACATCATGGGAGGAGATGCAGAAGAGTTGAATCCAACTCAAGGAGGAACAGAATACTTTTGAAGCTAGCTTCTACGCTAGTGAGAAGAAGGTTTTAGAGCTTACCCGCCGACTTCACGAGGAGGAGACCCTCAACACTTACACCGCACCGAAAAGAATGCACAACGTCTTTTTACCTTAAGAAGTTTTTGTAATATTTGGCCCATGGGGCATTTATGTACTGACAAATTTTCTTCTTATTAATATGACGTGTGTTCTTTTTGTTTGCAACAAATTTTGAATTTCTAAATCCTTGAATGCATTACATGAATAAACATATCATTCATCATATGCATAAACAGGTCTTCACACCAGGTTTCCTTATCTCTCTGCTGTTTATTTCAGTAAGATGGATCTCCAACAGACGGTCAAAGATCTGCAGGCACAAAACTCGCAGTTTCAACAGCTCCTAATGACCTTAGCAAAGGGTCAGGAGGATCTAAAAGCACTGCTTGGGAATAAAGAGCAAGAGAAAGTGAAAAAGAAGAAGAAAAGAGTTGGGGTAGCTACACTGGGAAGAAGGTTTGAGAATGAACCTAGAAGAGTTCTTGAATTTCCCTCCGCATCTGAGGAGGAAACCAGTAAGGGAAAAGGAGCCACACTACCTTCTGAGTCCGAAGCTGAAGAGGAAGAGGTTGAGGAAGATGAAGACTACTCAGAGCAGCAATACCCACCAGCGAACGGCAAATATAAAAACCTGGAGGACAGACTGGCAGCTATGGAGCTGCAAAGGGTTCCTGGGTTAGATTTTGAAGAATTGGGATTGATTGTTGGAATTGTGATCCCTCCAAAGTTTAAGGTACCAATTTTTGCAAAATATGACAGGCTGTCTTGCCCGAAGATGCACCTGAGGTCGTATGTCAGGAAAATTCAACCTCATTCATCCGACAGAAATCTTTGGGTACACTTCTTTCAGGATAGCCTGTCTGGTACCCAGCTAGATTGGTTTTACAAGCTTGAGAGGTCAGAGGTACATAGTTGGGAGGATTTGGCAGCTGCCTTTTATCGCCAGTATCAATATAACTCTGACTTGGCGCCAACCCGTACTCAGCTACAGAGTATGGGAATGGTCTCAAATGAGGGATTCAAAGAATACGCCCAGAAATGGCGCGACTTGGCCGGAAGAGTGCAGCCACCTCTTTCTGATAGGGAACTAGTTGATATGTTCTTGGGGACCCTATCTGGCCCGTTCTTCAACCATTTGATCGGGAGCTCCTCCGCAGGGTTTACTGAATTGATTCTGACTGGCGAGCGGGTGGAAGCTGGTATTAAGAGTGGAAAGATTCAAAGGGATGCCTCCGCCTCCACAACTGTTAAAAAGCCATTCCCAGCCAAGAAGGAAGTGGTTGTTGTGTAATCTCAGAAAGGATCGGGAAGAACTGAGCACCGGCCGACTGTAGGGGCCGTGATGATTCAAAATTCATCAAATGATCAGCCTCGTAACAATCAATCCAGACCAAATCAGCAACGGGTAGAACGGCCACAACGGCAGTTCACCCGCATCAATATGACACCTGCACAAGTTCTTCCCCATTTGTTGAAGTTGAACCTGACTGGTTTAAAGGAGGCACCGAAAAACCCTAACACCACATCTCCATAGTATCATGCCAATGCCAAATGTGCCTACCATTCTGATAGCGCCGGACATGACACCAACAATTGTTGGGCGCTGAAGAATAAAATTCAAGACTTGATAGACGCAAAAGAGGTCGAGTTCGATGCTCCGGAGAAGCCGAATGTAA
This sequence comes from Vicia faba, assembly GCA_948472305.1. Classification (NCBI taxonomy): domain Eukaryota; kingdom Viridiplantae; phylum Streptophyta; class Magnoliopsida; order Fabales; family Fabaceae; genus Vicia; species Vicia faba. Next base: position 870,512,612 of record OX451741.1, on the reverse strand, counting down.
TATCCGCTCTGATGCCAAAGCATGGCCATCATGTTCATGTTGTTGAGGAAAATCTGTATGTTTCTGCTGTTGATGATCTGGTAACCCCACTGTTGACAATCAAGTTAAATCTGTTGAAGGCTGGGATTTTCCCAAGATGCAAAGAAGACTGCTATTGTTGTTCCTTCTTACCAATCAACTGTCCATTGCTGAAGACAGACATCCAAGGCCTAATGGACAGCCAACAAATTCTTTTCGAAAAGATTCCTGCTACTCCAACCCCTATCAAAGATGTTTCAATAATCACCATTTCCACCAATCTTTCCAAGGTCCCTAAAAAGCCTGTTAAGATTACATCCGCTATGAAGTTTGTTCCTCTGAAAATAACCATGTCTGGGCTTGTCCCCTACAAATCTGACAAATCAATACCATGGAATTACAGTGGAGAAATCTACTACCATGGTGTTAAACAAGTTGAGATAACTGAAGAGAGCTATGGCGAAGAAGATGCCGACATTGGAAACATTGTCGGTACGAGCAAGATTACCCGAAGTGGGAGAATATTTTCTCCAGAGATTGCCCCTCCAAAGGCAATCTTTGGACCCTCAGCTACTGCCAAAGTTACTCCTGCACCGATAAAACTTTCTGCAAGAACTCCGCTGATTGAATAAGTTGTTACTCCTGTGGTTGTCCCTCCTGTTTTTGCTGATAAGGGGAAAGGTATCCAAGATGAGCTCGTCAGGACGAGGGCTCAGCCATTGGTTATCCCCGAAACGTCTAAGAAAGAAATGGAGGAGATTCTGAAAATAATTAAGAAGAGTGATTATGATGTGGTAGAGCAACTGGGGAAAACCCCCTCGAAGATCTCCATGCTAGCATTGCTGCTTTGTTCTGAAGCTCATGCCAAAGCATTGATAAGATTTCTGAAGACAGCCCATGTACCCCAGGAAACCTCAGTCGATCAATTCCAGGATTGTGTAGCCAGCCTCACCGCCGACAACGGCCTGGGTTTCTCTGATGCTGACCTGACTCCGAAAGGAAGAAAACACAATGACGCATTGCATGTGTCAGTTGAATGCCGAGGAACTACTCTTGCCCATGTTTTGGTCGACACTGGTTCTTCTCTGAACGTGCTGCCTAAGAAATCTCTGGATCGATTAGATTGCGAGGGCTTGGAGCTGAAACCAAGTAATATCATTGTTAGGGCCTTTGACGGGTCAAAAAGAATGGTACATGGGGAGGTAGACATCCCTATCAAGGTAGGAACTGAAGTATTTCACTCAACTTTCTATGTGATGGACATCCGTCCGTCATACTCTTGCTTGCTAGGGAGACCATGGATACATAATGCTGGGACAGTCACTTCCTCCCTACATCAGATGCTGAAGTACCCTGTCAAAGGAAAGATCATAATTGTACACGGTGAAGAGGAATATATGATCAGTCACTTGAACTCCTTTAGGTATGTGGAAGTGGAGGGCGAATTCATTGAGACACCGTTCCAACACTTCGAGGAAATTGCTCCCGAGGTTGTTGTAGCAAAGGCAGTAGCTGAGGTACCCAAGCAGGTGGCCAGGATGGCATCTCTGAAAGATGCAAAGGCTGCAGTAAAGGAGGTAAGGAGCTCAGCATGGGGTCAGTTGCCTGACTTTCCCCACAAGACAGACAAGTTTGGGTTGGGATTCACCGCTGCGGGGCAGAAAGCTATGCGTCACTCAAAAATTGAAAGGACACCCATCAAGATTTCTCCTCATGGAATCAATGCTTTGGAAGACGAAGACGAAGAGGGTAACATTGAAGACTGGATCTTCCCAACCATCGAAGGGGGACTGCACAACTGGGAGGCGAAAGACTTCGTCCCCATTACTTTCATTAATTAATAATTTATCTTTCGAACATTTCCTATTGGTCTGTAATAATTACTTTTAAACAATTTTCACACTACTTTTTCACCTCATGCCTTGCCCGGGGCATGTAGGTCCATTTGTAAGCGTTTTGATTCTCTTCATATCCATATGCCATGTTTAATGATTCATTGGACGTTTTTCATTTATAAAACTGTTGTGTTCATTTTCTTTCCTTTTGCATTTTTGTTTGTTTAAGGATGGCTATCCCTTACACACACCCACACTCACAAATGCAGGTACCCATCCATTCTGGATTCTACGGGTGACTATTATGTTGTATCCTTCAATAACTCTGAAGATTTGGTTAATCAGGCTGAATACGAAGATGACGAAGATTGTGAAGTACCAGGGGAGCTAGCCAGACTTCTACAACAAGAAGAGAGGGCCATCTTGCCTCACGAAGAGTTGCTGGAAACTGTCAACTTAGGAACAGAGGAAGACTGGAAGGAAGTACAAGTGGGTGCCAATCTGGAATCAAGTGTCAAGGAGCGCTTGATACAGCTGCTAAAGGAATACGTTGAAATATTTGCCTGGTCTTATAAAGACATGACGGGTTTAGACACAGACATTGTGGTTCACCGTCTCCCTACAAGAGAGGATTGTCCACCGATCAAGCAAAAAGTCCGCCGAATGAGGCCCGACATGTCTGAGAAGATTAAAGCAGAAGTAATGAAGCAATTTAACATTGGCTTTCTGGCTGTTACATCCTATCCACAATGGGTTTCTAACATTGTGCCAGTACCTAAAAAAGACGGCAAGGTCAGAATGTGTGTAGACTACCGGGATTTGAATAGAGCTAGCCCTAAAGATGATTTTCCGCTACCGCACATCGACATCTTGATTGACAACACAGCTCAGTACAAAGTGTTTTCCTTCATGGATGGATTCGCGGGCTATAACCAGATCAAAATGGCCCCCGAGGACATGGAGAAAACAACTTTTGTTACACAATGGGGTACTTTCTGCTACAAGGTGATGTCGTTCGGACTGAAGAACGCAGGGGTAACTTATCAGCGCGCCATGGTAGCTTTGTTTCATGATATGATACATCATGAGATCGAAGTCTACGTAGACGATATGATAGCTCGATCACAAACAGAGGAGGAACACCTTGAGCATCTGCAAAAGCTGTTTGCCAGGTTGAAAGAGTACAAACTCAGGCTGAATCCAAGTAAGTGTACTTTTGGAGTTAGGTCTGGTAAACTTCTAGGATTTATTGTCAGCAACAAGGGCATTGAGGTCGATCCAGCAAAAGTGAAAGCAATACAAGAAATGCCTGCTCCCCGTACGAAAAGGAGGTTAGAGGGTTCTTGGGGCGCTTGAACTATATTGCCAGATTCATCTCTCATCTGACGTCTACCTGTGAGCCGATTTTCAAATTATTAAAGAAAGATCAGGTAGTCGAATGGAACGACGATTGCCAAGCTGCTTTTGATAAGATCAAGGAATATTTGCTAGAACCTCCTATTCTGATGCCACCCGTCGAAGGAAGACCATTGATCATGTATCTGACCGTCTTGGATAACTCAATGGGGTGTGTTTTGGGCCAGCATGACGAGTCTGGTCGAAAAGAGCATGCTATTTATTACCTTAGCAAAAAGTTTACCGACTGTGAGACTCGCTACTCACTGCTCGAGAAAACTTGTTGCGCTTTGGTATGGGCTGCTCGCCGACTAAGGCAGTATATGCTGACTCATACCACTTTGTTGATTTCCAAAATGGATCCTATCAAGTATATCTTCGAGAAGCCAGCTTTATCTGGAAGAATAGCTAGATGGCAAATGATCCTAACTGAGTATGATATCCAGTACACTACCCAAAAGCTATAAAGGGGAGTGTACTAGCTGACCATCTAGCTCATCAAGCTATCAAAGATTATCAGTCCATGAGATTCGACTTCCCGGACGAGGACATCATGAATTTGGACAACATTGAAGGTAACGGACCGTATGACGGACCTGAAAAAGGATCCCGATGGACCCTGTACTTTGATGGTGCTTCAAATGCACTTGGAAATGGTATCGGTGCGGTACTCATTTCCCCGGAAGGTTGTCACACGCCTTTCACGACCCGACTTTTCTTCAGCTGTACCAACAACATGGCGGAATATGAAGCTTGCATTTTTGGTCTCAAGGCTGCTATTGACCTGGGGATCAAATATTTGATCATATTTGGGGACTCGGCTTTGGTTATCAGTCAAGTCAAAGGAGAGTGGGATACCAAGCATCCTAATCTTATCCCATACAAAGAACATGTCCTAACATTGTTGCCTCATTTCAAGCAAATCACCTTCGAGCATTTCCCGCGAGAAGAGAATCAGCTTGCAGATGCTCTGGCTACGATGTCTTCCATGTTTAAACTCAACTGGGATAACGAGGCTCCCCAAATCACCATCGAGCGAATGGATGAACCTGCGCATTGTCATGAGATTAATACCGAAGAAGTAGTTGAACAACCGTGGTTTCACGAAATCAAAAGGTATCTCCAGACTAGAGAATATCCCGAAGGAGCTTCCGTAAATGACAAAAAGTTCCTAAGGAAATTTGCTGCCAAGTTCTTCCTGAGCAACGGCATCCTCTATAAACGCAGCCATGATTGTGTTTTACTCCGATGTGTAGACAAAGCTGAAGCAGAGTTAATCATGACCGAGATACACAGCGGTACATTTGGCACTCACCTGAGCGGGCATACGATAGCTAAGAAGATTCTAAGGGCAGGCTATTACTGGTCTACCATGGAAGCAGATTGCCATCAGCATTCCCGTACTTGCCACAGATGTCAAGTCTACGCTGACAAGATTCATATTCCTCCTGTTCCTCTCAATGTTCTTACAGCTCCTTGGCCATTCGCAATGTGGGGCATTGACATGATTGGAGAAATCAAGCCCATGGCATCCAACAGACATCGCTTCATCCTGGTTGCTATTGACTATTTCACCAAATGGGTAGAAGTAGCTTCCTTCGCTTCTGTTACTAAAAATGTGGTTGTCCGCTTCATTAAGAAGAATCTCATATGCCGGTATGGTGTCCTCGACTGGATCATCACAGACAACGGTACAAATCTGAATAATACTATGATCACCGCTCTATGCGAACAGTTCAAGATTTATCAGCATAATTCATCTCCCTATCGGCCGAAGATGAACGGTGCTGTTGAAGCTGCGAACAAAAACATTAAGAAGATCATTCAGAAAATGACAGTTACCTACAAGGACTGGCATGAATGTTACTGTTTGCTCTGCACGGATACCGTACCACGGCACGTACTTCAACAGGGGCAACCCCATTTTCTTTAGTATATGGCATAGAAGCTGTCCTGCCCATGGAAGTTCATATTCCTTCTTTAAGGATTATGAAGGACGCTGGTTTGAATGAAGATGATTGGATTCATACCCGACTTGATCAACTCAATTTGATCGACGAGAAGCGACTCGCTGCTGTTTGCCATGGTCAAACGTATCAAAAACGGATGATCAAGGCTTTCAACAAGAAAGTCAGACGTCAAGTATATCAAGTCGGAGATCTCGTAATCAAGCGGATTATCTTACCGCAAAGTGATCCCAGGGGCAAATGGACTCCTACTTACGAAGGACCATTTGTGATCAAAAGCATATTTTTTGGTGGTGCAATGATTCTGACCACCATGGACGGCGACGATTTGTCGCACCCTGCGAATGCAGACATAGTCAAAAGATACTACGCATAAAATAACCCGACAAGTCGAAAACCCGAAAGGGCGGCTTGGGCAAAAATGGGCATCCCGGTGAATCAAAAACCCGAAAGGGCGGTTCAGGCAAAAATTAGGGATAAAAACAAAAAAATGTGTACACCCGGCAAGTTGAAAACCCGAAAGGGCGGCTTGGGAAAAAAGGGGTTTCCCGGTGGATTAAAAGCCCGAAAGGGCGGTCCAGGCAAAAGTTAGGGAATTAAAGCGTATGACTATGTCTCGTCAGATCACTTTAAGGACAATCTCTTCATCAACCAGCTCCAAGCTTCTGATCAATCCAGTCATCGGTGGACGAAGCATTAAATGGACAGATATTCAGAGATGTAAAGGCTATAGCAGAATGGAATCCCATGGAATTGTTACACATAGCCATCTTTCTTTTGTATAAAATTTTCAATTTTTACGACGACACCCTCTTACTAGGATGCCTGTCTCCTTTGTACAAAGATACTCATAGAAAGTTAATACAAATACTTTTCCAAATACAGAAATTTGCTTTGTCTTCCTTTTTTCTCTTTTGCACTTATGTTTTATTTGAGAAACGTCCAATGTTTTGTTAAATAGGCATATGCATTTGAGCATAATCATTTTCTTACAAACCAAGAAAAGATGATTATTGATAGGTTGAAGGTACAGATAGATATCTTGATGCCCTTTCAGAAGGAATCCCCAGCGGTTCTAAACTCCAAATTCCTCAACAAGAATTCAGAGCTTAATTCCCCAAACAGAGTTGAACTTAAGGATCTTCAGCAGAACAAAAGCTTTCTCAAAACTGATTTCCCCAGCCAGAGAGCCTTCCAAAACTCAATTCCCCTCAGAGTTAAGTTTCAGTATCCCCAGTGGAGCCTTAAAAATCTGAAAATCCTATCCCCAGCGGAGCTAAAACTTCCAACTATCAATCCCCAGCGGAGCCAGACTAGTGAACTTTCTCCCCACAGAGATGCTTCCCACCAGACTGAAGATCCTCAGTCTTACTTCTCCCGCATAAGTCTGCCAGGTTCTGGATTCCCCAGTAGAGATCAGCATAATTCTCTTGCCCTACTGTTGGCTCCTAAATTCGACACCTTTGTTTTGTTGATGTCAGCCATTAAAGCTGAAAGATGTTTTCGACTGGCTAAGTCTGTCGAAATGCCCGTCGAAAGATGGCAAAGTACTTAGAAGATTTCTTCCAAGGTAAAAGTTGGTTGCCTTCGACGTCGAAGGAGTTTCTCGTCGAAGATGTCTCTCGATTAAAAGTGTTCGATGGTTCAGAGTGGAGCAGTTTGAAATTCAAGCTTTTGGAGGGAAAACGGTTTCCAGCAGTTACCACGTGTAGCGTGCAAAGATCTGGAGCGTCGAACGTTGAGAACGTGCCAAGTGGAATCATCTCGAAGCAGTGTAACTGCCCGACGGTTACTTGGGATGTTTTAGTATAAATAGTAGTAGTCATGTAAGTTCTCGCGTGTGTTCACAATTCTATACAAAGTCACTCATATAGATTCGAGTACCCAGCGTGTGAGAAAGAATTGTTGAGAAATGTATGTGTGAAACACCAATTTTATTAATCAAAGTCATTTACCTTTTCCAGAAATTTACTTGCTTTCCTCTTTACATTCCTGTCGAAGCCTTTTACTTTATGCCTTGTTTATTTTGCCAAGTCCTTTCTTCATGCAATTTACTTGAAACCTCTTTATTTCATTTAAAGCCTCTTTATTTAAAGCCTTATCCAATTTAATCAAAACTTCAAAATCAACCTATGTCCTAGGATCAATCTGATCGATCCTGCGAGTAACCAAATAAGTAACCATTTGGAGGATCAGCGGTTGTTTACCAAATCCCAAGGTAAACAAATTGGCACACCCGGTGGGACTGTGTGTTGATTGTTGAAAATAATCTCATCTTTTCGAGTTGTATGTTATTGAGAAGTGGTAGAATATACACTAACGTTAACAATACTGCCAGAAGAAGGGAAGAGATGGCGAATCCGCCAAACAATAACGAAATCCCACAAACGAATGTGGGAGCAACGGTTAGTACGACCGTAAGTGAAGCGACAAATGTTGGTTCGACACCAGCAGTATCAGTCACAACCACGGGGCCAATACCTTCGTTAACAGGCCCCAGGATGCCTTTGGGAACTCCCCCACCAAGGGGAAATTTAGGCACAAGGCCTTTGGTTCCCCCAGGATTTATTCCATTCTATGGTATGCCAACTTCTGAAGTGGCAAGCCTGACGAATGCTGCGTCCACTTTTTCAGACCCTTTAGTGAGTGCCTCTTCGCCACTCCAAGGCTCTGGAGTAGGCATGGCGAATAGAAATAGGACCCAACTCTTAGGAGGAACGTCCCAAGTAGCCCATGGCCTTACAAATGCCTCGACAGCAGTCTTGAGGCAACAAATGGACGAAAGCAACCATGATATGGTGCAAATGTTGGCACAAACTCTGAGTACAGTGCTAAACCCTCTAATACAAAACACTACTCAATCGAATCAGCAAATGACAGCGCAAATGGCGCGCTTGGCTGATTTCTTTGGAGTACCCCAACCGTTTCGACAGCCCCAAAGGGCGCAAATAAGGGGAAACCAGGGGATATTTTTAGAGGAAGAAACCACCATTAACCAGGCTCAACAGCCTGTCAAAGAAAACCTTAGGGCACGATTGGAACAACCTGTCGAGGAACCTAGGGTAATAACCCCAGAGGTAAGGTTAGTTAACAGAAACCAAAATGCTGACGAAGTGGTTCAGCATATCCAATACCAAAACATGGGTTTGGAAAACAATCTGGCAACCATGATTGAAAGGATCATGACTCAGAATGGGATGAACATGGGCTTTCGAAGGCCCAACTTTACATCTCCATTGTCAGAATACGTGTTACAAACGGACTTACCTCCTAGATGCAAAGTCCCCAAATTTACTAAGTTCTCTGGGGACACGACAGAATCTACTGTCGAGCATGTGGCGAGATATTTGATCGAAGCGGGTGACATTTCGAATAACGAAAACCTAAGGATCAAGTACTTCCCAAGTTCTTTAACAAAGAACGCTTTTACTTGGTTTACAACTCTCCCCCCCAATTCGATCCATCATTGGACCCAGTTGGAAAGATTGTTCCATGAACAATTCTACATGGGGCAAACCAAGATAAGCCTGAAAGAACTGGCCAGTGTGAAGAGACGTTTCACTGAACCTATAGACGAATATCTAAATAGGTTTAGGTTGCTCAAGGCGAGATGTTTTACACAAGTGCCAGAACATGAGTTGGTCGAAATAGCCGCAGGCGGTTTAGATTATTCCATTAGGAAGAAGCTAGATACCCAGTACCTAAGAGACATGGCCCAACTGGCCGATAGAGTTCGACAGGTAGAACGCCTCAAAGCTGAAAAAGCTAAGGCAACGAAAACTCACAAGAGAGAGAGGATAGCGTACGTTGAGATGGATGACGAAGATCTAGAATCCTTCGACGATACTTTAACTGTCGAAGAAGGAGAAGTCGATTTAGCAGAACTGAAACAAGGGCCACCATACTCTTGTAAACTGTTAGTCCCCTCAAGTGGGAAAAATCCCATTGGTCCAGAAAGGACCAACGATAGGTTCCCAAAAAAGACTTATAGTTTTGACATCACAAAATGTGATGAAATATTCGACTTGCTGGTTAAAGATGGCCAAATGATAGTACCCCCAGGGGTAAAAGTGCCTCCTCTTGATCAAAGAAAGAAGAGAGGTTTTTGCAAATATCATAATTTTTTGGGCCATAAAACTTCTCAATGTTTTCTTTTCAGGAATCTTGTGCAAGACACTATCGAAGAAGGGAGATTGAAGTTTGCTGACAAATCCCCCATGGCTGTCGACTCAAACCCATTGCAGGCTGAAGCCCACTATGCTGAACCCTCTGAGGTGAACGTGATAGAGGCAACCAGGATCCAGTCGAAGAAGCCAGGAATTACCATGGTCGAAGTCTCAAAGGACCACATCAACATGCCAATCTTTGGCAGTTTTTCTGGAAATTTATCCAGGAAGACAATTGAAGCTGTCCAGAAAGCGGTTGAAAACCCGAAGTCGGAGACCGCTGAAGCACAAAAAACTGGATCAAAACCCAGTTCCCACTTGGCCACCGTTCAAGGCCAAACGGAGAATCTGGAGATACAAATGAAGCAGTTAACTCTTGCTAACAAAGATACAATGAATATCAACATGGTCGAACTTTCTGACCCAAAAGCATCAGAAGAGGCCATGAGGCAAGAACAAGCTAATAAGACTGCTTTCCCTCGGGAAAATGAAAACTTGGCAGATTTTCTACAAAGATGCCAGAAAAAGAAATCAGAGGTGATGCTGTGTCCAAGATGCAGTTCGATCTTTGATAAAAATGCTGCTGAGCACATTCAAGGCGTAAGAGCAGCGAATAAGAGAAGGGAGAATGTTGACCTTCGACATGATCCCAGAAGAGCCTCCCAAAGAGGTTCTAACCAAGAAAAGAGGCCATTGACTTTTAGGCCTCTAACAAATGTGCCAGTAGATACTTGGTACAAAACCTCTGGTCGGAAAAGGCCAAGTGAGGAGAAATGGCATTCTTTCGATGTGCCAAGAGGTTCCTCTTTGACTCAAAAGAAAGAGCCTCAAGTTGCTGCACCTAAGGTTGCACAAGTGTCCAGCAACTACAAAGGTAAAAATCCCATGTCTCGATCTCAATGGAGGAGATATCAAAGGAGACGAAAAGCTGAAAGGGAGGCTGCCAACGAACCAAAGGCAGAAACCAGTTCGAACGTTCCTCAAAGGAAGCAAAGGAAACCTCTAGAAAGAGAGCCAGTAACCAACAGGCTAGTTTGGCCTAACCAAAGTGAAGTCGAAGACGAAGACGATGCTGAGTCTGATGATACTTTGGACATAATGGTGAATATAGTTTCAGTGCTGCCCAGAGAATTCAATCGACAGGTAGAAGTCGAAGCAAGTGACTGGGAAGTGGAGCAAGAAATGGCCAAACATAGGCCAGTGTGCTATTTTGTCATGGACAATGGCACTACTGAGGAACAAAATGGCTTCTTCGAGCCACCTACAGAGGCGATGAAAAATCACCTCAAGCCTTTATTCATAAGGGCTAAACTCGAAGAAACTACTGTGAATAAAATATTGGTGGATTGTGGGGCAACCATCAACATTATTCCTCACTCTATGCTAAGGAAAATTGGCAAAAGGGATGAGGACATTAAGCCTCACAACATGGTCCTGTCGAACTATGAGGGCGGCATAGGGACCACTATGGGAGTGATCCAGCTAGATATCAAAGTAGGGTCGATCCTTCGACCAACGATGTTTATGGTCATATCGGCCAAACCTAACTACAATCTTTTGTTGGGCCGTGAATGGATTCATGGTGTTGGCGTTGTGCCTTCATCAATGCACCAAAGGCTGCTGCTATGGCGTCCATATGGGATGGTCGAAAACATAGAGGCAGATCAAAGCTATTACCTTGGCGAAGTGAATCACCTGGGTCTGGCAGATTTCGACAAGAACTTGGCTCACATAGGGCCATGTCCAACACCTGACTTCGACATGGCGCCAGCGCCAAACACCTTTTGTTCCCTATACCTGCATCCTGAGCATGGTTTCCAATGGGACAGAGAAGACTTATCCCACATAGACTTCAGTTGGTTAACTGATATCCAACCAACTGGTTGGGGAAGCGAATTCAGTGATAATGACTGAGTCACAATCTTTGAAGCGAATTTCGGCTTATGTAGCCGAAACCAAGATGATAACGGCTCTCGAAGCCGAAGTAAAGTACATGGCCACACAGGCCAATGATCAACAATTATCTGCTATAGGCCCAGGAAAGGATTTCGATCCAAAACCTCCTGATATCATGCCAGAAGAAATGCAGGAACAGAGGCTCGACGCCATCTATGACGATGAGCCTTTGGGCTTCGAAAAGGACCCCTTGGCGAACAACATTAAAATGTTAGCGCAAGACCCTTTAGAAGAAATCAACTTAGGCGAAGGATCATAGAAAAGGCCAACTTACATCAGCGCCAAAATCGATCCAGAACTTAGGTTGGAAGTAATCCAATTGCTGAAAGAGTTTAAAGACTGTTTTGCATGGGATTATGACGAAATGCCTGGTCTCGACAGAGGATTGGTAGAACTTCAGTTGCCAATCAAACCTGGGAAGAAGCCAATCAAGCAAAATCCAAGGCGCTTCGCTCCAGAAATACTGTCGAAGATCAAAACGGAGGTCGAAAGACTTCTGAAATGCAAATTCATCCGTGTTACAAGGTATGTCGAATGGATTGCAAACATTGTGCCAGTAATTAAGAAAAATGGTACGTTAAGGGTATGCATAGATTTCAGAGATTTGAATGCTGCTACACCCAAAGATGAATATCCTATGCCTGTGGCGGAAATGCTAGTCGATTCTGCCGCTGGCTATGAATACCTGAGTATGCTCGATGGTTATTCAGGATATAATCAAATATTCATTGCTGAAGAGGATGTGTCGAAAACAGCTTTTCGATGCCCTGGGGCCTTAGGCACTTACGAATGGGTAGTGATGCCTTTTGGCCTAAAAAACGCTGGGGCAACGTACCAGCGAGCAATGAATACTATCTTCCATGATTTTATTAACACTTTTATGCAAGTATATATTGATGACATTGTTATAAAATCTGTTTCTAGGAAGAATCATATTGACCACCTTCGATAATCATTCGAAAGAATGAGAGAACATGGTCTGAAGATGAACCCTTTGAAGTGTGCGTTCTGTGTGAAAGCTGGAGATTTCTTGGGCTTCGTTGTCCACAAGAAAGGAATCGAAATCAACCAGAACAAGACGAAGGCAATTTTGGAAGCGAAAGCACCGTCGAATAAGAAGGAACTGCAATCTCTCTTAGGCAAGATAAATTTTTTAAGGAGGTTTATATCTAATCTAAGTGGGAAAGCTCAGGCCTTTTCACCCTTACTGCGACTGAATAAAGAGGGGTTCGAATGGGGGCAAGAGCAACAAGACGCCTTCGACAAAATCAAAGGGTACCTCACTAAGCCACCTATTCTGGTGCCTCCTTGTAGCAATAGGAGTATGAGATTGTACATAGCTGCATCCGACAAAACTCTGGGAAGCATGTTAGCCCAAGAGGATGAGAATGGAGTCGAAAGACCCATTTATTATCTCAGTAGAGTTTTGAACGATGCAGAAACTAGATATAGTGAAGTTGAAAAATTGTGTCTATGTCTGTATTTCTCTTGTACAAAACTCAAGCAGTATATAAAACCAGTTGATGTGTATGTTTCGTCTCATTTTGATGTTTTCAAGTATATGTTGTCGAAACCTATCTTGCACAGTCGAATTGGCAAGTGGGCATTAGCATTAACTGAATACTCCTTGACCTTTATGCCTCTTAAGGCAGTAAAAGGACAAGTGGTTGCAGACTTCATAGTCGACCACTCAATTCAAGTCGAGGATATTAATTATGTGGAGATAGAGCCTTGGAAATTCTACTTCGATGGTTCCAGCCATAAAGATGGAACAGGGGTAGGAGTCTTGATTATTTCTCCAGATAAAATTCCAACAACATTCAAGTACAAAATATCAGGTTCTTGTTCGAACAATGAGGCTGAGTATGAAGCTCTAATTACTGGCCTTGAGATATTGTTGGAATTGGGGGCAACTCGAGTCGAAATCATGGGAGACTCAGAGTTAGTCATTAAGAAAGTCACAAAGGAATATAAATGCATAAGCGAAAATCTCATTATGTACTTTGTGATAGCAAATCGTTTATTGAAAAAATTTGAAACGATTAATATTCGACACATACCCAGAGTCGAAAATCAAATAGCCAATGACTTGGCACAAATTGCATTTGGGTGTAAGATTTCAAAAACGAGATTACAAAGAGCAATCGAAGTTCGAGAAAAGATAAAAGTAACTTGTCTATCACCATCAGACTTGGAATCGACGAGACTAGGATATGCTGATCACAGTAACTTCGAGATTTCGTTCATTGATAATTTGTCAGAGCAAGATTAGAGGAAACCCATTATGGACTATCTTCAAAATCCAGGAGCTTCGACAGAACGAAAAACAAAGTACATGGCGTTGAGTTATGTACTCATGGGTAATGAGTTATTCAAGAAAACGCCTGAAGGGGTATTGCTAAAATGCTTAAGTGAAGCTGAGGCATACGTAGCCCTTTCGACTACGCATGCTGGGGCATGTGGGGCTCACCAAGCAGGCCATAAGATGAAATGGTTGTTGTTTCGACAAGGACTATATTGGCCCACTATGCTGAAAGATTGTGTTGAGTTCGCCAAGGGTTGTCAAGAGTGTCAAGTCCATACAGGCATCCAACATGTACCAGCAAGCGAACTTCACTCGATAGTGAAGCCTTGGCCTTTTAGAGGATGGGCGTTGGACCTCATTGGAGAGATTCGACCAGCATCATCAAAGAGTCAGAAATACATACTGGTAGGCATTGATTACTTTACTAAGTGGATCGAAGCTATCCCTTTAGTCAATGTAGACCAGGAAAATGTCATTGAATTTATTCAAAAGAACATTATCTTTAGGTATGGAATCCCTGAGACAATAACAACTGATCAAGGATCAGTTTTTACTGGTCGAAAGATGCAAGAATTTGCTCAGGAAACAGGTTTCAAACTCCTAACATCCACGCCTTATTATGCACAGGCGAATGGTCAAGTCGAAGCAGCTAACAAAGTGGTGATTGGCTTGATAAAGAAACATGTTGGGAAGAAACCAAAGAATTGGCATAAGACGTTAGACCAGATTATGTGGGCTTGTCGAACGTCCCCAAAAGAAGCCACTGGTACAACACCGTATAGGCTAACTTTTGGCCATGATGCAGTGTTGCCAGCAGAAATTTGTCTTCAATCTGCAAGGGTTCAGAGGCATTATGATATTCCTTCTGAAGTCTATTGGAACATGATGTTAGACGAACTGGTGGATTTAGACGAAGAGAGATTACGCGCTCTCGACCTACTCAGGCTTCAGAAGAAAAGAGTAGAAGACTCTTATAATAAAAAGGTAAAACCTAAGGTATTTTTGCCTGAAGAACTAGTTTGGAAGGTAATTCTTCCCATGGATCGAAGGGATCGAAGCATGGGGAAATGGTCACCCAAATGGGAAGGACCCTTCAGAGTTATCCAAACTTTTTCTGGTGGAGCCTATGAAGTCGAAGAGTTAGGTGGAGATAAAAGGCTCTTGAGAGTAAATGGTAAATATTTGAAAAAATACAAACCTACACTTCAAGAGATAAAAATAAAATAATACAAGAACAAGACTAAATTAACCATAAAAATGCCAAAATGGAAATTTTATAAATTTCAGCCAAGATGGCAATGTTGTCGAATATAGATTACAAAATATGGTTACAAAAGAGAATCAATCAAAAGGGAATAGAGTCCTTGAGTCGAAGGTACTTGGCTTGCTGCAGCTCCAACCTTTTCTTGCACCAGGCGTTCTCCTGCACTAGTTTGGCAATCTGAGCGTCGAAGCCTTGGGCCTTCTCAGCGAATTACAGGCCTTGTTTGATTTCAGTTTGGCTCTCGTTGTCTGAGATGGTCGAAAGAAGTTCCTCCTTGCGTATAGTGTTGGCATTTATCTTCGCCTCTATTTCTTCGATTTGTGCCAAGAAGGAAGCATTCTCTCGATCGATGGCATCGACTTCTTCCTGCGTAGATGCTTTTTGCTTCGACAACTCCGCAATTCGAGAAGTCGTATCCGAGACAACAGTCCACGCAGAGGAGCTTTTGCCATACAACACCTCAAGCTGACTGTTAAACCCCCTTTGGCGCCTGTAATCTGCTGAGACTTGATCAATCATAGAGTGTAACTCCATGATCAAGCCTGAAACTTCTGGGGCTACAGCTAACAAGTCGACAGCATTCAAGACATCCTTCAAGTATGATGGAGCAGTGGGGTCCCCCTCTAAAGCCTTCATCAGGTCCTTCTTGAAGAACTGGGCCTTAACCTTCACCAAAGCTTCATCGAGAGGAGAGGTTTCAGTAGACTTCCCCGACAGGGTAGGAATCTCCTGACTAGCATCAGACGAACTCTTGCTCTCGATGATTGCGTTGAGATAGCTAACAGGGTCAGTTTGTTTCAAGAGTTCTAAGTCCTCTTTTGACCTGTGCTTCGTTGAGGTAACCCTTGCAACAGCATTGTCTTGGGTTTGAGGCTGTTGAGTGTTAGGTGCCTCGACTTGTTGCTCTTCGACTCGGACTGGGGCAGTACCAGCGTCACCTTGGTGCTCTTCGCTAGCGTCACCTTGGTGCCCTTCGCCAGTGTCACCTTGGTTCTCTTCGCCAGCAGCACCTTGATTTTCTTCGCCAGCATTCCCTTGGTCCCTTTCTTCATGATTCTCTTCTGACAGATCCACCACCTGAACTGCTTCTGGCTGTTGTTCCTCCGTTTGAGGTTCCTCTGCTGGTTTTTCTACCGTTTCAGCATTGGCCTCATTTTCAGTATGGGCTTCGTCATTTCCCAAGCCTTTTTCTTGTGGCCTGTTGAGTTCAGCAGATTCCAGCGTTTCAGAGGTCCTTGGCGGAGAACTTTCAGTGGTGTCCTGAAAAAGGAAAGAAGACAAATCTTCAGAGATCGAAAGAGACACAATCGAATATGGGTATCTATACCTAAGTTATAAAAGGGTCTAAGATATTACCTGTAAATTAGTTTCAGCCCCAGGGCTGGAATTGTCGCTTTCGACAGGCTTGTTAAGAAGAACGTTTAGTTCCTCCTCCGTTGGCTCCTCAATGATCACTGGAGGTGGCCTAGGCTTTCTCCCAGCAACCTTTATTCTGATGGTTCGACCTTCAGGAGCAGGAGCAGGAACAGGAGCATCCTTCGTCAACTTTCGCCTTTTTAAGGGGGCAGGAGGAGAATCACTTTCTTCATCGCTCCCAGATTCGACCACCAGTGCTGGCCGTTTCTTGGGCGAAGGTGCCTAGAAAACCAATGGGAATTCGATTTAATAATTGCATCGAAAGTCAAAAATCGAAAGCCAGGAGGAAATAATGAAAGTCTGGTTACCGATATAGAAGGCTTCTTCGAAGAGCCTTCCCCCTGTTGGTTGTTTGTGGTCTTCGCCGGCGCTGTAGTCTTCGCCGGCGGTGGAGGTTTTGTTGAAGGGCCTCCTCCCTGTTGGCCTTCTGTAGCCTTCTTGGCTACAGGCTTTCGAACAACTGAAAGCAAATAAAAAAGTTAACAGGCTAGCAGTCGAAAAAAAGACAAAGTAATGTAAAAGGATGAACTTACATTTCTTTATTTTGTCCAACACAAGGACAAAAGATTTCTGAAGCTCATCCATGAAGTCCTTCTCGTCGAAGAACTCCTCAGCATAATAGCTTTTCCACCACTCCTCGAAGGATGGTGAGCAAAGAAAATTGAGCTGGTAGTCAAACAACGAGAGAACTGTTCGACCAGCATATCTTCCGATATGCTTGATGGCAGCTTCTTCGGTGTAATCATTGCAGAAGTACAACATTGACTTCTCTCGTGGAAAGATCGGAGAAGGTAGGGTTTGGATAATACCAAACTGGCGAGATACCAGGTTTGGTTGGTATGCAATCAGACTCAAGTGAGTCTTAGAGCTCCTGAATCGAAGAGGCATGATCCTTGGTGTGAGGAACGCCTCCCACAGTATTGTATGTTCGTCAACATTAGGACCACTCGACGTCCTTGGATGTGGCCTTGTGAACCATGCTGGGCCTACCTGCCGTCGAGCAAATGGAGCCATAGTTGAAACAAACTCTTTCCTTCGAGCAAACATCAGAACGAAGTTGGTGAAGGTTTGCTGAAACTCCAGTCCATCTTCCATAGGTGTCAACAGAGCCAGCCTGGTTCCTTCGACGTGTCTGTTCGCTATCTCTGGGGCCTGCTCATTTATCTGAACCTTCTTAGGCAAGAAAGATTCGAAAGTGGCATTGAGCCACAGTTGGAGCAGCCAAAAAGGCCCAGCAAGTAGCAAACTGGCCCTGTTCTCGATAATTTTTAGAAGAGTTGCCCCATTGCTGATCGAATCATAGAGGCTAGCCAGAATCAGTTCTGCCAAACAGATATTTTGGCGATGATGCACTTGAGTAGCGAGAGTGACCATCTTTTTGGTCACCTGTAAAGACTTCGAGCAAAATACAAAGCGAGTCAGCCATAGGGCTAGAAACGCTATGTGTTCGACATCCGACACAGCATCTGTCGACCTGTCATGATAGTGGTTGATGAAAGTGGTGTATGTTGGTTTGGTGTCAGAGAAGCCAATTTGATCTTCCGACATCTCCTCCGGGTCGAAGTAGTCCCCGGTGGGTCGAAGGCCAGTAATAGCGGCCACATCGAAGAGTGTGGGGGTTAGCATCCCACAGGGAAGATGGAAAGTAAAGTGGGAGTAGTCCCAGAATAGCAGAGAAGCTATCAGCATCTCCGGAGAATAGTTCAAACCTGTCTTCGACAGCATCACCAGGTCGAAAATCCCCATATCCTTCCAGATTGAAGTTTGGTGCTTCTCCATTTTTTCTAGGCAAGCAACGTAATCAGGGGTAAGGCTAGGGCCAGACCTGAAGGCCCTAACACCTCTGTTGAAGAAGCGGAGGTCGATTTTTTCATGTGCAGGGTCTTCATTGTCTTCTGCGTCTTTCTTGGCGCATGCAACCGGTTTGAGTTTCTCAACTACCGGGAAATAGCTCTTGATCTTCATAGCCTCAGAGATACTTGGATACATGGGGCCAGACATAGCAAAGATCTGGTTGGAGTATCCAACCGGGATCATAAGGTGGCGTGAGTAGGCATCGCGAACGGCGATGTCCAAGGGTTCAGGAACCCTTCGTTTGCCTGTAGAAGTTACTACTGGAGCAGTGACGAAAACCTTAGGTTTAGCATTTTCAGATGGTACAGTAGCGCCAGGAGCATTGGAAGCAGATGCCATTGTTAGTGTTGAGGTTGAAGACAAAGTGAAGGAGGAACTGTTTTTGCAAAGATGACAAGTTGTATGAAAACAGAGAAGTTTGAAAGCTAGATGGCGTAAAAAGTCCCACAATGGGGTACTTACTGCTATTTATAGTAGTGGGGGAAAATCCCCAAAACCGAGGACATTAAATGCCATTTAATTATTGCAGGAGCTAGTGGGACGCGTGGCAGCCCCCTGTTGTTTTAACCGTTCTGCAGAAATAGAGGGACGCAGCGTGCGTCCTTGTTTTTGGGAATTGTCATAATGACAAATTCTGAAATGACGTTTGGTACTGCACGCCGTACTGAAAGTGACGTCCTAGGTATGGATAAATGATGGTTTTCTTGGGATTGCCAATAGTTGGTAGAAAACAACAAAAAGTGCACAAGTTAATTTGTGACTAAGCGTGAAAAGACAGGTGTCGAATGGCGTTTCAAAGAATGCCTTTTTCTTTCAGAGTCGAAATAAGGCATTCTTGGGGGGCAATTTGTTGGCTCCTAAATTCGACACCTTTGTTTTGTTGATGTCAGCCATTAAAGCTGAAAGATGTTTTCGACTGGCTAAGTCTGTCGAAATGCCCGTCGAAAGATGGCAAAGTACTTAGAAGATTTCTTCCAAGGGAAAAGTTGGTTGCCTTCGACGTCGAAGGAGTTTCTCGTCGAAGATGTCTCTCGACTAAAAGTGTTCGATGGTTCAGAGTGGAGCAGTTTGAAATTCAAGCTTTTGGAGGGAAAACGGTTTCCAGCAGTTACCACGTGTAGCGTGCAAAGATCTGGAGCGTCGAACGTTGAGAACGTGCCAAGTGGAATCATCTCGAAGCAGTGTAACTGCCCGACGGTTACTTGGGATGTTTTAGTATAAATAGTAGTAGTCATGTAAGTTCTCGCGTGTGTTCACAATTCTATACAAAGTCACTCATATAGATTCGAGTACCCAGCGTGTGAGAAAGAATTGTTGAGAAATGTATGTGTGAAACACCAATTTTATTAATCAAAGTCATTTACCTTTTCCAGAAATTTACTTGCTTTCCTCTTTACATTCCTGTCGAAGCCTTTTACTTTATGCCTTGTTTATTTTGCCAAGTCCTTTCTTCATGCAATTTACTTGAAACCTCTTTATTTCATTTAAAGCCTCTTTATTTAAAGCCTTATCCAATTTAATCAAAACTTCAAAATCAACCTATGTCCTAGGATCAATCTGATCGATCCTGCGAGTAACCAAATAAGTAACCATTTGGAGGATCAGCGGTTGTTTACCAAATCCCAAGGTAAACACCTACTAGTCACCAAGGAATTCCAATCCCCAACAGTGGTCCCAAGATCCCTCAACAAATGAAGATCTTGTTCCCCGAGCAGTCAGCAGTCAACAAGGATGGCTCAGCTTCAGCAATCAGAGATTCCTGCATTCCCCTGCAGCAGTTAATGATTCACTTTCCCCGGCAACAGTCAAGATTATATTATCTCCGGCAATCCAGAATTCATCTATCCTCTGCAAGACAGCTCATCAGCTTACATGCGTATTCATTACATTCATATCATAAACATTGATATAACATATATTGCATCATACATTTCATGCAACATAACTTTGTGTTTTAGCTAACATTTCATCCTTTTCAGGATAAGATTAAAAGGCTATCATTAACAATTATCCAGATACAGTATGGATACACCCCAGACACGGCGGTCATTCTATTACTCATTCAGAATTTCAAGTCAGATACAGTACAGATACACCCCAGACGCGGCGTTCATTCTACTACTCATTCAGACTACAGCGATCAGATACAGACTAGATACGCTCCAGACACGGCAGCCATTCTATCTCTCATTCAGATTCACTTATCCACCTCAAGGTTCAATGCATTCCAAGCACGGATACCATTCTGACCTTTACAACAGCAGTCTGATTCTCCCCAGTGTGTTAGCCACGGAAGTCATTCTGTCATTTATTTAGATCCCAGTTACAGTTTCAGATACACTTCAGACACGGAAGTCATTCTATTACTCATACGAATCTCAATCCCAGTTACAGTTTCAGATACACTCCAGACACGGAAGTCATTCTGCAACTCATACAAATCTCAACTTCAGATACAGTCCAGATACGCTCCAAACACGGTTGCCATTCTGTCACTCATTCAGAATTTGTCCCAGCACGCAGTTGCTCCATACAGATATTTCTCTGTTACCCAGATACAATACAGATACACTCCAGACACGGCAGTCATTCTGATATTCATTCCATATTCAAACACAGTTACAGCTCAGATACGCCCCAGATACAGAGGCCATTCTTTTTCTCATACAAACTCAGTCTCCAGATATAGCTCAAATGCATTCCAGACACGGATACCATTTTGATCCTCATTCTTCTGACCAATCACATTGCATTTCAACAAACATTCCAGATGGAATCTTTAAGCCCATCCCCGACAAGATTCTGTCACCCCTCCAGATGGCATCTTTAAGCCCATCTCTAAATGGCAGCTTTAAGCCCATTCCCGCAGCCATTGTTTTGACGAGTGCAAATTTAAGGGCACTCTAGTGTCCAATCTCCTTTTACCTTCAAGACGCAAAAGGCAAACTTGCCAATCTAACTCTTCAGGTTCAAGAAGATTGAACAGGGGCAACTGTTGTACCCCAAAATTTGCCCTCTCATTTCATCAATATTTTCTCACCACAAGACCCTTGGAGCTCAAGATCAAATTAGGGTTTGCTCTGCTCAAGACTCCTCCTTGCACTATTGACCCAAATTAGGGTTTGAATTTGCACAAAGTTGTTTTGACCTAAAATTCCCACACTGACTTTCATGCTTCATTTTGGGCTCACAAGTCTATCCATACCAAGTTTCAATCCTTGATTCCAATCTTTGCCCAGTCAATTGGACAGTTGACCTAGAAATCAGTTATATTGGGGAAAAAGTCAACTGTGGCCAATTGACAGTCAAACCTCATGAAATTTGATCCACATCAACATAATGGACTCATATGGACCATCTGATCAATTTTGGATCACAATTCCACAAGAAAATTGATCAGATCACCAAAAGGGCAAAATGGTCATTTTTAGGGTTTTGACTGCACAAAGGCAATTTTTGACTGTTTAACCTAACCAATGACAAACCAAGCTCACATATGGACTCAAGAACTCAATGGCATTGTCTTGATCCATTCAACAAGTTCAAAAGATCACAAATGCACAGGATTGACAGGTGAATTTTCCAGTCAACTGATCAAATTTGACTGTATACTAAAAAGTCAAACTTTGACTTTTTGGTCAAAATCAAGTGCCAAGATTCATTTTTCATCAAGACATGTCAAATTGTGAAATGTGTTCATCAAGAAACCCAAAATTGCAAATTAGGGTTTAAAATGAAGAAATTTCATAACTTAGAAATTTTGTGTTATAAAATTTCCTTATTTTTTCCTAACTTTGTCCCATTTTTTCACCAAGATGCAAATGGATTCAAATAAAACTCAAAACATGAAAGTTGTAGTACATAGAAAAATCTACAACTTTGATTCACAAAGTTTCCTCAAAAGAAGCTTGTAGATCAAGTTATGATTTTTGAAACAATGGTGCAAAACATTCTTAACTTAGAAAAATTTTGACCTATTCTAGGCAGGATTTTTGACCAACTTCATGGTCATTTTTCACATGCTTCCACTTGGAATTTCAATTTGCATTACAAAGATGGATTGTAGTACACATTCCAAGCTTTCCAAATTGTCCAAGAACTCATCAAACACCCTTGTGGTTAGGGAGAATCGAATTGGCAAAGTTGGGCAAAAGTCATTTTTGTTCATAACCAAATACATGTTCATACATTGGCATTTTTCAAGTCAGCTTGTACAAGCTAGATTACGGGCCTCTAATCCTCTTCACACTCAATAATTAAATGCCAAACCATTGTGTTCAAGCATTATTTTGATCATTTGGTCATTACATGCAAGATTGATCCATAATTAGAAAAAGTAAGTTTGCCATTTTTGAAAAGGTACACTTTATGTCAAATAACAAATCCAAGAGGCATGGGCCAGATCTTTGAAGCTAGCATTTGTACACAAATCACTCTTATCAAGAAGAAGAGGTTCAACATAGTTTAGGGCATTGGACAGGCCTGTATAGAAACTTGCATTTTCTTACTTATCTTGGAAGAAACATTGCAAAGAGGATCCAACTTTGATTTCCTGTCAACACAAGCCTAAGCAAACTTTGCAAACACTTTTCACATTACCTAACTGACCTAAAACACGAATCAACCACAACTCAAACCTTCTCATTCATCAAAACACCATTTTTCTGCAAGAAACAGGGCATTCCTGCAGTTTGACTTGGCCATCATCATTCACTCGTGCGTTTTTGCCCAAACAAGTTCCAATACACTCCTTACCATCCATTGAAGCTATCCCAAGCCTTAGATACAAGTTGTAACATCCATAGCCAAGTTTTCCATTTTCACTTTTCAGTTTTGTAGGTTGACTTCCATAGCTTGATTCAGAGAGATTCAAAGCAAGCTAAGCATAGAGGAAGCATCCTTGGACTTCAGGCAAGCTGTACCAAAGTTCAAACTCCATTGACGATACCTCCATTGCTGTACACGACTCAAGCTGAACAGGTAAAAATATGAACTTCTATCTCTCTATCCAGGCATAGTTAGGCTTAAGTTTGTGAAGAAACCATGTCCTGCTCATAGCCCTGAAGCCATCCATGTAGTTACTTTTCATTTATATTGTGTGTGTTATGAGAATTTTGGACCTGAACATGGAAGAAAACTTAGGTCAGAAATTGGGGATGGAGAAATTCTCCCTCGTTTCTGAGAGTTAGAACAACTTTTTTATATGTTTGAAATCGTGACTTGATGCTCTACATTATTGATGTTGTAAGTTTTTGTTAAAAGTCAAAGAATCAGAATTTAGCAGGATGGGCAAGGAACGCGCGTTTTTTGTTTCAAAACAGAAGCTGGAGGAAGAAGATGATGTCTTGGGCTGGGCCTGAGCTATCCTTGCATTTTGCACCCCCTGGCCCATTGTGTGTTTTTTTAATCATTTTTTATTTTTTCTTTTCGATTCTGACTTATTATTTTTTTGCTCAAATATAAAAAACATTAAAAATATTTTTTCACCTATTTTTGCATTTTATTTGGTATTTGTTTGTTTTATTTAAGCATATATATATATATATACAAATATATTTCTTTTTATCCAAAATATTAAACAACAATACAAAAATATATTTTTTAGTTATTATTTTTTGTTTACATCTTAAAAACATTTTATAAAAATATACACTTTTGAAAATAATTAATATTTTATTTTTAAGTACATATTTAGTATATTAAAATATATGATATAAATACTTGTACATTTATTAGAATATTTAGGATAAAATATCAAAAAATTAACATTTTTATTTTTATTAATATTTGACATCAAAAATACTTTTTACAATATACTTCCTTTTTATTATTTTGTATAAATTAATATATAATATTGTATAATATTAATAAATAAGTATTATTTATTTAGAAAACTAGGGTTTTGCCCTAAAAACCACAAAAATACTCCAAAATTGACCTTTTTATTTTTGTTTATATTTCACATTGAAAAATACTTTCTCATACATAAAAAATCATTTTTGTGCATAATACATTTTGCATCTTATATTTGTTTAAATATTGTACAATTTATTATTTGTCTATTCAATATGGATGTAATAGTTTAGATTTAAATGTCTTGCTAAATATCCCCCATTCAAACATTTGTACCCCCATCCCCATAATCATGTTGTAATAATCTAGGACTTTAAAATTCCGCATTTAAAAGCTTTCTAATTATGCCATGATAGACCTAGGGTTTGTATGCAAAAATCAAATAACAAATAGCTTGACCTAATTCAAAGACAAAATGTATGAAAATGGACAACACAATGCACACTTACACCCTTAGGGTTACTCCATTTGTTGCCTTCAAAAATGGGCCATGCTTGCATGTTGAGTGTCTTTCGCCAAACAAAAACAAATCTAATGATCATAGTTTCTCGATGACGCTTTCTCAAGTTGCCTAAAAATGATCAAGTCCCTTAACGGAAAAGTTGCCAAAGACACTTGGCACCATTGCATTCATGGTCTAAACAATGACCCGCGCCTGTCCCGTTAACATCCTAACACAAGATTGTCCACCAAATACAATGGTGGAACAATACTGTTAAAAGGGTTAAAACATAGGAAAGATCTTTGAGAAATTTAGGGTAGATAGCTCTTGGTTACTTGATCAAACTTGCAAAACAAATCCTTGCCATTTTTCAAAACACACATCACAACACAATTTCAAAACAAACTTTCAAAATATTGAAAACTTTTCAAAAGACAAATACACCTTTGTATACATTCAAACATGGATCATTACAAAGGTTGCCACAACAAATGGCCTCTTTTCAAAACCTCTTTCAAAATCACACACAAAGCACCATTTCAAACAATTGAAAATGCAAGGCAAGTGATCTAAGCAAGTAACTAAGAGCCCATGGATAACCATGGATAGAAAGGGTGCTAATACCTTCCCTTTCTATAATCTACTCCCCGAACCCAAGAAAACATCTCAAAGGTTTTTGCTGTGCTTTTTAACCTTTCCTTAGGATAAAATAAAAAGTCGGTGGCGACTCTTGCTCAACCGAAACATTTGCGAAAACAAACGCAAACCTCAAGTCAATTCTCTCACCGTATCACAAGGAGCCTTTAACGTAATCATCCCTGCCTTCAACATGTGTTGTAACGCTTGTTCTAGTGACATGTTGATCTTGATGAATTGTCTTTTAGGTGCGACCTCCTTACGTTGATTCCCCTGTTGATGTCGTTGCGCAGGCGTAGGATTAGAGAACAGCACTGCCTCTGCAGGTTGGTGGTAATCTGTCTTGTTATGACCTTTCTGGCCATACACAGCATTGGCTTCCCTCTTACCCGCAAATGGATTCTTATCAGCATTAGAAGATGCAGTCGTCGGGATCTTCCCACTCTTTATACCACTTTCAATCCTTTCTTCAGTCAGGACCATATCTGTGAAACCGGATGAAGAACTCCCAATTAGCAGGTTAAAGAACGTGCCTGTCAGAGTGCCCATGAACATGTCTACCATTTTCCGATCATTCAGAGGAGGTTGTACCCTGCCAGCTAGATCCCTCCATTTTTTGGCATAGTCTTTAAAGCCCTCGCTCGAACCCATAGACATATTTTGGAGTTGTGTATGGGTGGGAGCAAGGTCTGCATTATACTGATATTGCTTATAAAATGCAGCATCAAGGTCTTCCCAGTTGCAGACATTGGTTCCCTCCAGTTGATAGAACCATTCAAGCTGAGTCCCAGACAGACTGTCCTGAAATAAATGGACGCACAAATTCCTATCAGCAGTGTGAGGCTGAATCCTCCTCACATAGGAACGAAGATGAAGTTTAGGACAAGACACCCCATCATACTTCGCAAATATCGGAGCCTTGAACTTCTGTGGGATGACTACCCCAGACATCAAACCTAGCTCTTCGAAATCCAATCCTGGTATTCTTTGGATCTCCATCACGCTCAGATGATCCTCTAATTGTTTGTACATATCCTTAGCCGGGGGATATTGTTTATTGTTGTAGTCAGATTCATCCTCAGAAACTTTCGGACTAGGGTATCCCTCCCTTGTTTCGTCCTCTTGGTTCTCCCCTTCCTTGGATGAAGAGGTCAGATCAGTCGGACGCTTCAACTGCTCTCCAAACCTTCGGCCCATATTCAGAATGCCGACAACCTTCTTCTTCTTCTTCTTCTCTTTCGGAATGAGGGCTTTCAGATCCTCCTGCCCTTTTTCCAGACTGATGAACATTTGTTGGAACTGGGCGTTATGTGCCTGAAGGTCCTTGATGCTTTGTTCGGAAGACATTTTTGCTGAAATAAACAGCGAAGAAGATGAGAAACCTGTAATGGTACTTGTAATGATGTGTATGATATGCATGCAATGTTTTCAAGGATCTCGCGGGGTAAACAAGAAACTGTTAGAATTTGATTGCAGCTTGATTGAAGAAACTTTGTGTCATTGAGAGTCCTTCTTCAAGAGCCAAGCTCACCATATCGAGTGGGTCATAGCCCCTGACTCAAGATCCTTTGACAACATTGGCTAGAGGAAAATAAACCCCTTTCCCCTTGTTAGACGTCTAGTTCACCATGACCTACATCACAGACCCTTGAGATCCTTGAAATGGTTAGTATGATATGCCATGTTTATGATGTCATGATGTCATGATTATGTTGAGAAATCACAGGTATAGCAAACAACAAACAAGTCACACAAATTCCTTAGGTTTAAGGCTTGCATGAGTTCAAAGGTAGTACCCTCTTGAAGTTAGTTGGGTTCAAACCTATCTTAAAAAGTAATCGGGTTCTAGAGATTCTCAATATCACTGACCATCCTTTATCGGGCATTGTTTCAGCTCTCAATCTTTTCTTGCAGCCAAAATATCCCGAAAGTTTGATCTCAATGAGTGTAGCATCGAGTATCAACCAGTTCTCAACTCTACACTGAGGCCGGCTATCTCACTACTTTCTAATGGCCAAGTTGGGCAATTAAAGGTTCTAAGGTCAGTTGATGCTTCACGACACCACGCGGAGGCCCCGTACTCTCCCTGATTGACTCAAGGGTTATTGATACCAACCAAAGTTCCACATCAACATAGCTACTGCTTCAATCGTGCCAGTATACCCCAGCATAGTTCCCTCACAGTTTATTGCTACTTACCTAAAAGGTGTTCCCCAGATTCGGGTGTAGGATCAAATAACCAAAACAGTTCCCATAAATATAAAGCAAGCAAGACAATCAAGAGAAAGCAATTAAATATGACATAGATCCTAAGGTTTACCCCACTTATTAATTCCCCAGCAGAGTCGCCAGTTCTGTGATACATTGGCAGAACCGACTGTTTAATACTGGTTTGTGTTTTGCGTTTTGTGTTTGCAAAATGTCGCGGTAAGCAAGAGTCGTCACCGACTTTTATTTTATCCAATCATAGAAAAGGAAAAAGAACAGAAAAAACCTTTTTTCGAGATTTTCTGAGTACGGTAGGTAGATTATAGAAAGGGAAGGTGTTAGCACCCTTTCTATCTGTAGTTATCTATGGGCTCTTATATACTTGCTCATTTTTAAAATTTCTTGTGTGTGTTTGTCTTGAAAATGTTTTACTTCGTGATAACCCTTGTATCAGTCCTCAAGGATGTGACGAAGTTGTTTTGAAAAGTGTTTGTGTGAAAAGTTTCATTTTGAGCAAGTACCTACTAGCATCTACCTACTCGAAAGAAGATCGTTTCTGTTCTATTTCCTTTAGACAGCGCTATCCCACTATTAAGGAGTAGGTAGCATCGTCATTGGAGTTGTAAGGGACATTCGAAAGGGACGTACGGTCACAAAAGCAATGTTAGGACACCTTAGTAACCATCCTAGAGTCCTAAAGATCTTTTCCGAGGCAACAGTCGAAAGGGTCATTTTTTGATCTTTTGGGACATAAAGGATAGCCACTAAAACATCCTATGCTTCATGACCATTTACCGAAGGCAACCGGAGTGAGAGTATACCCTAAGACTGAGCATGTGCAAGTGTTCTTTTTCAGTTAATGTTATCTTTTCACATTAGGGTTTTCTAATTATTTTAATTTTCCATGCATTCTTGCCATACAATCCTATTAGCCATACATCTAACAGTTAAAGATTGCAGAAATTAAAAGTGCGAGGAAGTAAAACCTAGCTATTACAAGGCTTCGGGGAGGGGGATTAATTACATAACCAAAAATCGGGGATTTAAAGCAAGAAATAAAACCCTAATTTAACTATTACAAACCCTGAACAGTTACAAAATAATGGCAAAATAATTAACGAGCGCGCGACAAATTAAATACGAGGACGGTTGAAAAGATAACCTAAAACTCTAATTGAGAGAAAAAGATTTTTTTGTTCTTGTGAATTTTTATTTGAGAAAACAATTAAATCACAAATTAATTAAACCTAATTTCTAATTGTTTTTAATTATGAAAGAAATTAAAGTTGCCCTAAATTAATTAAACTAATTAATTAAAAATGATATTTAATAAGAAAATGAGTCTTTTTATGATTTTTTTGATTTGTTAATTTAATAAAATAACTTTTGTATTGATTAAAAAAGCAAAATAATTAAAGCAAAGAAATTAAAGAAAAATAGTAGAAATAACCAAATGGGTATGCTACTAGCAAATCTGGGGGGTGTATGCTGAACTTCTGAACCCCAGAAGGATGGCTCAGAGTCTGGCGCCTGATCCCGTGAGACCATCTTCTGGGGGCTCATGGTGGACCTGCGTATGCAGGCGCTGGAGATGGATCCAGAGGATGATGATCAGAGGGCACGTGATGATCCTCAGAAGGTGAGGTGTGCTGGATCTGGCTGGAGGTGGATCCAGAGGATGATGGTCCTCAGAATATGAGGTGTGCTGGATCTAGCTGGAGATGGATCCAGAGGATGATGATCAGAGGGCACGTGATGATCCTCAGAAGGTGAGGTGTGCTGGATCTGGCTGGAGATGGATCCAGAGGATGATGATCAGAGGGCACGTGTTGATCCTTAGAAGGTGAGGTGTATGGAACCTGTAAGGAAATAATGGAGAAAATGCCAAAAGCTCACACCTGGGATCGAACCCAGGACATGAGCTTCATACTTCCTTCCTCTGACCAACTGCGTTGGAATTATTAGTTGTAAATATAATATAAAGATAAAACAAAAAGTGTACAATAATGATTATGCCAAAAACGTGCCAGAATTTAAACCAACCAGTCAGGTTGTGACACGCTGTTGTCTTCTTCCCTGGACCATCGTCTTAGGCTCTGGTACTTTTACCTGCGGACAAAGGTCTGTAGCTACAAACCTGTTTCATTCAAAATCATGTACACGCATGATAAATGGCATCTAATTATATAGATCAACTCGTCTTGATCTTGTGAACACCATGGTACCCCTTTTGCTGGCCAATTTAACCTGTGGACAAAACCCCTAAACTGCACATATAAACCCTAACAATGGGAAAGGCATGTACAGGCTCCGAAAACGCAATTAAATCATCCGGTTATCTTGAAAACATAATGAGGATCACAAATATGTAACTTAAACATGCTAAAGATGCAAGAATTATAGTAATCGAATTTGAATAATTTTGCAAACCGTGAGAGTGATAGGGAGAGATTTTGGACGTGTAGAGGCGTGCAATCGATTGGGTTAGCTTCTGGGAAGATCCAGGAATCGTTTGGCAATGCTCGAATGGCTTGAATTGGCCTCCAAGCTTGAAACCGAGTCACACTTTTTCCTTGAATTTTCTGAATTTGCTTTGCCTCTTTCACGATTTCTAACCCCCCCCCCCCCCTTTTTTGCTTTGTTCTTGTCCAATATATACCTAGGGATGAATTAGGATTACAAACTTGGATTAAATCTTGAAATTTGATGAGATTTGATTTGATTCTTTAACCATATGCAAACTTGCTATTTTGAGCCAAATCTTCCCTTTATTGTACCAATTATGCTTGATTCATTTTGGCCTTGATAATTCAGCATATTCTGATTGCCAACCTGTCCAAAAACCAAATCAAATCATATATTTTCTATTATTCATCAATTATTTGATTTAATTCATTTTTTAATTAACAAAAAATCAAAATAAATTAAAAAATGGAGTAAATAATGTGTGGGTGAATGTTTGAGTCGTGGACCACATTATAAGTGAGGTGCAAGCATAAAAGGTTAGGCCCATTTAGCAAAAAATTCATTTGTGCGCACATTTGACTTTTGGCAATTTTGCAAAAAAAGGTCAATTTTGACAAGGCATAACTCCTCCAATTTTAACCCTAAAGAGGTGTTCTTGGACTTTTTAGAAAGCTTAGGATGTCCCCTAAGCAACCCTTTTGGTCTCATCTCAATTGAGTCTTCCATGTTCATGTATGAAGCTTTGACCCAAAAGGTGTTTTTGTTGACTTTTCAAAAGGACCTATAATGTCAAAATTCATATCTTTTGATGAGTGCATATTTTTAACTTGTGAGATGAAGATGAGTTGTAGGGAATTGCATCCTCTTCAAAATGAGCTTTGGATGGAAAATTTCTGATAAAGTATGAAGAAGTTATGCTTGGTCAAAGTTGGGTTGACTTTTCCTACAAAACCCTAATTTAGCAACTTTTGGGTTTTGATGAATTTGGAGCATCCCTTGAGGAATCATGATCAACCCTTGATCAAATGATGGATAACACTTCAAAATTATGATGTTATCCCAAAATCATGAAGTTTGACTGTATGTGGGTCACATTTGACTTTTGACCTAATACAGTCGATTCTCAAGCATCTGAGCAGTTGGCTGAGCAAACTTCTTGTGCTAGGCATGAAACTTGACATGGATGATCTTGAGAACATATTAGGACAATGGTGAGAATTTGGGATCCTTTGGACTCAAGCATCTTGATGAAAAATGAAACCCTAATTTGAGGTATACTGCCTTAGGAGAGAGTTAGTCTAGTCAACTCTTGGACTTCCTTGAGCAACTTGGGGACCACAATTGACATTTGTTGAATAAAATGAGAGGGAAAATTTTGGGGTACAACAGTGACGACCTTCCTCACCCTGTTAATGCGGACATAGTGAAAAGATGCTACGCTTGAATAAAGACCCGCTAGGTCGACTAGCCTAGGCAAAGATAAGGGCATCCCAGCGAACCAAAAGGGTTCGGGAAAAAATTAGGAATAAATACAAAAAATCTTTACACCCGGCAAGTCGAAAACCTGAAAAGGCGGCTTGGGCAAAAAAGGGTATCCCGGTGGACTAAAAACCCGAAGAGACGGTCCAGGAAAAATTAGGGATTTGAAGCGTATCACTATGTCCCATTGGATCACCTTGCAGTCAGACCTCAGTATCAACTATCAAGCTCGAACGATACCGATCAATCCAGTCGGCTTCGGACAAGTATCAAAGTGATGAGACGCTCAAGGACATAGGGGCAATAGCAGAATTGAAACTCAATGGGATTATCACACATGGTTGTTTCCTTCTCTTTGTACACTTATTTGTATAGTTCATTCTTTACGACGACGTTCTCCTACTAGAACGTCAGTCTCTTTGTACAAAAATGCCTGTTATAGGCAAACATCAAAAATTAATACCAATTATTCCATTGAAAGAACAACACTATTTGTTTTTCTTTTTTCTGCTTTGTTTTGCGAAAATGTCCAATGACTTACTTTTGACATATGCATTTAAATATGATCACTGTTCACGAATACTTGCATAAGAAATAGAAAGACTGTTGCTCATGACTTTAAGGAACGAGGCAAAGTCTAAAAAACCATTTTAGTCCTGACAGTTACTCCTTCCAACAGGTACTGGGGCAAGGACCCTTTGAGACAAAGTCACCATTACATACGACCCCGTGATGTTAATGTCCCTTACAGAGCAGAAACAACCAAGTTCTGGTCTCCTTCTTCCCCAAGCAGGAATTACTTCCTCCAGCAAAGTTCCTTCTCCAGCTACAACCTGTCTTCCCCAGCCAAGTTTTATAATTTCAAACGGTTATAAAACCTCCCCCCGAGTAGAGTTTATTCCTCTAACTATGGAAGTTCATTCCCCAACAGAGTTTATTTCTCTACATCGGAAAAATCTTCCGACAAAGCATCCTCCATCCACAGAGTTATTCTCAAGTAGAGTCAATCCCCGGCAGAACATCCTCAAACAGAGAGAGGAAATCTCTGTCAAATCATATCCATTCATTATCCCCAGCGGAAATGAAGGATTCAACCTCTCAATACTCTCCAGCAGTAGTCCGGGATTTATTTTCCTAGATTGGGAAACATCTCAATAACATCCCATATTCATACATCATGGCATGTTCATACACAGTGCATACATCATAATCTCATTTATTTTTAGAACGTTATCACATAATGCATTTCATACATCATTACATCGCATACAACTAACCATTTGCCTTTTTTAGGGAAAAGATCAAATCAACAAACACCGTTGACTACTTATGTGACATGGTAGTCTTGTCAAAAGCTACGTCTAACAAAGGGTTATTTCAGGATTTTCCTCAGCAATATGTCCTCAAAAGACCTTCTCTGGTTCAGTGAGATCGACACTAAGATCTCTCTGATTCCTATTCCAGTTGAAGATATTCCAATACTTTTGTCTGGTTCAGTTAAATCGATCCTAAGATTTTTATGATTCTTATCCAGTCAAAGTTAATTAAAGACCTTCTCTGGTTCAGTCAGATCGACACTAAGATCTCTCTGATTCCTACTCCAGTTGAATATATTCCAAGAATTTTGTTTGGTTCAGTTAAATCGATCCTAAGATTTTTTTGATTCTTATCCAGACAAAGTTAATCCAAGACCTTCTCTGGTTTATTCAGATCGACACTAAGATCTCTCTGATTCTTATTCCATTTGAAGATATTCCAAGACTTTTGTCTGGTTCAGTTAAATTAATCCTAATATTTTTCTGATTCTTATCCAGTCAAAGTTAATCCAAGACCTTCTCTGGTTCAGTCAGATCGACACTAAGATCTCTCTGATTCCTATTCCAGTTGTAGATATTCCAAGACTTTTGTCTGGTTCAGCTAAATCGATCCTAAGATTTTTCTGATTCTTATCCAGCCAAAATTAATTAAAGACCTTCTCTGGTTCAGTCAGATTGACACTAAGATCTCACTTATTCCTATTCCAATTGAAGATATTCCAAGACTTTTGTCTGGTTCAGTTAAATCGATCCTAAGATTTTTTTTATTCTTATCCAGTCAAGTTAGTTCAAGACCTTCTCTAGTTCAGTCAGATCAACACTAAGATCTCTCTGATGCTTATCAAGTAAAAGATAAACCAAGACCTCTGCTGGTTCAGTTCGAATCGACCATTGATTTGTTACAGATTCTTTTCTGGTAGACCTTCTTCTAGTTCAGTTAAATAGACACTGAGATTTTTCTGATTCTTATCTAGTCAAAGATAAATCAAGACCTCTAATGTTGGAGAAACTGCAAAGCCTAAAGTATGACCATATGACAATTTAATCTCATTTCCCCAGTAAATCACTGTGAAGCCTGGAATACGACCAGATAGCAGTCAACCTTATCATTCTCAACAAGTCACTATGAAGCATGGATCCTGACCAGATAGCAGTTCACTTTCATCTCTTCAGTCAAGAGATGACTCCCCAATAGAGTAATGGACAAATGAAGCTCCTAGACTCTATTCCCCTAAAAAGCATTCCCCAGTGGACTCCTCCTTGGACAGCAGGAACAGGAATCCCCACAAAGAGACTTCTTATGAAGTCAGTATCTACTCTATATGGCATATTTAAGCCCATCTCCGACGACTCTCCATCATATTCCTTGGATGGCATCTTTAAGCCCGTCTTCGACAGTATTTTGTCATCTTTTCCAAATGGCATCTGTAAGCCCATTCCCGATATTATTCACCAACAACTCACTTCGGACGAGTGCAAATTTTTGGGTACTATAGTGTTCAATCATCTTCCACATTCAGATCACAAAAGGCAAACAAGGCAATCTAAATCTTCAGGTTTAAGAAGATTTAACAGGGGCAGTTGTTGCACCCCAAAATTTGCCTTCCCATTTTCACTTAAGACATACTCCTAGAGGTTCTCAATTGCTCAAGGTTGACCAAGAATTGACCAGACAATTCTCCTTCTAAGGCAATGAACCCCCAACTAGGGTTCCAATTTTCATCAAGATGGTTGAGCTCCAAGGATCCAAAATGTTATCCATTTTCCTAATATGTCCTCAAGATCATCCATGCCAAAATTCATGCCTTGAACAATAAGTTTGCTCAATCAATTGCTCAAGTATTGGAAAATCAACTATGTTAGGTCAAAAGTCAACTGTGGCACATGTACAGTCAAACTTCAAGGTTTTTGGTCAACATCAAAATTTTGAAGTGATAACCATCATTTGATCAAGGGTTGATCATGATTCCTCAAGAAATGCTCCTAACCCATCAAAAGTCAAAAATGGCAAATTAGGGTTTCTATAGGAAAAGTCAACCAAACTTTGACCAAGCATAACTTTCTCATACTTTATTAGAAACTTTCCAACCAAGGCTCATATTGAAGATAATATCATGCCCTACAACTTCTCTTCATCTCTCAATATCAATAAATTCACCATTTGAAAGATACAAGCTCATACATTACAGGTCATTTTCAGAAAGTCAACAAAAGCCACTTTTTGCCAAGACCTTTTACATCAAGATAACATCTTCAAATACAAAATTTATCAAAAGAGGAATTGAATTAGACATATTGGGATTTCCAAAAAGTCTAAGATCATCATCATGAGATTAAAATTGAACATGTTATGGCTTGCCCAAGTTGGGAAAAGTTTGGAAATTTCAAGAATTATGCATTGATCAAAATTAAACTATTAGGTCAATGGCCTAACTTTTTGGCTTTCAAACATCTTCCTAACCTTGCAAAGGACCTATAAATTCATTCTTAACTTCCCTTGCATTTTTTATCTATTTTATTCATATTTATTTATTTTTATTCACATAAATACAAGATAAATTATATAAAATAGTGAATGATGGATCATGACACTTGGGCTTTTGGTTTGGATTGATTTTAGGCCCATAAATTCGTGCAAGGCTGTCCATGTTCATCCCCCAGACGAAATGAGCAAGAATATACATTTTTGAAATTTTTTCAAATTTTGATTTTGGTGTTTAAACCATGGTTTATGTCTTGATTTCTTTCCTTCTTATCTTGTCTCTTCCCTCTCCTCTATATATGCAGCCCCCTTGCAAGCCAAAGACATGCATACCTTTGCTTAAGAAAGCCACGCAAAATTACAAAAAAAAAGTTCAAAGTTGTCAAATTTCGCCAGCCATCTCCAGCCATTTTCAATCAATTCCAAAGACTCCATCAACCTCCCAGGACTCCCAGGAGCATATACCACTCCTCATTCAAGCTATCACACGCATGGAAGCTCCAAACCGGAACCACCCATTTTGGTAAAATTCTCAAACTCGTATTTCTAGTTTCATGATATATTAATGCATTTTGATGGTTGCTTCATGCTCAGGGTGATCCATAGAACAGATCCAGCGTAAAACATGTATGCTTTGGAGCCTGAAACACAGATTTCCATTAATAGGGTTTCAATTTCGTTTAGCTTCGATCTAGGCGATACATTCCATTTCAGCCCAAACGGCCACCACCATTGAATTCGCAATGGCCGAATTAGGTGGATAGGCCCTTTCATTTGCTTTATTTCATCATGTTTTACAGGATCGGAAAATCCCCATGCCGGAGAAGACACTGGAAACCACCGGGCTGGGTGTTTGGTTGACTTGACTTCGGTCAAGGGCTGGCGTGGCTAGATGCATCTCTCTGATTGGTTCGTTTAAACCACAGGGGACCCACTGGGCGCGCGTTTTTTTATTTTGAATAATTTCTGATTTGTTTTATAATATAATATTATTATGTTATATAAATTAATGAATGAGCAGGTGGCTGAGTGGTAAGGGAAGAGAGCGTGCAAGGAGGAAACTTGGGCTCGATACCCAGGTCTTCCTTTTACGTTTTCTAACATTTCTTTGCAGGATTCCATGCCTTGCATCCCCAAGTGTGCATCATAGGCCAGCAAATCCGCGCCTTCCAATGCCAATCTATGCATATTCAAGGGCTTCAGTGTGAGGTCCACCATGCACTCTCCAGGCATATCCACACTGAATCCATATGCAAGATGGGTTTCTCATCATTTGGGCCAAACGTTTTTAATTAACACCCCCACTCAGTTTTTTGTACATCCAGGCCCATATGTCTTCTTTTTTTATTTTCTTTTAGTATTTTTATTTATTTTATATTTTCATTTTTTTAACAAATCATAAAAATAAATAATAATAAAATCACAAAAAATAAGATTAGATATTTTAATGTAATTAATTTCTTTAATCAGTTAATTAATTAAACTTTAACTTTTCTTTTTTAATTAAAGTAAAATAGACTTAAAATTAACCTTAACTTTATAAATTAGCTTAATTAATTATTTGGACTTTATTTTTATTTCAAAATTAATTAGACTTAGATTCTTTTCATCTAAATATTTTCTTAAAAATCAAAAACTATATATTAGGGTTAGTCTTTGTTTGCATTGATTTAATTATTTAGGATTAAAGCTTAATTTCCCACATTTTTATTTAATAGTTTTCTTAACAAAAAAACAAAACAAAACAAAACAAAAGGATTTTTCTTTTTACTTAGCATTTTCTTAAGTTTTTAGACGTTCATCTTTATCTCGCGCGCGTTTATCGTTTTCGCAGTTTCTTAATATTGTAACTGATCATGGATGTAATAGTTTAGGACTTAAATTTCTGCACTTTTAATTCCGCACTTTACTTTTCGTCCATTATTATGTTTCTACACCAAAGCCCTGTAATAGCATAGGAATCTTTATTTCTCGCTTTTTTACATTTTTGTATGCTTGTACATAATTGCTAGTAAGTAGGAGTGCATGACAAGATTAATCAAATTAATCGTAGATCACTAACTTCAAGATAATATAACTGAAAAAATCACACTTCTCACACTTGCATCCTTAGGGTATTCCTCACTCGGTTGCCTCAGAAATGGTCATGTCCCTCGAATGTAGGGATATCTTAGCAAAGACCCTCGGTATAAAGTCATCATAAAAGATCATGGTCCCTAAACGTCCCTCGAGTTGCCTTTCGCTAAATGATCTTGTCCCTCAATATTGCCTATATGATGGCAGCCCCTTCAAATGCTAAGATATCCTTACATGTTGCCTTCAATGACCATAACGTTCCTTTCGATAGTCCCTCAACATCCAACGATAGGGTTACCTACTCACTTGTAGTAGGATAGAACTATCTAAAGGAAAGGAGGAAAATAGCGTCTTTTTCGAGTAGGTAGATGACTCTTAAGTACTTTCTTAAACCTGAAATTTTCACACTTACACACCTTCAAAAATCTTTTCAAAATGATTTATCACACTCTTGAGGACTGATATAAGAGTTACCATAAAGCAAACAAAAAACTTTCAAAACACACAAACACACAAACAATTTTCAAAATGAGCAAGTACCTAAGAGCCCGTGGAAAACCATAGATGGAAAGGGTGCTAATACCTTCCCTTTCCATAATCTACCTCCCTTACTCAGAAAATCTTGAAAAAAAAGGTCCTTTTCTGTTCTTTTCACCCTTCCCATTGTTGGATAAAAGAAAATTCGGTGGTGACTCTTGCTTACTTCAACATTTATGAACAAAAAACACAAACCAGTATATAACAGACGGTTCTGCCACCGTATCACACTCGGGGATATCGTTTTTGTTTTCGCAGGTAACATGGCGGAGCAACGTGAACGACTGCTGAAGCTCACTCAGGAAAAGAAAAATCATAATAGGTTGGTGAAGCCGCACCCGCCCACACGCCTTGGCCCAGGTTCAGAGTCGGTCAGGGATGGTTCGAGTGGGTCATCAGGTGCCCATGACACCATACAGCCCGCAGATGTTTCGAGTAAGAAGAGGAGGTCAGAAGGTGGACCTGCAAGTGAAGTCGAGGAGGGAGTGACTTCCCGGGCCTTCAACCTTCAACCTTATTTTGTGGAAAAGGGTTTCTTCGAGGGTTTCCATCTCACCGTGTCCGATGCTGAGTCCGAAATTATCAAACGCCTCGATGATAAACATCGACAGAAGCACTTGACTTTCGGGATGGTCGGTTTGATGAAGGTCAAGGAGATGGTTGTAGTCCTTGCATGTGAAGGATCTGGATCCTTTGGATTTGTGAAGGAATTAGAGTCGGAGAAGGCGACTCTTTAGGCAAAGACACAAAAGCTGAGAAGTGCCCTCGAGTGGAGCGAGGAGAAGTTTCGTGTGCAGGATGATGAGTAAACGAGAGAGAAATAAGAAACCTCCAAATCTTATGAGGAAAGAGATTCCTTAATGCTCGAGAAAGAACGGTTGGAAAAGAAGGTGGTTGATTTGAAAGTTGCAATGTTGCCCGTGGATGGAGAGCCTGAAGGAGTCACGGACTTGCATTGTCGGGCAGAGTTAATTGCTCGGATCCAGATCCTCGAGTCAGATTGTGTTGTACCCCAAAATTTTCCCTCTCATTTTATCAAGATTTTCCCTCACAAGACTCTTTGGATCCAAGACCAAGCTAGGGTTTGCACTGCTTAAGACATCTCCTTGCACTGATGACCTAAATTAGGGTTTGAGTTTGCACATGGATTTTTGGACTTTCAATGCTCATAGTGACTTTCATACTTCATGTTGGACTCATAAGTTTGTCCATACCAATTTTCAAGCCTTGAATCAAATTTTTGTCCAGTCAATTGGACAGTTGACCTAGAAATCAATTGTATTGGGGAAAAAGTCAGTTGTGGCCAATTTACAGTCAAACCTCGTAAATTTAGATCCACATCAACATTATAAACTCATATGAACCATTTGATCAAGTTTGGACTACAACTCCTCAAGAAATTTGATCAGATCATCAAAAGGTCAAAATGGTCATTTTTAGGGTTTTGACTGCACAAGGGCAATTTCTGAATTTTGACCTAGCCAATGGCAAATTGGACTCAAGCATGGACTCACGGACTCAATGGCATCATCTTGACCTATTCACAAGGTTCAAAAGATCTCAATTGCATTGGATTGACAGATGAATTTTTCAGTCAACTAATCAAAATTTGACTGTACACTGAAAAGTCAAACTTTGACTTTTTGGTCAAAATCAAGTGCCAAGGGTCATTTTTCATCAAGATGTGTCAAAACATGAAACTTTTTCATCAAGAAACCCAATTTTGCAAATTAGGGTTTAAAGTTGAAAAATTTTCATAACTTAGAATTTTTCTAAGTTATGAAATTTTCTTATTTTTTCCTAACTTTGCCCAACATTTTCATCATGATGCAATTGGATTCAAACAAAACTTCTAAAACGAAAGTTGTAGTCCTCCACAAAGTCTACAACTTTTATTCACAAAGTTTTCCAAAAAGAATCTTGGATCTCAAGTTATGATTTTTGGAAAAAGGGTCCATGAAACTTTTAACTTAGTGAAATTTTGCCCTAGTTTAGGCAGGATTTTCACCCATCTTCATGACCATTTTTCACATAGTTCAACATGGAATATCAAATTTCATTTCAAATATGGAATGTAGAGCATGTTGCAAGCTTTCCAAAATATAAAAGAACTCTCCAAACTCATTTATGGTTAGGGAGAATCGAAGGCTTGAAGTTGGCAAAAACTCACTTTTTATCCATGGCATGTTCATAGTGATACAAGTTGCAAACTCTAATCAGCTTGCTTTGCACTAGATTACAGGTCTCAAAACCATTCCACGCTCAATAATTAAATGCAAATCCATTGGTCTAAGGCTTTGTTTTGGTCATTAGAGCATTGCACACAAGATTAATCCCTAAATAGAAAAAGCAACATTACCATTTTTGCTTAAATCTTGATTTATGTCAAAGCTGCATCCTTGAGCATTAAGCCATATCTTATGAAGCAAATTAAATCCACCAACTTGAGGGGCCAAGGGCATAGTGTGCAAGCTGATAGATAGCCTGTACAGGCTTGTCTTCCATCACTTCTCATGTTTTGCTTCATAACCAAGAAATTTGTCCAATATCACATAACTTACACATCTGAGAAAACCAACTTGTGCAAGCCTTTGAGACAAGTTTCTCACATCCCCTTGAGCCAAAAACACGACCCTTTGTGTCCTAAAACCTCCCATAGCATAAAATCACCTTCCATTGGCAAAACAGGGCAGCATCTGCATCTTGAGTTCTATCTCATAATTTGCTCGTGCGTTTTGTCCCAAACCTGTTCAAACACCTTCCATACAACCTATCCAAGCTATCCCAAACCCTAAACACTAACTGTAACTCCATTTACAAGGTTTGCCATTTTTTATTTCAGCTTGTGCAGGTTGAGTTTTGTAGGCTTGTTCAAGCACATTCAAGGCAAGCTAGGCATTGGAGAAGGTCAGGGAAAGTTCAAGCAAGCTCCCAAACATCTCAGGCCTCATTGAAAAGCTCCACATTGTCAGACACGATCACAACTAAAACAGGTTTTTATCAACTTCCTATCTCTCTATTTAGGAACAATTAGGCTTAGGATTGTGAATAAGAAATGTAGTATTCATAGCCATGAAGCTGTACATATGCTCAGTTTTCATTTTAGTTAAGCATGCTAAGAGAATTTGGTCCATGAACATCCTGAAAAAAATAGGTTAAGATTTAGGGCCATAGAAATTCTCTCTGGTCTTTGAGAGTTAGGACAAGTTTTTTATATGGTTGAATTTGTCTTGGAAAACTCTACAACTTTGATGTTATGTGTTTTTGCATTAGAGCACGTATGCAGGTTGTTCATGTTTGAAACCAGGCGCGCGAAATCTTGAAGGCAGAGGTTGAAGATGAAGTCTGGCTTGGGCTGGGCTTTGGTTCTTTTGTTTTTAACACCCCCCTTTTGTTGAATGCACCCCCCTGGCCCAATTTCTTTATACTTTTATATTTTTTATTTTGTTTTCATTTTCTAATTTTATTTTATATTTTCCCAAACATAAAAATACCCCAAAATATTTTCATAAATTTGCATATTTATTTTTATTATTTTATTATTTTTTAGACATGAAAATAATAATTTAATAGTATATATTTTTATTTATTGAAAACTTGAAAATAATATATAATAACCATTATACTTTTATTTTTATTCTTTATTTTATTTACACTCAAAAAATATTGTTCTAAATATATTTTTGTCTTGAATATATTTTTTTTTATTATACATAATTAATATAATTAATATACATGTACATATTTTTATAAACACTTGAAAATAAAAACATAAAAATATTTGTGATCGGTGGATCTGGAACTGACTGTTTAACGCTGGTTCGCGAAATGTCGCAGAAGCAAGAGTCGTCACTGTCTTTTATTTTCTCCAATATGGAAAGGACAAAAGCACAGAAAAATTCCTTATTGAGATTAGTTCTCGGTTCGGGAGGTAGATTTATAGAAAGGGAAGGTGTTAGCACCCTTTCTATCCATGGTTATCCATGGGCTCTTAGATACTTGCTCATTTGTGTTTTCAAAAGGTTTGTTTGCTTTTCAAAGTGAGTGGGTTTGAAAAAGGTTTCTTTGAAAGTTTCAGATCGACTCTTGTATCAGTCCTCAAGAGTGTTTGAAAATTTGTTTTTGAAAGCTTTTTGCAAAGTGTCGGTGTGAAAAGAGTTTTTGATTTGATTTGTTTTGAATTAGAACAAGTATCTACGAGTCATCTACCTACCCTAAGGAATTATGCTGTGTAAATGTCCTTAAGGTAGTGCCATCCCACCATTGAGAGGTAGGTAGCACCACCGTTGGAGGTGTTCGGGTCAATTCGTTTGTAGGGACAGTGTGGTCACCGAGCAACATTAAGACACCTTAGAAGCTACCCTTACGCCATTGATCTTTTTATTCCGAGGCAACTATTCCGAGGCAACTTGTTTCGAGGTAACTTGTTCCGAGGCAACTAGATCAATGGACATAAGGACTCACTAAGACGTCCTATACTTAACGACCACGTTTCGAGGGGCAAGGCAACAGTGAGGCGTACCCTAAGAGTGGTGTGTGAATTGCGTGTCATTTTCAGTTATAGTTTATCTTGTCATGCATTGGGTGAGCTACGCTTTGATTTTATTTGGGCCATTCATTCTTTCATGCAATAGTTAGCAGTTAAGGGGTGCGAAAATTAAAATGCGGAAAATAAAGGTCCTACGCTATTACAAGGCGCGGGTCTATACATCGCCAAATTAACAAAGACCCGATTTTGAATAAAAGTGCGGAAAGTAAATGTCCTAATTACTATTACAAAGCTTTTGGGCAATTACATAATATTTAAAATGAAAAATAGAAGCAAACGCGCGAAAAGAAATTATAATCAAAGGTGCGAGGGCGTTGGACCCTTTAAAGAAATTAAATTGAAATTGGAAGTGAATTAATTATTTAATAAGAAAAGAAGTTATTTTTTGGTTTTTTTGGTATTTAATGAAAACAAAGAAAATTAATCCTAATTCTAAATTTGTTTTTAATTATTAAAAAAAATTGTTTAAGTTTAACCTAATTTAACCCTAGTTAATTAATTACAAGTTTATTTACAAGATAATTAATAATTAATAATGATAAGAATAAAAAAGTTATTTATTAAGAAAAAGAATAAAAATACTAAAAACCTATTTTTATATTTTTTAGTTATTTAAGAAAAAAAAGACATTAAAATGAAACCTAATTTACTAATTTGATTATTAAGATTTATTTACAAAACCTATTAATGAATTAATTAACATATTTTTTATTTTTGACTTTTCTGGATTTTTTTTGTATTTTTGTATTATGAAAATTAATTTGGTGAATTAAAAGAAAATAATTAAATTAAAATAAATAAAAGAGAAAAAAAATTAGAGAAAGAAAATACAAACAAAAGGGGGGGTTTCTGCCCAATTTGGAGGTTTTGTTGAAGCAGTTTGGCCCATTAGAAAGCTGGCCCTTTTGGACTTTTTGTGGTTACGTGTGCGTCAGTTGACCAGGGTACATGGTGGACTCCAGGTTCTGGCCTTTGGATTTGGGCTTCAGGGCGCGTGGCAAGCCAAGGCGTTGGGTGTATGGTACTCCTTTGAGTGAGATAATCACCTGAACATGTTAACACAAAAAATATGGAGAAATATGGGGGACCTGGGAATCGAACCCAGGTCCCAATGCTTGCATGACAACACATCTTCCACCA
The DNA here is from genome assembly GCA_948472305.1 of Vicia faba. Classification (NCBI taxonomy): domain Eukaryota; kingdom Viridiplantae; phylum Streptophyta; class Magnoliopsida; order Fabales; family Fabaceae; genus Vicia; species Vicia faba. Next base: position 870,469,252 of record OX451741.1, on the reverse strand, counting down.
AGTCAAACGTGTTTATCTGATGTTAATATGGAACGTAATTATTATGAAAGAGAATAAGAGCTATTGGTAGAACACAAAAAACACGCGCGAATGTTTAAATTGCCCAGTCCTGTGCTTACAACTCAGCGTCTTCTCCATTGTGTCTTCGTTTTGGCCTGAAAATAAGAATAGATAGCGGGGGTTTTAAACCCCCACTACCCCTAAACCTGAAAAATAGCGATTAGCATATAGTGAAAAAGAAAAAGGGCGCGATGGTTGGTTTCTATTCGTCTGGACATCCTGGTTTCAATGGTGTAGGTTTCATGGCCTGATTTTTCCATATATGCAAAGCCCCAAATTGAAGCTTCTGAAACCCTAACCTACGTTCATGGCAACTCCTCATACAGGCAATATTAATTCAATTAAAAGACACCAAAAGCTTCAAAGAGTTCATGTTAGTGTAAATCAATGCTTAAAACGTATGAAAAATGTGTGCAAATCCAAACACGAATATGAAAAAAGTTATGAACAGGGAGGCTTCATTCTACCAATTCTTGAGGTTAGGTGCTGTGTTTTTTATTGCAATCCCTTCCTGGATGTGTAAGCAAGCTTTTGGAATGGCTTTTTGGCCTTGAAACGCACAGCAGCTATGAAAACAGTTTTGAGATTTTTTTGTCAAAATGCAAGTTTGGTTCTATGCCTTATGCGCAGCTTTCTGTGTTCTTAGCATTAGGTTTATGTTTGTACATATATGTGGAAGGAATTAGGTCAGAAAAATAAGCCCAAAGCCTTGTATTCAATGATTTTGAATATTTAATTTTCATGATCTTTTTCAATCTTTTTTTGCCATGAAAACTTTCCTATTTTGGAAGATCTTGCCTCTTTATGTGGTACACGAAATCTCTAGGTCATGATGAGTGAATATGCTGCACCAAAAGATTCAAAACTTTTATTTGAGTATTTTTTCATTATTAATTTTAATTAAATGAATTAATAGGATTAAAAACTCAATTAATTAATTAAAAATAAGAAAATAACTCCCTTTTAGCTTAATGGGTCGTGCATAGCTTTTGGGTGATGATTCATGGAAGAAATTGAGGCCCATTAGCAATTTTGAGGCTTTTGAAGCAAAGTTGACTTTTCAAAATTCCCAAAATTTTCCCAACTTCCACAAGGCATATCTTGCTCAATTTTTAAGCTTTGATCATGTTCTTAGACATTTTAGAAAGGTCTTGAAGTACTCTAACCAATGCCTTTGATCCCATGTCATTTTGATTTACCAATCTCAAGTTATGGTCTTTGACTTAAAGTGCCTTTTTGTTGACTTTTGAAAATGACCTATAATGTTGAGATTGATAACTTTTTGTGAGAGCATTTCTTGGACTTGAAGTGTGAAGATGAGTTGTAGGAAATGTCATTCTCTTCAAAATGAGCTTTGGATGGAATTTTTCTGATAAACCATATGGAAGTTATGCCCTGGTCAAGTTATAGTTGACTTTTTCCAACTGTCCAAAAATAGAAACCTTTGCATCTTGAGACTTTTTGAGCCATGCTTTGAGAATCATGATCAAGAATTGATCAAATGATGTTTGTGGCTTCAAAATAAGATGTTGACCAAAAAATTTGACTTTTGACTGTCAAATGACCATTTTGCCCCTACAATTGACTGTTGAGCAATTAGGGTTCTTGACTGTGCAATTTTGTGCTGTGAGTCTTGAAACTTGTCATAAGGATGCTTGACAATGTTTGTAGGCATGTGGGACTTGATTGGACCCTTGGAAACTTCAATTTCTTTGCCAGAACCAAAACCCTAATTTTTTTTACTGTTAGGAGGCCATTGGACTGTGCAACTCTTGGGAGATTTTGAAGCATGATCTTAGCAAACCTTGAAGGATATGGGAGGGAAAATTTTGGGGTACAACAGTTGCCCCTGTTCAATCTTCTTAGACCTGAGGATGTAGATTGGCTGGCGTGCCTTTCGTAATCCGAGGGTGGAAGATGATTGAACACTAGAGTGCCCAGAAATTTGCGCTCACATGTTGACGTATCAGCAAATGTGATGTGGGGAATGGGCTTACAGATGCCATTTGGAGATTGATGGATAGGAAGATGGGCTTACAGATGCCATGTTGAGAGGTGATGGATAGGTGGATGGGCTTATAGATGCCATCTGTGTGTCGATCACGTAAGAGTTTCCTTAGCGAGAATTTGCGTACCTCAACAGTAACGATGAGAAAACCTTGGTCGATTACTACCTCAACAGTAACGATGAGAGAACCTTGGGCGATTACTACCTCAACAGTAACGATGAGAGAACCTTGGGCGATTACTACCTCAACAGTAACGATGAGAGAACCTTGGGAGATTACTACCTCAACAGTAACGATGAGAGAACCTTGGGCGATTACTACCTCAACGGTAACGATGAGAGAACCTTTCAGACGCACCCTGGCAAGATACAGGAATCAGGTCTGGTAATGTTAGTCTTCAACGGATACACCCTGGCAAGATACAGGCATCGGATCCTCGAACTCTTCAGATGCACCCTGGCAAGATACAGGAATCGGATCTGGTAATGTTAGTCTTCAACGGATACACCCTGGCAAGATACAGGCATCGGATCCTCGAACTCTTCAGACACACCCTGGCAAGATACAGGAATCGGATCTGGTAATGTTAGTCTTCAACGGATACACCCTGGCAAGATACAGGCATCGGATCCTCGAACTCTTCAGATGCACCCTGGCAAGATACAGGAATCGGATCTGGTAATGTTAGTCTTCAACGGATACACCCTGGCAAGATACAGGCATCGGATCCTCGAACTCTTCAGATGCACCCTGGCAAGATACAGGAATCAGATCTGGTAATGTTAGTCTTCAACGGATACACCCTGGCAAGATACAGGCATCGGATCCTCGAACTCTTCAGACACACCCTGGCAAGATACAGGAATCGGATCTGGTATCGATCGTCAACAGATACACCCTGGCGAGATACAGGAATCGGATCTTTAGTTGTGACCGTTGATAGTAATTATCTTGGTATTAACCTTTGTCCTGAAAAGACCAAACGTTAGTTGTATGCGATGTCATGATGTATGACATGCGAGATGAGATTGTATGTTTATGATGCGTATATGCATGCTATAGTGTATGAAGATGTGATGTTTCTGAATGTATGTTTTCGTCTTAGGAAAATAAATCCTTGACGGATGCCGGGAAGTTAAATCCTGGGCTGATGTAGAGCTTTTGTTTCCACTGGGGAGTGATGGTTACAAGAATACCGGTAGGAGAAGATAACTTCGTTGGGGAATAAACTTGGCGAATGGATACTTTGCGGGGGGGAAATTACTCTAGCGATCTTGCTGGGGAACAATACTCTGTGGGAAGAGAGGTACTCTGCTGGGAAGTTGATGATAACTCCGCTGGGGACACCGTTGTTATGTTGGAAGTTTTGATAGACTCCGCTGGGGATAAAAAGACTTCGCCGAGGCCGGTCTTTTCGTGGCTTTTGGCCGAGGATAACCCAGTTATATCCTGGTAGGGAAATAACCTTTGGATAAAGCCGGGAGACGCGTTCGTGCTGCAGGGGGGAAGCTTCTAGAAACTACTGGGGATAAGCTTCCTGCTGGGGAGATGGATTCAAACTTTCCTGGGGAAATCTTGAACTATATTGGACTCTCCTGGGGAAATTTTTGAGATATATTGGGGAAGAGATTCCACTGAATGTCGGGTACCGCCGGGGAACAATCTTAGATCAAGACTGTCGGGGATGCTTGTTAAGGAACATCTGTATACTTCGCTGAGGAATGTTGAGATCTGCTGGAGGATACCCAACTTCCTTAAGGCTAATAGTATAACTCTGCTTGGGGAGAGTGCATGGACTTGCTGGCTCACTCTCTGGGGACTTAAGATATCTTGGTTATGTTCTTCTGCTGAACCTACCTTGGTACCTTAGTGGACAGAGCAATTAGATCGCTTAGACCACTCATTATTGCCCCTGTTTCTAATGTTACCTGTAATTAATCGTTTGTTTCGTATGCAAATATTTATGAGTTAACAATTAGTGTCAAATGCATATATCACAAATTGAACCTTGGACGTTCTTCGCAAAACAAAACAGAAAAAGGAAAAAACAAAAGGCAATTTGTCTGAAAAGTGTATTTATATTGATTTTTGAATTTGCCTGTAAATAGGCGTTTATGTAGAAGAGGCTGACGTCCTAGTAAGAGAACGCCGCTGAATCAAGAGTTTATACAAATTTGTACAAAGGGAAGACAAACAGCTATGTGAAAAGAATAATCCCACTGGGTTTCAACTCTGCTATCGCCTTTATATCTTCGAGCGTCTCATCACTTGATGACCTAGCTGAAGATGAAGCTGATTGATCGATGTCGTTTGAACTTGATAATTGATACCGGATTCTGGATGCAAGGTGATCCAATGAGACATAGTATTACGCTTTATCCCTAACTTTTTCCTGGACCGCCCTTTCGGGTTTTCAGTCCACCGGGATACCCATTTTTGCCCAAGCCGCCTTTTCAGGTTTTCGACTTGCCGGGTGTACAGATTTTTCATTTCATCCCTCTTTTTGCCCGAACCCTTTTGGTTCGCCGGGAAGCCCTAATTTTTGCCTAGGTATGTCAACCTAGCGGGTCTTTTATCATGCGTAGTATCTTTTTACTATGTCTGCATTGGCGGGGTGAGGAAGGTCGTCACCGTCCATGGTGGTCAGAATCATGGCTCCTCCTGAGAACACATGTTTAACCACAAATGGCCCTTCGTATGTGGGGGTCCATTTGCCCCTGGGATCACTCTGAGGAAGGATGATACGTTTGATTACCAGATCCCCAACTTGATACTCTTGTGGTCTGACCTTCTTGTTAAATGCCCTGATCATTCGTTTTTGGTACGTCTGACCATGACAAATAGCAGTGAGTCTCTTTTCGTCGATTAGATTTAGCTGATCAAGTCGTGTCTGGATCCAATCATCTTTGCTCAGGTCTGCATCCTTCATTATCCGGAGAGAGGGTATCTGCACTTCGATCGGTAAGACCGCCTCCATGCCGTAGACCAAGGAGAAAGGTGTTGCCCCGGTTGACATCCTTGCTGAGGTACGGTACCCATGTAGAGCAAACGGTAACATCTCGTGCCAATCTTTATAGGTCACTGTCATCTTCTACACAATCTTCTTGATATTCTTATTCGCTGCTTCTACAGCCCCATTCATCTTCGGCCGGTAGGGAGAAGAGTTGTGGTGCTGTATTTTGAATTGCTCGTAGAGCTCAGTGATCATCTTGTTATTGAGATTGGTACCGTTGTCTGTAATGATTCTTTCCGGGACGCCGTATCGACAGATCAGGTTGTGCCGAATGAACCGTGCCACAACATTCTTGGTCACAGTAGTGTAGGAAGCTGCTTCAACCCACTTTGTAAAGTAATCAATTGCCACCAGGATGAAGCAATGCCCATTGGATGCCGTAGGTTTAATCTCGCCGATCATATCTATGCCCCACATTGCAAACGGCCAAGGTGCTGTCAAGACATTCAGGGGAACCGGAGGAACGTGCACCTTATCTGCATATATCTGGCACTTGTGACATGTCCGAGAATGTTGGTAACAGTCGGCTTCCATTGTGGACCAGAAATACCCTGCCCGAAGGATTTTCTTTGCCATAGTATGTCCACCGGAATGCGTTCCGAAGGTACCTTCGTGTAGCTCCGCCATGATCCTTTCTGCCTCAGTCTTATCCACACAACGCAGTAAGGTCAAATCATGGTTTCGTTTGTACAAGATGTCGTTGCTGAGGAAGAACGTCGCTGCGAACCTTCTCAGAAACTTCTTGTCGTTGACAGATGCACCTTCAGGGTATTCCTGAGCTTCCAAGTATCTTTTCACCTCATGGTACCAAGGTTTTTCAGTCATTGTCTCAACCTCAAGATCACAACAGTATGCCGGTTCGTTCAGTTTCCAGATAATGACCCGGGGAGCCTCATTGTCCCACTTGACTCTGAACATGGAAGACATCGTAGCTAACGCGTCCGCCAGCTGATTCTCCTCTCTTGGGAAATGTTCAAAAGTTATCTCTGTGAAATGGGGGATCAATGTCAACACACATTCTCTGTAAGGAATAAGGTTCGGATGTTTCGTATCCCACTCGCCTTTGATCTGATTGATCACGAGAGCGGAATCTCCGAAGACACTTAGAAACTTGATCCTTAAGTCAATCGCAGCTTGGAGACCCATGATGCATGCCTCATACTCCGCCATGTTGTTGGTGCAGTTGAAACATAGTCGGGCAGTGAGTGGAGTATGAGTGCCTTGAGGGGATATGATCACAGCGCCGATACCGTTACCCAAAGCGTTAGAGGCTCCATCAAAGTGCATAGACCATCGGGATCCTTCCTCAGGTCCTTCATCCGGTCCAGGTACTTCACAATCAGTCACTATCATGATGCTCTCGTCCGGAAACTCGAAGTTTATTGACTGATAGTCGTCTACTGCCTGATGTGTCAAGTGGTCTGCCAATACACTTCCTTTGATAGCTTTCTGAGTCGTGTACTGGATGTCGTATTATGTCAAGATCATTTGCCATCTTGCTATTCTCCCAGACAGAGCAGGCTTTTCAAATATGTACTTTATAGGATCCATCTTTGAAATCAACAAGGTAGTGTGAGTCAGCATATACTGTCTCAGCCGGCGAGCAGCCCATACCAAAGCGCAGCAAGTTTTCTCGAGCAGTGAGTATCGGGTCTCACAGTCGGTAAACTTTTTGCTAAGGTAATAAATGGCATGCTCTTTTCGGCCAGACTCGTCATGCTGCCCTAGCACACACCCCATTGAGTTGTCAAGTACTGTCAGGTATAATATCAGAGGTCTCCCTTCAACCGGTGGCATAAGAATGGGTGGTTCTTGGAGATACTCTTTGATTCTGTCAAAAGCGGCCTGACATTCATCGTTCCAACATACTACCTGATCTTTCTTCAGCAGCTTGAAGATTGGTTCACAGGTAGCAGTTAGGTGCGAGATGAATCGAGCAATGTAATTCAAGCGTCCTAAAAAGCCTCTGACCTCTTTCTCTTTCTTGGGAACTGGCATCTCTTGAATGGCTTTAACCTTGGCAGGGTCCACTTGAATACCCTTATCACTTACGACGAAGCCTAGCAACTTTCCAGATCTAACCCCGAAGGTGCACTTGTTCGGGTTCAACCTCAGCTTGTACAACTTCAAACGGTCAAACAGCTTCTGCAGATGGTCAAGGTGTTCCTCCTCAGTTTGGGACCTTGCAATCATATCGTCAACATACACTTCAATCTCATGATGGATCATGTCATGAAATAAAGCAACCATGGCACGTTGGTAGGTTGCCCCAGCATTTTTCAACCCGAATGGCATGACCTTGTAGCAGAAGGTGCCCCACTGAGTAACAAAGGTAGTCTTTTCCATATCTTCAGGAGCCATCTTGATCTGATTATAACCTGAAAAACCATCCATGAAAGAGAACACCTTATGCTGAGCAGTATTATCAACCAGAACATCCATGTGAGGTAGGGGAAGTCATCCTTGGGGCTGGCCCTGTTCAGATCACTGTAGTCAACACACATTCTGACCTTACCATCTTTCTTTGGTACCGGCACCACATTGGCAACCCACTGAGGGTAAGAAGTCACTGCAAGAAACCCGGCATTGAATTGCTTCATAACCTTGGCTTTGATCTTCTCAGACATTTCTGGACGCATACGGCGGACCTTTTGCTTAACCGGAGGGCAGTCTTCCTTGGTAGGCAAATGATGGACCACAATGTCAGTATCCAACCCGGGCATGTCTTCGTAGGACCAGGCGAAGATTTCCACATAATCATGTAACATCTGAGTCAACCGTTGTTTTACGCTGAGCTCCAGATTGGCACCAATCTTAACCTCCTTTCTGTCTGCCTCAGTACCCAGATTTATCGTTTCCACCGGCTCTTCATGTGGCTGAATTGCCCTCTCTTCCTGGAGTAACAGTCTTGCAAGCTCGCCAGGCACTTCGCAATCATCCTCACCTTCGTCTTCGGCTAAGTTGATCGGATTTTCGAAGTCATAACTGGCAGTAGCAGAGTCGTTACCAGTGAGATCCAGAGTGGATTGAAACCTGTGTAGGTGAGTGTGTGTAAATACAGCTGTTTTGCAATATATAAAGAAAGAAAGAAAGAAAGAAAGGGAGCACGAGATTTGAAATGCGAAAAAACGTCCAAGATCTTTATTCATGATATATGGAAATGACAGTTATAAGCCCTCACAAATTAAGCCAACGGTGCCCCGGGTAAGACACCGGGCCATAAAGTTTCACTTCATTGTTTATTACAAATAACAAAAACAAAGGAATTCATTACTGCGTAACAAAAGTAACAGGTGTATGATCTTTCGCGGTCCAATTGTTCAATCCACCATCAGTCGTCGGGTAGATCCAGCTATCAAACTCCGATTCTTCCACTTCGTCTTCATCCCCAATAGCATTCACTCCTGGATTGGTGATGAGCACAGGAGGTCTTCTGGTCTTTGCCTTGCGCACAGCCCTCTGAGCCTCTGCAGTAAAACCCAGTCCAAACTTGTCAGTTTTAGGAGTGAAATCAGGGAGCCTGCCCCAGTTAGCACATTCACCTTTCTCGATTACAGCCCGGGCGTCCTTCAAGGAAGCCATCTTCAAAGGAAAGTCCTCTTCAACCATTGTTTCTGCTGCTGCCAGTGTTGGAGGTACCTCTTCAAAATGCTGAAAGGGGGTTTCAATAAACTCCCCGTCCATCTCGATATACCGGAAGGAATTCAAATGGCTCACCATATATTCTTCCTCCCCTTGCACAGTGACAATCTTCCCTCTAACAGGGTACTTGAGCTTCTGGTGTAGGGTAGAGGTCACTGCCCCAGCTTTGTGAATCCAAGGTCGACCCAGTAAACAGGAATAAGATGGACGAATATCCATCACATAGAAAGTTGAGTCGAATACTTGAGAACCCACACAAATAGGAACGTCTACCTCTCCATGAACCATCCTCTTCGATCCGTCAAAGGCTCGAACAATGATGTTGCTAGGTTTCAATTCCAGGCCCTTACAATCCAGCCGGTCTAAGGCCTTCTTGGGCAACACATTCAGGGAAGAACCGGTGTCCACCAACATGTGCGCGAGAGTAGTGCCCCTGCATTCAATGGAGACATGCAGGGCATCATTGTGGTTCTTTCCCTTGGCGGTAAGGTCAGCATCCGAGAAACCCAAACCATTGTCGGCTGTCAAATTGGCCACACAGTCAGTGAATTGATCTGCAGAGGTCTCTTGTGGCACATGGGCCGTCTTCAGAAATGAAATCAGGGCCTTAGCATGGGCCTCTGAGCATAGCAGCAAGGAGAGCATAGAGATCTTGGAGGGTGTATGCCCCAGCTGTTCAACAACATTAAAATCACTCTTCTTGATTATTTTAAGAATTTCCTCCATCTCTTGCTGGGAGGCCTCAACATTCACAGATTTTGGTGCCTCCATCCGGGCAGGCTCATCTTCAATCCCTTTGCCCCGAGCATTAGATGACTCGGCGGCAGGGGAAGCAATTGGATCAGAAGTAGCAACAGGCGCACTTGCAGGCGTTATTATGAGAGGTCTTCGAATAGCTGGTGGTGCAATGTCAGGCGAGAAGAGCCTGCCACTGCGGGTTACTTTAGCTGGACCGGTGATATTGCTGATGCTGGTACCGGTATTGAACTCTTGCTTTACTCCAAGTACATATACATCTGCCCCATAGTGCCATGGGACAGCCTTATCAGATTCATAGGGGAGGGGCCCCGGAAAAGTAATAACAATGGGTGCGACAGTCATGATTTTAACTGGCTTCCTCGGGGGAGCCTTGATTGGATTGTTGAAAATTGTAACGAAGGATACTTCTTCCACAGGAACAAAAGGAACGGCGGTCTTCTTGAACAAAATCTCCTTGATGTCCATCAGGCTTTGGATGCCTAACTTCAGCAATGGACAACCAGTAGGGGTAACAGCACACAAAAGGCAACCCTCGCTACAACTCGGAAATAAACCGGCCAGCAGCAGGTTCCTCTTAACAGTCAACAGAGGAGTAGCTACATCATTCACAGAAATGGCATACAAGTCTTCATCAATGGCATTTGCTCCATGCTGGGGCATAGGAGCAGTCACAACATTTGGCCTCTCAGGCGCCTCAAATTGTATCTCCTTCGCATCAATAAGGTCCTGCACCTTATTTCTCAGGGCCCAGCAGTCATCAGTAGAATGCCCCGGGCTATCGGAGTGATAAGCACAGCGGGCATTTGGATTATACTTGGGAGAGGCAGTATTCACAACCTTCGGGGCCTCCCTGACAGTCACCAAGTTGGTTGATAACAGTTGTGGCAAGATTTGTGACAGGGTCATACTCAGCCGGGTAAATTCTCTTCTGGGTCTTTCACCCCTTAGTTGATTGAGTTGCCGAGGAGCGGCAGCAGGCTTAGCAATCACCACCGTGTTGACAGATTGGCGGCGCTCTGGTTTATCTTGCCTCTTAGGCCCATACATAGCACTGACCTCCTTCTTAAAGGGTTTCTTCTCAGAACTTGAAGACGCACCTTTTTGAATTTTACCGGACTTCATGCCAGCCTCTATCCTTTCCCCTGTCAGAATGAGGTCAGTAAACCCTGCAGACGAATTACCGATAAGATGATTGAAGAATGGCCCGGAGAGGGTCCCCAAGAACATATCTACCAGCTCACGGTCAGTTAATGGTGGTTGCACCCTGCCAGCCAGGTCCCTCCACTTCTGTGCATACTCTTTAAAACCTTCGCCTGATCCTAGCGACATACCCTGGAGTTGGGTACGTGTAGGAGCAAGGTCGGCATTATATTGATACTGCTTGTAAAAAGCAGTAGCCAACTCCTCCTAGTTACGAACTTTGGTTCCATCCAGCTGATAGAACCATTCGAGATGAGTCCCTGAAAGACTCTCCTGGAAGAAGTGGATCCACAAGTTCTTGTCCACTGTGTACGGCTGAATCTTCCGCACATAAGATCTGAGGTGTAGCTTAGGACAAGACGCCCCGTCATACTTGGTGAAAGATGGTGCTTTAAACTTGTGCGGGATGATCACACCAGAAGATAAACCCAAGTCTCCGAAATCCAAACCAGGTACTTGTTGAATTTCCATGGCGTTCAGACGGTCTTCCAATTGCTTGTACCGGTCTTCAGCTGGAGGATACTATTCCTCATTAAAATCAGTCTCATTGTCAGAGACCACCGGACTAGGAGCCTTTCCCCCCTAGGGACTGTCTTTGCCTACAGAAGAACCAGCTTCCTCATTCTGCAGTGTGTTACCAAATCTCCGGCCCGAGTTGAATAGAACAGTTCTCTTCTTCTTCTTCTCCTTCTTCAGGAGCAAAGCCTTCAGCTCTTCTTGTCCTTGAGCCAAACCCATGATCAGCTCCTGAAATTGTGCGTTCTGCGCCTTAAGGGCCTTGATAGACAGCTCGGTAGATGATTCAGGGTTCATGATGCTGAAATAAACAGCGAAGAACAGTAAGCAACCTGAAAAGAAGAGTACCTGCTATGCACATGATGAATGATATGTGTTTATGCAATGCATTCAAGGGTTCGAAAATTCAAATTTGTTGTAGACAAAAAGGAACACACGTTGTCATTAAGGAAATAATTGTTTGGTACATCAAAGCCTCATGGGAAAACATTACAAAGCAAATCAATCCCAAAAGACACTACGCATCCTCTTTGGAGCTATGTAGGTGTTGAGATTCCTCTCCTCGTGCAGCAGGCGGGTGAGTTCCAAGACCTTCTTTTCACTAGCACGCAGACTGGTCTCAAGAGAATTTCGTTCTTCCATAAGCTGGATCCAGCTCTTCTGCATCTCTTCCCAGGACATGGGCATGTCAGGATGTTGAATGGTGTAGGACACCTCTCCTTCTAATACTGGCTCTTTCATCACATGGAGAACATGAGGATATGACATCACTAACTTCTGGGAGCGGGCTCGTACCCACTTGAGATAAGGCTCCAACGGGATGGAATTCCTGTGCCCCAGGGTCTTGCTGTCTATCCTACTTGGCATCCTCCAAGCTCTGATAAATCTCTGGCGAAGTCCTTGTGCATCGTTGTCGAAGTCAAAAACTATGTCAGGAATTAACATGTCATGAGGGTCGTCCCTCCGAGCATAACCAAACTGTCTCCAAGCCAGGCATGGGTTGTAAGTAATACCTCCTCTGATTCCAAGTAAAGGAACATTAGGGTACTCCCCGCAACGATCAATGATAGTAACATCCTCTCTGGACCGAGAGCACCAATGTATATCAGCATGTGTAAGAGTCATCAATCGCTGTGACCATCTCAAACCCCGCTCATTCTTCAAAACTGATTGCGGAAGGTGCGAAATAAACCACCTTCCCAGGAGAGGAGTACAGCACATAAGAACACCTCTTTTTCTCATGGTTCGAGTGTAACATGAGTGAAGGATGTCCCCAAGCAACGTAGGTATAGGATTCCTGGACATGAAGATCTGGACAGCACTGATATCTATAAGCTGATCTGGATTAGGGAACAACATCAAACCATAGACAAGGAGGGCCACAACTTCTTCAAAAGCTTGTAGGTCAAGGGAGTTCCAACATTCTTGGGCCTTCTCAAACAGAAACCTAGCTAAGAACCCTTTGATACCACTTCTAACTTCCCAATGTCCCTTGAGGTCAGATGGTTGTAGGTGTAAGGCTTTAGCAATCTCTTCAAGCTTGGGTTCCTTTTCCGTACCGTTGTAGGGTAGTTGACCAAGGATAGGGATCTTCAGAAGCCGGGAGAACTCTTCCAATGTAGGCACCAGTTGGTAATCCAGGAAAGTGAAACAACGATGCAGAGGGTCAAAGAACTGGAACAGGACTTTTATCATATCTTCCTCAATGTTGGTGTTGACCAAGCTGATGAGTCTTCCATATCTTTCACTGAATGAAGAGTTCTCGGGAATCCTGGATATAAGCTCCTAAAGCTGAGGAGGGATCCTTACAAGGCTGATCTGAATTGTCTTTCTGCGAACAGTTTCCATGTCCTACAAAACAAGAACAAAGATGAAGATTCGAACCCCTGAAATGGTTAGTCAATGCATATGATACTGTATGATGTCATGATGCTATGATTAAACACACCACAAATATTTACAAAGGCAAACATGATAAGGCACACAAGTCACACCACAGCCCTTAGAGTTTAGGCTTGTATGGGGTCTGGGTATTACCCTCTTGAAGTTGGTGGGCTCAACCTGTCCTATCAAAAGAAACCGGGTTCTAAGGGTCCCAATATCACTGGATTGCTTTCATTGTTCATCGTTTCGATTTAGCCATTGAACTGGCGACCGAAATATTCCAAGAAAACAACCCTCAATTGAGTGTAGTATCGAGTATCAACCAACCTCGGACTGCACCAAAGTCAGTTATCTCACTACCCTAAAGAGGCCAAGATGGTTCAATTAAGGTTCCTGAGGTCAGTTGATGCTTCACGACACCACGCGGCGGCCCCGTACTCTCCTTGACTAAACTCAAGGGTTACCGGTACTCACCAAAGTGCCACATCAACGTAGCAGACTGTTTCAACCATGTCGGTATACCCCGCACAGTTCCCTCACAGCCTTGTTGCTACTTTCTAAGAAGGTATCCCTAGATCCGGGTTAGGATCTATAAAACTCCCAAGACAGTACCCACAATAATAAAGCAAGCAAGTCAAAGCAATTGAAAACACAGTTAAGAACTATCCTAAGGTACACCTCACTTTATAAGTTTCCCCAGCAGAGTCGCCAGTTCTGTGATCGGTAGATCTGGAACTGACTGTTTAATGCTGGTTCGCGAAATGTCGCGGAAGCAAGAGCCGCCACTGTCTTTTATTTTCTCCAATATGGAAAGGACAAAAGCACAGAAAAATTCCTTATTGAGATTAGTTCTCGGTTCGGGAGGTAGATTTATAGAAAGGGAAGGTGTTAGCACCCTTTCTATCCATGGTTATCCATGGGCTCTTAGATACTTGCTCATTTGCGTTTTCAAAAGGTTTGTTTGCTTTTCAAAGTGAGTGGGTTTGAAAAAGGTTTCTTCGAAAGTTTCAGATCGACTCTTGTATCAGTCCTCAAGAGTGTTTGAAAAATTGTTTTTGAAAGCTTTTTGCAAAGTGTCGGTGTGAAAAGAGTTTTTGATTTGATTTGTTTTGAATTAGAGCAAGTATCTACGAGTCATCTACCTACCCTAAGGAATTATGTTGTGTAAATGTCCTTAAGGTAGTGCCATCCCACCATTGAGAGGTAGGTAGCACCACCGTTGGAGGTGTTCGGGTCAATTCGTTTGTAGGGACAGTGTGGTCACCGAGCAACAGTAAGACACCTTAGAAGCTACCCTTATGCCATTGATCTTTTTATTCTGAGGCAACTATTCCGAGGCAACTTGTTTCGAGGCAACTTGTTCCGAGGCAACTAGATCAATGGACATAAGGACTCACTAAGACGTCCTATACTTAACGACCACGTTTCGAGGGGCAAGGCAACAGTGAGGCGTACCCTAAGAGTGGTGTGTGAATTGCGTGTCATTTTCAGTTATAGTTTATCTTGTCATGCATTGGGTGAGCTACGCTTTGATTTTATTTGGGCCATTCATTCTTTCATGCAATAGTTAGCAGTTAAGGGGTGCGGAAATTAAAATGCGGAAAATAAAGGTCCTACGCTATTACAAGGCGCGGGTCTATACATCGCCAAATTAACAAAGACCCGATTTTGAATAAAAGTGCGGAAAGTAAATGTCCTAATTACTATTACAAAGCTTTGGGGCAATTACATAATATTTAAAATGAAAAATAGAAGCAAACGCGCGAAAAGAAATTATAATCGAAGGTGCGAGGGCGTTGGACCCTTTAAAGAAATTAAATTGAAATTGGAAGTGAATTAATTATTTAATAAGAAAAGAAGTTATTTTTTGGGTTTTTTGGTATTTAATGAAAATAAAGAAAATTAATCCTAATTATAAATTTGTTTTTAATTATTAAAAAAAAATTGTTTAAGTTTAACCTAATTTAACCCTAATTAATTAATTACAAGTTTATTTACAAGATAATTAATAATTAATAATGATAAGAATAAAAAAGTTATTTATTAAGAAAAAGAATAAAAATACTAAAAACCTATTTTTATATTTTTTAGTTATTTAAGAAAAAAAATACATTAAAATGAAACCTAATTTACTAATTTGATTATTAAGATTTATTTACAAAAACTATTAATGAATTAATTAACATATTTTTTATTTTTGACTTTTCTAGATTTTTTTTGTATTTTTGTATTATGAAAATTAATTTGGTGAATTAAAAGAAAATAATTAAATTAAAATAAATAAAAGAGGAAAAAAAATGAGAGAAAGAAAATACAAACAAAAGGAGGGGTTTCTGCCCAATTTGGAGGTTTTGTTGAAGTAGTTTGGCCCATTAGAAAGCTGTCCCTTTTGGACTTTTTGTGGTTACGTGTGCGTCAGTTGACCAGGGTACATGGTGGACTCCAGGTTCTGGCCTTTGGACTTGGGCTTCAGGGCGCGTGGCAAGCCAAGGCGTTGGGTGTATGGTACTCCTTTGAGTGAGATAATCACCTGAACATGTTAACACAAAAAATATGGAGAAATATGGGGGACCTGGGAATCGAACCCAGGTCCCAATGCTTGCATGACAACACATCTTCCACCAAGCCAAACGCGTTTATCTGATGTTAATATGGAACGTAATTATTATGAAAGAGAATAAGAGTTATTGGTAGAACACAAAAAACACGCGCGAATGTTTGAATTGCCCATTCCTGTGCTTACAACTCAGCGTCTTCTCCATTGTGTCTTCGTTTTAGCCTGAAAATAAGAATAGATAGCGGGGGTTTTAAACCCCCACTACCCCTAAACCTGAAAAATAGCGATTAGCATATAGTGAAAAAGAAAAAGGGCGCGATGGTTGGTTTCTATTCGTCTGGACATCCTGGTTTCAATGGTGTAGGTTTCATGGCCTGATTTTTCCATATATGCAAAGCCCCAAATTGAAGCTTCTGAAACCCTAACCTACGTTCATGGCAACTCCTCATACAGGCAATATTAATTCAATTAAAAGACACCAAAAGCTTCAGAGAGTTCATGTTAGTGTAAATCAATGCTTAAAACGTATGAAAAATGTGTGCAAATCCAAACACGAATATGAAAAAAGTTATGAACAGGGAGGCTTCATTCTACCAATTCTTGAGGTTAGGGGCTGTGTTTTTGATTGCAATCCCTTCCTGGATGTGTAAGCAAGCTTTTGGAATGGCTTTTTGGCCTTGAAACGCACAGCAGCTATGAAAACAGTTTTGAGATTTTTTTGTCAAAATGCAAGTTTGGTTCTATGCCTTATGCGCAGCTTTCTGTGTTCTTAGCATTAGGTTTATGTTTGTACATATATGTGGAAGGAATTAGGTCAGAAAAATAAGCCCAAAGCCTTGTATTCAATGATTTTGAATATTTGATTTTCATGATCTTTTTCAATCTTTTTGTTGCCATGAAAACTTGCCTATTTTGGAAGATCTTGCCTCTTGATGTGGTACACGAAATATCTAGGTCATGATGAGTGAATATGCTGCACCAAAAGATTCAAAACTTTTATTTGAGTATTTTTTTCATAATTAATTTTAATTAAATGAATTAATAGGATTAAAAACTCAATTAATTAATTAAAAATAAGAAAATAACTCCCTTTTAGCTTAATGGGTCGTGCATAGCTTTTGGGTGATGATTCATGGAAGAAATTGAGGCCCATTAGCAATTTTGAGGCTTTTGAAGCAAAGTTGACTTTTCAAAATTCCCAAAAATTTCCCAACTTCCACAAGGCATATCTTGCTCAATATTTAAGCTTTGATCATGTTCTTGGACATTATGGAAAGGTCTTGAAGTCCTCTAACTAATCCCTTTGGTCCCATGTCATTTAGATTTACCAATCTTAAGTTATGGTCTTTGACTTAAAGTGCCTTTTTGTTGACTTTTGAAAATGACCTATAATGTTGAGATTGATAACTTTTTGTGAGAGCATTTCTTGGACTTGAAGTGTGAATATGAGTTGTAGGAAATGTCATTCTCTTCAAAATGAGCTTTGGATGGAATTTTTCTGATAAACCATGTGGAAGTTATGCCCTGGTCAAGTTACAGTTGACTTTTTCCAACTGTCCAAAAATAGAAACCTTTGCATCTTGAGACTTTTTGAGCCATGCTTTGAGAATCATGATCAAGAATTGATCAAATGATGTTTGTGGCTTCAAAATAAGATGTTGACCAAAAATTTTGACTTTTGACTGTCAAATGACCATTTTGCCCCTACAGTTGACTGTTGAGCAATTAGGGTTCTTGACTGTGCAATTTTGTGCTGTGAGTCTTGAAACTTGTCATAAGGATGCTTGGCAATGTTTGTAGGCATGTGGGACTTGATTGGACCCTTGGAAGCTTCAATTTCTTTGCCAAAACCAAAACCCTAATTTTTTTGACTGTTAGGAGGCCATTGGACTGTGTAACTCTTGGGAGATTTTGAAGCATGATCTTAGCAAACCTTGAAGGATATGGGAGGGCAAATTTTGGGGTACAACAATATTATACTTTTATTTTTTATTATTATTTATACTTAAATAATAATTTTTCTAAATATATTTAATTTTTTGTATATACATTATTTTATTTTATTGTATATAAATAATATAGTCAATATATTTACATTCTTAAAAATTAGGGTTTTATCCTTAATAAAAAAAATGTATAATCTTTTTTATTTTATTTATTTCTTTCTATTTGCATTAAATATTTTTTACATACATAAAAATAAACAAAACATTTTTGCATATTCATAATATTTTGTATACTTATTTAATTTGTTTATTTAAGTATTATTTATTTATTTATTTTGTATCAATTATTCAATTTGGATGAAATAGTAAAATTAGGGTTTTAATTTCTTGTCAAATAATCTCCATTCAAAAAATTGTATCCCCATCCCCATAATCATGTTGTAATAGTGGTAGATTTATTTTACGCATTTATGCTTTCAATTATACCATGATTAGAGATTAGGGTTTGTATGCAAAAATCCAAAATCAACAAGTAGCTTGACCTAATACAAAGACAAAAATGCATGAAAATCAATCACAATGCACACTTGCAACCCTAGGGTTTCATCCACTTGTTGCCTTTAAATGGGCCATGATATGCATGTTGAGTATCTTTGGCAAAACAAAAACAAAACAAAAGATCATAGTCCCTCGATGATGCTATCTTGGTTGCCTATACAAAAATGATCTAGTCCCTCGGAAAATTTGCTAAAGATACTTAGCACAATTGCTATCATGGTCAATACGATGACCCGCGCCTGTCCCATTTAACATCCTAATACAAAGTTGTTTGCCAAATGCAATGGTAAAACAACACTGTCAAAAGGGTTAAAAATGTGTAGGAAATACCTTTGAGTAAAATAGGGTAGATAACTCTTAGTTACTTGATCAAAACTTGCAAAACATACTTGCTATTTTCAAACACACCTCACAACACAATTTCAAAACATTTCCCAAAAAAAACAAACTTTCAAACATTGAAATATCTTTTCAAAAGACAAACACCTTTGTATATATTCAAACAAGAATCATTACAAAGGTTGCCACAACGATGGCCTCTTTTTCAAAGCATTTTCAAAAACCACACACAAAGCACCATTTCAAACAATTGAAAAGAAAAAGCAAGTGATCTAAACAAGTAATTAAGAGCCCATGGAAAACCATGGATGAAAAGGGTTCTAGCACCTTCCCTTTTCATAATCTACCCCCCGAACCCAAGAAAACATCTCAAAGGTCTTTCCTGTGCTTTTTGACCTTTCCTTTGGATAAAATAAAAAGTCGGTGGCGACTCTTGCTAAACCGCACAATTGCAAACATAAAACGCAAAACCTCAAGTCAGTTCTCCCACCGTACCATAGAACTGGCGACTCTGCTGGGGACAATCTAAAAGTGGAGTAACCTTAGGGTTTAGATCACCTTTACATGCTTATTGTTGTACCCCAAAATTTGCCCTCCCATATTTCTGAAAAACATTTCAAGAAAAATTCACAAGTCCAACCCGGCGCGTCATATTCAGGTATTCTTTCGCCAAGATATCTCTGATAACGTATTCTCAAATTCAGGTTCGGCTCAAGAGTCAATTCTTTAAAGAAGGTATCCGAATGTGCGAGTTTTCTTGAAGAAATATGGTGAAAAAGTGTGCTGAAAGTGCAGTTTTTACGCGCTAAAAAATTCATAACTTGAAGATCGTGGCTCGTTTTGAACCTGTTCTGGTGGCTAAAATTCCGCCTTGACATTATCTACGTTTTCATCTCTCACGGCTGGAAGCCAATTTCGATCAGAAGGTCTTCAAAAATGTGGATTTATCAAGTATTTTCATACACTAAATTTGTGACAGAAGTTTATTTGCGTCATGTTCAGAAAATCATAACTTGGTCGATTTTCATCGTATCGAGCTGGTTCTGGTGCCACAATTTCAAAAATTAAGTTGGCTACATTTTCACAGAAGGTATTGAGTTCAAACGGTATTCAAAAGGCCTTCGTTTTTTGCTCAGAGTGCGTGACACGCTGAAAATCCTGAATGCTGAATATTATTTCATCTGGGCCGAAACTTCGAAAATTCATAACTCGGTCAATTTTTATCGGATTGGGCTCATATTTTTACACAAGGTCCCTGGCTCATAGATCTACAACTTTGCTTCAAAAGTCGAGACCTGATTATGCTCCGATCAATACCAGTTTTTTATTGAAGAACGTGTCAGAGTCGACACTGGAGCCCAAAATAAGTTTGTCTGAGCTGAAACTTCAAAAATTCATAATTAATTCACCGTTTATCTGATTGAGCCGATTTTTGGACAGGAGTTAGTTATCGATGTCGGCTACATTTTGTTTTCACATTTCAACTTCAAAAATTGCACTTAAGTCCCTGCGATTTAGCCTGGAAAGTGACGAACTCAAGTGAACATTGGAGACCCAATTGCACATTCAAAGCCCATTTTCTTTACCCTAATTTCCATTATATAATCACCTTCTTTTCACACAAACCAGAGAGGAGAAAGAGAGAGAAAAAAACCTTACCACAACACTGTTAGAATATCAAATTCTTTCAAGAACCCTAAAACCTTGAAATCCTTATTACAAATCCCTCTCTCACTACAAACAAGTCATCACAGTTACAAACCAACACCTCACTACTTCTTCAGTAAGGGTAAGGCTGACTTGATCTCCATGATCCAAAAGGCATAAAAGCATTCATGTCACTAATTTTCCAGTAAGGGTAAGATTGATTTGATCTTCATGATCAAAAGGGTATAATCATTCATATATGCCATATTGTGCCTAAACATTAAATTTCTTCATATATTGGCTTTATTTGCATTTTATGATTTTATTTAATGTGTGAATGAGATTCAACACTGCAGATTTAGACAGGATCCCATGCAGGTTCATTAAGGAACGTTGAGGCCAAAAGCCAAATGACCAAAAGCCAAAAGCCAAATGGCCAAAAGACAAAAGCCAAAAGCCAAAAGCCAAATGGCCAAAAGAACAACTTATGCATGACACCAATACATGGCGAGACGGACATCCTGAGAAGATTAAGGAACGTTGAGGCCAGGACACAAATAGCCAACAGCCAGAACACAAATGGCCATGAAACCCAATCCAATGGCCAAAGAATGCAGACCACGGTACTCAGGATTCAATGAACACGCACGTGATGCCAGAAAGTCAAACAAGGCTTTTTGTCTAATGGGCCAGATTCCTCACAAAAAACCTCCTTTTGGGGCCAGACACCCCCTATGGTTTGCATCATTTTTATTTTTATTTTCCTTTTATTCTTTTAATTGTTTTTAATTATTTTCTTTAAAATTCATAAATTAATTTTTATAATATAAAACCAGAAAATAAAAAAAAAACTAAAAATATGTTTAATTAATATTTAATTCATTATTATTTTTTGTAAATAAATGTCAAACCATTAATTAGATTAATTTAGGTTTCAAAACTTTAATATTTTTCTTAATAGATAAAATATGTAGAAATTAGGGTTTTTAGCATTTTCATCCTTTTTTTTAATAAATAATTTCCTCATCATTATTATCATTATTAATTATTAAATATTTTGTAAATAAATATGTACATTAATTAATTAGTAAATTAGGTTAAACTTTCATATTTTTCATTAATAATTAAAAACAACTTAGAATTAGAGTTTCTCTTCAATTTTAATTTCTTTATTTCATAAATACAAAAAACCTAAAAAAAACATTTCTTTTCTTTAATTAAATAATAATTAGTTTCTTATTTCAATTTAATTTCAAAAGGGTCCAACGCCCTCGAACGTTCAACTTTGATTCTTTCGCGCATTTATTCTTATTTTCCTTTGTGAATATTATGTAACTGCTCAAGCCATGTAATAGTAATTAGGAATTTATTTTACTTTCCGCATTTTTACAAAACGGGTCTTTGTTAATTTGGCGATGTATAGACCCGCGCCTTGTAATAGCGTAGGATTTTACTTTTCGCACTTTAATTTCCGCACTCTTAACTGCTAAACTTTGCATGAAAGAATGTATGGCCTAAAATAAAAACAAGCGTAGATCACCATGATACATGTACAAGATAAAACATAATTGAAAACAACACACAAATTCACACACCACTTCTAGGGTACGCCTCACTGTTGCCTTGCCTTCGAAACGTGGTCGTCGAGTATAGGACGTTTTAGTAAGTCCTTATGTCCGTTGATCCATATGCCTCAAAACAAGTTGCCTCAGAAAAGTTGCCTCAAATTAAAAAGGATCAATGGCATAAGGGTAGCTTCTAAGGTGTCCTACTGTTGCTCTGGTGACCACACTGTCCCTAAACTCGAATTGACCCGAACACCTCCAACGG
Organism: Vicia faba; assembly: GCA_948472305.1. Classification (NCBI taxonomy): domain Eukaryota; kingdom Viridiplantae; phylum Streptophyta; class Magnoliopsida; order Fabales; family Fabaceae; genus Vicia; species Vicia faba. Next base: position 870,447,292 of record OX451741.1, on the reverse strand, counting down.
TGGTGCTACCTACCTCTCAATGGTGGGATGGCATTACCTTAAGGACATTTACACATCCTAATTCCTTAGGGTAGGTAGATGACTCATGGATACTTGCTCTTTTTAAAAAAACAAACAAAAACCTTTTCACACCGATACTTTCAAAAAGCTTTCAAAATAATTTTTCAAACACTCTTGAGGACAGATACAAGAGTCACTTAGAAATATTTCAAAAACGAAACTTTTTTTCAAACCCACTCATATTTGAAAAGCAAACATCTTTTGAAAACATAAGAGCAAGTACCTAAGAGCTCGTGGATAACCACGGATAGAAAGGGTGCTAACACCTTCCCTTTCTATAAATCTACCTCCCGAACCGAGAAACTATCTCATAAGGAATTTTGCTGTGCTTTTGTCCTGTCCATGTTGGAGAAAATAAAAGACGGTGGCGACTCTTGCTTACCGCGACATTTCGCGAACCAGCGTTAAACAGTCAGTTCCAGATCCACCGATCACAGAACTGGCGACTCTGCTGGGGAGAGACTTATAAAGTGAGGTGTACCTTAGGACTAAGATCACTTGTGTTTTCAATAGTTGTGTTTGTTTGCTTTATTATTGTGGGCTGCATCGGAGTTACATAGATCCTAACCCGGATCTGGGGATACCCTGTTAGGTAGCATAAGCTGTGAGGGACCTGTCCGGCGTAGACCGACACGGGTGAAACAGTGGCTATGTTGGTGTGGCACCTTGGTCTGTACCGATATCCCTTGTGTCGCAACGAGGAGAATATGGGTCTTCTGAGGAGTCATTAAACACCAACCGACCTTAGAACCTTAAATGACCCAACTTGGCCAATAGAACGGTAGCAGTATGCTACGCCCATTGAGGCTAAACTCTCGTGATGGTTCTGGCTGCAAGAAAAGATTGCGATGTTGGAGTTATGACTGATTGAGGGTAGTTAGTGATATTGGGATCCTCTAGAACCCGGTTACTTCTGATAGGACAGGTCTTAACCAACGAAACTGAAAGAGGGTAGTACCTAAACTTCATGCTGGCCTAAACTCTAAGGGCTGTCTTGTGTGACTTGTGTGCCTTCAAACTTGACTAATTGCATGCTTGTTATCTGACACTTGAGTTTCTTGCAGGTTTTGTTTACAGTCCTTAATCTGGACTCATAACAGGGTTTACCTACATTACTCCACGCATAGCATAACATCATACCATCATACCATTGCATACATCCTGCATAAGGACTAACCCATTTCAAGGATCTCAAGGGTCTGTGATGCAGGTCATGATGAACCAACTGTCTAGCAAGGGGCAAATGGGATTTATTTTCCTCTAGCCAAGGTTGATAACTTGAGTCAGGGGCTATGACCCACTCGATATGGTGAGCTTTGACTCTTGAAGAAGGATCCTCAACAACATAAACTTCCTTCAATCAAGCTACAAATTCAAATGCTAACAATTTTCTTGTTTACCCCGCGAGATCCTTGGAAACATTGCATGCATACATACATATCATTGCATAACAGGTACCCTTGTTACAGGTCGCTTACCTTCTTCGCTGTTTATTTCAACAATGGCTTCCCAACAAGACAACCGGGATCTTCATACTCAAGAGACTCAGTTCAGGGAAATCCTCCTAAATCTATCCAAGGGGCAGGAAGAGCTGAGAACACTCCTCATGGGGACTTTGGTCAGGAACAGTTCTGAGGACGATAAGGACGAACGGCTGAAACGTCTGCAAGCTGAAGCAGATGCTATGAAAACCCAGATGCTGGGGCAAAGGGCTCTCATCCAAGGTTTAGCTCGGGAGCAAGAAGAGTTGAGGACCATGATCAGTCAACTCCACCAAGACAGATCCAACATGAAGCAACCTCGCCCAGAGCAACAGATTGATCAGGGTAAGCCAAGCAGGTCCAAGAGGCAATTCACCCAGCTTAACATGTCGCTGTTTCAAGCTTTACAACACCTATTGAGGTTGAATATGATTACACTAAGGGCTCCTCCCCGGAACCCCAACATCTCTGCTCCTAACTATCATCCCGACAGAAGATGTGCATACCACTCTGATAGTCCTGGACATGACATTGCTGACTGCTGGGCGCTGAAGAACAAAGTCCAGGATCTGATTAATGAAGGAGCAGTGGATTTCACCCAAGTGGGTCAGGCTGAATGTTTCTACCATCCCTACCGGATTCACCATTTGAAGTAACAAGCCCTGAGATGAGAAGACTTTTGTTTATTAGAATTTTCAAGTTGTAACTTTCTTTTGACTGTTCAAACATTTATTCATGTTAAACGTTGTTATCACATATGTCTGTTTTGAAGCAATATATTCGTATTCACTATATTGCAAATTACTTTCATTTTTCTGTGATGATCAACTCTCAATTAAAAAACTCTAAGCCTCTTGAGGGAGGATGACGAAAACGATACCGCGATCATTATAGTATGCTTTTGAACAGACCCCGCTGATGAGGTACAGGCATTGTTTCAATCCCTAAACACTGGAGTTATAAGGAAGATAATCCCTCGTTAACCCCTTCGAGCCAAAGAAGTAGGAGTTTTTTTTTTCGATAATTAAAACCCTTAATCATAACCTGGGGTAGGGTAGTTCTCTAAGTTGGTCCAAGTGCGCAACGAATGGCACCAAAGAAGTCCTTACAAAACAAAAGACAGTGATGGTTCCGAACAATCATAAAGACAGGCAGTCATTATCTCAAAGAAAAAATAAACGCCCATTAAGTCAAAACCTATGAAGGAGACTTACAAAACTGGGGCATCCCGCTGACTGTAACCACAAAGAAACAGTTCAGGCAAAAAACAGGGATAACAAAATCAAAAAAGAAAGAGGTTCTACAAACCCTCAACAAAAAAAAAGGAATGACTGCCTATTCAAAATAAATTGTCAACATCCGAACCATCACCGGAAAATCAGAGCAAAGACTCAAACAAGGTCTAACGTATGATCAACTGAGTTTAGGTTTGGAGAACATCACGAAGAGCGGGTGGGTACAAATAAAATTTGAGCCTTTATCCTTTCTTTCTTAAACCGTGAACCAGGCCACGTTACAACCCTTAAAAGTCCTAGCTGAAGCAGGGGTTAGTTCGAAAGCATACTGTTACAAAGTTATCCTGACTCCTTAAGGCTCGCAGTAAAATAATGAGTTTGACATCACAGTTTACAAAAGAACTCACTTGTTTTATTAAAAAAACTGTATTTTCAAAAACTTCAAGACAGACATAAGCTTTGCATTTTTTATATAACATTGTTTGCATATGATTATTTGTTTGAACAGCAGAGAAATTCGCACGACGAATATCCGGTGAACAAAAATCTTCTCAACAAAAGCTCAAATAGAGGAAACACTTCCAATCAAGGGGCATGACATGATCAGTGTCCGTCATCTGGGGCAGTCCAGTCAAGATTCAGAGAATCTCTCAAAATGCCAAATAGCCTGGGACAAATCTCCGCCTGAGTCACTTGGGGCATTGGACATGAATTCCAGCGACGAATCGTGCAGGTTCAAAGATCTTCGGACGGTATGGCAACACAACAACAGGGGCACCTCCCTACACTCTGAGAGCGTGGACATAGTCGAAAAAATACTGCGCACAATCAAAGACCCGCTAGGTTGATACACCTAGGCAAAAATAAGGGATGAAATGAAAAAAATCTGTACACCCGGCAAGTCGAAAACCTGAAAAGGAGGCTTGGGCAAAAATGGGTATCCCGGTGGACTGAAAACCCGAAAGGGCGGTCCAGGCAAAAATTAGGGATCGAAGCGTACGACTATGTCCCGGTATCTCGTCACTTGCCTACCAGAAGAAGATTTGTCAAACGGAAGTCATCAAACACCTTCACAGGTACCTTCTTCTCCAACAGAAACTGGGGCAATAATGAGTTGTCTAAATGATCCGGTTGCCCTGTCCACCGAAGTGCCGAGGTAAGTTCAGCTGAAGAATGCGACCAAGATACCTTCACTCCCTGCAGAGCAAACGCTTTTCCCCGGTTTTATTCAAAGGTTATTTCTCCACCAGAGCTTATAACTGGGTTATCCTCAGCTAAAAGCCACGGAAAGATCGTCCTCGGCGAAGTCTTCCTATCCCCAGCGGAGCTCATCAAAACTTCCATCATAACATATCAATGGTATCCCCAGCGGAGTTATCATCAACCTCAGCGAAGTACCTCTCTTTCCCCACAGAGTTACCTCCCCGCAGAGTAATCTATTCGCCAAGTTTATTCCCCAACGGAGTCATCTTCTCCTACCGGAATTCTTGCAATCATCATCCCCAACGGAAACGAAGAATCTCACTCTTCAACATCAGCCCAGGATTTGACTTCCCGGCATCCGTCAAGGATCTATTTTCCCAGACGAAGATACATTCATAACATCACATTGTTATACATCATGATACATGCATATACGCATCATATCATACAATCTCATGTGTTGAGAACATCATTGCTTGATTCATATCATGCATTGCATATGACTGACCTTTACCTTTCAGGAAGGATACAGTTAAATGATCAGCTATGTAGACGAATACAGTCAAAAGAGACCAACCCAGTAAAAGAATACAAATCCAGTTAAATCAATGCCTAAAGATTTCTCTGATACAACTCGTCGTTATAGACACTCGTCGTTATAGACACTCGTCGTCATAGACACTCGTCGTTATAGACACCCGTCGTTATAGACACCCGCCGTTATAGACACTCGTCGTTATAGACACTCGTCGTTATAGACACTCGTCGTTATAGACACTCGTCGTTATAGACACCCGTCGTCATAGACACTCGTCGTCATAGACACTCGTCGTTATAGACACTCGTCGTCATAGACACTCGTCGTTATAGACACTCGTCGTTATAGACACTCGTCGTTATAGACACCCGTCATTATAGACACCCGTCGTTATAGACACCCGTCGTTATAGACACCCGTCGTTATAGACACTCGTCGTTATAGACACTCATCGTTATAGACACTCGTCGTTATAGACACTCGTCGTTATAGACACTCGTCGTTATAGACACTCGTTGTTATAGACACTCGTCGTTATAGACACTCGTCGTCATAGACACTCGTCGTTATAGACACTCGTCGTTATAGACACTCGTCGTCATAGACACTCGTCGTTATAGACACTCGTCGTTATAGACACTCGTCGTTATAGACACTCGTCGTTATAGACACCCGTCGATAAAGACCACCCGTCCATGGAAATAACCTGTCAGTAGAGACAACTCACCAACCTTTCTGAATTCCAGACTCGATTCCTGTATCCGACCAGGGCACGTCTGAAGAGTTCGAAGATCCGATTCCTGTATCTCGCCCGTGGATAACCACGGATAGAAAGGGTGCTAACACCTTTCCTTTCTATAAATCTACCTCCCGAACTGAGAAACTATCTCATAAGGAATTTTGCTGTGCTTTTGTCCTGTCCTTGTTGGAGAAAATAAAAGACGGTGGCGACTCTTGTTTACCGCGACATTTCGCGAACCAGCGTTAAACAGTCAGTTCCAGATCCACCGATCACACTTATCTTGTTTGCTTTGATTGCTTTACATTTTGGTTCTCTTGTTTGGGCTTGAAATCCTTCACCCGGATTTGGGAAAACATTCATAGGTAAATAGCAATACATTATGGAAACTGTGCGGGGTATACCGACATGGTTGAAGCAATAGTTATATTAGTGCGACATATTTAAGGGTACCGGTAGCCTTTGAGTCAATCAAAGAGAATACTGGGCCACTGAGTGATGTCATGAAGCACTAATGAACTCTTAGAACCTTTACTTGACCATCTTGGCCTTATTAGGGGTAGTGAGATGACTGGCTTTGGTGCAGTCCGAAGTTGGTAGATACTCGATACTACACTCATTGAGGGTTGTTTTCTTGGAATATTTTGGTCGCCAGTTAAGTGACCAAACTGAAACAATGAACACAGAAAATAATCCAGTGATATTTAGCTCCTTAGAACCCGGTTACTATTTATAGGACATGTTGAGCCAACTAACTTCAAGAGGGTACTTACCTATGAAACCCCATGCAAGCCTGAAACTAGGAACTTGTGTGATTTGCTTGTACATGTACTTGTGCATACATCATGAACATCATAAAGCATCATATGCATGCACTAACCATTTCAAGGGTTTGGATCTTCATCTTTGTTCTTGTTTTGTAGGTAATGGAATCTCTTCGCAGGAAAATAATTCAGGTCAACCTTGTGAGGATCCCTCCTCAACTTAAGGATCTCACTTCCAAGATTCCAGAGAATTCTCTCTTTAATGAAAGACATGGTAGACTTCTCAACTTGGTCAGCTCCAACATTGAAGAAGACATGGTGAAAGTTCTCTTCCAGTTCTTTGACCCACTACACCATTGCTTTACATTTCCTGATTACCAACTAGTACCTACTTTGGAGGAATTTTCTCAACTTATGAGGATTCATATTCTCCATCAACTACCCTACAACAGTACAGAAAGAGAACCAAAGCCTGAAGATGTTGCTCAAGCCTTACACTTGCAACCCTCTGATATCAAAGTTTATTGGGAAACCAGAAGTGATGTCAAGGGTTTCTTGGAAAAGTTTCTGTTTGAGAAGGAACAAGACTGCTGGAATTCTCTAGATCTGCAAGCTTTTGAGGAGATTGTAGCACTTCTCATCTATAGGTTGGTCTTGTTCCCAAACCCTGATCAGCTTATAGATGTGAATGCTGTCAAGATTTTCATATCTCGGAATCTTGTGCCTACATTGCTTAGGGACGTCCTACACTCATTTCACACACGAACAATGAGGAAAAGAGGTGTTCTCATGTGTTGTACTCCTCTTCTAGCAAGGTGGTTTATTTCTCACCTTCCCCAATCAATTTTGAATAATGAGCAGGGTTTAAGGTGGTCACAACGATTGATGACCCTCATACATTTTGATGTTCATTGGTGTTCTCGGTCCAGAGAAAATGTCATCATCATTGATCGTTGCGGAGAATTCCCTAATGTCCCACTACTTGGCATTAGGGGAGGCATTACCTGCAACCCCTGTTTAGCTCTGAGACAGTTTAAATATGCTCGAAGGGATGGCCCTCATGATATGTTAATTCCTGACTTGGTTTTTGACTTCGACAACGACGCTTAAGGACTTCGACAAAGGTTTATCCAAGCTTGGAGGATGCCCAACAAAGTGGATAGTAAGACACTGGGATACAAGAATTCCATCCCCCTTGAGCCTTATCTCAAGTGGGTACGAACCCGCGCCCAGAATCTTATAATGCCTTACCCCCACATTCTGCCTATGATCAAAGAGCCTGTTGTGGAAGGAGAGGTTCCATACACCCTCCTACATCCAGACATGCCAACATCATTGGAAGATTTGCAAAAGAGTTGGATACAGCTCAAGGAAGAACGGAAGACTTTTGAAGCCAGTTTCTACGCCAGTGAGAAGAAGGTTTTGGAACTTACCCGTCAACTCCATGAAGAGCAGAATCTCAACACTTACATCGCACCAAAGAGGATGCGCAAAGTCTTTTTACATTAAGAATTTTGTAATATTTTGCCCATGGGGCATTTATGTACTAACAAATTTCTTCTTATTAATATGACGTGTGTTCTTTTTGTTTGCAACAAATTTGAATTTCTGAATCCTTGAATGCATTACATGAATACACATCATTCATCATATGCATAAACAGGTCTTCACATCAGGTTTCCTTATCTTTCTACTATTTATTTCAGCAAGATGGATATAGAGCAGACGGTCAATGATCTGCAAGCACAGAATTCGCAATTCCAACAACTCCTCGTGACCTTGGCAAAGGGTCAAGAGTACCTTAAAGCACTGTTAGAGAAAGAGAAGGAAAAGGAAAAGAAGAAGAAGAAAAGAATTGGTGTGGCCACTATGGGAAGAAGGTTTGAGAATCAGGCTAGAAGGGTCCTCGATTTCCCCTCGACGTCTGACGAAGGGGTTGGCAAAGGAAAGGGAGTTGCAATTCCCTCAGAGTCTGAAGCTGAAGAAGAAGAAGAGAAAGAGGATGAAGATTACTCCGAACAGCAGTACCCTCCGGCGGACGATAAGTATAAGAATCTAGAGGACCGGTTGGCAGCCATGGAGGTACAAAGGGTGCCTGGGCTAGATTTCGAAGAACTAGGGTTGGTTGCTGGGATCGTCATTGTAACACCCCAGTTTTAATTATTTGATTTATTTAATTGGGAATTTATTTTATTAGAATTAATAAAATAAAAAAGAATTATTTATTTTGGAATATTTGAAGAAAATAAAAGAAATAAGAAAATATTGGGTTTTTAAGTTATTGGGCTTGGATGTCGTTAGTAAAGAGTGGGGGTGCAAAAGAAATAAGGATATATTTTGGAACTCAAGTTATTTTCTCACTTTTCACGATAACACAGAATTTGGGAAATTTGGGAAGTTGAGCTCTGAAGGTGCGAAGAACGAAGAACATCGCTCAAAGAACTCAAGCTGCAATTTGATAAGGTAAGGGGGGCTACTACTCAATTTATATTTGCTTATGGGTTTAGATGCGATTGGTTGGGTAATCGTAGGATAATCCCATTTTTCTCTGATGTTCTTAGTGATCGATAACTTTAGGGTCGAATTTCGTTAGAAAAGATTAGGTTCCCTAAAGGTTGTGAATCGATTAAGAAATTAATCCCTATTGTTGATTTAGATCGAAATTGTATGATCGGGGGTTTCCCTTAGGTGTTCTAAGGATAACCTTGATGTTATCAGATTTCCCCAAAAGGACGAATAATCACTTTTAAGGTTACCTTGATAATTGTTGGTAATGATAAAATTAAGTTTTTGGATTAAATGATTTGAAAAAGGAATTCTGTTTTCCAACGATTTTAGAAAACTATAACCTTGAAGGATTTGAGTTATTCACTTTGTGGGAAATTGATGAACATAAGTCAGAGGCATAGGAAATTGATGTTTTGGAAACTTGATGTGTATTTGGATGTTTTTGTACTGCATTGCACTGCTGTAGAAATGTATTTTCGTGCAAGTATGTTGGCATATGAGCTGCTGCAGGTACAGGAAAATTCTGTACGCGCTCATCAACACGGGCCGTGTTGCACAACACGGGCACCCGTGTTGATCTTCTGTATGGGCAACACGGGCCGTGTTGCACAACACGGGCACCCGTGTTGATCCCCTGTATTGATAAAGACAATGTGTTTCTGGACACATTTCCACACGGGCCGTGTTGCACAACACGGGCACCCGTGTTGAGCCCCTGTGTTGGCTTCTGGATTCTGTTTTCTGTGCATGCTGTTATGTACGGAATTGATCCTGTTTTGATGTGCAGTGTTTCATATGTTTTGAATATGCTGCTTATTGATTTCCTAGTGTTGTTGATGCTTGTATCGAATAACGTTTGTATGTTATGATACCAACACTACGTAGATTTTATGGTCATGCTTTTAGATAATGTTATCAAGCATGAATTATGATATAACTTGATATGATTGGTTGATGTTTAATAGTATGCTGAGTGATTACATGCTATTCATATCGTGTTGTATTTGATATTGTTGATGTTACATGATATGATTTATGGATGTTAATAGTATGCTGAGTGTTACATACTTTACATATCATGTTGCATTTGTTAATTCCCATTGTGTGGAATTAACATGGTGGCCAATATACGTGTCCGCGATTTAATGGAACGTTGAGGTGGTAGCCGTGTCCGCGATATAATGGAACGGTGAGTTATCCGTGACCCGAGATTTAATGGGGCGGTAAAATGGTACCACATGCATGGGTGTGTTGCATTATATTGAATATAACATGAATGGATGATTTTCCAATGTTGTATTTAATTGATTGTATGCATGTATTGTTGCTGAATTGTTAATGATGTTTGATGTTAATTATAAGTATGAAAAGTAATATATTATGAATATATGAATTGTAAAGGTTTTCGTAAACTATGAAACATGCTAACTGTTTGGGTGATGCTTATGGTTTTTCTGAATTGATTGTTATGAACGTATAATCAAATGTATAGTTGAGATGCTCACCCTTATTGTTGAATATTTCAGATTGAGGAGCTTCGTTCAGGTGCTTGGCGAAGGCTTGTTGTTTCTAGTTTATTTCCGTTTAAGTATTGTCCGGGTCATGCTCTGATAGTTGTAACTCCGGGAACGTTTGTTTGTCGAGCTGCTTTAGTCATACTCGTTTATTCCTTATGTTTGTTATAATATGATGCTGATATATTCCAGGTGTTAATCCCTGATGATTTTGAAAATATTATAACATTGGTTTTGTTAATTAAATTATTCCGCTGTGTAAACATGTATGAGTTGCTTCTATGTTATGCATGACAGGAACTTGTTTTTGTAAAAAGAGAATTGTGACATCCTCGTTAATACATGTACTCTGAAAGTATGATTTTAATTATTTGCGAAATTTTATGTGGGGTTTTAGAGGGTGTTACAATAGTGGTATCAGAGCATAGTCGGTCGTTGCGACCAGAGTCTTGAGTCAGTCATTCCTTTTGTAGGCGACTAGTGTAAGGCCACACTGTCGATACTGTATTCTGATGAGGAGTATGTTTTAATTCTCAGGAATATGGCTGGAAGAGGTAACGGACGAAATGATGCTGCACTCGCTGAGGCTTTGGGGATGTTAGCTGGTGTACTTGCTGGAAATCCAAATGGAGGCGTGATTGGTGCTGATAGGCAATTGGGGAACTTCCAAAGGAACAATCCTCCGTTGTTCAAAGGTACACATGACCCTGAAGGTGCCCAGAAGTGGATGAAGGAAATCGAAAGGATTTTCCGTGTGATTGATTGTGCTGAAGATCTGAAAGTCAGATATGGTACGCATATGTTGGCAGAAGAGGCCGACGACTGGTGGGTTGCAACAAGGACTGAAATGGTTCAGGATGGAGAGGCACTGACTTGGGCTAACTTCAGAAGGGCTTTTCTGAGGAGGTACTTTCCTGAAGATGTTCGGGGAAGAAAGGAAATTGAATTTTTGGAGCTTAAGCAGGGCAATCTGACTGTTAGTGAGTATGCTACTAAGTTCACGGAATTGGCAAAGTATTATGCGCACTACAACAGTGATGAGGCTGGAGAATTCTCTAAGTGTATCAAATTTGAGAATGGTCTCCGAGATGAGATTAAGCAGGGGATCAGGTACCAGCGTATTTGTAGGTTTTCTGATCTGGTGGATTGTAGCAGGATCTTGGAAGAAGATATTACCAAGACTAGGTCGTCTCACTCTCGTGGGGCTGTTGATAAAAGAGGAAAGCAACATATGGACCGTGGCAAGCCATATGGTAGAGGTAACCAGAAAGCAGGTGGATAGAAAAGGCCTAGTGGGGGAGATTCTAAGGCTCCTATCAGATGCTACAGGTGTGGTGAGTTTGGTCATCATATTCGAGATTGCAAGAATGATGAGAAGAAGTGCTATAAATGTGGAAAGACTGGTCATCTGTCTATTGACTGCAAAGGGAAGTCTGTTACTTGTTACAATTATGGCGAAGAAGGTCACATTCGTCCGCAGTGTCCTAAGCCTAAGAAGGATCAGTCAGGTGGAAAAGTGTTCGCTTTGTCTGGATCTGAGACTACTCCAGAGGATCGATTGATTAAAGGTACGTGTTTTATTCATGGCACACCTTTGGTTGCAATTATTGATACTGGTGCAACTCATTCTTTCATTTCTTTGGATTGTGCTGAGAGGTTGAAACTGGACATATCTGGTATGCGAGGTAGCATGGTTGTTGATACTCCTGCATCGGGTTCAGTGACAACTTCACTTGTATGTAGGAATTGTCCTATTGATATTTTTGGTAGAAGTTTCGGTATGGATTTAGTGTGCCTACCGCTTGAACAAATTGATATTATCCTTGGGATGAACTGGTTGGAATTCAACCGGGTTCATCTGAACTGTTTTGCTAAGACGGTGATTTTTTCAAAAGCAGTTGGTGTCGAGAATTTGACTATGACTGCTAGGCAGGTACAAGAAGCAATGGAAGACGGTGCTACTGTGTTTATGTTACTTGCTTCGTTAGATGCAACAGGAAAGGTCAGGAGTGATGAATTTCCAGTGGTGTGTGATTTTCCAGAAGTCTTTCCGAATGATGTTGGTGAGTTACCTCCTGAGAGAGAAGTGGAATTTTCTATAGATTTGATTCCTGGTACGAGACCGGTGTCGATGGCACCATATCGTATGTCTGCATCTGAGTTGGCAGAATTGAAGAGTCAGTTGGAAGATTTACTGGAGAAGAAGTTTATTCGTCCAAGTGTTTCGCCTTGGGGTGCTCCGGTATTGTTGGTCAAGAAGAAAGAAGGTTCTATGAGACTGTGTGTTGATTACAGGCAATTGAACAAGGTAACCATTAAGAATCGGTATCCATTACCGAGGATTGATTATTTAATGGATCAGCTAGTTGGAGCCAGTGTATTCAGTAAGATTGACTTGAGATCTGGATATCATCAGATTCGTGTGAAAGCGGAAGATATTCAAAAGACTGCTTTTCGAACGAGGTATGGGCATTATGAATATTCTGTTATGCCGTTTGGAGTTACTAATGCACCTGGTGTTTTCATGGAATATATGAACAGGATTTTTCACCCGTATCTGGATAAGTTTGTTGTGGTTTTTATTGATGACATCCTGATTTATTCCAAGAATGACGAAGAGCATGCGGAACATCTCAGAATTGTGTTGGAGTTGTTGAAAGATAAGAAGTTGTATGCAAAGTTGTCCAAATGTGAGTTCTGGCTGAATGAAGTTAGTTTTCTTGGACATGTGATTTCTAAGAATGGTATTGCAGTGGATCCTACAAAAGTAGAAGCAGTATCTCAGTGGGAAGCGCCGAAGACTGTTTCTGAAATCAGAAGTTTTCTTGGTCTTGCAGGTTATTACAGAAAGTTTATCGAAGGATTCGCAAAGTTAGCATTGCCGTTGACGAAGTTGACTCGTAAGGGACAAGCGTTTATTTGGGATTCTGATTGTGAGAAAGGTTTCCAAGAATTGAAGCGGAGATTGACTAGTGCTCCTATTCTGATTTTGCCGAATCCGGTGGAATCTTTTGTGGTTTATTGTGATGCATCTCTGATGGGATTAGGTGGTGTTCTAATGCAGAATCAACAGGTAGTTGCGTATGCTTCGAGACAGTTGAAGGTTCACGAAAGGAACTATCCTACTCATGACTTAGAGTTAGCAACAGTTGTGTTTGTCTTGAAATTGTGGAGACATTATCTGTATGGTTCGAGATTTGAAGTGTATAGTGACCATAAGAGTTTGAGGTATCTTTTCGATCAGAATGAGCTCAATATGAGGCAAAGAAGGTGGTTGGAATTTCTCAAAGATTATTATTTTGGTTTGAATTACCATCCTGGTAAGGCAAATGTGGTTGCGGATGCTTTGAGCAGGAAATCCTTGCATATGTCTATGATGATGGTTCGTGAATTGGATTTAATTGAACAATTCCGAGATTTGAGTTTAATTTGTGAAAGTACTCCGAAGTGTGTTCGTTTGGGTATGTTGAAACTTACTAGTGGTATTCTAGAAGAGATCAGGATCGGGCAGAAATCTGATGTTAATTTAGTTGATAAATTGACATTGATCAACCAAGGTCAAGGTGGTGAGTTTAGAATTGATGAAAATGATGTTATGAGGTTTGGCGATAGAGTTTGTGTTCCTGATGTTGCAGAAATCAAGAAGAGTATATTAGAGGAAGGACATCGCAGTGGGATGAGTATTCATCCGAGTGCCACGAAAATGTATCATGATTTGAAGAAATTGTTTTGGTGGCCGGGAATGAAAAAGGAAATAGCTGAATTTGTGTATGCATGTTTAATCTGTCAGAAATCGAAGATTGAGCATCAGAAGCCGTCTGGATTTATGCAACCGATGTTTATTCCAGAGTGGAAGTGGGATAGTATTTCTATGGATTTTGTATCCGGGTTGCCGAGGACTCCTAAGAATTGTGAAGCGATATGGGTTGTTGTGGATAGACTGACTAAGTCTGCTCATTTTATACCGATGCGAATGGATTACTCAATGGAGAGATTGGCACAGTTGTATATTGAGAAAATAGTGAGTTTGCATGGAGTTCCTTCTAGTATTGTGTCAGATAGAGATTCGAGGTTCACTTTGAAATTTTGGGAAGGATTGCAGAAGGCTTTGGGTACTAAATTGAGGTTGAGTTCAGCTTACCATCCTCAGACTGATGGACAGACAGAGAGGACGATTCAATCGTTAGAAGATTTATTACGTGCTTGTGTTTTAGAGAAGGGTGTAGCTTGGGATAGCTATTTGCCATTGATTGAATTTACTTATAACAATAGTTACCATTCGAGTATTAGTATGGCTCCGTTTGAGGCATTGTATGGTAGACAGTGTAGAACGCCTTTGTGTTGGTATGAATCTGGAGAGAGTTCAATAATTGGGCCAGAGATTGTTCAGCAGACTACTGAAAAGATCAAATTGATTCAAGAGAAGATGAGAGCTTCTCAGAGTCGTCAGAAGAGTTATCATGACAAGAGGAGAAAGAATTTAGAATTCAGTGCTGGAGATCATGTGTTTATGAGAGTTACTCCGATGACGGGTATTGGTCGAGCGTTGAAATCTAAGAAGTTGACTCCGCGTTTTATTGGTCCGTTTCAGATTACGGAAAGAGCTGGAGAAGTTGCTTATCGTATTGCTTTACCTCCGAGACTTGCGAATTTGCACGAGGTTTTTCATGTTTCTCAGTTGAGGAGATACATTCCAGACCCATCTCATGTAATCCAAATAGATGATGTGCAGGTGAGAGATAACCTGACAGTAGAGATATTGCCTATGAGGATAGAAGATCGGGAAGTGAAACAGTTAAGGGGTAAAGAGATAGCATTAGTGAAGGTTGCTTGGGGAGGTCCAGCAGAGGGAAATGTTACTTGGGAACTGGAGAGCCAGATGAAAGAGGCTTATCCGGAACTGTTCGTCTAATGTATGTTTTCGAGGACGAAAACTCTTTTAGTGGGGGAGAGTTGTAACACCCCAGTTTTAATTATTTGATTTATTTAATTGGGAATTTATTTTATTAGAATTAATAAAATAAAAAAGAATTATTTATTTTGGAATATTTGAAGAAAATAAAAGAAATAAGAAAATATTGGGTTTTTAAGTTATTGGGCTTGGATGTCGTTAGTAAAGAGTGGGGGTGCAAAAGAAATAAGGATATATTTTGGAACTCAAGTTATTTTCTCACTTTTCACGATAACACAGAATTTGGGAAAATTGGGAAGTTGAGCTCTGAAGGTGCGAAGAACGAAGAACATCGCTCAAAGAACTCAAGCTGCAATTTGATAAGGTAAGGGGGGCTACTACTCAATTTATATTTGCTTATGGGTTTAGATGCGATTGGTTGGGTAATCGTAGGATAATCCCATTTTTCTCTGATGTTCTTAGTGATCGATAACTTTAGGGTCGAATTTCGTTAGAAAAGATTAGGTTCCCTAAAGGTTGTGAATCGATTAAGAAATTAATCCCTATTGTTGATTTAGATCGAAATTGTATGATCGGGGGTTTCCCTTAGGTGTTCTAAGGATAACCTTGATGTTATCAGATTTCCCCAAAAGGACGAATAATCACTTTTAAGGTTACCTTGATAATTGTTGGTAATGATAAAATTAAGTTTTTGGATTAAATGATTTGAAAAAGGAATTCTGTTTTCCAACGATTTTAGAAAACTATAACCTTGAAGGATTTGAGTTATTCACTTTGTGGGAAATTGATGAACATAAGTCATAGGCATAGGAAATTGATGTTTTGGAAACTTGATGTGTATTTGGATGTTTTTGTACTGCATTGCACAGCTGTAGAAATGTATTTTCGTGCAAGTATGTTGGCATATGAGTTGCTGCAGGTACAGGAAAATTCTGTACGCGCTCATCAACACGGGCCGTGTTGCATAACACGGGCACCCGTGTTGATCTTCTGTATGGGCAACACGGGCCGTGTTGCACAACACGGGCACCCGTGTTGATCCCCTGTATTGATAAAGACAATGTGTTTCTGGACACATTTCCACACGAGCCGTGTTGCACAACACGGGCACCCGTGTTGAGCCCCTGTGTTGGCTTCTGGATTCTGTTTTCTGTGCATGCTGTTATGTACGGAATTGATCCTGTTTTGATGTGCAGTGTTTCATATGTTTTGAATATGCTGCTTATTGATTTCCTAGTGTTGTTGATGCTTGTATCGAATAACGTTTGTATGTTATGATACCAACACTACGTAGATTTTATGGTCATGCTTTTAGATAATGTTATCAAGCATGAATTATGATATAACTTGATATGATTGGTTGATGTTTAATAGTATGCTGAGTGATTACATGCTATTCATATCGTGTTGTATTTGATATTGTTGATGTTACATGATATGGTTTATGGATGTTAATAGTATGCTGAGTGTTACATACTTTACATATCATGTTGCATTTATTAATTCCCATTGTGTGGAATTAACATGGTGGCCAATATACGTGTCCGCGATTTAATGAAACGTTGAGGTGGTAGCCGTGTCCGCGATATAATGGAACGGTGAGTTATCCGTGACCCGAGATTTAATGGGGCGGTAAAATGGTACCACATGCATGGGTGTGTTGCATTATATTGAATATAACATGAATGGATGATTTTCCAATGTTGTATTTAATTGATTGTATGCATGTATTGTTGCTGAATTGTTAATGATGTTTGATGTTAATTATAAGTATGAAAAGTAATATATTATGAATATATGAATTGTAAAGGTTTTCGTAAACTATGAAACATGTTAACTGTTTGGGTGATGCTTATGGTTTTTCTGAATTGATTGTTATGAACGTATAATCAAATGTATAGTTGAGATGCTCACCCTTACTGTTGAATATTTCAGATTGAGGAGCTTCGTTCAGGTGCTTGGCGAAGGCTTGTTGTTTCTAGTTTATTTTCGTTTAAGTATTGTCCGGGTCATGCTCTGATAGTTGTAACTCCGGGAACGTTTGTTTGTCGAGCTGCTTTAGTCATACTCGTTTATTCCTTATGTTTGTTATAATATGATGCTGATATATTCCAGGTGTTAATCCCTGATGATTTTGAAAATATTATAACATTGGTTTTGTTAATTAAATTATTCCGCTGTGTAAACATGTATGAGTTGCTTCTATGTTATGCATGACAGGAACTTGTTTTTGTAAAAAGAGAATTGTGACATCCTCGTTAATACATGTACTCTGAAAGTATGATTTTAATTATTTGCGAAATTTTATGCGGGGTTTTAGAGGGTGTTACAGTCATTCCCCCCAAGTTCAAAGTGCCTACATTTTCTAAATACGACGGTTTGTCCTGTCCGAAGATGCATCTGCGGTCCTACGTCAGAAAGATCCAACCTCACTCTTCTGATAAGGATCTGTGGGTCCACTTTTTTCAAGATAGTTTGTCGGGTACGCAATTGGACTGGTTCTATCAACTTGAGAGATCTGATGTTCATAACTGGGAGGATCTAGTTGCTGCTTTCTATCAATACCAATATAACGCAGATTTAGCGCCTACTCGTACTCAACTACAGAGTATGGGTATGGTCTCTAATGAGGGATTTAAGGAGTATGCCCAGAAGTGGCGGGATTTGGCTGGAAGGGTGTAGCCACCATTGTCAGATAGAGAGCTGGTTGATATGTTTTTGGGGACCCTATCAGGTCCATTCTTTAATCACTTGATCAGGAGCTCATCTGCAGGGTTCACTGAATTAATTCTGACAGGTGAAAGGGTCGAAGCTGGCATTAAAAGCGGCAAAATTCAGAAGGACGCATCTTCTTCCACCGCTATCAAGAAGACATTCCCAGCCAAGAAAGAAGCTTCAGCTGTTTACTCCCAGAGAAATCAAGGAAGAACGGAGCGCCGACCAGCGGTGGGGGATGTGATGATTCAGAACTCCTCAGCCGATCAACCTCGAAGCAGTCAACCAAGAGCTAACCAGCAAAGGGTAGAAAGGCCACAATGGCAGTTCACCCGGATCAATATGAAACCAGCTCAAGTCCTCCCTCATCTGCTAAAGTTAAACCTTACCAACTTGAAAGAAGCGCCGAAAAACCCAAATACCTCTTCTCCCTATTATCATTCAAATGCAAAATATGCATATCATTCAGACAGTGTGGGGCATGACACCAACAACTGTTGGGCCCTTAAAAACAAGATCCAAGATTTAATAGATGCCAAGGAGGTAGAGTTTGATGCCCTCGAAAAACCCAATGTGATATCCGCTCCTATGCCAAAACATGGTCATAATGTCCATGCTATTGCAGAAGATCTTCATGTTACCGCTGTTGATGACTTAATGGCTCTGTTGCTAATGATCAAGATGAATCTGTTGAAAGCCGGGATTTTTCCAGGCTGTGAAAAAGATTGTTACCTTTGTTCGACCTTGTAATCCGACTGTCTGTTGTTGAAGTCAGGCATCCAACGCCTGATGGATACTCAAGAGATCCTCTTTTAGAAAACTCCTGTTGCTATTATTACTCCTGTTACTCCTGTTACTCCAATCAATGATGTTGCTATAATCACCATTTCTGACAATCTTTCCAAGACCTGCAAAAGGCCTGTTAAGATTACACCCGATCCAAAGTTTGTACCACTGAAGATTACCATGTCGGGGCCTATCCCATATAAGTCCAACAAGACGATACCGTGGAATTATGGAGGAGAGATCTTTTATCACGGTGTGAAATAGATCGAATCAGTTGAAGAAAATTCTGATGAAGAGACTCTTGATGTGGGGAATATTGCGGGGACAAGTAAGATCACTCGTAGCGTAAGAATCTTCTCTCCGGAGATTTCTCCTCCACGGGCAGTCTTCGAACCCCCAAGTTCTCCTGTGCCTATCGAGATATCTGTGCGAAGTCCGGTGATTGAAGAAATTGTTACTCCTGAAGTTGTACCCTCTGCTGTTACTCCTGATAAAGGTAAGGGGATCCAAGAAGCGCCCGTCAGGATGTGGGCTCAGACTTTGGTTATCCCCGAGACCACCCAAAAGGAAATGGAGGAGATTTTAAAGATAATTAAGAAGAGCGACTATGATGTCGTGGAGCAGCTGGGGAAAACCCCTTCAAAAATCTTTATGCTGGCTCTATTGCTCTACTCCGAAGCTCATGCCAAAGCCTTGATCAAATTCCTAAAGACGGCACACGGGCCTCAAGAAACTTCTGCAGATCAGTTTCAAGAATGTGTGGCCAGCCGTATAGCCGACAATGGTCTTGGTTTCTCTGATGCCGATCTGACGTATAAGGGAAGAAAGCATAATGATGCGTTGCATGTCTCGGTAGAGTGCAGAGGAACTACACTTGCTCACGTTCTGGTTATACCGGTTCATCTTTAAATGTCCTACCAAAGAAAGCATTGGACCAATTAAACTGTGAAGGTTTGACCCTAAAGCCCAGTAATATCATTGTTAGAGCCTTCGACGGTTCTGAGCGGATGGTTCACTGAGAAGTGGACATCCCAATTAAGGTGGGAACGGAAATTTTCAACTCTACATTTTATGTGATGGACATCCGTCCTTATATTCATGCTTGTTGGGAAGGCCATGGATCCATAACATTGGGGCAGTCACTTCTTCTCTACACCAAATGCTCAAGTACCCAGTCCAGGGTAAAATCATAACAGTTCATGGTGAGGAGGAGTATATGATAAGCCACCTTAACTCTTTCCGCTACGTGGAGTTAGATGGTGAATTCATATAAACACATTTCCAACACTTTGAAGAGGTTTCTCCTGAAGTTGCGGTAGCTAAGACAATGACTGATGTGCCCATCATTACCAAACCTGTGTCCCGGATGTCATCCCTTAAAAATGAAGAGGTTGTGATCAAGGAAGGAGGAAGCACATTGTGGGGTCAGCTACCAGATTTTCCTTTCAAGACAGATAAGCACGGATTGAGTTTCACTGTTGCTAGCCAGAAGGTTGTGCGTCGCTCCCGGGCTGGAGGACCGCCGTTGAAAATCACTCATCATGGAGTTCATACCTTATAAGATGATGAAGAAGGAAGCAATTTTGAAGACTGGATCTTTCCAACCATTGAAGAGGGACTGAACAACTGGGAGGCAAAAGACTTCATTCCCATTACTTTCATCAATCAGTAATTTATCTTTTGAACATTTCTTGTTTGGTCTGTAATAATTATTAAACAATTCGTACACTCTTTTCGCCTTATGCCTTACCCGGGGCATATAGGTCCATTTGTAAGGGTTTTGATTCTTCATTTTCATATGCCATTTTTAATGAATCATGGATGTTTTCATATATAAACTTTTGTGTTCATTTTCTTTATTTTTACATTTCATTTTTTTTAAAGGTGGCTATCCCTTACACACACCCACACTCACAAAATGCAGGTACCCATCCACTCCGGATTCCATGGGTAACAATTCTGCTATGGCCTTCAGTGACTCTGAAGATCTGGTCAATCATGCCGAATACGAAGACTATGAAGTGCCTGGAGAGTTGGCTAGACTTTTACAACAAGAAGAAAGGGTTATTCTGCCCCATGAAGAGTTGTTAGAGACTATCAATTTGGGTACTACCGAAGACAGAAAAGAGGTTAAAGTGGGTGCCAACCTGGAGCCAAGTGTCAAAGAGCGCTTAGTTCAGCTGTTGAATGATAATGTTGAGGTCTTCGCCTGGTCCTATGAAGACATGTCGGGACTGGATACAAATATTATGGTTCACCGTCTCCCTACAAGAGAAGACTGTCCACCAATTAAACAGAAAGTCCGCCGAATGAGGCCCGATATGTCTGAAAAGATCAAAGCTGAAGTGATGAAGCAGTTCAATGTTGGCTTTCTGGATGTTACTTCCTATCCATAATGGGTTGCTAACATTGTGCCCGTACCTAAGAAGGATGGAAAAGTCAGAATGTGTGTGGACTACAGAGACTTAAACAGGGCTAGCCCTAAAGATGATTTTCCACTACCACACATTGACATCTTGGTTGACAACACAGCTCAACACAAGGTATTCTCTTTCATGGACGGATTTTCAGGGTACAACCAGATCAAAATGGCCCTCGAAGACATGGAAAAGACTACTTTTGTTACGCAGTGGGGTACCTTCTGCTATAAAGTGATGCCATTCGGACTGAAGAATGTCGGGGCAACCTATCAACGAGCCATGGTAGCTTTGTTTCATGACATGATACATCATGAGATTGAAGTCTACGTAGACGACATGATATCCCATTCACAAACAGAAGAAGAACACCTCGACCATCTGCAAAAGTTGTTTGTCAGATTAAAGGAATACAAGCTCAGACTGAACCCTAGCAAGTGTACTTTCAGAGTCAGGTCCGGTAAACTTTTGGGATTCATCGTCAGTAACAAAGGCATCGAGGTTGATCCTGCTAAAGTCAAATCTATACAAGAAATGCATGCCCCTCGCACTGAGAAGGAGGTCAGAGGTTTCTTGGGACGCCTAAACTACATCGCAAGGTTCATCTCTCACCTAACATCTACCTGTGAACCAATCTTCAAGCTGTTGAAAAAAGATCAGGTGGTTGAATGGAACAATGACTGTCAAGTTGCTTTCGATAAGATCAAGGAGTATTTGCTGGAACCTCCTATCTTGATGCCACCCATCGAAGGAAGGCCTTTAATCACGTATCTGACTGTTTTGGATAATTCAATGGGGTGCGTACTGGGCCAACATGACGAGTCTGGACGAAAAGAGCGTGCCATTTATTACCTTAGCAAAAAGTTTACCGACTGTGAGACTCGCTACTCACTGCTCGAGAAAACTTGCTGCGCTTTGGTATGGGCTGCTCGTCGGCTAAGGCAGTATATGTTGACACATACCACTTTGTTGATTTCTAAAATGGATCCGATCAAGTACATCTTCGAGAAGCCTGCTTTATCCAGAAGAATCGCTAGATGGCAGATGATCCTGACTGAGTATGATATCCATTACACAACCCAAAAAGCTATAAAGGGGAGTGTACTAGCTGACCATCAAGCTCATCAAGCCGTCGAAGATTACCAATCTATGAGGTTCGACTTCCCTGACGAGGATATTATGACATTGGACAACATTAAAGGTAACGGACCGTATGACGGACCTGAACAAGGATCCCAATGGACTCTGTACTTTGATGGTGCCTCCAACGCACTTGGAAATGGAATTGGCGTGGTACTTATCTCTCCGGAAGGTTGCCATACACCTTTCACCGCTAGACTCTGCTTCAGCTGCACCAACAACATGGCCGAGTATGAAGCTTGTATCTTTGGTCTCAAGGCTGCTATTGACTTGGGAATCAAATCTTTGATTGTATTTGGGGACTCAGCTTTGGTTATCAGTCAAATCAAAGGAGAGTGGGATACCAAACATCCAACCCTCATCCCTTACAAAGAACATGTCCTGACATTGTTACCACATTTGGAGCAGATTACCTTCGAGCCCTTCCCGCGAGAAGAGAATCAGCTAGCAGATGCGCTAGCTACAATGTCATCCATGTTTAAACTTAACTGGGACAATGAGGCACCTCAAATCACCATTGAACGAATGGACAAGCCTGCACATTGTCACGAGATTAATACTGAAGAAGTGGTGGACCGACCTTGGTTTCACAACGTCAAAAGGTATCTCGAAGCACAAGAATACCCTGAAAGAGCTTCAGTCAACGACAAAAAGTTATTAAGGAGGTTTGCTGCCAAATTCTTTTTGAGCAACGGTATCCTATACAAGCGCAATCTTGATTGTGTCCTACTCCGTTGTGTGGACAAGGTTGAAGCTGAGCAGATCATGGCTGAACTACATAATGGCACCTTTGGCATCCACTCAAGCGGTTATACGATAGCTAAGAAGATTCTACGGGTAGGCTATTACTGGTCTACCATGGAAGCTGATTGTCATCAACACTCCCGTACTTGTCACAAATGCCAAATCTATGCTGACAAGGTACATATTCCCCCAGTCCCTCTCAATGTCTTAACAGCTCCTTGGCCATTCACGACGTGGGGAATCGACATGATTGGAGAGATCAAGCCTACAACATCCAATGGACACCGTTTCATCCTAGTGGCCATTGATTACTTTACCAAGTGGGTCGAAGCAGCTTCCTTCGCCTCCGTCACAAAGAATGTGGTTTCCCGCTTTATCAAGCAGAACCTCATATGCCGGTATGGTATCCCCGACAGGATCATCACGGACAACGCTACAAATTTGAACAATACTATGATCACCGCTCTGTACGAGCAGTTCAAGATTCAACATCACAATTCATCTCCCTATCGGCCTAAGATGAACGGTGTTGTCAAAGCTGCAAACAAAAATATCAAGAAGATCATACAAAAGATGACAGTCACCTACAAAGACTGGCATGAAATGTTACCGTTTTCTCTGCACATGTACCGTACCACGGCACGCACTTCAATAGGGGCAACCCCCTTTTCTTTGGTATATGGCATGGAAGCTGTTTTACCTGTGGAAGTTCAGATTCCCTCCTTGAGAATCATGAAAGATGCTGGTTTGAGTGAAGATGATTGGATTCAAACCCGACTTGATCAACTTAACTTGATTGATGAAAAATGACTTATTGCTGTTAGCCATGGTCAGGCGTATCAAAAACGTATGATCAAGGCCTTCAACAAGAAAGTCAAGAGACAAGTATATCAAGTCGGGGACCTTGTAATCAAGCGAATCATCTTGCCGCAAAGTGATCCCAGGTGAAAATAGACTCCTACTTACGAAGGACCATTTGTGATCAAAAACATATTTTCTGGTGGAGCAATGATCCTGACCACCATGGACGATGATGACCTGCCACACCCTGCGAACGGAGACATAGTCAAAAGATACTACGCATAAACGACCCGACAAGTTGAAAACCCGAAAGGGCGACTTGGGAAAAAATGGGCATCCCGGTGAATCGAAAACCCGAAAGGGCGGTTCAGGCAAAAGTTAGAGATAAATAAAAAAATTTGTACACCCGGCAAGTTGAAAACCCGAAAGGGCGACTTGGGGAAAAAAGGGTTTCCCGGTGGATCGAAAACCCGAAAGGGCGATCCAGGCAAAAGTTAGGGAATTAAAGTGTATGACTATGTCTCGTCGGATCACTTTAAGGACAATCTCTTCGCGGACAAGCTCTAAGCTTCTGATTAATCTAATCATCATCGAACGAAGCAACGAAAGGACAAGATACTCAGAGTTACGAAGGCTATAGCAGAATGGGAACCCCATGGAATTATTACACATAGCCATCTTTCTTTGTATAAAATTTTTCTCAGTTTTATGACAACATTCTCTTACTAGGATATCTGTCTCCTTTGTACAAAATACTTACACAAAGTTAATACAAAGATACTTCAAAGTGCAGAAATTTGTTTGCCTTTTCTTTCTTTTTTACACTTATGTTTTATTTGAAAACGTCCAATGATTTATTAAATGAGCATATGCATTTGAGTATAATCACTGCTTACAAATAAAACGAAATGAGAAAGGATAATTACTGATAGGTTGAAAGTATAGGAAGACGTCTTTAGGCTATTTTAGAAGAAATCCCCTACAGTACATCATCCAGATCCTCAACAAAGCTAAAGCCTTGAAATACATATCCCTAGCGGAGTTAAATTTCAAAATCCCCATCAGAACTAAGTTTCCAAACTCCCAATCCCCAGCGGAGCCAGAAAACTTTAAATTGTAAACCCTCAGTGAAGATAAAACTTTCTTCCCCAACGGAGTCCAAAACTTCAACCCTTAAACCCCGGTGGAAGACCATCCAGTTTCCTCCAATTCCCCATAGAGTTGTCTTAAAATCAGAAGATTCCCCTACAAAGTTATCTTAGAAACCATACAACGGCTTCGGATAATTCCTCAGATTATTGGCATACAACCCAAGCCCTTGAAAACTCTTCCACAGAATAAGTATTCTTCCCAGAGTTATTTCCCAGCAGATCGAAGATTCTCGGTCTCATTTCTCTAGTTGAAGCCTCCCAGGTTTCAATTCCCCAATAGAGATCGTCAGAGTTTTCCTTATTCCCCAGGAAAGTCATGAAGGATTCTCACTTCCCCACGGAAGTTGTCAAAGTTCTTGTTAATCCTCACAAGTCACCAAGGATTTTCTATCCCCAACAGTGGTTCAAGGATTTCTCGTTTTCAACAATCAAAGATTTTGAATCTCCAACAGCAGTCAAGGATTTATTTTCCTCGGCAGCAGTCAAGGATTTTATCATCTCCAGCAATCAAGGATTTATTTTCCTCAGCAAGACAGCTAATCAGCTTACATGCGCATACATTACATTCATATATCATAAACATCGATAAAGCACATTTTATTGCGTCATACATGTCATGCAACATAACTTTGTGTTTTAGCTAACATTTTACCCTTTTCGGGATAAGATTAAAAGCTACCTTTAACAAATGTTCAAAGATTTCAGATACAGTATGGATACACCCCAGATGCGGCGATCATTCTACTACTCATTCAGACTTCAGCAATCAGATACAGACTAGATACGCTCCAGACACGGAAGCCATTTTATTTCTCATTCAGATTCAACTATCAATTATCAAGTTCAGGTACACTCCAGACACGGACATCATTTTGTCACTTGTCCAGATCCCGGTAACAGTACGGATACACCCCAGACACGAAAGTCATTCTACTACTCATACAGATCTCAACTTCAGATACAGTCCAGATACGCTCCAGACACGGTAGCCATTATGTCACTCATTCAAACCTATTCCCCAGCCCAGAGATACTCCAGACACGGATGTCTTTCTGTCGCTTATTCAGATTTCAGATTTCGGATACAATACAGATACACTCCAGACACGGCAGCCATTCTGATATTCATTCAAGAATCAAATACGGTTACAGCTCGGATACGCTCCAGACACGGACGCCATTCCTTTGCTCATACGAATCCAATCTCCAGATACAACTCAGATACGTTCTAGATACGGATACCATCCTAGTGTTCATTCTCCTGATTTTCAACAAACATTCTTGGATGGCATCTTTAAGCCCATCTCCAGCAAGATTCTACCATCTCCAAATGGCATCTTTAAGCTCATTCCCTCATCTACAATTTGACGAGTGCAAATTTATGGGGCTGTAGAGGCAGCCAATAAGAATATCAAGAAAATTGTGCAAAAGATGACAGTGACCTATAAAGATTGGCATGAGATGTTACCGTTCGCTCTTCATGGGTACCGTACCTCAGCCAGAACGTCAACCGGGGTAACTCCCTTCTCCTTGGTCTATGGCATGGAGGCAGTCTTGCCAATTGAAGTCCAGATACCCTCTCTCCGGATAATGAAGGATGCAGACTTGAATGAAGATGATTGGATCCAAACTCGACTTGATCAATTAAATCTGATTGACGAAAAGAGGCTCACTGCTATCTGTCATGGTCAAACGTATCAGAAACGGATGATCAGGGCATTTAACAAGAAAGTCAGACCGCAAGAGTATCGAGTTGGGGACCTGGTAATCAAACGCATCATCCTTCCTCAAAGTGATCCCCGGGGCAAATGGACCCCTACATACGAAGGGCCATTTGTGGTTAAACGTGTGTTCTCAGGAGGAGCCATGATCCTAACCACCATGGATGGTGACGACCTTCCTCACCCCGCCAATGCAGACATAGTGAAAAAATACTACGCATAAATAAAAGACCCGCTAGGTTGACATACCTAGGCAAAATAAGGGCTTCCCGGCGAACCAAAAGGGTTCGGGCAAAAATAAGGGATGAAATGAATAAAAATCTGTACACCCGGCAAGTCGAAAACCTGAAAAGGCGGCTTGGGCAAAAATGGGTATCCCGGTGGACTGAAAACCCGAAAGGGCGGTTCAGGCAAAAGTTAGGGATAAAAGCGTAACACTATGTCTCATTGGATCCTTTCGCATCCGGAATTCGGCATCAACTATCTGGCTCCAGATTTCGGCATCGACCAATCAGCTTCATCTTCAACTAGGCAGCAAAGCGATGAGATGTTCAAAGACATAAAGGCGATAGCAGAGTTGGAACCCAGTGGGATTGTTCACATAGCTGTTTTGTTTCTTTTTTCAAATTGTAAACTCTCTGTTATTTGGCGGCATCCTCTTACTAGGATGTCAGCCTCTTGTACAAAAAACGCCTATTCACAGGCAAAGTTTAAATCAATACGAATTCACTTGTCCATACAAATTACCATTGTTTTCCTTTTTTCTGTTTTGTCTTGCGAAGAACGTCCAATGTTCGTGTTTGATATATGCATTTGACATTAAATTGCTGATTCATAAATATTTACATATGAAACAAGAGATTGATTACAGGTGACATCGGAGACAGGGGCAATGTGGAGTTATCTGATGAAGTCTGGTTGTTTTGTCCGCCAATGTACCAAGGTAAGATCAACTGAAGAAGGTAGCCAGATCATCTCAATTTCCCCGCAGAGTAAAACAAGATTCGGCAATACTTTCCCCAAGCGGAGTTGATTCCCCGTCGATCCTGAAAAAGCACAGCATTCCCCGGCAGGTCTTAAAACTCATCCCCAGTAGATTCTGGAAGCTTATCCCCTGCAGAGTACGGACGTCTCTCCCGAGTTTTATTTAGAGTTATTTCCTCACAAGGACTTATAACTGGGTTATCCTCAGCTAATTGCCACGGAAGATCGCCCTCGGCAACCTTCCTTCAGTCCCCAGCGGAGTTTATTTTTGATATCCCTAACGGAGTTTATTTTTGGTGTCCCCAGCGGAGTTTATCTTTAGTATCCCCAACGGAGTTTATCATCATTATCCCCAGCGGAATCCATCATTAAAGTCCTCAACAGGCCTCTTATCAAAACTTCGGCCAAGTATCTCTTCCACAGAGCAACTCCCCGGCCGTTCGTCAAGGATTTATTTTCCTAAGACGAAGTTACATCCATAAACATTTCACATTTTCATACATCTTGCTTACATATATTATAAAGCGCATACAACACCATCTCATGTTGAACATCGTGACATCATGCATATCATACATCATGACATTGCATACAACTTACGTTCTTTGCCTTTTCAGGAAAAAGACAATCCCGAAAACAACTACCTTCAACTGTCACAATTCCAGATTCAATACCTGTACCTAGCCAGGGCACATCTGAGAGTGGTCAGTTTCCAGACTCGATTCCTGTATCTAGCCAGGGCACGTCTGAAGAGTTCGAAGATTCGATTCCTGTATCCAGCCAGGGCACATCTATCAACTACAACATCTCCAGATTCGATTCCTGTATCCAGCCAGGGCATATCTGTTGACCACGTTTCCAGACTCGATTCCTGTATCTAGCCAGGGCACGTCTGAAGAGTTCGAAGATTCGATTCCTGTATCCAGCCAGGGCACATCTATCAACTACAACATCTCCAGATTCGATTCCTGTATCCAGCCAGGGCATATCTGTTGACCACGTTTCCAGACTCGATTCCTGTATCTAGCCAGGGCACGTCTGAAGAGTTCGAAGATTCGATTCCTGTATCCAGCCAGGGCACATCTATCAACTACAACATCTCCAGATTCGATTCCTGTATCCAGCCAGGGCATATCTGTTGACCACGTTTCCAGACTCGATTCCTGTATCCAGCCAGGGCACATCTATTAACGACTATTTTCAGATTCGACTCCTGTATCTAGCCAGGGCATATCTGCATAAGGAGACTGAATATCAAACACCTGTAACAAGCCAGGAGAACATCCGTCTTTCTCAAATACACAAGTTCTCGCTAAGGAATCTCTTATGCGATCGACACTTCCAAATGGCATCTATAAGCCCATTCCCGACAAGGTTCTGTCACGTCTCCAGATGGCATCTATAAGCCCATCTCCCTATCTACCACCTCTCCAAATGGCATCTGTAAGCCCATTCCTGACATCACATTGCTGACACTTCAACATGCGAGTGCAAATTTCCGGGCACTCTAGTGTCCAATCTCCTTTTACCCTCGAGTCGCGAAAGGCAAACTTGCCAATCTAACTCTTCAGGTTCAAGAAGATTGAACAGGGGCAACTGTTGTACCCCAAAATTTGCCCTCCCATTTCCTCAACATTTTCTCATCACAAGACCTTTGAAGATCAAGATCCAGTTGGGGTTTCCTCTGCTCAAGACTTCTCCTTGCACTGTGAACTCAAATTAGGGTTTGTGTTTGCCTAAGGATGTTTTGACCTAAAATGCCTAAGATGACTTTCATGCTTCATATTGGACTCCCAAGTTTACCTATACCAAGTTTCAAGTCTTGATTCCAAGTTTTGCCCAGTCAATTGGACAGTTGACCTAGAAATCAGCTGTATTGGGGAAAAAGTCAACTGTGGCCAATTGGCAGTCAAACCTCATGAAAATTGACCCACATCAACATATTGAATTCATATGGACCATTTGATCAAGTTTGGATCACAATTCCACAAGAAATTTGATCAGATCACCAAAAGGGCAAAATGGTCATTTTTAGGGTTTTGACTGCACAAAGGCAATTTTTGACTGTTTGACCTAACCAATGGCAAACCAAGCTCACATATGGACTCAAGGACCCCATGGAATTATCTTGACATGCTCAACAAGCTCAAAAGATCCCAAGTGCACAAGATTGACAGTTGAATTTCCCAGTCAATTGATCAATTTTGACTGTATGCTGAAAAGTCAAACTTTGACTTTTTGGTCAAAATCAAGAGTCAAGATTCATTTTTCATCAAAACTTGCCAAATCATGAAACTTGTTCACCAAGAAATCACAAAATGCAAATTAGGGTTTGAAAATGGAATTTTTCATAACTTAGAATTTTTCTAAGTTATGAAAAACCCTAATTTTTTTCCAACTTTGTCCCATCTTTTCACCAAGATCCATTTGGATTCAAACAAAAGTCAAAACATGAAAGTTGTAGCTTGTTGCATAATCTACAACTTTGATGCACAAAGTTTTCTCATTTGAAGCTTGTATCTCAAGTTACAATTTTTTGAATAAGGGCACTAAACCATTTTTAACTTAGTGAAATTTTAACCTATTTTGACAAGGTTTTCTACCCCACTTCAAGGCCACTTTTCATACCCTTCCACTTGGAATTTTAATTTGCATTTCAAAAATGGATTGTAGTACACATTCCAAGCTTTCCAAAATGTCCAAGAACTCATCAAACAACCTCATAACTTGAGAGATTCGAATTTCACAAGTTGGCAAAAATTCACTTTTGTTCTTCATCAAAACATGTTCATAATCTTGCAAATTTGAACTCAGCTTGCTTTATGCTTGATTACAGGTCCTTGAACCATTCCATACTCAATAATTTAATGCATATTCAATGTGTTAAGGTGTTGTTCTTTGAGTGCAAGCATTGTATGCAAGATTAATCCTAAACTAGATAAAGTGCTTTATCCATTTTTGTAAAAAGCTAGCTTTATGTCAAATTGAAATCCAAGCAAGTACAGTTAGGATCTCATTGGCACAAGATTATGGGCAAATTGCTCTGATCAAGAGAGGCTTATGCAGCAGGATTAGAGGCCCCCTACTGACCTAAAACACCAAGTGACCATTGCTTGCTTCAAATTCAAGTAACATTGCATAACTTGTACCAACTTCAATCTCAGCCTTAGCACACAAGAGCAAAGTTATCAAACACCTTCCATAGAACACAACCAAGCTTTGGCACGAATCCTTGACCTCCAAAACACCCTCCATCTCAGAATCATCCTCAAACTGCAAAAACAGAGTTGCCTCTGCAGTTTGAGTGCCAACTCCCATTTCCCTCGAGCATTCTTACCAAAATCAATCCATACACATTCCCTAGCATATGTGCAAGCTAACCATGACCTAAAACCTGACCTGTAATCCCTCTAACAGCTTCCACCATTTTTACATTTTTGACTTGCAGGTGAAGTTCTATAGCTTGGTACAAGAAGTTTCAAGATAAAGTAAGCATTGAAAAAGCATCCCTGGACCTCAAGGAAGCTTTTCCAATCATTACCTTGCACTAGAAGTTCCTCATTCTCCATATAGAAGTTCAACTGCACAGGTAAAACTTTGAACTCGTATCTCTCTTATCATGCATCTTTAGTCTTAAGTTTGTGAAGAAACAAGGTTCTACTCATAGCCCTGAACATGTACATATCTTTACATTTCATTTCTTTTGCCTGAGTAGAGAGAATTTGGAGTTTGAAAATAGCAGAAAAACTAGGTTAGGATTTGGGGGAGGAGAAATTCTCCCTCATCTTAGAGAGTTAGGTCAAGTTCCATACATGGTTAGAACCGTCTCTTCATGCTGAACATTTGTTGTGTTATGAGTTTTTGCTGAAAAGCCAGGAATCGAGAGTTGGACATTGAAGAACAGGGGCGCGCGTTTTTTCAAATGTTTGTGCTAGAGGTTGAAGACAGTGATCTTTGGGCTGGGCCTGTGCATTTTTTCTTATTCACACCACTTAATTGCTATTACACCCCCTGAGCCCATTTGCTTATTTATTTGACTTTTTTGACTTTTTCTTTTTTGATTGACTTTCTTTATTTTTTCTCATGATATAAAAAATATAAAAATATTTTTTCCATCTTTTTTTGAATATATGGCATATTTATTTGATTTATTTCTTTTGTTTGTATATAAATATTATATATATACTATTATTAGAATAAATAGAAAAATAGTGTAAATACATTTTTTTATTTTTTATTTACCTTCTGAAAATATTTCACATGAAAATACTTTTTTTATTTTTTTTGTTAAAATATTAAATATATATTATGTTGTGTATAAAGCATATTTAAGACTTAATATATATATATATATATATATATATATATATATATATATATATATATATATATATATATATATATATATATATATATATATATATATATATATATATATATATATATATATATATATATATATATATATATATATATATATATATATATATATATATATATATATATATATATATATATATATATATATATATATATATATATATATATATATATATATATATATATATATATATATATATATATATATATATATATATATATAT